>JAYESA010000009.1:181539138-182231638 GCA_036927795.1 Iris macrosiphon
AGATCTCCGAGTCCATGCAGCTTGAACCACACCAATCTGCTTCTGGATAAAAACATGAAGTTAGTTAAGATCCAATCAAGGAACAATAGTTACAAACATACTTATAATTGGCATTGTCAGGAGAACAAACTTTATTACACTTTATACTGCAGGTTGGTGTATAGTTTACAGTTGGATGATCAAACTTGGGTACCATCTTCAGGGGACGGAGACAGAATTTAAATCAAATCATGGGGAGGCCGTGCTATTACATATAGAAATCCTTAAAGTTGTCATTATGTTAATTAAACTTAAACTAAAAATCAAATGAGAATGAGCAAAAAAACAAAGTCAATATTTCCAACGTGTTTCAAAAGGAAAAAAATTGTACGTAAAAGGTACCCAAAATATGTAAAACATTTAGCAAAGATGAGTTTCGAACTCATGCTCTCTTATTCAAGAGTCCAAAGCACTATCACTGGAGCTAGCTTACTATTTGTACATTGAGAGGCTAAACTAATATATATTTTAAAAGTGCAGAAATTTTCTTTATAGTTATCGATATTTAAGAAAAAAATGGGGGAGGGGGGGGGGGGGGGGGGGGGGGAGGGGTGGTTGAGGAGGAAGTTGAGGTCTTGAGAAATATCTAGGTTATGGATGAGCACGATAATCTGGTGAAGAAAATTAACCAAAAGATACCATGAATATTTTTTTATCTGCTAGTCAACATCTAGGAAGCATGGAGGAAAATGACCATCTCCATGTCCTTAAAATATTTTTCTTATGTAGTAAAATTGCAACAATATAATTGGCCTTACAAAGAGACGTGGAACTGTTAGTATGATACACAAATGAGAGTGCAGAAATACAAGGTGCCGCTGCCAGGGCAGTCACATCGGTCAGTAGATTGTGTAGAAGGTTGAAACAATTTTTAAGAATAGTAAATGTTGATAAGATAGCTACGTCAATGACATCCACTACTTGAATATGAACAATGTGTTTGAGTCACAATGCTGTCTTACATCTAGAATGATCTGTCTTTACATATAAAATGTTTGGTGTTTTGATCGTTAACACCAGGGGCCAGCTTTAACTTTTCATTCTACTAGCTCTTGTACATGTAGCATGGGAGGTTCTTCAAGGGTTCCTAACAAGAGGCACTATAAGCTATTGTAGGAAAGCTTCGACACCTAACTTTGGGCTAACAATCACCATTAAGAATATTTTGAAATGTTCATGAAGTGAGACAGAACGGAGCCTATGCAGAGCACAACGTATGAAAATGGACTAACCAGGTACCATAAATAAATGAGGAACTTATCCTGAATGGTATATTCTTCTCTTTGGAACTAGCTGAGCATCAAGGAAGATTTTTTTTTGGGGGGGGAGTATTAATATCTAGGCATGCATACATAACCTGTTTATCCCATCTGACAAATTCAAGCTTCAATCAACACATTCGAGAAAGTGAGACGACACTTGTAATCCCATTAAGAGAGTAGGTGCTTGCAAAGGGTTCCTACCAAGCGTCGCATATTCATACTATAAAAATGTTCTTACTAGTAAATATGACAGTGGTATAGTAGTCAAATGATAAGCAATAAAAACCCCATTGATGACATAAAGCTGAGGTCGTCAAAAGCATGAAATCTTAAGGTAGATGACAACAAAGAGAAGAATGTACACCATTTCCCGACTTAAGATGAGAGCAATCGGAATTCTGTGAGGAAGTTGGTCACCTGTTCTCACGAGCAGATAAATTGACATAGGACAAGACCTACAGGGCTATATGGGTTGATTCACAATAATTAAGAATCGGATTTGTGGAAGCCTAATGATGAAGAAAAGATAATTAATTTACCAACAATGAATCCTAAAAGATACTCATAATTAAAAAAACTTTTCTTATTCTCGTCAATTCCTGAAAACAAGAGATTACATATGTTTATCTCTTGTCGACTCTTTGTAAAATACTAGTTTGGCCGAGGACTTCCAAACACATCATAAGCTAAACCCATACTAATGAATAACCAACCCACAATGAATAGGGAAGGTATAGTAATGCTATGATACTGGTAATAACATCAACAAAAGAACGTTCTCCCATGCTTCCAAGACATGCTAGGACGATAAGTCTCGACCACCATAAAAGCAAGCAATTCTAACCCTCAGAAATAAAAACAAAATCCTCATAAAATTTCCATAAATAAAAAACTTGATGCACTCAAATAAGTGCACCAATAATAAACCTAATAGAAAATAACCCAATAGCTCAATGTCTCATATTGATCCAAATTGGACTAGAACTCATACTTGAGCCATGTGTCTGACTAGTCCTCTATCATAAAGGCTTTGGTTGGACTTGGAGCATAGTTTCACGAGGTGAAATGGGCCAACAATGACATGGAGAAGTATTGAGACATTTCAGTTAACTGTAGCAGCCATACAACGGTTTATTGGGCCTATTTAATTCTTACAATAGAACAAGGTTGTAAAATGCGCTAGGTGCTAGTCGGACGGACACCAAGCACCTAGCATCTAGCCCGCCTAGGAGGCCGCCTAGTTCTAAGCAGTTTAAAACAAAACTACTGAATTTGCGGCAACTATCCATAAAACCCCAAAACATGCATAGTCAGGCGTCGGGGGCACTAGACGGGGGCCTAGGCAGGCATCGGGCAGACACCATGCGCCTAGGCGGCCGTCTAGGCCAATTCTTAGAACAATGCAATAGAATTCACTAAAGATACGCTAGATTGGATGCTTAGTCTCCGAAGATTGTTAAGACCTCATTACTAATTGCCAACCTCATTTGTGATCTTCTATAAACAAAAGTAGCAATAAATAATTAACAAACCAAACATTTGTGCTAGAAGCTATGTAGGTGTAATCAAGAACAACATTTACTTGACCAATTGAATCTTTGTCATCTAAGCAACAACGTCACACTTCATGAAGTGGTGGAGTAAATGAATGGCTAAGCAACAATGTCACACTCCATTGACAAATAGGATTGATAGGAGAAAATACCGGGATAATGAATCTGGCAATAGTTAACGACTAGTGGTGGAAATTTTGGAATAACATGGAATGGAGTCACACTCCCTCAATAGGCAAATCAGTACACAGGAGTTAAAAAAGTATTCCGCAAGTAAAACATGATTACTAATAGAAGATATTATGAATTTGAAGGGTAGGAAAAACTTTCTTTAACTTTACTTCATTTCATCACTTTCCGACCTACACCACAATTTTCTTCAAATTTATTAACGTTACCCCTCCGAACAAATACAGCCAACTTCGGCATTTCAGTCCCCAAAAACAAAATACTGTCAAGTGCAAAGTCACAAAATCAGATTCATATCAGTAACCTTGTGATATGATGCTATAGGCCCACATCGGTTATATGGGGAACTCGATGCAAGTTGATATAATACCGGGATCTCCTCATAACGGCAAGCTAGCATATTATAAAATGGTATCGGATGGCACAAAACTAGGGCTCCTAGACGAGCTGCCTAGCCTCGCCCGGAGAGAAGGACAGGTTCTCAGATTCCATTTCCCTAATACGCCCAAAAAGAATTGTATACTAATCAAAATCTACACCTACCAAAATGTTGCAGGATTACTATGTAGGCAGCTGCACTGTCGCATTATGTCGAACACTCTCAATTCTTCCGCGACCCAGTAGACGTGAGCTAAAATCAGCACAATAATAAAAAAGAAAAAAAAAGAGAGACATAAATCACCATTTCTCACTAGACCTATTCCGTCCGCGTCCTACTGTATTCAGGAGGCTCCTCGTCTCGTGTCTAATACGTGTCCGACACTCGAACTATAAAGAACCCGTGAAAATGGGCTAAATGAGTGCATATTTCTTTTTCCTTTTTAAAGAAGGGACTGGGAGTTAACCTGGGGATTGCGGAGAAGGGGAGACGGGGCGTGCAGGAATAGTCCGACGGAGAGCTTGAGGTCGGGAATGGAGGAGGAGAAGGAGAGTGAAGATGGCTTCTTTGCCACAAAAGAGGAGGAACAGGACCGACACGAACGGGCTGGTGTTGATGACGACGACGACAAAGGAACAGCCGCCAGCGCCATTAGAGAGAGAGAGAGAGATTCTTGTGATCGATTTGATGAGGATTCTAATCTGGATATGTTTTTATGCAAGAGAGGTGTGTGCTAGAGTGGATGGGCAAGAGTGGGTGGCGTGCATTTTTGTTTACCCACAAATATTAGGCTAGTGATAAGGGCACTACACATTTTATTTGGGGCTAGTCCATTATAATTTTATCAAAAATTACAAGTTTGCCACTCTTAAAAGTTATTTAGGGCTAGCCTACACCAAGCTATAAAAGTCAAAAAAAATTCTATTTTAGGCTATTTACCCTCACTTGAAGAAACTCTCATTCTCCAAGTCTAAACCTAAATTTGGAAATTGATAGTCATGGTCCCAAGTGGAAGAGAATTTTGCTTTGGTGATTGTCCAACGAATATTCTTTCGGTATGTCTTCGACAACATACGATGAATAAGTTTTGCGATTGTCACCAAAAAATTTAGTTTTATTTGACTATTGTAGGAACGATGCATGAAAATATCTTCGATGACGAAGTCGGATCATGTAATTCATTAAATATGCACTCCGGTATTTTCGAAGAATAGGTCGGTTGTTCCGAAGCACGTACGGTACGTAAAACGACAACCCTATTTAGACAGTCATCGTGTAAGAACTGTATAAAATTAGACAGTCTTATATAAATATAGGACTGTCAATAATTCGGCAGTCCTATATAAATACAGGACTGTCAGAATTTCGACAGTCCTATATAAAAGTAGGACTGTCAGAATTTCGATAGTCTTATATACTAAGTGGACTGTCAAAATAGTAACAGTCCTGAATCTTAAAGACTAAATTATTTGAACTGCCAATTATATGAAGTTATTAATTTTTATATTATTTTATATTGGTTATAGGACCAACCTTGTACAGATGTTGTGGTACATCTTGCTATTGGGGTTGATGTGGAGGATATATTCTCAACGGATATTCAATTTGTAACCCAGGAAGAAGCATTAGATTGGTGCAGAGAAGTTGGAAGACGACATAACATAGTAATTGTCATTGCAAGATCCATCAGATCTCGGCCGGGCCAAAAATATGTAGAGTTGGACTGCGAAAGAGGAGATGTGTTCAGGGAGCATCATAAAAAAAGGGTGGTGTTGAAAAAAAAATCCTAAGAAAAACGTTGGGACGAAAAAATATGGTTGTTCATTTAAGGTGTTGATTGTAAAAGTAGAAGATGTGAAGTGGATAATTGAAGTTAAAAATTGAAGACACAATCATCCTATTCCAGAGATACTACGGGTCATGCCTACGTGGCACGGTTGAAGGAAGATGAGAGAAAGTTGGTTGAAGAATTGTTCCTTTCCGGAGTTGCACCGAAACAAATTTATTCTGCCATGCGACAAAAAGAAGATGGGAACAAGTCTACCATGAGGACGATCTATAATAGTTTGGCCAGAGCGAAATGTAATAGTATGAAAGGAAGAATGGCGATGCAGCAAGTATTAAAGTTGCTTGGGGAGCATCACTACGTGGAGTACCATAGAAGACATCCACAAACTGATGAACTCCTTTCGTTGTTTTGGGCTCATCCTGATTGCACACACTTGGCTCGGTCCTTCGCAGACATATTGGTCCTTGATTTTACATATAAGACCAACAAGTTTAAGAGGCCTCTTTTTCACGTCAATGGGTTTACGTCTACGGGAAAAATATTTTCAGTCACTTTTTATTTTATGAAGAGTGAGACAATAAAGGATTACACATGGGCGTTGAGGAAACTACAATCCCTTTACAAAGGATACAAAGAGCCCTCTGTTTTTGTTACCGACAGAGAATATCCGCTGATAAATGCTATGATATTGTATTTCCTCATGTGCATAGACTACTATGCACCTGGCATATAAATCGAAATATCCAAGCTCAATGTAAGAGAAATTTTGAAAATGTGGACGATAAAATAGACATGCTTCGCTTCGAAGAATTCTATAGTGATTGGAGTCTTGTATAGTGAGCAAGTACTACAGACAGCTACGATACAGCATGGTACATGTTCTAACAAAAGTGGGAGACGAGTAACCCGACATGCATATCTTATTTCAAAGATACTTGGCTAGAACCACATAAAGAGCAATTTGTCTTAGAATGGACGAACATGGTGAAGCATTATGGCACAATCACTACGAACCGGGTCGAAGGATCACACTCTAGTTTACAAAGATATCTATGGTCATCGGTTGGTAATTTTGTCTCCGTTTGGCAATCGATTCATTTGATGATTATTTTTACGGTGAACGAGATTGTCGCATCATTTGAGATGAGCCTCAATATTGCAAAGCATAAATATAAGCATGAACACCTCTTGGATGGTTTAATCCATGTAGTATCTCACAAGGCCTTGGACTTATTATTTGAGGAGATTGGTAGGTCAAAGTCGGTTGGTTATGATCCCAAGGTTTGTTGTTGTTCATATCGATATTCACTCGGACTTTCTTGTGCACATGAGATTAACGAATATCGTCGTGAATCTATACCTATTTTAATAGATGTTGTTGATCAACGTTGGAGACAGCTGTCGATAATGCCGATGGTGGAAGTTCAAGATGATTTCTTTTCTTTGCCACAAGTGAAACTCCTGCACGCAAGGTGGTGTGTCGCATCAGAACCGGAGAAAAGATCCATTGAGGTTAAAATCCAAGAAATTATAGTCCCGATAATAACTCGATTGCAAGAGCCATCTGTTGTTCGAACTCCTAAGGGAAGACCACACTCAAGAATGAGTAGAGCAAAAAAGAAGGAGAAAGAGTCAACTAAAAGAGATCCATCCTTGTTTGAACATATTGAACACAATTTGGAGGCAAAGTCCATAATCGAAAGTGTGGTATATCCGCAGAAAAAGAGTAAGCTTACTATTCGAAGGGGGAAGAAACAAAAAATGAACGATGCAGTCACGGCGGAGGGTTTAGATAACTTCTCTGATTCATATAGTCTATACATTCAAAATTTCCTATCTGAGATACGGAATTTCATTTGGTCTATTGTTGATGTTCCTAAGGATGGCCATTATGGATATCATGCACTAACAAGACAACTAGGCTATTCAGTTGAAGCAGGATGGAGATAGGTTAGGGAAGAGCTGTACGAGGAGTTAAAGTCTCGACTACCCTTCTATAGGCAGATACTCGGCGAAGAAATTATTGGAGATTTGTTGGCAAGCATACCTTGTACGGAAACAGTTATCGGACCAGACAATTACATGGATGTCCCGTCTGCTGCTTACGTATTCTCTAATAGGTATAAGATATCTATTGTAATTATCTCACAAGGCATTAACAATACTTTCTTTCTAATGTGTGCTCCCCCGGCCGAACACGGAGTATCCAATCTATGTTCGATAGGGCTTGTCGGACAATACTTCGTCTTCCCAAGGTTGATCGATCATTCTCCTATTATGCCACCTTCTACGCTTTGGTATAAACACAAACCAGAGCAAGCGATCGCATGGACGACACCCTACACGGATGCAATGGCTGCATATAAAAAGATGATGAAGATAGAGGATCCAAAAATTATGTCGAAGGACTACTTTGATATTCTAATCGATTGATACTGTATATTGAACTGTATGTTGTGCAATGAAAGACGTTATCTAAACCCTAGGACTGTATCTATTTTGACTGTATGTTGTGCATTGATACTAATCAATTTTGACTGTATGTTGTGCATTGATACTAATCGATTGATACTGTATAAATATTGAACTGTATGTATATGGAAATTATATGTAAAACTGTCTCTGCACATTTTTAAACTAAACTAAACCCACCGTCTCTACACATTTTTAAGTAAAACTAGGACTATCAGGATTTTGACAGTCCTACAAGATACTAGGACTGTCAAAATTTTGACAGTCCTAAACTAAACCCACTGTCTCTGCACATTTATATGTAAAACTATGACTGTCAGTATTTTGACAGTCCTACAAGATACTAGAACTGTCAAAATTTTGACAGTCCTAAACTAAACCCATTGTCTCTGCACATTTTATGTCAAACTAGGACTGTCAGTATTTTGACAGTCCTACAAGATACTAGGACTGTTAAAATTTGACAGTCCTAAACTAAACCCATTGTCTCTGCACATTTATATGTAAAACTAGGACTTTCAGAATTTTGACAGTCCTACAAGATACTAGGACTGTCAAAACTTTGACAGTCCTAAACTAAACACATTGTCTCTGCACATTTATATGTAAAATTAGGACTGTTAGAATTTTGAAAGTCCTACAAGATACTAGAACTGTCAAAATTTTGACAATCCTAAACTAAACCCACTGTCTCTACACATTTATATGTAAAACTAGGACTGTCAGAATTTTGACAGTCCTACAAGCTATATGGACTGTCAAAATTTTGACAATCCTAATTTTAACCCACTGTCTCTGCAAAATTTTATATAAAACTAGGACTGTCAATTTCTGGACAGTCCTAATAGCTTTCAGGACTGTCCAGAATTTGACAGTCCAAGTTTTTAGCCCCTGCCTTTGCACATTTAACAACTGTCTATATGTAGCAAACTTAGAACACAAATTGTAGCAAATTATAGCATATTGTACCAAACTGTATATAGCAACTGTATGTAGCAAACTTTAAAAATAACCAATTGTAGCAAATTCATTCAAAGTTTTACAAGTCAAATTCAAACTTAAAACTTTTACATATCTCAAAACACAAATTTATTAAAAGTTTTACAAGTCTTCACACGGGACCTAAACTTCATGCCGCATCTTTGTACGTTGCTCTCTATTTTCCAAAAAAGGGAAATCTTGAGCGTTGTCGATTTGTTATAGCTCGTCATTGATTGCCATATAATTCGTACCCTGGCAACTTACGAGGCTTCTTCCCAACTTTTTTACTTTCCTAGCCTATTCACGAGAATTAAAAAAATTTGTTATGTTATAAACATTTACATATATCAAACTAAAAGTGAAGAAGTTGGCTCACCATCTTGACCAATGCAGTATACAAGACCGATTTGGCAGAAGATCTGAAGGTACACACACAATATCGCCTCCGTGTTGGAACAAGGTAGGTAGTCCGACACCAGCGTAGTAGGCGAGGTAGTCGTCGCTATATTCCATCATATTTACTGTTGTTTGCCGTTCGGTTTCTCTAATAACGTGGCGTTGCCACTCGGTGAAGAAGTCCGAGACCCAGTTGAACGTCGCAGGAATATAGTTTAGCGGTTTTGTACCTCGCGGAGCTATTATCATTTTTAAAGTGTGCTTTGGGACAGTTTGTATGTAGCCAAACTGACGAAGCACTCTATCCGGCATATAAGCCTCCTCGATTTCATAACAACTTATAAGACCGTGATATAAAGCGACTGGTTGCAATGGACGACTAGTCTGTCGTAAATCACGATATGGATCCCAATCTGTACCGCATAAAATTTAGCATAACGTCATTTAGCATAACGTAATTTAGTCAATTATTACCAAATAGTAAAAAATTAGGTCTCAATTTGCCTCTTCTGTCGTTATATCTTTGAGTGCATTCCTTAGGACGGCCAATGTGTGTGGACGTTTGGCATCTTCCTTAGTTGGCTTCCATCGACATATTCTAGGAAGGTGCTTGTCATACCCTCGGTTCAGTTTAGCCCGCTGCAGGGTTGGAAAGTGCTCGTATATTCATGCCTTCACGTAACCAAGTTAAAAAAATATTAGTCCAAAAATTAACAACAAAATTTTTAATTATGTATACAAGTTGACAAAGATATATCTATACATGGAGTAGAGTCTGGCATCCGGATATTGTCTTCGAACCCACGCGGGATGTCGCACCAAGCTCGCGGTAAATGTATGCTAGTATTTCACTTTCCCAAGATATTTCTTCCACCGTGTCAATGTTGTCCAAATTCAGGAGATATTTGGCATGTATGGACGTTCCAGACTTATCCGTAATGCCGACAGTACCTAAGATGAACTGCATAATCCACGGGCCACATTATCGCTATTATCCATTTCGGGGTCCAGATCAGCGAATATCTCCTCCAGATATTTTAAAGAAAGTCCGTACGACTTCTTGAATTCTCGAAGAGTGGTAAAACTAGTGGCATCGACTCCCAGACACCCTGATAAATAATCCATGATATGGTCATATAAGTTGATGCTCGACTCATCAAAAGTTTGATTCATCATGACTCGACCATTAATCCTAAGTCCCAATATATGATGGACGTCATCAAGGGTAATCGTCAACTCCCCATTTGGTAAATGGAAAGTGTTGGTTTCTGGATGCCATTGTTCTATAAATGCTGATATCAGTGCATTATCCACCATCGTATATGAGTAGTTACCCAAATATTATAAATCGGTGGGAATAATTTTTGCCTTCACATCGTCTCCCAATAATTCAAACCTCTATGTATTGCATTTTTTGCCGTGGTTTATCACTGTTAACATACAAGAACTCTTCTGAAAAGTAAACAATTGGATGAAGTTATACCTCTATATAAAATATACTTATTTATAAATAATTGGATGAACTTACAACTATATATAAAATTATCATAATGTAATGTACTTACCGGATTGTTCTATATTTGGTATACAATATGGTTCTCGATCGACGGTAATATAGAGCAACCGTTTGGACGAGTCTCGACTGGACTATCTGGCTGCTCAGAAGGTCCTGAACCATCAGTAGCCCAGTTTTTGAGGGTTTGTGGGAGACTCTCGACAGGACTATCTGCATGCTGAGAAGGTCCTGAACCATCAGTTGGCCGATTTAGGACATTTGGCATGTCCTCATCGGAGGAGGAAGAAGAACCAGAATAACTAGGAGGAGCACGTCTTTTCGAACGAGTGACAGTCTTCTTCGTCAGTCGACGTTTCCTAACTTCAGGGCGTGCCTCGGGGTCGCGGATAGTGACACCTGGTTCAATAGTACGCGAATCATTGCGTTCCTTGCGCATCGACGCAGTAGGGCGTCTTCTGATGATATCTTCATCCACAGTGCCCTTCCGAGGGTCATGACTATAAGACAATTTTTTTTTAATTTAACATCCTAAATTAATTTAACATGCAGGACTGTAGAATTTTCTACAGTCCTATACGTATACAGGATTGCAAAAATTTCCACAGTCCTAATTTATTTAGGACTGTTGAAATTTCTACAGTCCTTTATACATTTAGGACTGTAGAAATTTCTACAGTCCTTAATATATATAGGACTGTCAGTCCTTAATGCATATAGGACTGTAGAATTTTCTACAGTCCTAAATCTATATGGGACTGTAGAAATTTTTACAGTCCCGCTCGATACTGCTCGATACTTTCGATGATTGTCGACATTGTATACCCTAAAATCGGGTACGAGCACCCAAATAAACGTCTAAACTACATTCAGGACTTGTATGCCCTCATTTGAAGAATGAAAAAAAAACCACTCAAAATTTTCGAAATGTAATAGACATTTTTAAAATTTTTGGAAAATTTTGTAAATGCAATAGAACAAGGAGAAGGAAGAATTGTACCTTGATTCTTTCGAGACTTTGGGAGCCATCAACATGGAGGAGGAGGACGAAGTGGAGGACGACGGCTCCGGCAAGTGAAACAGGGGGGAGGGCTCCGGTGGGGTTTGGAGGGTTTGGGAGGAGGGTTTAAAGTTTGGACTAGTATGAGTAAACTATTGGGCTAGTATGAGTAAACTTTGTTCATTAATGGGCTAGCCCCAATCCTGGGCTAGCCCTTAGTAAAGTTTGTAGTGCCCTTATCAAAAGCCCAAATATTATGGCGTTTGTTCACCTTTCAATATAAAATACACACGTGGCATTTTCAAAGTAAAAATCACCTTGGTTGGTGAACAAAACCACTTGCAAGATAGATTTTATTTGGATGAAGATGTCATGTGTCCATTTTTTATTGGAGGGTAAACAAATACCCTAGTATTTATGAGTGAACAAAAATGGACTTAGAGTTGGTGTACATATATATTCTACCTTATAATGTCAAAACTAATTAGACTTCACCGTAAAAAAAAATTATTCCACATTTTGTATATATGTAAAAGTATATACAAAATTCAATTTGCTCCATTCAACATGCATGTCAAATTAGTGCATAAAATTTAGGACTTTTTGATATTATCCTCCTGTTAGATGCATGATATTGATATTACCTCCCTACTTTTTCATAAGTTAATATTATCCTCCTGAAAATGTCGTTAAAGAATTTTAAATGTGTCACTATAAAGTCAAAAATGATATTTTCAGGAAGATAATATCAACTTATCAAACAACATGAGGTCAATTTTTTTTTTTTAATTTGAACAAATTAATTCCTAATGAATGCATTTATTGAATTCAATTCAATTAGTTCATGATATTCAATTTGCTCCATTCAATGTGCCGTTAAAAATGGAAGCCAAATTAAGATGGAAGCCAACCAAATAACTCCCTTCAATTTGAACAAATCAATTCCTAATGAATGCATTTACGTAGAATTTTATGATAATGAATGAATGCATGCCAAATAATTCCATGCACAAAAAACTTTTGAATGCATTCATCCTGCACATGTGCTAATAAATCTACATATTAGGTCCACATATGAATGCACATTTTTAAAATGCTTTCAATGCTAATGTAAACAATTTGTGACAACGTGCATTTTAAAGAAAAATTACCAGAGGAACTCATGAGTTCTTAACTTTTTGAAGTCATGCAATTTATAACCGTTGGATTGCATCTATTTTATCTTTTGACTTTTTTAAATGATCTAAATGTAAAAATGTAAAAGTCTAAATTGAAAAAAAATGTCTACTTGTCATTTCCTTATTACAAGTTTAACTCAAATATGACAAAGAAAAAAAAAAGTAGATAGAGGACACAGAAAATGGCAGAATAAATAGGACATTAGATTTGCTCTCTATTTTAAACTAGTATATATGCACGTGCTTTGCACGTATATCGGAGTGAATGATGTTGATGAGTTAGTTTATTTCTACTGCTTTTAATTATATAGGTTAATGGTTCAACCCTTCGAATTCTTTGGTAACAATTTAAAAGACTTAGCAAGTAGCATGAACTCTTTGATTTCCTTAAATGGTTGTCATTATTGCATCTCTTAAATGGTTGTTAGTGGAATTTATTGTAGGTATTTTTTTAATTACTAAATATGTTGAAGGGTATTTTTGGAACGAAAATTTTTCACGGTGAAGCCTAGTTTTGGCTTTATATAGAGGAGATTATCAAATATAATAAATGCTTTCATCATGCACATTTACGTAAATAATACATAGGGAGTATGATAGGTATCTTTTGGTATTCCTAATAATACGTAGTGAGCTTGCATGCAAAACATTAACTACTCATCATAATGTATAATATGAAATGTGTCGTTTAGTATTCCGACAAGGACGTTAATGTAAAAAAACATAAATTTTCATCCATAGCATCGAAATTTTACTAAATTCCAAAAAAAACATCAAAGTTTGGAAATTTACGAAGAAGGCATCAGAACGTCTATCCAAAAGACGTTTTATATTAAAAAATTAAAAAATATATAAAATGCCCTTCGGATCGACATTTTGAAACTTTACATTTAACTCTGTTACTCTCTCTCTCTCTCTCTCTCTCTCTCTCTCTCTCTCTCTCTATCTCTCTCTTGTCCTCCTCTCTCTCTCTCTCTGTCACTCTCCTCTCTTTCCTCTCTCTTAGGGCTGAGTAATCGGTTTAATCGGTTTCCACCGAACCGAATTTTGGAAAACCGGTTAAACCGAAATTAAAAAAAACAAACCGAAACCGAACCGAAATATGGAAAAATCGAATATAACCGAACCGAGATTTTTTAATCGGTTTATTCGGCTTAATCGGTTTATTCGGTTGGGCCATTTTTTATAGTGGGCCGGATAATTGGGCCATTTTTTGATAGTGGGCCGTTTTTTTTACTGGGCCTGGACCAAATACTTATCAAAAATTCCATAAAAATTCATACACACAGGCAGCTTTCTTTGAATAGTCACAGCAATATATACACATTACACAGCTTTCTTCCTTCTTAGACTCAAGTTTATTAATTATGCAAACAAGTCACAAGACTCACAGCAATATAAAAGGGCCATTATATACAGTTATACACAGCAATATATACACATTACACAGCTTTCTTCCTTCTTATACTCAAGTTTCTTAATTATGCAAACAAGTCACAAGACTCACAACAATATAAATGGGCCATTATATACAGTTATACACAGCTCCAGATTTGTTAAGCCCCAGATTTGTTAAGACATTCTTTGCCAAACATTACAAATGGTGTAGCCCACTGGCCCCACTCCTTTGCCTAGACTTGCTCCAGATTTGTTAAGCTTAGACTTTCTTTGCAAATTGCCATACTAGACTTGCTGCATACTTGAGGTGTGCTTGTTGATAGAGACATAAAATAATCAAATGATACATGAAACATGAAACATTAAACTATCAGTATGTGGAAAAATAAGATAGCATCAATGTAAAACTAAATGCATGAGCATAACTACATAGCTAGTATAGATTTTCCTGCATTCACAGTAGCCACAGTAGCCTTTTAGATTTATAGGCTACTATCAATCTTTAACAAGCATGAACAATCAAGACTCAGAAAGAAGCAAAATATACTGGCAAGTACAATATATAACTTATGATGAATGCCTGAATCCCTGATGATGAAAATTTTAGGACAAACCAAGTAACCAACTAGACTTGCTGCATATTTGAGGTGTGCTTGTTGATAGAGACATGAAACAATCAAATGATAGATGAAACATGAAAGATTAAACTATCAGTATATGGAAAAATAAGATAGCATCAATGTAAAACTTAATGCATGAGCATAACTACATTGCTACTAGCTAGTATAGATTTTCCTGCATTGACAGTAGCCACAGTAGTGAGTAACCTTTTAGATTTATGGGCTACTATCAATGTATAGATTTTTCTGCATTCACAGTAGCCACAGTAGCCATTCATAGTAGCCACAGTGGAAAAATAAGATAGCATCAATATTCTTACAACTGTTTTGAGCCTTTACCTCTGTTTGATTAATGAAGGGAGACAATGAGCAACTGCAGGAACATCACTGATTGAAAGTGGCAGACTTAGCACACATTGAGAATCTTGAAGTATGGTTTGAAGTCTGCATGATGGAGCAAGAGAAAGTATGGTTTGAAGTCTTTGAAGCTCAGATCAGATAGGCAATTGTGCATCAAAAAGTGATGCATTGTAGTATCTGTCCACTTACTAATGCCATATAATCATATCATCATTGCAATTATTTGAAGCTCAGATAGGCAATTGTGCATCAAAAAATAATGTATTGCATTGTAGTATCTATCCACTTACTAATGCCATATCATCATTGCAATTTTCTTCACATACTTGTTAGCAACATATAATGGAATAAAAAAGTAACTGTAATCCAAATGTGCATTATAGTATCTATCCCTAGCTACATATAATGTCTAAATGTGCAGTTATACTTATACACATCCAAAATGTGGTAGTGCATTATTTAGTGTCCTGTATAATATTACATTTCAGTGACAGTGTTTAATATTACATAATCCAAATTCCAAAATGAGGTAGTGCATTGTTTAGTGAAAACTGAAAACCTGGGGCCTGGCTTCACATTTCAGTGACAGTGTTAAATATGACATAATCCAAACCAAAGTAACAATCCAGATTCCAAATAATAACTTTTCAAACATCGCTTGAGGTTGAACCCATCAATTGGCTTAAATCTACACAAGTATAAAAAATTACATGAACAATCAATACAAGTAAAAAACTAAAAAATAACATTATGTGATATAAATTGTTATATAAAATGATACCTCTTTCAAGTTTATCGAGGGATTCCAAATTCTCTTCAAGATTACTAACAATAGATCGATCGGAACAAGTCCTAAACCAATCTTGAGAACAAATAAGACCCTGAACAATCTTAGGTGTCAAAGAACTCCTAAATGCATCAAGGACCCGACCACCGGTACTAAATGTTCTCTCCGAAGCTACCGTAGATATAGGAACGGCCAAGATATCACGAACCATTCTTGAAAGAACAGGAAAACGAGGAGAGTTGATTTTTCACCAAGCCAAGAGATCAAAATTAGGATTCTCATCTTCATCGGCTTCGGTGGGCTCAACAAGATAACGATCCAACTCAGATTTATTATCACAACCAACAGTTTTCATTTTATGATTTTTATATTGAGCCTTCATCATACTTTTCAAGTTGAAGACTGGACGATCTTCGATGGTAGGAGATTCAGTCATTTCACTAGTTGTAGAAGAAACTATAGGTGCATATAACTTTAATTCTATATTCTTCAAACATGGAATAAACAACTATTTTAACCTTCTCTAGCATGGTGTCACCCTTTGATTGGCCATAGAGTTGATATAGCCACCATTCCAAATATGCAAACTTTTGCCTTGGATCAAATAGTGGCGCAATGAAGACAACCATATTCATCTTCTCAACGTCCCCCCAATATTTATCATATTTCTCTCTCATTTTATCCGCCATAATAGACAACTCGAAGTCGTCATTACTCTTAGCATTCTTCAAGAGAAAATCAATAGATGCAATCTCTTCAAAAAACTTGTTTGAAGTGACATATAAAGAGCCCGACACACGTAAGGTGAATTCATAGAAATGTTCTAGAAACGTACACAACCTTCTCACATTCATCCAATCCTCTTCGGTTGGAAACAAATTCTCACCCTCAAGTTCTCTTTTGAATGAAAGATCTTCATCTTGGAATCTCTCAAAGGCACTTTGAAACCTTTGGGCCGTATCCAACATCAAATATGTTGAATTCCAACGGGTGCTCACATCTAGACACAATAATTTCTTGCTTTCTATTTTTTCAATTTGAGCACAATCTTTAAACTTTTGAAAACGTGAAGGAGATTGTCTAACATAGCTAATAGCTCTCCGGACACGAGCAACTAAAGAAGACATCATTTTTAACCCATCTACTACAACAAGATTGATAATGTGTGCAATGCAACGCATGTGTAAATACTTGCATTGAAGAATACTATTTCCCCGTTGTGCAAACTTTTTGCTTAGATAAGCAATAGCAACATCATTAGAGCTAGCATTATCAACGGTGATTGTAAAAATTTTCTCAATGCCCCACTCAATCAAACATGACTCAACTTCCCTCCCAATAGCCTCGTCTTTATGACTTAAAATTGGACAAAAGTTGATAATTCTTTTCTGTAATTTCCAATCTTCATTAATGTAATGTGCCGTAAGACACATATAGTTTATCTTTTGATTAGATGTCCATGTGTCCGTCGTAAGACACACCCTTTGATTGGACTCCCTAAAATAAGCCTTTAACTTAGTCCTCTCACTAGTATAAAGATTGTAGCAATCTCGTGCAACGGTCCATCTCGACGGTACACCAAACATCGGACATGCAATAGAAATGAAACGTTTGAAGCCTTCACCCTCGACAAACCGAAATAGAAGCTCATCGACAATTAGCATATAAGACAAGGCCTTCCTTACGGACTCTTGATTAAATTGCCAACTAGTGAGAGTTGACTTGCCTTTCTCAACACATTTCATACTCAATATTGATTGAGAAGGACCTTTGTGCTTTGGATTAAGGGGACATATAAGCCAATGATTTCTAACTGAGGAGGTTCCATTAATTACGGGGTGACAATAATACTATTTTTTGCAGTAGTTACACTCTGCTTTTGGGTTCCCATTCTCTTGAAATTGTCAAAATTCATCCCAATAAATAGCCCTTTTTTTCCCAATTTGTTTGTTTTTTGCTTTGAGTTTACAAATAATTGGGTCAGGGTCATTTGTGCCTTGGGAACTTGTTTCCCTCACAACTGGAACCTCAAGCTCAATAGGTTGAGCTTCGCTTGACATCTAAAATAAACATGAAAACAAAAATATATTTCAATTCAAAAGAAAATTCACAAAATGAAACTGAAGATAAGAAAACGCACATTGCATGAGTATGATGTTGATGCCATGAACTTGACTTATTTGACGCAATAAATGACCTATTAATTTTTGATAGTAATTTTAGTATAAGAAAGTAATTTTAGTAAATAATATATAAGATTTCAAAATGTGCCAAAAATTTCATTTCATTTCATTTTATTTCAGAATATTCATTTTATTTCAGTTAAAAATATTCAAAACTCAGTTAAAAATGCTAAGGAACTTATCTGTTCTTATCAGTAAATATCATATAAGAATAAGATATAAGAAAGTATGGTTTTACAACTTATCTGTTCTTATCAGTTTAAAATATTCAAATATTCATTTCAGTTTAAATATCATTTTAATTTTCAGTTATCAGTAAACAAACTAAGCAACTTTTTATAAAGTAACTCAGATACTTTTTGTAAAAAAAGTATCAAACTAAGCAACTTATATGTTCTAATCAGACAATATCATTTTATTTCAGAATATTCATTTCATTTCAGTTAAAAATATTCAAAACTCAGTTAAAAATGCTAAAGAACTTATCTGTTCTTATCAGTAAATATCATATAATAATAAGATATAAGAAAGTGTGGTTTTACAACTTATCTGTTCTTATCAGTTTAAAATATTCAAATATTCATTTCAGTTTAAATATCATTTCAATTTTCAGTTATCAGTAAACAAACTAAGCAACTTTTTATAAAGTAACTCAGATACTTTTTGTAAAAAAAGTATCAAACTAAGCAACTTATATGTTCTAATCAGACAATATCATTTCATTTCAGAATATTCATTTCATTTCACTTAAAAATATTCAAAACTCAGTTAAAAATGCTAAGGAACTTATCTGTTCTTATCAGTAAATATTATATAAGAATAAGATATAAGAAAGTGTGGTTTTACAACTTATCTGTTCTTATCAGTTTAAAATATTCAAATATTCATTTCAGTTTAAATATTATTTCAATTTTTAGTTATCAGTAAACAAACTAAGCAATTTTTTATAAAGTAACTCAGATATTTTTTGTAAAAAAAGTATCAAACTAAGAAACTTATATGTTCTTATCAGACAATATCATTTCATTTCAGAATATTCATTTCATTTCAGTTAAAAATATTCAAAACTCAGTTAAAAATGCTAAGAAACTTATCTGTTCTTCTCAGTAAATATCATATAAGAATAAGATATAAGAAAGTGTGGTTTTATAACTTATCTGTTCTTATCAGTTTAAAATATTCAAAACTTAACCAAGCACTAAACAAAACAAGAAATAATGTTCAAAACTTAACAAAGCACTAAACAAAATAAGAAATATCTGTTCTTATCAGCCAATATCATTACAACTTATCTGTTCTGTTCTTATCAGTTAAAAATATTCAAAACTCAACCAAGCACTAACAAATTGTGCCAAAATCATTCAAAAACTTGCATACTAGTGGTCGTTTATTCAATTCTTGGTGGCTACAATAATTGATTTTTAATTTTAATTTTATATTAGTTATCGTGAGTATAATCTTATCTATACTTCTACATAGCAGTTTTAATGGTCATAACGTCGTAACTATATTCTTAACTAATTATAAAAATACAAAAAAATAATAATTTCAAAACTATTTTTTAATCGTATTGACTCAAAAATGGGCGGTCTAAATCATATTTATATCCTCAATTAATTAAAAATATATAAAAAATAATTCTAAAACTAATTTTTAATTGTAATTAAAAATTAGCCTAGACTAACGGTCACAATTAAAATTAAAAAAGTAAAATATTTTAACTAATAACTTAATAACTTAACTTAATATAAACATATCTATAACAAATATTAATTCAAATATTTAAATTATTTTTCAATAATATCATAAAAAAATTTATTTTATGTATATTGTACATGAATTGTATTAATAATATTGAAAAGTATTTGATTTTTTTTACTTTAATATTACTGTGTGTAATCATTTCATTCGACAAACTTACCAATCAGTCAAGGTTAGCGAGGTGACGAATCTCGTTCTCCTTACTCTTTCTTTCCAATACTCGGATCTGATGCTATTTTTCTTCGATTTTGCTCTAATTCCTCATTTTCTTGACAATTTAGTTGTTAGCATTGTGGTTGTGGATTTGACTTTGATTTAGGTCCTGCAGCGTTTCGCTCATTTGGAATTGATTTAGCGAAGATTTGTGCAATGCGTTGTGTTTCTTGTGAACGATGAAATCTTGAAGCTTGGGAATAAATTTTGGTGAAATTATGGATTTTTTAAGTATCTTTTCATAAGTTTTTTTTAATTTCTTCTTGTTGTTAGTGTTGATATGCAAGGACGGATCCAGTATTTAAAGTTGTGATGGGCTACTATGGTACTACCAATCTAATGTCAAAAATTCGACAGATTTTTTCCTATATTTTTAAAGTTCGATATCTGTCATAATGAATAAAAACATTGAAAAATATATATATACATCGAATATAAACCATTCTATTTCAAACCCATGTAAAAAAAGTAAAGAAAGAAACACAAAAGGTTGCCGAGAAAAATACACAAAAAATGAGAGGTTGGTAAGGGTAAGTGAATCGATTCACCCACCTTCTTGAAGATGAAGAAGAAGTTGCAGGCTTGAGTGTCATGCCCCGATCCCGGAGGACCGCAAAGTCATCACTAGACGTGATATCGTGCAAGTCTAAGTTGTGCTTGCACAAGGCTATGACTTGTACAATAACAAAATTGACTATTCAGAGTTAGAGGCAGCGGACAATATTGCAGAAAACAAAATAAACACAGTGATACAAGAACAAAATCTCTTTATTGATAACTTTTACAATGATTACAAGGCTGTCAATAGCCAATTAATACATGCCAATTTGGCTTAAATCTCTCTTAAACTATACAAAAGTATAATGATATCGTTCCATACATTACATCTCTTTATACAAAAGCATCACAATGTCTCAGCCCCCTATTCTGGCGCATTTTGGCTCATATTCTCCTTGGTGCACTTTGACGCACAATGGTTGCTAGCCCGGCCATTGTTTAGACCGGGCCCGAAAGTTGTGGATAAAGTGGGTTTGGTTGGGTTTGTGAAATGTGTGGTTTTGATGGAGTTTGAGTGATCCAACAGTCCACATCTCAAACCTAAACCTATATATTCTCATTTCTCTCTCTCTCTCTCTCTCTCTCTCTCTCTCTCTCTCTCATTATCTTTTATTTCTATTTCTCTCCCTTAGGTTTCATCTCTCCCTCCGTAGGTAAGTACATCTTGCACAAGAAGAAGAACCATTGATTTATGCATGATTTTTTTCTTAATAATTCTTGTTTATTTCTAGCTAATATTGTTGGGACCGAGCACCCCTTCATCTTTAGTATTTGTTGTTCTTGATTTTCTTGGTTGGAATTGCATGGATCTGAGTTTGGGCCTATGGGTTCACTTTTGTTTTCATGTGGTTTGATCTCCCAAAAAACTTTGTGTTTCGTAAAACTAATTAGCTCATAGTGTAGAGTACCATATTTTATATAACTTTGCTTTTGGCCGTGCTTATTTTCGTGTCCAGCTTAGTTCAGTGCTAAAACTTGATACAATACGTATACCAAAATGGCTTACTGGAGAAGAAGAACATTGCTCTGTGAAGAGTATGCAAGATGACCCATTTGGCATAAAAATATACATGTTTTACTTTGGACGCATTGGTGTGATATCCCAATTCTTCGTGCGTACTAATCATACTACACTCAGTCTCCTAGCGAAAGTGAGCTAGTCACACTCCTTGAGTCAGTGGCGCACTTTCGAGAGAAAAACTTAGTTGGCTCACTTTGATGCGTATTCAATCAATTTCTCCCTAGAAAACCAAGAAAAAGTGCGCCACAGTCAGTCAGCGCACTTTCTTTGCGTTTGGCAATCTAGCGCACTTTTTCTATGTTTCATCAGCGGCGCACTTTCTTCCCTCTTCGTTTCCTTGGGGACGAAGCTTTCGTTGGTTTTTTGATTTCTGTGTTATTGATTTGTGTGCTTCTCGACTGACGAGTTTTTCGACTGTCGAGCTTTGACCTCGGATTATGTATTTTTTTCTTTTAGCTAGCTGCTCGCGCACTTTCTTTGAAAGCACGCCTTATTCTTGCCCGCGCACTTTTGTCAAGTGTGCCGTATTGGTTAACTTGATTGAGTGTGCCAACCTTGTTTCAGTGAGTTTGTGCGCCAAGCTTATTTCTGTGAGTTTGTGCGCCAACCTTCTTTCAGTGAGTTTGTGCGACAACCTTACTTCTGTGTGTTTATGCGCCACCCCTTTTGTAGTTCGTGCACTTTATGTGCCCCAAACTTTATGACACTTTATGCGCCTGACCTACATGCATACAATTTTATGTGCATGTTATCCTTGGTGATCCCATACGTGCACGTAGTGCTTTCATTATGTGTTCACTTATCTTATTTGGAATGTTCTTATCATCATCTATGTGGTTGATCCTGGTATTGCTTGTGTTATGATTATAAGGAAGAATGGACTTCACGCCATTGTCGAGGATCCGAGGATCCAGCATACGTTCCTAAGTTTGGGGTATAACCTCACTAGTTTTGCATGATCACGTTTTTAGCCAGCACCCGAGGATCCAGCATACGTTTCCTCGATTAATGGTGCATACCAGGAACATGGACGTCGAGGATAATGAGTGGGTTCCTTTATTCACTGCTCGTCTTTTGTAAATTATATTCTTTTGGATATTTAGCCAACCGACACCTGTTAGCCGGCAAATCTGGACACTAGTTCCTTACATTACTGTATATATTCATACTGCAGCTGACTCACTGTCATGTATACCTTGATCTTGCATCTGGCACATCATTCTGTATCATCATATCTCTAAAGAACATTCTGATGTAGTATTTGGGATGCCTTACTGCTTATTCTGAAGTGTTCTATATTATTGCTTCTTGTTTGAATGATTGATACATAGAAGTTCTTGGCCATATATGACGTATAGTTACAGTCGTGATCATCGTACGACGTATAGTACCTTATACGAGATAACTGGCTATGTCTGTCTCAGTATTTTGGTACTGGGGTGTGATAAGGTTTTATTGGTGGCCCATGCAGGTCTATTCTACAGACTTGTGGGATGTCATGGTCATAGGAGTCTGAATCAAGCATGATTCTTCTTGAAATTTTGAATTCGTTCTCTTCGATACTCAGCTTGAGATTTCCCAGATTGGTTGCTTCCCTATTCCTTCTCGTCCGATACTTGATGTTTCTTGTGTTCTTCTTTAGGGTTTCCCCTCCTCTAGTTATTGCAGCAACAAGAGAGGTAGATTTTCTAGTGGAGCGTGTCACGCTCCAGTTCCAAAAATACATAGGACTAGGACATGTAAGTATGCCAGCCGCGTGGATATGGCAACTCCAATATATGGAAACCATAACCCATACATACGCTGTAATATGAATATCAATCCACAAGTGGTATAAACATATGTCACAAGTCACAAGGTATAATCTAAATCTCATCCACAGAAAATCAAATATAAATAATTAACCAGTATCTATGAAACTAGATCTCAATAAGAAGTATCTAAGGATGATAGTTGGATGGAAACAAATCCACTACCAACTCGAATATAAGAGCAACTACAAAATAAGTACAACACAACAAACACAATATTAGAATATCAACTAACAACCACGGGGCTCGAAGAGAAGACATCCTCGAAACACATGTAACCATCCGAATCTGCGCTCCTGCAAATACTCAATAACAGATACACCTGGAAGGGGCCAGGTCCTCAGAGGGACGTAACAAGATACATAAAATACATGCCAATAAAGTACTGAAATAAATATCCAATGGTCGCCTAACCGTCTAAGTGAATGCAGTTAAGAACAACTTTCCCCACAAGTGAGCTATCTGGCTGAAAACTGGGATTTGGCATGGTTCTCTATTGGAGATCCAAGGGCCTAAAAGGCACGTCGTCTTTTAAACAACAGAGGCCCGCCTGATAGTACATAATATATAGTGGTCATCACCACCCGTATCTCTAGCGGAGAATCCGAGCGCACATGAGAAAAGTGCAAAGGAGCTCAAATGCGGTACTTGTTGTTCTTCCCACCCCATGCTCTAAGCATGTCACATCCATGACACAATTTGGTTCATAGCCTATTCTTAGTACCCTAGCCCAATTTTGCGACCAAACAAGGACAAGGATGGGACCACCGTACTACAATAGGCTATGTCCATAGACCTCTAATAACTGCTAAGTCTACTAGCATGCAAAGTTTCTAACAGCAGTTATTCCTAACGTACGGCCCACACGTACAGGATGCCAAACCCTGCACGCCAGTCCGTGATCTATATGAGACTCACAACTCGTGTAACAACTGTGTCACGACCAATGAACCTAAAGATGGTACATGATAATGGGGTAGTCTCATAAACAAGGTCAATGCAAATACATA
Source organism: Iris macrosiphon (assembly GCA_036927795.1). Classification (NCBI taxonomy): domain Eukaryota; kingdom Viridiplantae; phylum Streptophyta; class Magnoliopsida; order Asparagales; family Iridaceae; genus Iris; species Iris macrosiphon. The sequence goes on from JAYESA010000009.1 coordinate 181,563,612, forward strand.
AATAAAAACATACCGCGACGACACCGTCACTGCATTTTATATAACAGTTAAAATATATGAACTAAAGACAGAAAATAAAGATGCATACAATATATGGAATATAAATAACAGTACAATGACAAGGTATACTTGCCTGGCAAGGAAGCTGCAATGTACCAATAACCTGCTCCAGAAGTCGTGCAGAACAAATCCAATACCCTATGTACATATAATATAATACAATAAAATCATTAGTTATTACACTAGTACACACATAACAATATTTACACTGGACTCAGGGGGTATACTAGGGGTGACACTAGTCATCTAACACGGTCAATTATGCGTTAGATTACGCAGGGTCATATCTTCAAGTGTTGTACAAAATCAGACAGTCAGTTGACAGGTATCTAAGCCAGTGCGTTAATGTACGCAAGGCAGGCAATTCACAAGTTCCTAGGGTCAACATGGTCAAGGTAAGTACGGGACAGTCCACGGTGTCCTAGGATCATACAGTCTAAATATATATATAGTCATAATTATCAATTAGCATTTACTTAATTATGCAATTCATATATATATCCATATAATTATATAGTAATATAACCAGTAATTTATTTACATAACTATTGGAATACATATAGTAAATACGTACATAAATATATATACCAACTAATAATATGCTAATGACTAACCAAATTTACATATACTAGATACATTTATATATTTCAAACTGGATAATATCTGCGTACGCGTACGTGCACGAACGCGAGTTGGGTTCTCCGACCCAGGGTCTGGTGTAAACTAACTATGGTGACTAAATACTAATGTCCTACTGGAGCACACACAAACACATATAACAAGGAGAAGACAGGACAGGTTCATACCTCGGAGTACGTGCATGGGTACGACGGTGAGATTGACGATGATGATGACGACTATAACGACGATGATGGTGAGGACGACAATGATAATGATGGTGATGATGATGGTGAGATGACGATGATGCGAGGATGATGATGACGACGATGATGAGATGGCGAGGAGGGGATGATGATGATCACGACGATGCTGAGATGACAATGAAGTGATGCTGACGATGATGACGAGGACGATGGTGTGATGATGATAATGCTAATAATGATGATGATGGCTGTAGTTATGGAGGCTGCAGGAGTCTGGCCAGGGGAGGCTGTTCCAGCGAGTCATGGCGAAGCCAGGGAGCAGGGAGGTACGACACCGATGATGGGGTCGTAAACATGGAGGCCTAGGAGGAAGAGGGTCATAGTACAGGGAGGTCGTCGAGGAGGATGTGGAGGTGTTCGTGGTGGTTTCCCGGGGAAGAAGAAGAGCAGGGAGAGGTGGATGAAGGTGGAGACGTGGTTACTGTGCTCCGGCCAGAGGGAAGCGTCAGGTCGAGGGTGGTGAGCGGCTGTGCTCAAGGGCGGAGCTCGGTGCTCAAGCGAAGACCGGAGGGAGTCGGGGTAGTGATCAGGCCAGTCGGGCTCAAGCAAAGGAGGGAAGGAGAAGAGGCGGGGCTCGGTGTTGCCAGGCGGTGGCGGAAGGAGAAGGAGCGGCGGAGGAGATGCCGTGCTGCAGGGGACTACTCGGTGGGGTGGCTCACTGGAGGGAGGAGGCGACTCGGGGATGATGGAGAGGGAAGGAGGCGCTGCTCCGGTGGGTCGGGCTTGGCAGGAAGATGGAGAGGAGGTGATGGAGATGGCATGGTACAGGATCCGGGGGTCAGGCGGAGGCACGACGGAGGTTGTGCGGCGGAGGAGGGGCTACTCCGGCGAGGGGTTGGCGAGGTTCACGGCGGAGCTCCGGCCAGGTAGGGGTGCACAGGTAGAGGGAAGGGGAAGAAGGAGAAGTCGGCTAAGATTGGGTTTGGGTGTTTTAGGTTTTAGGAAAAAGGAAATCAAGGTGTATTTATATGTAAAGAGGTGAACTTTTGAGGTTGACCTAGGGTTTGATGTTTGACCTAGGTTTTGGACTTGGACAACATTCCTTGGGGTGGGCCTTGGGCTTACATGAGGATGTTTGAGGTCCATAATTGCATGATTTAAAATACAAGGATGAGGTTTAGATGAGGGATCGATGCTGTGCGTTTGCACATCCCGATAAATTACAAAAAAATTCATGTGGAGGGGAAAACTGGGTTTCTTCATGAATTGTCCAATGGTGGGGATACCTCAATATGCTTTTGCATAAAAATGCCCAACAATTAGAAAATTGCACAAAGGCAGTAATTGGATTTTAATTAATTAAAAATACCGCGCATGATGATCTAGAATTAATTAGAAGTACATGGGAATAAAATTTGGTGGGACACAAGTGTCAGGGACGTAGAGGGTACAGTGTAGAATATTAATAAAATTTGGGTTGCACAAAACGGTCAAGATTGTGTCTCCAATTTTGATTAGGACGCACAAGGGTACCAAGTTGGAATTTATTTAGAATTGAGAAATAACATCCGCGACGTTTATTGTGCGGCTAAAATATAGCACCAGAGAGCATGATTATAAGTTACACAATGGTCAGAAGGGTAAGCGGGCACGTCTCGGACAAGGGTATAAAGTTTGTAGAAAGACATGGGCTAATGTAGTGCTCCAATTATTGGAGGAACGGTAAGGCGCACTATTTGTCATAATTATTGCATAATTAAATAAATAAAATGTTCTATTTCTATTTGGGTTCAAACCAGCCCTAATTTCACTATCTAAGCAAGGTATGCCTAATTTTGGGTGAGGAGGTTTACAGAGCAAGATCCTATAGAACCCCAGCCAGGGATCCAAGTTGAGCCCATGATAAATGTGACAGAGCAGCAGGCTCCAGGTGTTCCCGTACCTCCCGTAGTACCGGCAACACTAGATACACCGGCCTTGCTAGAAATTATTCAGGGAATGTTGGCTGCCTAACAACATCAGATGGTGGTTCAGCAGCAACAACATCAAAAATAGCAACGTCAACAGTTTCAACAGCAAGAACATAATGTCATGTTGAACCAAGTGTTGCAGACGACCCTGAAATGAGGCAGAAGAGTAGATTATAGGGCATTTGTTAGGTTTTATAGACTAAATCCCAGATATTTTAATGGTATGGAGGACGCTATTATGACAGATGATTGGCTCCAGGATATTGAGACCATCTTGGTAGCAGCTAAAGTTTCGTCTGAGGAACATGTTAACCTGGTTCGCTTGCAGCTCCAAGATCTTGAAAGAGATTGATGGGCCACGATGGAGATAGGAGTGAGGCATCCTATTTTGTAGGATAATTTTAGAACCCGGTTCAGGGTAAAGTACTTTGGGATTGTGGCTCGGTGCGAGCTATAATAGAGATTTACCAACCTCAAGCAGGCTGGAAGGACAGTAGATGGTTACGCGACGGAGTTTTGACGACTGAGCATGTTTGATCCAACCATAGTGGCGACATAGTTGGATAGAGAAATGAGGTTCCAGCAGGGACTTTATTTGGCGATCTTACATATGGTAGAGGTACATGACTTCCAGACCTTCGAGAAAGTACTAATAGCGGCCAAAAGGGTTGAGCTCACCTCTCAGAGGATGGCAGCAAGGAGAGTAGACCAAAAGAGGCCTCATGGACAGAGTAGCTAGAGAGGACCAGTACCGCGGACGTCAGCATCATCCCCTGGCATTCACATCCATGATGTAACACAGAGGAGGCCGTTTACCTCGACAATGATAGCACATACTCGACAGCAGTAGCCGATGCAGCAACAGCAATAACAACAACAACGACGGGGAGGGCCGACGGGTTGTACATATTGTGGCAATGGAGGTTATAACCAGGATGTTTGCCGGGCATCAAATAGACTATTCTTGAGACATTGAAGCCTCGATCATAAGATTGCTACTTGTCCATTAATACTGAGGCTAGGAGGGCCAGTATAACAGTTTCCTGCATTGCCAGCTCCAAGGATAGTGTAGCAAGGAGGACCAGCAGTAGTGGTACAGCCTGTAGCTCAGCGTATGTTGCCGACGTATGCTCAATTGTACCGGCAACAGCAACAACGATATCAGCAAAGATCGTAACAATGATACCAGGGAAGGCAGCAGCAGGGAGCTGGACAAGGCCAAGGGTAGGCGTTCACCTTATCTCTAGAGGAAGCTATGGAGTCAGGTGACGTGGTGGCAGGTCATTCTTGTTACATCTTTTCCTTCCATAGTATTAATTGATTCAGGAGCATCGCACTCATTTATATCTGCACAATATGCGACACGTATTGGGTTAAAGTTTGAGACGTTGCTTGAGTGGCTGAATATACTAACTGACAATGGGATCGTAGGAGTTAATAGAGTATGCTTAGCATGTCCAGTCGTAGTATGTGGGCATTTATTACCTGCGAAGTTGATCGAGTTTTATATGGACAATTTTGACGTTATCTTAGGCATTAACTGGTTGAGAGACAGTCATGCGACGATAGACTATCATGAGGGTAGAGTATTATTTAGAGTCCCTGGTCTAGAAGAGTTTGTTCTTAGCAGAATAGCTGGAGACCAGCATAAAAAGAGAATCGCAACAATAGTGACGGGAGAGGACCCGATACCAAAAATAGTTGAAGAGTTCATGGACGTCTTTCCCGACGAGCTTCCCGAATTACCCCCAGTTATAAAAGTAGAGTTTTGTATAAAGTTGATGCCAAGAGCAGAACCAATATCCTAGAAGGTATACCCAATGTCACCATTAGAGCTTGATCAGTTATATCGACATGTGGAAGAACTGAAGGCAAAGAAATTCATTCGGACTAGTAGATCACCGTAAAAAGTACCAGCGGTGTTGGTGAAGAAGAAGGATGGATCAACGCGATTGTGCATGGATTACAGGCGATTGAATGCGGTAACAGTGAAGAACATGTATCCATTGCCAAGGATTGATAATTTATTTGACCAATTAAGCGGAGCAAGAGTTTTCTCCAAGATAGATCTGCGATCAGGATATCATCAGGTACAAGTTCGGGAGTATGATATACCAAAGACAACATTTAGGTCACAATATGGGCATTACGAATTCTTAGTTATGCCATTCAGACTGACTAATGCTCTAGAGGTATTCATAAATTTGATGAACCGTATTTTTATGCCATACTAAGACCAATTTGTGGTAGTATTTATCGATGACATCCTTGTGTATTCTCGTAATGAGGAGGAGCAAGAAGAACATATCAGGATAGTACTGCAGACCTTGAGGGAGCACCAGTTATATGCGAAGCTTAATAAGTGTGAGTTTTGGCTGGATCACATATCCTTTCTTAGGCACATTATTTCTGGAGCAGGAGTGTCAGTTGATCCCAAGAAGGTAGATACAGTAGAGAACTGGCCAATTCCGAAGATAGTGGCGGAGGTGCGTAGTTTTTTGGGCTTGACAGGATACTATTAAAGATTTGAGTCAGAATTTGCTAATATCTCGGCACCTTTGACTCGGTTGACGCACAAAAAAGTTAAACTTGTGTAGTCAGCAGAGTGCCAAATAGCCTTTGAAGAGTTGAAGAAGAAGTTAATCTTTGCCCCGATCATTACTCTCCCAGCAGGTTCTAGAGGATTCACAGTGTATTGTGATGCATCTAGCATGGGGCTTGGATGTGTTTTGATGCAGCAAGAGAGAGTGCTAGCATATGCTTCTCGGCAGTTCATAGATCACGAGAAGAATTATCCAACTTATAATTTGGAGTTAGCAGTAGTAGTGTTTGCGCTTAAGCTATGGAGGCACTACTTATATGGCATTCGGGTGAAGATCTTTACAGATCATAAGAGTTTAAAATATGTATTCACGCAGAAGGACTTAAACATGAGATATAGGAGGTGGCTGGAGTTGTTGAAAGACTATAACGTGGAACTTCAATACCATCTAGGCAAGGCAAATATAGTAACTGATGCACTTAGTAGAAGAGGTGGAGAATTCATGTTGACCACTCAGAAGCACATTCTAGAAGACTTACGAGAGATAGGAATCGAGATAGTACTTCCAGAGGATATAGGAGTTATGGCTAGCCTACAGATCCAGTTAACCGTGGTGGATATAATCAAGATAGCTTAGGTAGAGGACCCGAATATTCAGAAGATTCAGACAGAATGTGAGTCCGATCTTCGGAAGGAGTTGGCGATTCATGTGGATGGAACACTAAGGTTTAGAAATCGTCTTTGTGTGCCAAGTAGAGATAACCGACAAAAAGTGATGACCGAGTCACACAGTTCTCAGTATTATATTCATCCTGGAAGCACGGAGATATACCATGATATCAAGAAATATTTATGGTGGAATAGAATGAATATAGAGATAGCTCGGATCATTTCACGATGTTTCGTATGTCAGTAAGTGAAGGCAGAACAACAGAGACCTGTAGGATTATTGTAGCCACTTCCTATTCCAGAGTGGAAGTGGGAACACATCACCATGGATTCTGTGACCGGTTTACCTAGATCCCCGACTGGTCAAGATACAGTTTGGGTGGTAGTGGATCGACTCACAAAAGTGGCATATTTTCTCTCCTTTAGAGTAGGACAGTCTATAGAGTAGTTGGCAGATTTTTATATGCGACATATTATGAGAAAACATGGCGTGCCGGTAATCATAGTGTCCGACCGAGATACAAGGTTCACTTCTCATTTTTGGAGAAGCTTGCATGAAAGATTGTGTACCAGGTTAATATTCAGTACTGCGTACCACCACCAGACAGACGGATAATCAGAGAGGACCATCCCGACCCTGGAGGATATGTTACGAGCTTGTACCTTAGACTTTGGTGGATCTTGAAAGAATCACCTGCACTTAGTGGAATTCTCGTATAACAACAGTTATTAGACCAGTATTCAGATGTCACCTTTCGAGGTACTATACGGCAGGAAGTGTAGATCACCGTTGGCATATGATGACATTGGTGATCGAAAGATGTTAGGCCCCAAAATGATTACGCAGATAGTAGAAGTTGTCAGGCAGACCAGAGAGTGACTTCGGGTTGCGCAGGATCGACATCATCATTGGGCATACCAGCATCGTAGGTCTTTAAAGTTTCGTGTCGGAGACCACGTATTCTTGCAAATTTTGCCAACCTATGGAGTTATTAGATTCAGGGTCTGCGGGAAGCTTAGTCCACGATACGTTTGTCCGTTTGACATTCTCGATCGGGTAGGTGATGTGGCTTATCGTCTTGCCTTTCTACCTTCACTACATGAGGTACACGATGTATTTTATGTATCTCAGTGTATCTCAGTTGTGTAGGTATGTCCCAGATTCTAGTCATAGCCATGATCACTCTGAATTATTCGTTGGTACCGACTTATCTTACGAGGAGCAACCCGTATCCATTCTGGACCTAAGAGAGAATGTACTCAAGAACCAGACTATTTTTCTTGTCTGAGTTTTTTTGGGCCATCACACTCTTAGAGAATTGACATGGGAGCGCGAGGACGATATACGGTCTCAGTACCCGCACCTATTCCATTCGGAAGGTATATTCTGCCTTATGCCTTTGCATTTTAGATTTCTTGATCAGGCGATCACCTATGTGTTGTGATGTTATTGCTTGCATGTGTAGATTGCTTATAGTTAGTGTTGATTGTCTTGATATCTCTAACTAGCCTTGAGTTTGAATTTTGAGGACATAATTTTTCTAAGATGGGTAGAGATGTCAGTCCCATTTTTTGGCGTACTTTGGCGCATATTCTCCTTAACGCACAATGGTTGCTAGCCCGACCATTATTTAGACCGGACCCGAGAGTTATGAAGATAGTGGGTTTGGTTGGGTTGGTACAATGTGTGGCTTAGATGGCTTTGAGTGATCCAACAGTCCACATCTCAAACCTAAACCTATATATTCCTATTTTTCTCTCTCTTTGCTCATTATCTTTCCTTTCCATTTCTTTTCCTTAGGTTTCCTCTTTTCCTCCGTAGGCAAGTACATCTTGCACAAGAAGAAGAACCATGGATTTATGCATGCTTTTGATTCTTAACAATTCTTGTTTATTTCTAGCTCATATTATTGGGACTGAGCACCCCTTCATCTTTAATATTTGTTGTTCTTGATTTTCTTGGTTGGAATTGCATGGATCTGATTTTGGGTCTATGGATTCACTTTTATTTTCTTGGGGTTTGATCTCTCAAAAAACTTTGTGTTTCATAAAACTAATTTTCTCATAGTATAGAGCACCATATTTTATATCACTTTGCTTTTGGTCGTGCTTGTTTTTGAGTCCAGCTTAGTTCAGTGCTGAAACTTGATACAATACGTATACAAAAATGGCTGACTGGAGAAGAAGAACAGTACTCTGTAAAGAGTATGCAAGATGACCCTTTTGACATAGATATACATATGTTTTACTTTGGTTGCATTGGTGTGCTATCCCACTTCTTCATGCGTACTAATCATACTGCACTCAGTCTCCTAGTAAAAGTGTGTCAGTCACACACTTTAAGTCATTGGCACACTTTTGAGAGAAAAACTCAGTTGGCGCACTTTGGTGCGTATTCAATTAAGTTCTCCCTGGGAAACAAAGAGAAAGTGCACCACAGTCAGTTAGCGCACTTTCTTTGCGTTTGGCAATCTGGTAAACTTTTTCTATGTTTCGTCAGCGGTGCACTTTTTTCCTTCTTTATTTCCTTGGGGATGAAGCTTTGGTTGGTTTCTCGATTTTTATGTTATTGATTTGTGAGCTCCTCGACTGACGAGTTTCTCGATTATCGAGCTTTGACCTCGGATTATGTGTTTTGCCTTTTAGCTAGCTGCTTGCGCACTTTTTTTGAAAGTATGCCTTATTCTTGCCCGCTCACTTTTGTTAAGTGTGCCATGTTGGTTAACTTGTCAGAGTGCGCCAACCTTGTTCCAGTGAGTTTGTGCACTAATATTGTTTCAGTGAGTTTGTGCGCCAACCTTGTTTCAGTGAATTTGTGCGCCAAGCATACTTCAGTGAGTTTTTGTGCCAACCTGTTTTAGTGAGTTTGTGCACCAACCTTACTTTTGTGTGTTTGTGCGCCACCCCTTTTGTAGCTCGCGCACTTTCTGCGTCCCAGACTTCATGAGACTTTATGCGCCTGACCTTCATACGTATAATTTTATGCGCATATTATCCTTGGTGATCCCATGCGTGAACGTAGTGCTTTCATTATGTGTTCACTTATCCTATTTGGAATGTTCTTATCATCTTTTATGTGGTTGATCCTGGTATTTTTTGTATTATGATTCTAAAGAAGAATGGAATTAGAAACCAAACCTCATGCTAGACATGACCATGTGCTAAGATTGGCTTCATACATGGCATGTATATGTGTTGGATTGAGATTTTCTCAGTGAACCAGACTAAGTGAATAGTAACTAACCAGCTATGTGCATGACATAAGTTTCGTGTTATAATGTGATTAAGATTCATGTGACCTAATGATAATTGGTGATTGGACTTGAATACTGTATTCGTGCTGATACGATTATTGCCTAATAAAGTTCTTGATCTAATGTGCGTTGAGATATGAAATATCGTATTACGTGTTAAAGTGATTATATTTGGGATGTGCATCGAGAATGTCTCCAAGTTCCTGAACGAGTGATACTATAAATATACTATTTTTCCAGCACGGGCATGATATGCGAGTCAAATACCAAAGCGTGTAGGATATTGATTTATTAAATATTGCATACATGTTCGGGTGAATCCAGATTTGAACTTCCATGGATTCGTATCTAGCGTGCCCGTATTTTGTACGATATCTTAAGGGAAATTCTCATGTTGCCATGCCTTAAGATTTTTAAACACAATATAGGATTAATTAAGAAATTAAAATTGGTAGTAAGATGGGGAGAAAACGGTATCCCGATGTCATGCGAATGAACCTTCCCATAGAGATTCAGTCTAAGTGCACTGTAGGCTGACTACCACAGATACTGTATACCATCTTCCTTAGTGGAGTACAGTATCTGACCTATTATAATATGCCGAGCCACTATTCTACTATAGGAACATTGGAACCGCTAATACCGTATTTTTAGCGCATTGGCTTTATAGAAAACTGATGCAAATCATTAAATACCTGAATATTCATCATTTGGATATGTTAGCTCATGTTCGGCAATTGCGTGATTTGAGGATACCTATTATGAATTATTCTGAGATAACCTCAGACTTCACAAATAGCAATCCGTACAAGTGTTTGGCCAATTTCATTAATTGGACTTGGTTGTGATTGTATCATTCTGTTAGTAGCCTAGGAAAATGGACTATCATAGTGTAACGGATTCAACCATTGTCTTTGTTTGGTTGTAGGGTTGGGCCTTGTCATAGGATATGCCATGGACCTACGCTACGATGCAGAACTATATATATATATATATATATATATATATATATATATATATAAAATATTTTATTGCTTTGGTTTTGTTCTTCTTTTTGTGCTTCTTTTGTGGTAGTTGCTATTTGGGATCTAACCTCACTGGTTTTTCATGATCAGGTTTTGAGCCAGAACCCGAGGATCCAGCGTACTTTTCCTTGACTAATGGCCCGTACCAAGAACATGGACGCCGAGGATAACGAGTTGGTTCCTTTATTCACTGCTCATCTTTTGTAAACTATATTCTTTTGAGCATTTAGCCAACCGGCACCTGTTAGCCAACAAATCTGATACTAGTTCCTTACATGGCTGTATATGTTCAGACTGCAGCTGACTCACTGTCATATATACCTTGATTTTGTATCTGGCACATTATTCTTTTTTACTAGATCTCTAAAGAACATTCTGATATGGCATTTGGGATGCCTTACTGCTTATTCTGAAGTATTCTATATTATTGCTTCTTGTTTGAATGATTGCGACATAGAAGTTCTTGGCCCTAGGAGACTTGATTTTAGCATGCACCCCTTGTCTAGTTATAGCCGTGATCGTCATACGACGTATAGTACCTTGTACGGGATAGCTGGCCATGTCCGTCTCCATATTTTGGTACTAGGGCGTGTCACAATGCATCTTCTTCTTCTGATATCCGGCTCCTCGGGATGAGGATCTACTATCGCTTCGGACAATCCAGCATGACATTTTATTATTAGTAACAAAATTGTGGAACAAAAGCAACGCCCTCTGAAACAAAAGCAACACTCTCTGAAATAATTACTAAGCAACACCTTCTTAAACAATTACTAAGTGAGGAACAATGACTAAGCAACACCCTCTGAAACAATTACTAAGCAACACCCTCTGAAACAATGAGAACACTTTGGGGAAATTACTAGTGAGAAACAAAAGAAACACCCTCTGAAACAATTACGAAGTAATCATGTGAGACAATATTTTATTATTAGTGATCTTGCTATCTTTTACCTACGTTCATTTCATGTCATATACTGAATCAAGAGTCATATTACATCTTTAAAAAATAACTTTGAAAACCATATTCCATATTTTATTCAAGCACAACGTAAGGACAAGTTCATGCACAATATGAATTCTTTATTATCTTTTCAGGCGCAACATATTTCATGAGCCATATTTTATTTATTTAGGGATATTAGTAGCAACTTATCATTTAATACTCTTTTTTCTTGTGAATGAATAGCAACATCTAGGCAACTTAGTTCTTCTTATTACGCAGGACATCATCATTTCATGTAAAATAGATTAGTTTTAGGAGCAGTTCATGATACAAAATGTAATCAGTAGAGATCGTCACTTATTGAGTGATTCTTACACACGACCGATGATCTATCCCTACAGCAGACAAGCGTTAGAACAATTTAGAAATACATAAACACATAAGATTTTATGTCCGTCTCTGCATCAAATAATAGGTTTGCAGGAAGGATATCCTAGCATGCGTCCTAACTATATGATGATCCATAATCGTCTTTCTATGAATTAGCTGTTGTCACTACCATAATTTTTAGGAAAGGGTATTTTAGTAATTTCCTATTTAAATAAATATTGTGCATGGTAAATAATTTTTTTTGTATTATTTAATTATTGTTGGATGTTATTTAATTATTTTGGACTTATTTTAGTAGACCCAACTAGTGTAGTTTGGACCCATGGACCAACATGAATTAAATAGTTAGACTTGGCCCATTTAGAAAGCCCATGGTTAAGGAGATGGATTAAATTAATTAAATGATTAGACTAGAAGCTTCCTTCCTTAATTATTTCTTCATGAGAGGCCCCAAGGGGTACATTGGACATTTTATAATTACTTGGGGAAGGGGGCATGGCCGGCCTATATTAGAGGGGGGGAAATTTCTCTCTCCTCTCATTCTCATTCCAAATCTAGATCTAGAATTTCCCACTCCCAAATTTCCTCCATTCCCATTCTAATTCTCCACCAAATTTATCCCAAATTCTTCTCAATTCACCATTAGAAAGTTGAGAAACAAGGATCTAGAAGGAGGAAGCAAGGATCTACAAAGAGGAGCAAGGATCTACAATTTGGAAGCAAGTTTATCTCAATTGGAGGTTTCATTTGGAATCCATCTCCCAATAGGTATAATTCAGTTTTTTCCATTAAAATAGTTTCTAAATCTGAGATTTAATCATGTAAAATCAACCTATATGTATGTACTATTCATAGGACTTTGTTTTGTGTTCATAGGAGACCCATGGAGAAAGTTATGGTACTTTTTGTGTCAATTTTATTGGAATTCCGAATTTACATTTTGTTGTGTGTGTCAATTGATCCTATAGATCAATTGGGCATGTGCTTATGTGTTTCGGGCTTATGTCGTGTCCATATTTGGGTACATGTGGTTCGTATCCCAACTATTTGGTGATACGTGTCATTTTGAGGGCTTCCTCCGACACGGGGCTTTGTACATGTCATATTTTGACACGGACACATAGATCTACTTTTGATACTTTGATTTATTCATAAATATTATTTGTGACTTATTTGTGTCCTTCGGGGTACATTTGGTTGTGTGTTGGACTCGTGTCACATGCGTATCCTAGATCTAGTGGGATACGGTGTAAAACTTTCCAATTTGGTGTGTTTATGTGTAGATCTAATTAATTATACTTTAAATTCTTTATTTATAACTAGTAAATATATATAGATATTATATATTTATTTTAGTGTATTTATTATGGTATTTATTGTAGCATAGATCTATATATTTCTATGTGTTCTAATGTGGTGTATAAATATATGTATGTAGCTTTCTTGCATGTAAATATATATGTACTTATGTTAATAACATAAATTATACATAAATATTTTATAAAATATATTTATGTGTTTAAATGTGTAATTATATTATTTATAATTATTATATATTTAATTATTAATTTAATGAATGTATTTTTATGTGTGCTTTACGTACATTAATATGTGCATTGTGTTTTGTAACTAATAGTATTTAATTGTATATATATAAGTATATATATTTATCTAATTGTTTTTATATATATATTTTGATTTATATATAAATTTATATATATATATATTTATATATATATTTTCTGTGTTTTAGTGACAGTAGGATTAATGACAGAGAACTGTCATTAATTAGGCGGTTACAGCAGCAGCCGCTGTAACAGTGGCGACGGGTTATTAATGACAGAGCCGCCACTGTCATTAATAACCCATGCAGTGGGCGGAATTCGCAGCAGCAGCGACGGACTTTTCTGTGACAGTTGAGAACTGTCACCAATAGGTGACAGCAGTGCAGTTTGCACAGCGGCTTTGGCGACGGTGGTTTCAGTGAAAGTAGGAATTGTCACTGAAAGCCTATTTTATTTAATTTGTATTTTAGCTCACTGTTTTCAGTGATGATTTGGCAGATTTAAATTATATTTTATATATTATATTTATATATATATATGTATATATATATAGGTGTTTTTGTGAGGTATAATACTAATAATAATATATTATTTTATTTGTATAAATATTGGTTTGTATATACATTATTTAGAGTGTGCATTAATTATATTATTAGTATACTTTGTGTGGGTATCAATTGGGATCTAATTTTGATTCCTAAATTGTTGTATTTTATTTTCTATATTATTTGTATAGATGTCTTGTGAGGATGACCTTGGTTTGACCATGTTTGACTTTAGTTGACTTTAGAGTTGACCATAGTTGACTTTTAACTTAGAATTGATTTATTGACCTAGAAGTTGACTAGTTTGACTTGTTCTCTTTCCGGGACCTTGTATTAATGTGGTATTCTATATCTAGGTCTTCGAGGCACCGAGTCAGACATCTGTGAGACTGTTCTTTGGACTTCAGGCGAGTACATTCTCTGATAGTTTCTCATTTATGATATCCTCTATGTTCGTTGTATCTAGTGTAGATATACATGTTTCTCTTGACACTATGGTTACACGGATTGGTATATCCGGATCTCGTCATGAGATGTTATTCCTTAGTATATGGTGTATATGGTACAAGTATTGTTTTATTGGTTATCTTGTACATGTACAGACACCGATTTTCGGGAGGAGTTGCTCTCTTCTTGGGGAATCTAGTGCCATAGCATATCGTGGTTGGATCTATTATACCAGTTGGGGGTGGGGAGTATTATTATAAATATGTGATCAAATCCCTATTGAATAAAGTATTGGTAAGCGAATAGTGTTGATCATGCACCGCACGTATGATTAGCCAGGCCGCATTGTATCTTGCCCAAGCCGATCACATGTTAAGCTAGTACTCACACACTTAGTCATTAGTATTATTGTTTCATTGGCATATTGTTCATTATTGTATTTCTTTCCAGTATTTCCTTATTGTCTTTATATCTCTTGTATCTATTTTGTGCATCTTGTTTATCCACAGCTATTTACTGTTACATAGTTTTTATCATGGATTAGAACTGCTGTTAGAGATGTACTCTGCTCCTTTCCTGACTGGATATATTTTTCCAGATGACACTGAGGAGTACCCTACCTATTATGGACCCCAGGATGTTGTGGATTTAGATTCGGAGACCCTGGCTCAAGAGGGACTTATCCCAACTGAGACAGTTGACCCTGGAGTGTAGCTTTGTAGTATGATAGTATTCTTTTGTACTGGATTTGTCTCCAGCTTATTTTTGTTACTCTTCAGACTCATTGATGTATTATTTTAAACTCATGAGTTGTATGATGACTATTCTATTCTTATCTGATTCGTGCTCATTCTATCTTAGTTCTGTGATTGAGTATTCTATCATTATTGGTGGTTCATTACATTAGATAGACTATCTAGACAGCGTTCTACCGCCGATTCTGCGGCGTAGGCTGGGCGTTGTTTCCGACTAGTATCCTTACACCGGGTACGGGTCGTGACACATTTTTGGTGGTGGCCCATGCAGGTCTAGCTTCACAAGTATGTGATGTTGTGGTAGTGCGACAACTTAGTTGTACTACTGCGAGCCTGCGATAGGATATAGGATATAGGCTGAGATACTCAATCACATCTAGGAAAATTCTTTTGATTCAACTATTCTCCTTTGACATTGATACTTGATCCCTTAAACTGTCCTTTCCTTGAATATCTTATATCATGTGCCATATTGATTTCTCATTCCGTCTTTTTATGAGACATACTCGGAGATATTTGTGGAGGCACGCAAGGTTGAGCGTGATCTGGGTTTGAAGACCAAGAGAGACCGTGATTCTTTTCTGGGGGCCAACGGCAGTGCAGTATCCGCCAAACGTCCTCATTTCCAGTCCAGACCTTTCCAGCAGCCACAGCAGAACCAGACTCCAGCTAGAGCGCCTTTTCACCAGGCACCTCAGCAGCAGAGACAGTTACAGCAAGCTCCATGCAACTTTTGCAAGAAGCCCGGCCACATCTGGGAAGTTTGCAGGAGGAGGCTAGGAGTTTATTTGTATTGTGGTACTGAAGGGCATCAATCAAGGGAGTGTCCTCGTCGTGCAGTTCAGGGAGCAGCTCCAGCTCCGAGGACACAGACGAGACCACCTGCAGCACAGCCGAGGGGACCGCTTCCAACACAGCAGCAGCGTTTTGTCCAGCATCAACAGCAGGGAGGTGCTCGACAGGGACGAGTGTTTTCTATGACCATCGAAGAGGAGGAACCCACCGGAGATGTTATCGCAGGTTCTATTCTTCTTGATTCCATTCCAACTTTAGCTTTGTTTGATAGTGGTGCTTCTCATAGTTTTGTATCTGTTTCTTTTGCTCTAAAGCATGGTTTGGTAGCTGAGTCTTTGCTTAGGACTTGCAAGATCATGACCGGGGGAGGCATTATCCTGGTTAATGATATTTGCAAGGATCGGAGAGTTACTCTGGGAGGCCGAAAGTTGAGTGCGTGTCTACTTGTAATGCCACTTCCGAGCTACGACATTGTACTTGGGATGGATTGGTTGAGTAGGCACCGTGCTAGCATAGACTGTACAGGAGGTAGAGTTTTGTTTGGTTCGCCAGGAGAGCCAGAGTTCGAGTTTGCTAGAGGAGCTGCAGAGCAGGGGGAAGGCATTATTTGTGGAGTTATGGTGGAAGACAAGGAGTTGCCACATTCGTTGATAGCAGAATTCTTGGATGTGTTTCCTGAGGAATTGCCAGGATTGCTACCAGATCGAGATGTTGAATTTTCTATAGACTTGGTGCAAGGTGCAGAACCAATTTCACAGCATGTCTATAGAGTAAACAACAGCGAGCTGGTCGAGTTGAAGAAGCAGGTGGACGAATTGCAGGATAAGGGGTTTATCAGATCGAGTTCTTCACCATGGGGAGCCCCGGTATTGTTTGTACCAAAGAAGGATGGATCGGTGCGTATGTACATTGATTACAGAGCTTTGAATAATCTCACTATCAAGAATAAGTATCCTTTGCCACGGATTGATGATCTGTTTGATCAGTTGAGTGGTGCGAAGGTATTTTCTAAGATAGATTTGAGATCAGGCTACCATCAGGTGAAGGTGAAGCCGGAGGACATACCAAAGACTGCTTTTAGAACTCGGTATGGTCAGTTCGAGTTTATGGTGATGCCATTTGGTTTGACTAATGCACCAGCAGTATTTATGAACTTGATGAACAAGGTGTTCCACCAGTACCTTGACAAGTTCGTGGTGGTGTTCATCGACGACATACTCATATACTCGAGGACACCGGAGGAGCATGAGGAGCATTTGAGGATTGTGTTAGATGTGCTGAGGAAGGAGAAGTTGTATGGGAAGTTGTCCAAATGTGAGTTTTTCTTGGACAAGGTAGAATTCTTGGGGCATGTTGTAACTGGTGATGGTATTTTAGTGGATCCGAAGAAGATTTCAGCAGTGGAATCTTGGAAGACTCCGAGTTCGGTAGCAGAGATCAGGAGTTTCTTGGGATTGGCAGGTTACTACAGGAAGTTTGTACAAGATTTTTTGAGGATTGCCGAGCCGATGACCAGACTCACGAGGAAGGATATAGAGTTTGTTTGGACGAAGGATTGCCAGGTTGCTTTTGAGGAGTTGAAGAAGAGGTTGACGTCTGCTCCTATTTTGACGTTGCCATCAGGGTCTGGAGGTTTCACTATTTATAGTGATACATCGGGAAAGGGTTTAGGTTGTGTTCTTCAGCAACATGGGAAAGTGATTGCCTATGCATCCACGCAATTGCGTCCTCATTAAAAGAACTATCCTACCCATGATTTGGAGTTGGCAGCTGTCATATTCGCCCTGAAGTTGTGGAAACATTATTTGTACGGAGAGTGTGTGGAGATCTTTACAGACCACAAAAGCTTGAAGTACGTTTTCACGCAAAAGGAGTTGAACATGAGGCAGCGTGGGTGGTTGAAACTGATGAAGGATTTTGATATCTCTTTGCAATATCATCCTGGAAAAGCCAATGTAGTTGCCGATGCTTTGAGCAGGTATCCGGTAGCTATGTTCTTGACGCAGGATCGATATTTGTTGGAGGACTTGGAGAGCTTAGGCATTGAGGTGATTGTTCCTGGTGGTGCTATGTAGATGTGGGGACTGCAGATACACTCAGATTTGATGGACAGGATCAAGGCAGCACAGTATGATGACGTATCTTTGAGGAGTATCAGAGCTCAGGTGAGAGCAGGATTGGAGGATGATTTCACTATTGCAGAGGATGGATCTTTGAGGCATGGAGTTAGATTGTGTGTGCCTAGTGGGGAGTTGCGTGAGGAGGTGTTGCAGGAAGCGCATCGCTCTCAGTATTCCATACATCCAGGTGCTAACAAGATGTATCGGGATATGCGAGAGTGTGTGTGGTGGTATGGCATGAAGAGGGAAGTGGCACAGTTTGTATCCAGATGCTTGGTGTGCCAGCAGGTGAAAGCCGAGAGGCAGAGGCCAGGAGGTTTACTTCAGCCATTACCCATTCCAGAGTGGAAGTGGGAACACATTACTATAGATTTTGTGTCCGGACTTCCACGATCTCCAGGAGGAAAGGACGCAATTTGGGTCATTGTTGATAGGTTGACCAAGTCGGCCCATTTTTTGCCTTTCAAGGTGGGTTTGTCTACGGAAAAGCTGGCAGAGATGTATGTGAGGCAGATCGTTAGGATACATGGAGTTTCCGTCAGCATAGTCTCAGATCGGGATAGTCGTTTCACTTCTCATTTCTGGAGGAGTTTGCAGGAGAGTTTGGGCACTCAGCTCAAGTTTAGTACTGCATATCATCCCCAGACAGATGGGCAGTCAGAGAGGACTATCCAGACTCTCGAGGATATGTTGCGCACTTATGTACTAGATTTCGGGGGTTCTTGGGAGGACCATCTCTATTTGGTAGAGTTTGCTTACAACAACAGTTACCAGGCCAGTATAGAGATGTCACCTTTTGAAGCTCTATATGGTCGGAGGTGTCGTACTTCTTTGTCTTGGGACGATATTGGAGAGAGAGTTTTGCTTGGGCCAGAGATGGTTGTGGATGCAGCGGAGAAGGTTCAATTGATCAGAGACAGACTTCGAGTGGCGCAGGACAGACAGCGGCATTGGGCCGATAGCCATCGGAGACCTTTGGAGCTTGAGGTATAGTTTAGATTTTGGTTGTGCTTGTTCTTGTTTGTTATAGATTAAGTTCTTAAGATGGTATTTTGTTCTAGGTGGGTGGTTTGGTGTTTCTGAGGATTTCTCCGACACAAGGCACGATTCGCTTCGGTGGAGGCGGAAAGCTTAGTCCGCGATTCATCGGACCTTTCACTATTCTAGAGAGGGTCAGTGCAGTTGCTTATAGACTAGACTTGCCATCTGCATTGGAGGGAGTGCACAACGTGTTTCATGTGTCGCAGTTGAGATAATACGTGGCAGATCCTAGTCATGTATTGGATCACTCAGAGATAGAGGTGAGCCCTACTCTTAGCTATCCAGAGCAGCCAGTTGAGATTCTGGATCGGAGAGAGAAGGTGCTGAGGAACCAGACTATTCTTTTGGTACGCGTCGCATGGAGGCATCACTCTCCGGGGGAGTCTACCTGGGAGAGAGAGGATGACATGCGAGAGCGTTATCCATATTTGTTTGTACCTTGAGGTATGTTATTTTCTAGTTATGTTATGTTCATTAGTTAGTTGTGATTCTTTAGTTCTGTTCTGTGATTTTCTGAGGGTAGTTTTCGTCTTTGAATTTCGAGGATAAATTTTTTTTTAAGGAGGGTAGACTTGTCACTACCACAATTTTTAGGAAAGGGTATTTTAGTAATTTTCTATTTAAATAAATATTGTGCATGGTAAATAATTTTTGTTGTATTATTTAATTGTTGTTGGATGTTATTTAATTATTTTGGACTTATTTTAGTAGACCCAACTAGTGTAGTTTGGACCCATGGACCAACATGAATTAAATAGTTAGACTTGGCCCATTTAGAAAGCCCATGGTTAAGGAGACGGATTAAATTAATTAAATGATTAGACTAGAAGCTTCCTTCCTTAATTATTTCTTCATGAGAGGCCCCAAGGGGTACATTGGACATTTTACAATTACTTGGGGAAGGGGGCATGGCCGGCCTATATTAGAGGGGGGGAAATTTCTCTCTCCTCTCATTCTCATTCCAAATCTAGATCTAGAATTTTCCACTCCCAAATTCCCTCCATTCCCATTCTAATTCTCCACCAAATTTATCCCAAATTCTTCCCAATTCACCATTAGAAAGTTGAGAAGCAAGGATCTAGAAGGAGGAAGCAAGGATCTATAAAGAGGAGCAAGGATCTACAATTTGGAAGCAAGTTTATCTCAATTGGAGATTTTATTGGAAATCCATCTCCCAATAGGTATAATTCAGTTTTTTCTATTAAAATAGCTTCTAAATCTGAGATTTAATCATGTAAAATCAACCTATATGTATGTACTATTCATAGGACTTTGTTTTGTGTTCATAGGAGACCCATGGAGAAAGTTATGGTGCTTTTTGTGTCAATTTTGTTGGAATTTCGAATTTACATTTTGTTGTGTGTGTCAATTGATCCTATAGATCAATTAGGCATGTGCTTATGTGTTTGGGGCTTGTGTCGTGTCCATATTTGGGTACATGTGGTTCGTATCCCAACTATTTGGTGATACGTGTCATTTTGGGGGCTTCCTCCGACACGGGGCTTTGTACATGTCGTATTTTGACACGGACACATAGATCTACTTTTGACACTTTGATTTATTCATAAATATTATTTGTGACTTATTTGTGTCCTTTGGGGTACATTTGGTTGTGTGTTGGACTCGTGTCACATGCGTATCCTAGATCTAGTGGGATACGGTGTAAAACTTTCCAATTTGGTGTGTTTATGTGTAGATCTAATTAATTATACTTTAAATTCTTTATTTATAACTAGTAAATATATATAGATATTATATATTTATTTTAGTGTATTTATTATGGTATTTATTGTAGCATAGATCTATATATTTATATGTGTTCTAATGTGGTGTATAAATATATGTATGTAGCTTTCTTGCATGTAAATATTTATGTACTTATGTTAATAACATAAATTATACATAAATATTTTATAAAATATATTTATGTGTTTAAATGTGTAATTATATTATTTATAATTATTATATATTTAATTGTTAATTTAATGAATATATTTTTATGTGTGCTTTACGTACATTAATATGTGCATTGTGTTTTGTAACTAATAGTATTTAATTGTATATATATAAGTATATATATTTATCTAATTGTTTTTATATATATATTTTGATTTATATATAGATTTATATATATATATATATTTATATATATATTTTCTGTGTTTTTAGTGACAGTAGGATTAATGACAGAGAACTGTCATTAATTAGGCGGTTACAGCAGCAGCCGCTGTAACAGTGGCGGCGGGTTATTAATGACAGAGCCGCCACTGTCATTAATAACCCATGCAGTGGGCGGAATTCGCAGCAGCAGCGACGGACTTTTCTGTGACAGTTGAGAACTGTCACTAATAGGTGACAGCAGTGCAGTTTGCACAGCGGCTTTGGCGACGGTGGTTTCAGTGAAAGTAGGAACTGTCACTGAAAGCCTATTTTATTTAATTTGTATTTTAGCTCACTGTTTTCAGTGACGATTTGGCAGATTTAAATTATATTTTATATATTATATTTGTATATGTATATATGTATATATATAGGTGTTTTTGTGAGGTATAATACTAATAATAATATATTATTTTATTTGTATAAATATTGGTTTGTATATACATTATTTAGAGTGTGCATTAATTATATTATTAGTATACTTTGTGTGGGTATTAATTGGGATCTAATTTTGATTCCTAAATTATTGTATTTTATTTTCTATATTATTTGTATAGATGTCTTGTGAGGATGACCTTGGTTTGACCATGTTTGACTTTAGTTGACTTTAGAATTGACCATAGTTGACTTTTAACTTAGAATTGATTTATTGACCTAGAAGTTGACTAGTTTGACTTGTTCTCTTTCCGGGACCTTGTATTAATGTGGTATTCTATATCTAGGTCTTCGAGGCACCGAGTTAGACATCTGTGAGACTGTTCTTTGGACTTCAGGCGAGTACATTCTCTGATAGTTTCTCATTTATGATATCCTCTATGTTCGTTGTATCTAGTGTAGATATACATATTTTTCTTGACACTATGGTTACACGGATTGGTATATCCGGATCTCGTCATGAGATGTTATTCCTTGGTATATGGTGTATATGGTGCAAGTATTGTTTCATTGGTTATCTTGTACATGTACAGACACCGATTTTCGGAAGGAGTCGCTCTCTTCTTGGGGAATCTAGTGCCATAGCATATCGTGGTTGGATCTATTATACCAGTTGGGGGTGGGGAGTATTAGTATAGATATGTGATCAAATTCCTATTGAATAAAGTATTAGTAAGCGAATAGTGTTGATTATGTACCGCACATATGATTAGCCAGGCCGCATTGTATCTTGCCCAAGCCGATCACATGTTAAGCTAGTACTCACACACTTAGTCATTAGTATTATTGTTTCATTGGCATATTATTCATTATTGTATTTCTTTCCAGTATTTCCTTATTGTCTATATATCTCTTGTATCTATTTTGTGCATCTTGTTTATCCACAGCTATTTACTGTTACATAGTTTTTATCATGGATTAGAACTGCTGTTAGAGATGTACTCTGCTCCTTTCCTGACTGGATATATTTTTCCAGATGACACTGAGGAGTACCCTACCTATTATGGACCCCAGGATGTTGTGGGTTTAGATTCGGAGACCCTGGCTCAAGAGGGACTTATCCCAACTGAGACAGTTGACCCTGGAGTGTAGCTTTGTAGTATGATAGTATTCTTTTGTACTGGATTTGTCTCCAGCTTATTTTTGTTACTCTTCAGACTCATTGATGTATTATTTTAAACTCATGAGTTGTATGATGACTATTCTATTCTTATCTGATTCGTGCTCATTCTATCTTAGTTCTGTGATTGAGTATTCTATCATTATTGGTGGTTTATTACATTAGATAGACTATCTAGACAGCGTTCTACCGCCGATTCTGCGGCGTAGGCTGGGCGTTGTTTCCGACTAGTATCCTTACACCGGGTACGGGTCGTGACAGCTGTTGGGACGTGCAAGCCCATATCACTAATGGACATGAATACCCCTTGATTGCAAGGACGTACAAGCCTCATGGTATTCCTTTGATCCCCCTTAGGCTCAATGATTCTGGTGCCCCAGAACTAGTCGTTGGATTATCCTTGTACACAAGTTGTCCTGACCAAATGCATAATGCAACTACTATCAGATAAAAGCTCTACGATGCACAGATTATCGATACAAAAACATTTCCATCTTTTCTCTTCTTTTCGCTCAATCGATATAGCCATTAGCTCTTATTTTTTCTCTATACGGACAAGCCTTCATCTCTTTGCAATAATACAAGTAATTCATATAGTTCTATCTTTGCAGCATGATAAAGAAAACGTGTATCAATCTTGCTTGTATAAAAGCATGGCAACAATTTCTTTCTCTTTTAACTAAGCATGTAGTTGTACTCTTGATACCATACAATAAGGGATATACGAATATTCTTTTACTCTTGTTTATTAGCATGGCAGCGGTTCGTTCAATAGCAGTGACATTATAGCTTTAGCATGCAGTATTCTTATCTTGACTTACCATAGCAAGTGTTCTTCTTTCTATTATACAACCAGGCAAGTTATCTTATTTAGGCATATAGGGTCAAATGTTAGGCTTGCAAGAATGATATCCTAGCATATATCCTAACTATATGATGGTCCATGGTCGTCTTTCCATGAATTAGCAGTTGGGACGTACAAGCCCATCTCACTAATGGACATGAGCACCCCCCCTAATCGCGATGACGTACAAGCCTCATGGGTGTTCCTCTGATCCCCCCTAGGCCGAACGATCCTGATTCCTCGGAACCGGTCATGGACTATCCTTGGGCACAAGTTATTCTGACCAAATACATAAATGCAACTCCTATCAGATAAAAACTCTACGATGCACAATTTATCGATACAAAAATATTTTTTTTATCTATTCTCTTCTTTTTGTTCAATCGATAGATCCATTAGCTCTCCTATTTTATCTATACAGACAAGTTGTCATCTCTTTTCTCTATACAGACAAGATGCCATCTCTTTGCAATAGTACAAGTAATTCATATAGTTCTATCTTTGTAGCACGACTAAGAAAATATGTATCAATTTTGCTTGTATAAAAGTATGGCAACAATTCTTCTCTCTTTTAACTAAGCATGTAATTGTACTCTTGATAGCATATGATAAGGGACATATGAACATTCTTTTACTCTTATTTATTAGCTTGGCAGCGATTCGTTCAATAGCAGTGATAGTTGAACTTTAGCATAAAATATTCTTTTTTGACTTAGCATGACAAGAGTTCTTATTTTTATTATACAAGTAGAAAAGTTATCTTATTTAAGCATACGTGGTCATGTTCTATCATTCTTCTTTATGAATATTACTCTTAGCATCAAGCATACATTCGTTCAAATTCTTTATTAAGCGTGAAAGAATCAGAAAGTGAAGTTTTGTCCACTCACCATGATCTATCGTCTTCTTTCCCAACAAGGGAGCTCTTTTAGGAGGTTTTCTCTCGAGCCAGCAAACCGATATCTTGAACTATATAGTGTCATCGCGGTGTGGGGCACTGCATTGAGGCCTCAAGTAATCAAGCCATGGTGCACGTAAACTCTCTTTCTCTCTCTCAGTTTGTTCTGCCATTAAAAGTGACTGATGTAGTCAATACAATACCAACACTTATGACTGCTCATCAGAGAACAACTAGCTTATAGAATATTTGAGATGCATGGGGAATAATAAGTAGTTCGACCAGAGAATATAAATCTCTCGCAGAATAATGTTACTTCAGATATGAATCCATCTACATCAAGAACAACTACTACTGATTTTGGAAGGTGACAAAGAGTTAGAAAGCCGAATTTGTCTAATGATTACTTGGTGTATTTGCAAAGTTTATTGATCCAACCACATACAAAGGTGCAATGGAGAGTCCTAAGTCCTCTCTATAGCATGCTACAAAGGAAGATGAATTGGCTTCAATGGCAAATAATAAAGTATGGACCCTAATTGAAAGTACACTCGACATTAAGCTGATAGGCTAAATGGGTATATAAAACCAAGCGAGATTCACAAGGCAAGCTTGATAGGTTTAAGGCCAAATTAGTGGCTAAAGGGTTCACACAATTAAAGAGAAGGTTTAGACTATACCGAAACATTGTCTTCGGTATCTACTAAGGATTAATTTTGAATTATTAAGGCCCTTACTACACATTTTGATTTAAAACTCCATAATATAATATAATATATATATATATATATATATATATATATATATATATATATATATATATAACAACCACCATGATTCATTGAAAAAGGGGAGGAAAACCTCTTTGCAAACTCAACATATCAATTTATAGTTTAAAACAATATTTTAGACAATGGTACTTGAAGTTTGATGAAGTAGTAACATGTTTTCGCTTTGTTGAAAACATGTTTGATGATTGTATTATATGAAAATGATCAAGTCAAAGTTTATTTTTATGGTACTTTATGTAGATGACATACTACTTGCAAGTTAGTATTCGATTATTTAAAGACACCAAGAATATGTTCTCAAATAGTTTTGACATGAAAGATTTTGGGAAGCTCATTATGTTTTGGGTATTGAGATAATGAGTCAGGTTACACCTTGGGAGGGCTAAACCCGAGTTCGATCGGGTAAACCCGTTAATGGGTTGGGTTAGGGTTGAAGATATTCGGGTTAAAATATTTGAACCCGATCAGGAATCGAGTTGGCCATGGGTTCATGTGTCCGGTTACCTAAAGAACCCAAAATTATATATATATATATATATATATATATATATATATATATATATATATATATATATATATATATATATATATATATTATACCCCTATTTTTGTATCCCCCAAGTATTCCCTCTTTCACAGTCGTTGGATCTTGTTTAAGTCATCTAATCTTAACTGTTCATTTTCCAATGGTTAAGATTATATGACTTAAACAAGATCCAATTGTTGTTATCGTGGGGATGCTTGGGGGATGCAAAAATGGGAGATGTGGATCCCTCCTCATATATATATATATATATATATATATATATATATATATATATATATATATATATATATATATACGATTGAGACTTGATTGCTTTTTATTGTGTGTTTAATATTACTCTTGTTTAAAATTATTTCAAATATTATATTAGAGCCCGATAAGCCCGACAAGCCCGATAAACCCGATGGAGCCGACCCAATCCGAGCTCAAACCGATCCTCCGGGCTTTGGCTTAGGCTATATATGTTGAACCTGAGGTCGGGTCGGGCTCGGGCTTGGGCTCAGGCTAGACTTATGATTCATCTGGTTGGGCTCGGGTTGAGCTCAAGTCCGACCCAACCCTCCCCCCCCCCCCCCCCCCGAGTTGTACCCCTAATAATGAGAGACAAATCAAGAAGAGTTTTGGGACTGCCTCAGAAGAACTATATTGATAGAGTTCTAAAAAGGTTCAACATAAGAAATTGTAATGGTGATGATGTTCCTATTTCAAAGGGTGACAAATTTTTGACTAGTCAATATCCAACAACAATTATGAGCTTGAAGTCATGACTGATAAACCATATGCCTCATTAGTTGGAAGTGTACTGATGTACGCACAGGTATGTACAAGACCTGATTTAGCATTTGCATTGAGTGTGTTGGATAGATTTCAATCGAATCCTAGTCTAGCACACTGGAATGTAGGGAAGAAAGTGTTGAGGTACTTGAAGAAAAATAGTCTTATGTGTTGGGATATCATCATGTAAAAGATTTAGAAATACTCTTCCACACAAATGCATATTTGGGTTGTTGTGCGGATGATCGGATGTCAACATGTGGATACATAGTTACCCTAGCTGTTGATACAGTCTCATGGAGGAGCAAAAAACAAACTACAATGGTTTATTAACTATGGGGTATGAATTTATAGGATGCTTTCATGCAACTAGGCAATGTATTTGGTTGAAAAACTTGATACAAGGCATGAGGATTCTCAAAAGCATTGAGAAGCAATAAAAATATATTGTGATAATACTTGAGCTATATTCTTGCCAAGAATAATAAGAGGTTTAAAACTTCAAGACTTATGAACATCAAATACTTGAAGGTGCAGGGAAGGAATTATAGACATTGAACATCTTAGTACCCAAAACATCTACACATCATAATATTAAAGTCATTTGCTCTTGGGAGCTAGTATTTCGAGTGCAATAATGTAAAATAAAATAATATTTAATTACTTCTTTAATAGTTTTAACAATTTTTTTTAATTTCAGATGCTAACAAATTTATCAATTCATTTTAGATTTTATGACTAAGATAATGATGTTGAGTTTTTTGATGTTGTATGCGTCAAATATGTTCTTAAATTATATGATCAAAGTCTGCAAAAGTTTCAATCGAGGACAAAACTTGTTTTTATTATTTTCTTGATCAATCTTTTCATTTGTTCCACAAAATGCTAAAGTCTATTTGGCAAGATATTCTACATCAACAATTATTCTTACTAACACTTTTTTCAATGTTCATTTTCTTTTAAATTATTTTTTGTACATGTCTATCAATTGTTTCATATTTTTGTAATTTTATATGCAAATCAATTCTTGTGTCCATACTACTAATGTATTCCTTACTCTCTCTTTTTATGACTTTGAAGTCATTCACTAAGGTGCTTCCAATATCTAAATCCTTCATTTATTAATTGACTATCTTTACTATTGTGGTTCGACTTAAACAACTTGCAAAAAAACAAAATACTTTATCTATTTCTTTTAAATATACTAAACAAGACGGGTTTTATATCGTTCGATCGAACCATCATAATTGTATTTAATCTTGTAGACCCATTTGTAGCCGATAGGTCTACCAGCAAGTAATGAAACAAGATTCCAAGTATTGTTACGGATGAGAGAATCTAGCTCTACCTGCATAGCCTCTCTCCATTTTGTGTCAAGAAGTGCCTGCAAGTAGTTAGTGGGCTCACAAATACTAGAAATATTAGCAAGCAAAGAAAATTGGGAAGGGGAAAGACGTGAATAAGATAAAAAAAATTAGAATGATGGTGCCTTGTAGCTCAAGTAGAACTAGATAACAGAGTCAATGATTGGTGGGGCCCAGTTTGAGTGAAGTTCATATAATAATTTGCATGCCAAGGGGGTTGTGTACTAGTTAGGTTCGAATGACGGAAGGATGAAATCGGTGTAGTGGGAGAATGAGAGCCAGTAGTGAGGTCCAAAATATGTGGGGTGGATGGGAGGACTTGTGAGTTAATTGGATATGAGGTAGGTGGGGCGACTGGATAAACAAGAGAGCTAGTGGAAACTAATGGAAGTGGTGGCGGTGCGTTTTGACTTGGAAAGTTGGTGGATTGAGGGAAAGAATCAAAATGAAAGTTATTGGTGGATTTGGTGGTAAGTGACGCAGAATCTAAGGGGTAGTGATGGGGTGGGCTAATATAAGGTAATGATGGTGGATTATGATAGATAATTGATTTAAATGGAAATATATATTCATGAATTTTGACATCTCGGTTAATATATTTTTTTCTAGATCTAAATCAAATAATTTATAACCTTTTTTTCCTAGTAGGATATCCAACAAAAATATAGCGGCTAGCACGTGGCACGAATTTGGATTTTGGTTGAACTATAGTAGTATAACAAAGACAAGCAAAAATAGGAAGATGATTGTATGATGGTGGAATAGTAACATAACAAAGACAACCAAAAACAAGAAGATGAGTGTATGATGGTGGGTGATGATACAAACGTCGAAAATGTGTGGTGTTGGAAAAAAGTGGTATTGGCAAATAATTAATTAAATATACAACAATTAACACACACTAACCCCAAAAGTGAATAAGTAAAGTATATTGAAAAAGTGAAGCACTAGCAAACTGTAAAATATGATGATGCTTACACGACTTCCCCATTTTGTTGTGAATGTAGACGCAAGAACGTTGAAATTCAACACCCTTAGTGAGAAAAAAATGAACGTAAAGAAATAAATTTGCTTCTAATATCACTCTGAATTATTTTGATCGATGACTTAAATTGAGCCAGAATAAAAGTAAAGAAAGACATATATAGTGTTGGGACGTCAGATTTATATACTATCATTACAGAATAACCACGTACAACGAGTAAAGTCATCAAGGATGTTTAGAAAAATTGAGAACCTGAATGCATTGGATGTTTATGGAGACCCCAAATATCATAATGTATTAATTGAAAAGGTGAATGAGAGAAAATTCTACTAGACAATAAAGGTAAACGAGTTTAATTTTCTAATGGGAAAATGTCACAATTATTCTCAAACGGTTCATTAAAAGAGGAAACAAACATGGATGCTACACGGAGACACGGTGCAGATGGATGACCAAGATGAAGGTGCCAAGTGGTATTGGAACCAGTGGTATGACATGTGGTAGATGACTTGTGAACTAGTCACATGAAGTAGAGATCTCCACTTTGCTTACCCCAACCAATCACCTTTCCCGTAGCCAAGTCCTACAAAACACAAAATTTCCAAAATAAAATCACGCAACAATTCAAGGACTTGGTGATTTTACTGACAAATAGAAGGTTCAACTGAAAAGAAGGCATATGAAGAACATCTTTTAAAAATGATATCTTTATTGAAATATATTGTGTCAATAGATTCGATGAGTATGGTGGAACCAGTTGATAAATTAATGAGTTATATATGTGTGTGTGTGTGACAAAACAAAGAAGAATCAGAACCAACATCATCTGTGGCATCACTATCTAAAATCCAACAATTCGACGAAATGGAATTGATAGAGGAAGTATTATACAGACCTGCTGCGTATGCATAGACATCATTATTGTTATCCTTATACAAGTGTGTTATATTAGCCATTGCTGATATCGCTCGATGGATATCCCTGGACAAATAGCCTGCAAATTGGGACTAACAGAATTGCTTGCGGAGCCACGAGAAGAGGGAACAACATCATGCTCTGATACCATATTAAATTTAGAAGATAAGAGTATATGGAAAAATATTTGATATTCATTCAATCTTTGTAATGTACACAAACCATTATATGGCGATACAATGAGTTATTTCAAGAAAGCAATAGAATATATAATAATTACCAGATTTACTTCTAACAATATATGTGAAATATTCCTAGATCATGAGACTTCGGTTGTGTATATCATTTCATCTCCCTAGAACTGTCTAATGTACATTTCATCGGCTTCTTCATAAGCGGTAGCGAACGAATCTATCGACCTTGACGACTGCCTTGAACCAGATCTTGACACCGCAGAAGAGGAAGCCCTAGTCTTCTTTCGCTTCTTTTTCTTAAGTGCTTTTGGAATATCTGGACCTGAATGAGCTATGGAAGTAGCAGTTGACTGGCCGAAGCTTCCGTATTGATCGAAAGTAGCTGCAATGTGATGCAAAGTGTGTCAGCTCAATCACTAACAGGCTTGTGCTAAATGAAAACATATTATGATCATATATAACAAAAAGGAACATGAATGTCAATAATCCAGCTAATATATATAGATATCCTGATTTCTTATCAATTGCCCCTAAAGAATTGCTAGCTAAGAAAAATCGAAACAATTAAAGTTCTCAAGATCTATGAAATAATCGTTGAGATTTCCACAACATATCTGAAGAATATATCATAAATTAGAAATGTATGTTGTAGCTTTTCTCAAGATCAGCTGAAAATATGTGCGCACGATCATTTCTTTTTAATTTTAACATTTAAAATTAGACTTCATAGTGAAAGATGAAGGATTGCGAGCATGCATGCCTTCAGAATCATGGGATGGATCCTCTGCTGACACGAGAGATGATGGCAAATTAGAACTTGTTTGAAACTCGCTCATCTGTGGAAAAATAAAATAGCAATAATTCATAAATATTCGAACATATATATATATATATAAAACTTCTTCGGCTTAATATTACCCAAGTAGGAGCATGGTCTGATGTACCATCCCATCCAATATGTGCAACATGTTGCACATCTGTTGGGTGACCAATGCTCATCTCTTGCTCGTCCTCCTCCTCCTCTTGCTCCTTATAAACTGCAAGTAATTGCAAAAATTCCAATAATTATTTTTTCAAGCTCATTTATTACATAAACAACCTTACAATTTAGATCAAGAAGAAGAAGAAGAAGAAGAAGAAGAAGATGATATGCACCAAAGATGTGGGAGATGCACTTGATCCCCCCCTTGATGAACCCCTTCACCTTGATCGGCATCGCACTGTCGTTCTTCCTAGAATGACGATTAAGTTAATTAGGATTTATTGTCTAGCGAGAGAGAATGTTTCAATACCTTTAAGAATTTTCTTTATGAAAACTAAAGGGCATGCATGCCATCATCGTAAACTCAGCATATAGCCTAATTACCCTTTTTTTTTCTCTTTTTTTTTTTCTCTTTATCATTATTTGATTTAAAGGAACATCATCAAAGCTGAAACAAAAACTGAAGGAAAAAAAAAATATACTGCATCAAGCAATAGTAGCATACCTTTATGAAGATGTGGAGATGTGCATATCCTTCTGAATGTATAGGTGTTCAAAATATAATCTTCGACATTGCAACATTAAGATTGCTGGATGAAATGAACATGATCATGTGTCGAGAGTACGTGTCCGAATATATGGAGGAGGCATTGGAATGAAAAATGTGTAGTTCGTGTAGAAAGAGAGATTTATAAGAGGTGGTCAGAAGAGACCCAACAAAATTAGGTGGCTTTGGAGGGTGGAGGGGATGCAAAGGAGGGTATTTAGTTGTTTAGGTTTCTTCATGGAGAGGAGTGGTGGTTATTGAAAGAGAGGATCTTCATTTGGGTATCAGCCGGTTTTACTCCAGTTTGGATATATATATATATATATATATATATATATATATGTATATATATATATATGGTAAACGAGATATGAGCCATAGTGCTCATATTCCTACATGGGCTATGTACATGTAGACCAATAAGAATCGACTTTCACATCCCATGTGCACCCATGTGCACTAGTACACTCTATTCCTATTGGTCCACATGTGCATGGTTCATGTAGGAATATGAACACTATGGTTCATATCCCGTTTACCCATATATATATATATATATATATATATATATATATATATATATATATATATATATATATATATATATATCGTTGGGATCATGATCCATCGTTTTTCTTTGTCCATCCCAAACATCCTTCATGTTAACATCGTTGGATGGACTTTAAGTCATCTAATCTTAACCGTTGATAAATCAACGGTTAAGATTATATGACTTAAAACCCATCCAAGGGTGTGAATAGGAATGATACTTGGATGGACAAAAAAGGGTAGATTTGATCCCTTCCTATATATATATATATATATATATATATATATATATATATATATATATATATATATAAAGACGCTAAGTTTAGGGGCTTACAATCATTGCCGGACTTTAGATTTTAAGATCCAATACGAACTCTAAAAGTGGTGTCCTCAAAGCTTAATGTTCACATAATTTATTTTTTCTTCGACGATGATACAATAATATTATCAACATAAAATTCAAGAAATAAAATAATAAACAAAAAAAAATGTAATATCCAAAATAATATATTTCATACTGAAATACTAATAAAATTGAAGATGGCCAAAAATTAAAACTGTAACTTGTTTTGTTGTTCAATTAAAATACACACACAGAGAAATTGAGAAATCGAAAGAGGAGATTGACAATGACGGGAAGGTAGAGAAGATTGAGAGTGTTGGACTATTAGATTGACGGACGGGAAGAAAATTTTGACAGTGCTCTGCACCGATTTTTTTTTTTTAATCTGACTAATTGATTTATCTCTTGGTATTCTAGTATATGACGTTTAAATATCCTATAATAATAATAAAAAAATACGCTGAATAAAATGATTAGAATGAGTTTACTGTTTGTTATTTTATTTTATTTTTTTAAAAATTAGGCTTGCATACATTAAATAGGATAAGAAATTTGTGCCCTCTAAAATTTTGGGGTGAGACAATCACACCAGACGGGACCGGTAGGGTTCGAATCTCCCAACCATAAGAACGTATATGTGTGTGTGAGTCGAATATATATATATATATATATATATATATATATATATATATATATATATATATATATATATATAACCACACACAAAGAATTCTTTCGTTTAAGATTAGTTTGGGACACAGCTACTTTTTGGTTGTTTTCATTAAAACTACTTATAGATGGACAATTTTCAGTGTAGTTCTTTTCATCAAAACTACTTATAATTGTCATCAAAACTACTAATTATTTTACTTTTATGGAAAAATTCTATTTTAATAAATTTACGACCATCTTTAATATTAAAATTTTATTTTCGTCCCTGTCTCTGTGGTACCAAATCTTCCACCATTCTTTGACCAACATTAATGTCTCAGTTCATGGAAGTCTTGATCAATTTTTTAGACAAATATTCTTTCTTCTCTACATACTTGTATTCCATATAGGGTTTAATTTGCTTATGTCTTCCTTTCCAGCCATTAAAAAACACAAGTTCAGTCTTATATTGAAACAGCAACCTCTGACTTTGGTATATGTGTTTTTTTTTCATACATCTTGTACAGCACTATATGTAATTGTACATGTTGGTGTTGAGTGAGATTTTCAATCTATGTGGAGAACATTCTAGAATGTGACGAATGTCATCCGTGTGTGAAAGAAGTTCGAAAAATCGAAGACGACAATGGTGGCTCGATTTGAGAGAGTGTAAGAAGCAATTGAAAGTTGTAGTCAGTATTAGCGATATATCATTGCCGGTGTACCGACGATATATCGGTTTGATTCGAAGCAAGTTGTTCCAGAATAGCTTCTGATTCGAAGCGTCATATTCGGTATACTGGCGGCATAACGATACCGGTATACCACTATCGGGGCTGAAGCCAAAATTATGTGTTTTATTAACATTGTTAGATCAAATCAATGGTCCATATGCTTGCGGAATGAGAGAACTTTAAATAGGTAATTTTCTAACCCTAATCTATCATCATCTACCAAAGAGAGATCAAACAGAGAGAGAGTTCTCAACTTTGCAACTTTCAAATAAGAGAAAGAGGGAATTGAGGGCTATTTCAAAGAGAGATCATTTCGGACAGATCATCAGTGGTTCGTTCTTGTCATCTTGTCTTCGGTAACCTTTTATAATCCGTTTTTATTATTTTGAGTAGTTGTAATAATCTATTTGGATCGTTTGGAGAAGTTTGTAGAGGGTGTAATATTCTATTTCATTAGTGAAGGATTTTTCAGGGATTGGATTACGATCGTCCCGTAATTTTTTTCGTAAGAATTTTTTACGTCAAAAGTGATTGTGTTTGTGTTGTGCTTTCTTTATGATTTTGGCAAATTGGTTTGTACTTTTCTCTTCGGTTCTCTCGCAGTCACTTGGTTTGAAAATGATTTTTGTATTTCGTTTCCAACAGAGTGGTATCATAGCAGTATCAGGATAACAAGTTGCCATAGGTCAGAGTTGACAGTCAAACCAAGTAGAAAAGATGGATGCGAAGTCGTTGTGTATGGTAAACCTAAATGGTTCCTATTATCAGTATTGTCAGAGCAAGATGACAGATTTATTATTTGTTAAGAAGCTGCTTCTTTCAGTCTTAGCTTCTAAAAAATCCAGTGATAAATTCGATAAGGACTAAAATTTTGAGCAAATACAGGTGCACAAGTGTTTCAGGCAGTTCGCGGACGAGAATGTGTATAATCACATTGCCAATATTAAGAACACAAGGACATTGTGGGATAAGTTGGAATCCTTGTATGTCAAGAAGACCGGGATAAATAAATTGTTCATGATTCCAAAGATGATGGGTCTTAGGTACAAGGATGCTTCATCCATTATGGATCACTTGAGTGAGTTCCAGGACGTGGTTCACCTGTTATCCTCTATGGGAGTGAAGTTCGACGTGAAGTACATATAATTTAGTTCCTATGTACATATTGCCAGACTAGTGAGTGACCGTACGAGTGTCCATGATTGCTTGCTCCAGATGGCATGGTAATTTGGAGTTCGCCAAGAGCGAGGTGTTAAATAAAGAGAGACGGAGAAAATCTTAAGGTACTTCATCCACATCTTGTTTCAGAGAGCTGAGACGAGAGTAAAAGCAAGGGTCTGAACGGTGGCAGAGACAAAAGCAGAGGTAAGTCAAAGAGTCAGTAGAAGACTGAGTGACACGAACATTCTAGAAGACTGAAGTTAATCATTCTTGGATATTAATATTGATCAATCATGAATATTGATGTTGATCTCCTGTACATTTTGTTTATTTAGTTGTGCTCATTTAAGGAAGAGTGTTGCAAGTATGCAACTGCCGAGAGCAATATTCAGTACCACTATTTCATTGAGCACAATCAATCTCATTTAATCCTCACTGATTTGTAACTGTTACTAGTGGCCTTGTATATATTGCTAGCAGCAATCTCTTCTATGATTACTCATTATTCAATTATGAATAGAGAATTCTCTCTCCTCTTCCTCCTAGTTTTTAAAGAACGATTTTCAATTACAATAGATATGCATTAGTTGCATCTTTAAATATATTTTTCATTAAGACTTAGCTTTTCTTTATCTCAATTTTTTTTAAAACTTTCTTATCCAGTTCCTAAAAGAGCTTGAGTATGTAGGTGAATGATAAGGAACAATTTGATAAAAAAATGGTTTTGCTAATTGTGTGTCGTCATTTTTTCCTACTTTAATAGCCATCGTGATCTTCCCTGATATCTTATTTACTGTTCATTCCATTACAATCCTAACACTTAAATTACGTCATTTGTTCACTACTTGTCTTATTTTTCTAACTTGCACTCTAATTCTTATCATTCCTTATTGTTGGGGTTGAGTGGTGTTTCCAACCTATGCGGAGAATAGTCGGAGTGTGACAGAGCGTCATCTGTGTGTAGGAGAAGTTCGAGAGTGCGACAAATGCCATTCGTGTATCAGAAAAGCTCGGAGTATTGGAGCAGTATTCACCGCATAGCAGTTTGAGGTTCTGCCCAGGCTGGACATAGTTTGGTCCGAATTCTATCCCACCGAGTTTAGTACGAACTCAGTCTGTTGCAGTCAGAACTCTTTTGCAGGAGCACCGTACTCGGTCCAAATTTGGTCATATTCTAGCAGAATATTCTATATAGGCAAACTGAATTACTCCTGAATCCGGTTTGGTCGGTGATGTAGGAGTTATGGGTATTTTATACACTGTTGGATCAAATCAATGGTTCAGATTAGCTGTAAATTTGAGGGGCTATATATAGGAGTTTCCTAAAATCTAGAAATAGGCTGACTAATCTATCTGAGTGGAGATCAAAGCTTTGCAACTTTTTTGGAGAGAGCATGGGGATTGAAGCCTATTTTGAAGGAAACATTATTTGGATAATTTTCTCGTTGTCTCTTTGTCGTAAGTCTATAATCGAGTTTTCTACTTTCAAGTAGTTGTGGTGATCTAGTTTAGATTGGTAAGAAGTCTATAAAAAGTCGATGTATTTCTTATTCTATTAGTGGAGACTTTTTAGGGTTGGACTCCGACCTGTGATTTTTCTCGTTAGGATTTGCCATGTCAAAAATTATTGAGTCTGCGTTTTTGGCTTTGTATGATTTTAGCAAATTGGTTTTCTGTATTTTATATCACTTCTCTCGCAGCTTCTTGATTTGGGGGAATGATTTCGTAATTTGTTCATAATAGAGTGATATCAGAGCTAGGTTGGTTCAAAGTTGGTGTCAGGGTTGACAATCAAGCCAAGGGGAAGAGATTGACCGAAGTAGGTACGCATGGTAAACATAAACAGTTCTAGTTACCTCTATTGGCAGAGCAAGATGAAAGATTTACTATTTATAAAAAAGTTGCATCTTCCGGTATTTACTTCTGAGAAGTCCAGTAAGAAATCCGACGAGGACGAAAAGTTTGAGCATATACAAGTGTGTGAGTATATCAAGTAGTTCGTTAACGAGAGCGTGTATAATCACGTTGACAATATTGAGCACGCATGTAACCACCACTTTCCATTATTAGAGGTATTTTTGTCAATTTATCTTTTTATGCAAATCATATAGTTATATTAAATTAGTGGTTGGTTAGAATTAATTACTTTTTATTTGTCATGGATAAAATATTCCCTTTTTAGTTAGCTAGATGTCATCCATAACTAATTAGATTTTCTCCATAACAAATAAATTTTATTCATACTAATCTAGAATTTAAATTATAATGAAATGACAAATTTGTAGATATCACCAACTCCACCTTCACCATAAGTCGCCAACTCTCTCCATTTCATTTTATTTTATTTCATTCTCCAAACTTCTTCTTCTTCCTCAAGTCTTCTTCTTCCCCAAGCCACTCCATTACCAAACCCAATTTCCACCTCCAAGTACTCAAATCAACCAAAATTCATCCTCATTCCCTTCCAAATGGAGAGCTAGAGTCATGGAGCAAAAAAAGAGCATGGAGAGGAGCTAAAGCTAGGAGGATCGTGTTCAACTCGTCCTTATTGTGTCTAATTTTGTGAAGATTCATTAAGACACAACTGCCAATAGGTAAATTTTCTTTTGTTAAAAATTCAAATTGAACCAATAGGAACTCGTCCATAGGTGAAAATGACTTCCTAATGGTAGAGGCCTCAAATTTATTAGATTTAGGCTTTTGTGTGGTGGAATTGTGTTTTCTATGGTTAATTTGGTAGAATTACTAATTTGTGTCCACAAAGTGTTTGATACATGTTCCCAAAGAAAAATTTATGTCCAAATTGAGTTGTGCTTGTGTTCTTATGTCCAAAATTGGATACCTATGTTTGTGTCATGATACCTTATGATACGCATGGTTAGAATAGGTGATTCTTATATAATGGTGTTCATATGTGTCAATTAGGTGTATACATGTGTTCTTTTGTCCAAAACAGCTCAAATTCGTCATAGTATTCAGCTTCAATTTTAGCAGTCACAACAATTTAGAGATGCCATGACTACTAACGCATGACTCCGATTAATCTTCCATTTTTTTAACAGAACCGTATCGAAGTTAGATTTTTAAATATATAAATTAATGGCAAAATTCATCTGGAACTTTCAGTAAATTTGTTTGAGTATCAGATGTCCAGAAAACAAACATCTTTCAGTATTTTTACAATTCTGGGAGTTTTCAGACACGAAAATACGATCCGTTTAGTTTTTCGAAAAGCTGATACGAAGACCTACCACATACCGTAACCCTAGAATTAATTGAAAAGTTTTAATAGGTACAATATTGGTTACAAACTTGAGCCGAAGATAAGGCAGTACATTTTTGTTGGCTATGGTCGGAATGAGTTTGGCTATAGACTCTACGACATAGTGGAAGAAAAGCTCTATAGAAGTAGGGACGTGGTATTTGCCGAGGATCATACCACAACCAACACTCAGGATTCCGAGATACCTTTTGAGCTGAGGAATTGCTTGAGTTAGAGTCATCATGCTTTGAGCTGTTTCTAAAGAACACTGCAGGGATCGAATCCAGTTATGGGGGAACTAGTACATGGAGACGCTCCTTACCTTAATCATCATCATGTTGATGGTGGTAAAGACGACCCTAAGGAGAATGAGCATGCCGAGGAGACAGTTCCAGAAGGAAATAAGGTTATCCTTATATAGCCACACTACACCAAATAAGGACTTTTACGGCCTGCAATTTGTGCCGTAAAACTAATTTGATGGCTCATAGACTCGTGCCGTAAAAGCTCCAACCGTAAAAGGGTACGAGTAGTCACGACGTTCAATAATAGGCCGTAACTTAGGTAAATGCATGCATTAAATGAAGTTGATGGAAAACTTTGTATCTTATTTACGACCCAAAATACATGCCGTAAATACTAAACTTTTATGACTCGAAGTGAGGCATGTTAAAGTATTCAATTTTTTTAGTATACGACACACATAGCAAGTCATGAGTACTTAAAACAAAAACATACAAGCTCACATTAATGGCCCAAAAACGCAGGTCGTAAATGCAATGTGTTTACGACTCAAAATGAGGATAATTAAAGGGTTGATGAGTTTCTTTTTGTGGCTCGCAAAGAGCATCGTGATTATGGTTTTTTTAAAATTAAATTCACATTGGAATAGCTATAAATACAAATCAACCAAAATCAAATATGTTGATATGGTATGTTGGGTGTCATATTTAAGTATAGTATAAGCACATGGAAATATCCTGAGGACATATTTGGGATGCCAGAATATATCACAGGATATTCCATTATGAGATTATTGTCATAATGATTGAGATCATTGTATTAATGACTGTAAGGCTATATAATGCCAATAAGACAATCAATAAAATACAACTAATTTCAACATGGTATCAGAGCCAAGTTTCCACAAACCCTAGCCGTCACCAAGCTTCCACAAACCCATAGGAGGATTTCCTAGATCTCCTCCACCGAACTCTTCCACGCCCTCCCTTCTTCCCTTCTCTTCTCTTCTCCGTCCTTCGCAGGCCGCCCTTCGCTGTTGCTGCCCCGTCCCGCTACTGCTGCAGCTACTACTGCTGCTGCTGCGACGGCGGCTGTGACATGCGTGTTGCCGCCTTCTCCGCACCAGCACAAGACAGCGCCTAATAGGGATGCCTAGATATAAAAAAAGGGGGGACATGTTCGGATCTAGGAGCGGACGACGAGGACGAGCGTGAGTCGTGGAGCGGACGTGACGTGATTGGATAGACGACGCATCGATGGAGGAGATCATCAAGAAGCTAGATTCCGCAGAGGTGGCGACGTTGATGAAGTTGTTGACGATGTCGGCTGGTGAGAACACGACACGAACGTCGCCAGAGTTGAAGCTTCCCTCCATCGATCTGAAATTAGATGGACCAGCCACCTATCTGAGTTGGTCACGGCGGGTGAGAAGAACCCTCGCAGGAAAAAACATGGAGGGGTTCCTAACGGGCGAGATGACAGAGCAGGACGAGGGCTCGACGGGACGCGATGAGTGGAAGTCCACTCATATGGTGATCTACATCTGGCTTCTCAACTCCTTAGTCCAGTCTATTGCCGCCACAGTAGACGGTATTGAGATGGTGAAAGATGTGTGGGAGAAGTTGAGAAGGACCTATGATGGTGTGGGGAACAACTTACGGGTCTTCAAGATAAAGGGGAAGATTGATGACACCGTACAGGGAGAGAAGACGGTGCAGGAGTATGCCACGGAGTTGGAGCGTCTGTGGTTGGATTATGATCACTCCTCAGATCGGACGAGCTGCGGGGACCCTAAGTATAAGGAGAGACAGGTATGTCTGCAGGAGAGGACGATGAAGTTCCTCAAAGGGCTGACTGCAGCTTTCGCACAGAGGACGGCCCTACTTCTAGCCCAACCAAAGATCCCTAGCCTTGAGGAGGCTATCTCAGCCATGATCCAGGAGGAGACACGCATCAGGCTGCAAGCCAGGACAGGTGGTCCCCCCGAAGCAAAGTTAGCCCTAGCGATCACCAGCTCAGGTAACACAGGATCTAAGGGAGAGCCTTGGCAGCATAACCGGCAGTGCTACAACTGTGGGGAGATGGGTCATCATCGGTATGCTTGTACCAAACCACCTAGGGAGGGAGATTCAGGTGGTGGACGAGGACCGTTCGGCGGACGAGGATATAATGGAGGACGTGGTCGTGGTCGAGGGGGTAGACGAGGCGGCCGAGGAGGTTATCGGGCGAACCTCCTGATATCAGAAGGGAACGAAGAAGCTGATGGCACCTTTACTGTAGAGGGCCAGGCACTGGAAGACACGAGGAGTAGAACAGAGGATGCGTCCACCTCATTCTTTGTTAGGGACAACGCTGCCATGTATGCCCATCCATCAAAAGGTACTGACGAATCACTTGCCCTTGCGTCTATCTCTTCCCTTAAATTATCAGACTGGATTATCGACTCGGGAGCATCTCGGCATATGACGGGGAATGCTAGTGAGTTTTCTTTCTATACTCACCTAGCATCAGCAGACAGCATTCAGACAGCTGATGGCACTTTCCAGCCAGTGGTCGGTAAGGGTACTGTTAATTGTACAGGTTCAGTAAGATTATCCAATATTTTACATGCTCTATCCTTTCCAGTCAGTCTCTTGTCCATTAGTTCTATAATCCTCCAACTTAAATGCATTATTTCTTTTGATATTCCTAAGGTGACCTTCCAGGAGAAAGGGACAGGACGAAGACTTGGGACTGACACTTGGCATAAGGGACTGTGGTACTGGATCGAGAAGAACTGGACTCAGCATTGGTATCTATGGCAGAGAAGGCTGGCATGGAAGGACTGCAGCAGAGGACTGAGGATACCTTGATACTCCATCATCGGAGGATGGGACATTCTTCCTTTGATACTCTAAGTAAGTTGTATCCAAAGATTTATGCCAAAACAAATAAAGAGAAATTAGTATGTGATGCGTGCGAGTTAGGAAAACTTACTAGGAGCTCATATGTTGGTACGGGTCATAAGAGCACTTTTGCTTTTGAGATAGTACATTCTGATGTCTGGGGTCCATGTGCTACTAACACTATGAATGATTATAAGTACTTTGTTTCTTTCATTGAGTGTGCCTCTCGTGTTACCTGGTTATATTTGATAAAAAATAAGAATGATGTACCTGCTTGTTTTCGGGATTTCCATAAGCATGTCCAGACTCAGTACAAAGCAGTTGTGAATGTACTGAGGTCTGACAATAGAACGGAGTATACCAACAGGACGCTTGCAGAATACTTGTCAGCACACGGAATACAGCATCAGACGACCTATGCATACACACCAGCACAAAATGGAGTTGCAGAAAAGAAAAACAGACACCTTCTGGAGGTCGCAAGAAGTATGATGAACGACATGAATGTCCCACAGAGTCTGTGGGGGCATGCAGTGTTGACAACAGCTCAACTCATCAACAGGATGCCCTCGAAGGTCCTCGCATGGAAGTCCCCATGTGAGGTATTACAAGGCAATAATAGTGGGATACTCCCACTGAAGGTGTTTGGGTGTGTATGTTTTGTGAAGGACAACAGGCCATCAGTTGGGAAACTTGACCCTAGAGCGGTCAAATGCATCTTCGTAGGCTACTCGATGACCCAGAAGGGGTATGTGTGCTGGAGTCCAGTAGAGAAGAAGAAGTTTGTCAGCATGGATGTCCACTTTCGGGAGCATGAGCCATACTACCGCCAGGACGGAACTTCACACAACACGCCTAATACTGCCAGTATTAGGCGAGAGGGGGAGATGGAGAACTTGGTGGTAACCGATTTAGAAGTTTGGCATTGAGGCACAGAGAAGGGACAAGAAGGTGAAGGTGTTAGGCCTACTGCTCAGGGAGAGTTACTTACCTACAGCAGAAGAGAGAAGCAAACTGCAGGACCAGTACCGACAGTGCCAGTGCCAAGTCCCTTGCCTGCGTTCGTCCCAACTCCTGAGGCACCGACACCAACCCCCCTTCAGGTGATACCCCTTCCTTCACAAGATATCATTCCTCCTACTTCTACTCCTCCCACACCACTATCTGTACGGAGGACCACTCACAGCAATGCAGGAAATCCTCCAAACAGATATGGTTGAAATATTGCTCAGTTTGTTTCTTATGACTATATCTCTTCTTCTCATGGAGAATTTATAGCATCTTTGGATAGTATTACTGTACCTAATAATTGGCAGGATGCCAAGAACGATCCGAAGTGGAAAGCGGCAATGCATGAGGAGTTGGGAGCTCTGGAGAAGAACCACACTTGGGAGCTTGTGAGACTGTCAGAGGGGAAGAGAGCAGTTGGATGCAAGTAGGTCTTTTCCGTAAAGCAGAACCCAGATGGACAGGTTGAGCACTACAAAGCTCGACTAGTAGCCAAATGATACAGTCAGACGTACGACATCGACTATGACGAGACCTTTGCACCAGTTGCAAAGATGAGCACTGTCAGGACTCTGATTTCTCTGGCAGCGAATGGTGGATAGAAGCTACACCAACTGGATGTGAAGAATGTGTTTCTTCACGGAGATCTAGTAGAGGAGGTGTACATGGAGATACCACCAGGATTTGGCACCAATCAGACAGTGGGCAAGGTCTGCAGGTTGAAGAAGTCCCTCTATGGACTGAAGCAGTCTCCTCGAGCGTGGTTTGACAGATTCAGAAGGGCGATGATAGGGATAGGATATCAGCAGATCAATGCTGATCATACTGTGTTCTTCCGTCAGAGTGGAGGCCACATCACCATGCTTGCGGTGTATGTGGACGATATGATTATCACAGGAGATGATGAGCAGGAGATTAATGCGACATCTCCGTTCATATAGAGCCTCGAATTGTGACATATCTATACTGGCCTGGTAACTGTTGTTTTAAATAAACTTTACCAGGTGAAGATGATCCTTCCAAGAATCCCCGAAATCTAACACACATATACGAAGCATATCCTCCAGAGTCCGAATAGTCCTCTTTGACTGTCCGTCCGTCTGAGGGTGATATGTGGTACTAAACTTAAGCTGGGTGCCCAAGCTAGCCTGCAAATTTCTCCAGAAGTAGGATGTGAAGCGGATATCCTGATCTAAAACTCTGCTCACAGGAACCCCGTGTAGCCTGACGATCCATCTCACGTACATCTCCGCCATCTTCTCTGTAGATAAACCCATCTTAAATGGCAAAAAGTGGGCCAATTTGGTCAACCT
Organism: Iris macrosiphon; assembly: GCA_036927795.1. Lineage (NCBI taxonomy): Eukaryota > Viridiplantae > Streptophyta > Magnoliopsida > Asparagales > Iridaceae > Iris > Iris macrosiphon. The sequence goes on from JAYESA010000009.1 coordinate 181,607,268, forward strand.
ATCTACGATGAACCAAATTGCGTCTTTCTCTCCTGGAGATCGTGGAAGTTCGAACATAAAATCTATAGTAATGTGCTCTTACTTCCACTTTGGAATAGGTAATCGATGAAGTAGACCCCCTGGCCTCTGCCTCTCAGCTTTCACCTGCTGGCACAGTAAACATCTAGATACGAAACATGCTACCTCCGACTTTATACCATACCATTAGAAGTGCTCTCTCAGATCCTTATACATCTTATTGGCACCCGGATACATAGAGTACTGAGAATGATGCGCTTCCTACAACACCTCCTCTCCCAAATCTCCGCTCGTCACATATAATCTAGCACCATGCCGCAATAAACCATCCTCAGTAATGGTGAAATCATTTACCAATCCGGCCTGAACCTATGCTATGATGTTCCTCAGAGACACATCCTCATATTATACAGACTTGATCCTATTCGAGCAGCTCTGACTGTATCTGCAAACCCCACATCTGTACCTCCATACCAGGAATCATCACCTCAATATCCAAGTTCTCCAGATCTGCCAACAAGTATTTATCTGTCATCAAGCACATATCTACCAGATACCATCTCAAGTCAACGTCAACTATGTTGGCCTTCCCTGGATGATAAAACAATAAAATATCGAAGTCCTTCATCATCTCCAACCACCGTCTTTGTCTCATGTTCATCTCTTTCTGGGTAAACACGTACTTCAAGCTCTTGTGGTCTGTAAAGATCTCCACGCTCTCTCAGTACAGATAGTGTTTCCATAGTTTAAGAGCAAAGATGACTACTGCCAACTCCAAATTATGGGTCGGATAGTTCTTCTTATGGGGACGTAATTGCCTGGAAGCATAGGCAATCACTTTTCCATTCTGCTGTAGAACACAATCCAAACCCTTTTTTGAAGCATCATTATAGATAGTGAATCCACCTTTCCCTGATGGCAACGTCAACATAGAAGCTGTCGTCTACCTCTTCTTTAGCTCATCAAATGCTGCCTGGCACTCATCGGTCCATACAAACTCCATGTTCTTCCGGAAAAGTCTAGTCATAGGCTCAGCAAACCTGGAAAAATCCTGCACACACTTCTTGTAATAGCCTACCAGACCCAAGAAACTCCGAATCTCTGCAACTGTGCTAGGTGTCGACCATGACTTAACTACCGTAATCTTCTTTGGATCCATAGAAATCCCATAACTAGTCATAACATATCCCAAGAACTCCACCTGATCCAAGAAGAACTCACACTTCGACAGCTTTTTATACAACTTCTCCTTCCTGGGGTCTCTAACACAATCCTCAGGTGCTCCTCATGCTCCTCTGGTATTTTCGAGTAGATCAGAATATCATCGATGAACATCACCACAAACTTGTTAAGGTACTGGTGGAATACCTTGTTCATCAAATTCATGAACACCACCGGGGCATTGGTCAACCCAAACGACATCACCAAGAACTCATACTGACCATACCGAGTCCGAAAAGCTATTTTTGAAATATCCTCCTTCTTCACTTTCACCTGGTGGTAGCCTGACCTTAAATCTATCTTGGAGAATACCTTCGTGCGCTCAATTGATCGAAGAGATCATCTATCCTCGGTAGCGGATATTTGTTCTTAATAGTAAGGTCGTTCAGAGCCCTGTAATCAATGCACATGCGCACCAATCCATCCTTTTTAGGTACAAATAATACTGGATTACCCCAAGGTGAAGAACTGGATCTGATAAACCCCTTATCTTGCAGTACACCCACTTGCTTCTTCAGCTCTGCCATCTCACTGTTGTTGATTATATAGACATGCTGTAAAATTGGCTTTGCTCCCACTACCAAGTCTATAGAGATCTTAACATCTCTGTCTGGCGGCAATCCCGACAACTACTCTAGAAAAACATCCAAAAATTTTGCTATCAAAGGATGAGGTAAATCCTTCTCTTCCACCATGGATCCACAGATAATATCGTCACTCTACTCTACTGCTCCTCTTACAAACTCGAACTCTGGCTCACCTGGTGGTCTGAGCAAAACTCTACCTTCTCTGCAATCTATACTAGCATGGTGCGTACTCAACTAATCCATCCCGAGTACAATGTCATAACTCGAAAGTGGCATTACGAGTAGACATGCACTCAGCTCCCAACCTCCTAGTGTAACTCTCTACTCCTTGTAAACATTACTAACTAGGATAATGCCTCCCTAGTCATGATCTTGCAAGTCATACCCAAAGGTTCAGCTACAATATGGTGCTTGAGAGCGAAAGAAACAGATACAAAACTATAGGAATAACCACTATCATCAAACAATTCTAAAGCAAAAATGGAATCAAGAAGAATAGAACCTGCGATGACGTCTCCGATGGATTCGATTTCTTCGACCGTCATGGAAAACACACTGCCCTATGGTGCACCCCTCTGTTGTTGCTGCTGGGCAAAATATTGCTGCTGGGTCAGAAGTAGTCCCCTCGGCTATCCCCCAGGTGCTGCAGGAGCTCTGACTAGTCCCCTCTGAGCGGCTAGTCCATCTTGAGCTAAACGAGCATGAACTGAAGGACAATCTCTCAACTGATGAGCAGACAATCTATAAAATAATCAGTTACCCAACCTCTTCCTGCAGATATCTCTGGTGTGTCCTGGCTTCCCACCGTACGCACATTGGACAGCTAGTTGGGTCTGCCTTTGCGGTTCCTGCTAAACAGGAGCGCGGACTAGTGCTTGATGTTGCTGGTGATGGTGTTGGAACGTCCGCTATTGGATATGGGGATGCTTGACCGGTCGCGCATTGCTACCAGCACCACCCAAAAAATCTCTCCCTCTCTCGGCCCTAAGTTCCAAGTCATACTCTGCTGTTTGGGCCTCTGCCAAGATCTCCTCGAATGTCGCAGTACGACGCCCAGTAGTAAGTAATTTAATCTTCCTAATCAAGCCCTTCTTGAACTTCCTAGCTCGTATTACTGGGTTCTGCACCATAGACTCCGCAAATCGGCTCAAAAGATAAAACTTTGTGGCATACTCGTCCACATACATGCTCCTCTGTACTAGATCCTGGAAGTTGCTCTCCAGGGAACTCAAAGCCACGTTAAGGAAGAACTTTTTCTTGAAAATCTCCTTAAAAGCCTACCAAGTCAGTCCCAGAGTGGTTAGCCTCGGCTCTGTGCGAAACCAGGTGAGAGCGATGTCAAACAACTAGCTGCCTGCCGCCTATATCTGTAAATTCTTCGGAATATGGGCCAACCACAAGATTCTCTTAATATCCTCCATCCAATCATTTGAATAAAGTATCCCCTCCATACCCTTGAACTCCTAAGGAAGCATCCTCTTGAAGTGCACTATGTTACCAGGCCTCGGTTGTTGCTAGACGAGTGCTACTCTCTCAAATGCAGATAGAGCAAGTTGGTGGGCACTTCTATGACCTGCCGCATCACCTCGGCCTGCCTTTGGTTGGCCTCCGCCTGGGACCTCTGCGCCTTCATCATCTCCCGGAATAACGCAAACATCTATGCAATGTTAGTTGGTGGTGGAGGTGGAGGAGGATGTTCCTCAGAAGTAGCTGGAACAATCCTCCAAATAGGTGAAGGACTAGGACCACCAGCTGATGAAACTCCTATACGGACAGACGAAGCAGGAGAAACAACTATACCTGCCCAAGTAGAAGGTCGAGAGGTGACAGACCTCTCAAAAGCTATGACTCCAGAGCGATGTGATCTAGTCTTCGAAGGCATCTTAAAGACAGATCGAAACAAGAAGAAGTCAATATGGCACAAGATAAGATATTATCAAAGAATGACAATTATAATTCAAGATCAAATATGTAGAAAGAACAGGTAAAATTAAAAGTAATAGATCAAAATTTTCCTAATTGTGATTGAGTACTTCTCATATTTATCATATATCATATATCTTATAGCAGGCTCATAATAGTACTCTAAGTCTGAGCACTATTACGATATCGCACTAGTTGTAACCCTAAAGACCTGCATATACCACCACTAAAAATGTGTCACGACCCATACCCGGATGGTAGGGGCACGAGTATGTAGCAACGCCCAGCCTACGCCGTAACACGACATAGAATGCTGTTCTAAGTCAACAATACTATCCATCAACATCTCACAATAATATATCATAACCTGTCAATGATAATCTTAACTCTATACGGATGACAAGATGAATATATAATGGCAATATCAATACTCAATCACAATAAACTATAAGGAAGATGAATGACACGATAATGATATAAAAGAATCAAGAGAAGTATGAAATATACATCTCAAAACAATATTAAAGTCTAAGTGACTAGCCATCTCATCACCAATATAAGTCTCTAATACAACTTAATATCTCCAAGTTGGAATAATCCAATATTATATGGAATGCTAAACTAGTTAAGTCACTACTAGTATCTCCTTTACTGGAACGGGATCCTTCCGAGGCTCCTAGATATATCCCTCGTCTACTCTCGATCCATAGAATATAGGACATAATTCCTCTAAATCATTTAAAAAATTTTATCCAGTCAGGATTGGAGAGAAGTATATAAACTAACAGTAGTTCCAATTATATTGATAAAGACTGTAAGTAATGAATATACATGATGGAAATAAAATACTAGAAATATAAGGTAAACATGAGAGGCCAGTATCATATCACAGGTAAATGGTAAGCAGAGAATAAATATGTAAATGTACGTACTAGCAAATATGAACTGGAATAGAGAATAGGACTAAACTAACTAAGTGTCTTAAAATATTAGTTTGTTATGTGATCGGCTTGGGATCTTGATCAGACTTGTTATATATGATTAGCTATGATACACGTAAGGTCAGACTAACCATCTGGTTAGCTATGATACGTGTAAGAGTCAGGCTTAATCATATTTAGCAGGCTATGAGGCATGTAATAAGGTTAGAGTAACTATATATGTGGTTCATGGTTATCTATAATGCATGTACATGTGGGGTATTACCACATAACTTGCCAATATTTCCCCCGTCCCCCAGCTATTACAATGGATCCAATCAATACTCTATATGACAGGTATCGATAATACTAGCCCGTATATCCACTGTGTCAGGAATCAAGTATAACTCTACAAAACTAGTATCATAGTAATCATCAAAATAATAAAAATAGTCAGAGAATGTACTCGCCTGATATCCGAAATGAGGAACAGTCAAGAGTGCTCACACCGGAGTCCAAGATTCCTAAATAAGGTATATCTGTATTAATTGGCGAAATGAGATGATAATCATGCTTAATTAACTAATGTTTATCTTTCTAGGCCACTTCTAGATCTATACTAGGTTAACTAGGTCAATGCTTTGCTATACTAGGTTATAATAGCCTATATTAGTTAACACTAGGGTATTCTAGGTCATACTAAGGTTAATCTAACGTAATTAGCTTATACTAACTGATACTTAGTTAATATAGCTATACTAGATGATACTAGTGTATATAACTCCTATATATAGGTATCAAGGTACTATCTTAACTATATAAATTTACCTCCTTACCTAGGCTCTTACCTTGTTCAAAACCCATAACCAACATTACCTTGATTCTAGTACTAGCACTTTCCTCATGGTAACATGTGTAAACCCCCTCACCCAAAAATATGTATCTTGTGTGTATTTTGTATTTCTTGTATTTATTTTAGATTTTTTTCTTAATCAAATAAAATCCATAATTTTATTAGGCTACTTCACCGTGGTTTGAACATTAATAATATAGGATGACCCCAAAATCTGTATCTCCTATCATAGGAAGTAGCCTACACAGGAGACACTACCTGTAGGATCTTTTTGTGGCACAGAAATTCAATCCCTCGGTGTTAGTATGACGTTAGTGTAACGACCATAGATTAATTATTAAATATTTAGATAATTTATATATATAATTTATTTGTGGTTATTTTTCTATTCCAACTTACTACAATTAGCATCCCATAATTTTCCGTGCCAAGTTAGGCATTTTTCCTTTTCATAGATGTGCATATTATTTACTATTACCTATTTTGTGGATAATCATTTAATTAATTACTTAGTTAATTAGATAATACAATTATTTAATTTATTAAAACTAGATAAATATTTAATTATTAATTATAAACTATTTTTATAAAATATTTGGGTGTAGTATTTTATTAAAACATTATAAAATAATTTTCTAGAATTTATTTGATGTGCAATTTTTTTTTTTTTGGATTTCTCCTCATTTATATATGTGAATATATGTTAATAAATATAAGATTATTATAAATAATAATAATAATAATAATAATGTTAGTGATAATAATAATAAGAGTAATAATAATAGTAATATAAGTAATAACAATAATAATAATAAGAAAATAAAATGAAAAGAAAAGAAAAGAAAAATAAAAGAAAAGAAAAAGATAAAACCAAATCACTAATCCTAAAACTAAGCAAACTTAAACCCTAATACTATTCCCACAAAATTCCCCCCTCAGCAACCATTCCCAGCACCCAGAATACCCGACCTCTCTCTCTCTCTCTAATATATATATATATATATATATATATATATATATATATATATATATATATATATATATATATATATATATATATATATATATCCTAAATCAAACCCTAATCCTAGTTCCGACAACGGCGACCGCAGCCCCGACGACCCCACGTCGACGACCACCCCGTGCCGACCGCCGCCGCCTAGGGCCGCCCCGGCCGACCGTCGCCGTCCGCGCCCGCCGCATGCACTCATGCACAACAGTGCAGTCCGTCGCCCCATCTTCACGGTGACGTATCTCTCTCATCTCTCATCATTTTCTTGAGGGTTTGTCCGTGTACGTTCACAACCTAACCCTCTAGGATTTTCATTCAAGCGGGACGAGTTTTCGTGTCCCGGATTGGTCAAAAAATTGACCAAAAAATGGCCAAAAAATTGACCAAAACAGTCCAGAAACTTTAACCCAAACCCCCCATGTTCACACCCAATTTGCCATCAACCTGTTTAATATTTTCTAAAACAAATTGAAGGATTTTCTTCTCAATATAACCGAGAATTTTTCTGTTCTTTTAGTTTTTATTAATTTGTTTTATGTGTTAAAATATTCGACCTCCAAAAGGACCAAAAACTTGATAATTTAAAACTTAAATTTTGTGATACGGAGTGCGCCCCTCCAAACGGGACCAACTCATCATGTACCAATTGCATTGAAAGATGCGTATGGTATATCCTGACGTGTGGGCTTTCGCGGAAGCTGATTCAGACGTGTGTGCGCGTCGAAATCAACCTATATCCGTAAAAAGTCTTCGTATTGCGACTTTTGCAAAACATCATCCCATTTTCTGTATGCTTGTCGGAATATGACGAAACTTATGCCATTGGATTCGTGGTATCACGCTGGTCCTATGACCCAAGTTTCATGCGATTCTGAGATAGTTGACCAAGCTGCCTATTCGCGGGCCCCACGGTTTGACTTTAAGGACGATTTTTGTGATCGGCTCACCGGAATCCAAAATTGGACATACCGTTGAGATTGTATCGACGTTTAAAATTTGTTTGACCGCTAATTTATCCCATTTAGAGACTTTTACCTCTGGCACTCTTTTTGGTGCAAAGTGGCCCACATGTGGACCCGCTTTTACCCAAAATTATCGTTTTGCCCCTATGTCCAAATTGGACGAAAGGGTAGACTTTTCTGACTATCTCGCTTATTCTGGAAATGTTGGTGATGTTTATTTCAGCATCCGGAGATGTTCATTCAGAGGCCATAGTTTCTGATCCCTTGTGCTTGACGTCTGGATGCTTACACTACGCAGCTTTCTTGCCAGGCAAGTATACCTTGTCTTGTTGTACTATTAAAATTCAGATATTATTTAGTTGCATATTTTATTATTTTAATATTATATAACTTCGCGTCCAAGAATAACTTGGGTGCAACGACGGTGGCGTCGTATTTTATCTTTATTATATATTATGCATGTTGACCTAGTTTTATGAGACCACCACATTATCATGAGGTATTCTTATATTTCATTGACCATGACATATTTCTTACATAGGTTGTGAGTCTCATATAGGACACAGACTTGCGTATTCGGTTGGCCACTTGTACGTGTAGGTCATTCGACGGATACGGTATAACTACTAATAGTGATGCATATTAGAAGACTTAACAGTTATTAGTGGTCTAGGAACATAGAGTATTGTAGTACGGTGGTCCAATCCTTGTCCTTGTTTGGTTGTAGGGTTGGGCTATTGTTCTAACGATAGGCTATGAACCAAAGTTACGACGCCGATACCTGTGCTCCGTCTCGACGTAGTAGCTAAAACGTGTTATGGATACAACATGCATAGAGCATTGGGCGGGAAGGACGACTAGTAGGCGTATGGGACACCAACCTCCTTTATTCAGATTCTACGTTCGACGAAATGATATGGACGTTATACTATTCAGATTCCACGTTCTACAGAGCAATATAGACGTTATACTATTCAGATTCCACGTTCTATGGAGCGATATGGATGTTATATTATGGAGATTCCACGTTCTCCGGAACGATGGACGTTACATGTACAGATGCCACGCTCCTCAGAGCTGGACATTATTATATTACAGAGTGCCCTTATTATGGGGGCATATGTAGCATATACTAGCCAGTCACGGCGATTGGTGAATTACGTCAGCATATGTCTAGCCTACACTTTTCATACGCACTAAGTTGTCCTCAAATTGCATTCACTTAGCGGGTTAGTTCACCCTCTAGTTTTCACAGTATTTACTTTATGGCATGCTTCTATGTATCTTGTTACGTCCCTCTGAGGACCTGGTCCCTTTCCAGGTGTAGACGATCATGACTATTGGCAAGAGCGCGGATCAGGACTTGCTACTTATATCTCTTTCAAGGAGGTCTTCTCTTCGAGCCTTATTGATCATTAGATGTACTTATTATGTTTACTCTTATATTCTAGTTTGGTAGTGGATTTGTCTCCACCCAACTACTTGTTCTTATCAAGCATCTTATACTTGATTCAGTTATATAGTTGATTGGTTATTCATTTATATTTGATTCTGTGGATGAGATTAGGTTATGCCCTGTGACTTGTGACAAATATATACCACTTGTAAATTATTGTTCATAATACTGCATACGTAAGTGTTATGGTTTCCATATATTGGAGTCTCCATATATATACGGCTGACATGCTTACGTATTCCTAGTCCTACGTATTTTGGGACTGGGGTATGACATATTTTTATGGTGGCCCATGCAGGTCGAGAGTATATTGTCTCGGTTACGTTACTATACCGAGCAAGCCTGCACCTAGGATTAGAGTTTTAGGTCTCATCCACAATTGACTATGACTCACTTTCCTTCCAGTCCGTTCTATTTAAATAATTACATTATGCTTGATTCATGTACTTCCCTAATAGTTTCTTGAGTACAACCTTCTGCTAGAAAATATGAATCCTTGTTGTTAGGATGATAATTAGGGTAATATTTCTACTAAGAATACAACTAGAATATTGGCACATCACTAAGTTTAGAATACCTAATGAACCCTAGCATCCCTTACTTGTAGATTAATTGACCATTATCCCTTAATATATTTATGAAGGACTTGAGAGTAGTATAGACACTACTAGGGTTAGTTAGAAATTTGACCATATTGTTTGACCCTAGTATTGAGGAACCAATAGAAATCCAAGATTGAAAATTATGACTAAACTTAACTTTCATAATAAGATAGTATTAGAGAACTATAAATTTAGCTTATTGTCTTGATATTAGCAGAACAGTACCTTAGGAAGCCAAGAGTACCTCGAACACAGAGATTAGTATACCACATTTCCTTAAGAAATCATGATATTATCAAGAGTCTTTCTATTTAATTTTAAATCTTGTTCCTCCGAAACTTTAACGCTCGCTAATTGTGCGACGACTAAAATTTTCTTTCATCTTTTAATTCATACCATCTAACCCTTCTGATTGTAGGCCAAGTGATTTCCTTTTATGTTAAGGATATATAGTTTGCTAGGATTATAATTGTTAATCTTGAATTTTGAAATTACGTGCTTAATAGTTAGAACTTGATAGTTTGAGTTGCTCATTTAGATTATAATTTTATGATTATCAGTTTCAAATCAAGTAATCTGTTCCACATATCTCCATATAGATTATATCCTCTTTCACTTGAGAGCCAGTAACTTCTCCATTCTTAGTATTAACACTTTTGTTCTATAAGCACTATGATTAAGACTTAATATGACCATTACCTATATAATACAATAGGATACCCTAATAATTATCAAGATCTTTTCTCGTGTACCCCAACAAGAGTTTTTACTTTATCCCCACAAGGCAGTTACAGTATTAGTTTTTTCTTTTAAGTTGGGTAGTATGCCTCACAACATAGTATTATAAAGTCCTTTTGACCAATTAATGAAGTGTAATTGAATGACACAAACTATAGGCTTGTATAAGAAGATAGTGTTTATCCAGACTGTAGAACTTAGAGGCCCATACCCCCATTTGGTCGACTAGAGACCTAGACAAGGAGTTGTATGGCAAGTGTAGAGGCACAACACTGGACGAGTCTTATATTCTTGGTAAATTTGAATTATTTTGTACTTTTCGCTCATCATAATCCAGCGTACTTATATTTTTTGGACTACCTCGACTTATGCTGCTATTATAGCCTAGTTTTGCAAGCTTATTCTTTTATCGAGTTTGTTCATAACATATGTGTTATTGGGGTCTGATCAACCACACTAAACATTATCTAATCAGAATCAGTGTATTATGGTCTAGCTAACCTTAGTGCGCTTGGTTCGCTCTTCGTATGACTACTTCACGTGGATTAAGATATAGTTGACTCAACTTGTTAGACGAATATACTTGTCCTCTAGACATGCCAGAGCATATCATATCAGGTACATAACTTTTCTGATATGAGCATGCGAATAGAAATATACCAAAATAGGATTTTAATCCACAACTGCCTTGACCACTCCCTTTTGGAATTCTTTAATCGCCTTGAATCCCGTACTTGTATTCTATCACCTCCTCCTTGAATTCTTTATTATTGTTTTCCGTCTTCCCCTATTTCGGAAAGATGAAATCTTGTGCTTGGTATAAGTTTGATACACGAAGAGTACTAGATATACCCTATAGGCCAATCACATTACTTGGTGACTATCTTTCATAATTAAGGGCACATCACATGTGAGATATTTTATGTGTTAAAATTTTTGAGGATTGAATAACACGATTAAATAATTTGAGAAAGTTTTTCTTAAATGTATAGCCTTATGTGAAGTTGGGTAGAAGTTGCATTGTCAACTTGAGGTGATTTTTTTTTTTGTGATCAAGTAAGATTAGATTGAGAGATTTAAGTCATTTTAATTTTGAGAAATTTTTAGAAGAATGATTAAGATGATGAGGATTTAATGAATTTTAAAAGCTTGATATTGCGGACCAAATATTTATACTTTGAGCACATGATTTAAATTTTGAATATTGAAGGTTGAATCATCGATTTAAATTTTGGGGATAAATATAGAATTTTAGACTTGAACAATTGGTGAATTAGATTTATAATTTTATAATTTGATGATTCGAATTAAAAATTGAATGTTGATTATTGGATCATCTATTTGGAATGTTGATAATGGAAATTAAATTTAAAATTTGAAGAGTACGAAGTTCTTAAGTTGAGAATAGGAATAAGATCTGATTAGAATTGTTTATGGTTCAAAGTCTAGAGGAGATTATGATAGTTGGAGACCGTGATATAAAATTTGATGTGGGTTATTTAAATCTTGATGATGTCATATAGATTGGATTAGACTGGGATGTTGATTATTTAAAAATTGAGAAGAGATTACGATTTGTTGAATTTTTGATTTAAACAGTGGCTATTTTAATTTTGAAGGAATTGCGATAGATTTCAATAGATTTTGTCATTTAAATCTTTAAGAAGATTGTTGTTGACTTGTCTTAGATACTAACGTGAAGGACTGGGCAAATTATGCCTTATTTTTAATTTTTAGGACGAAATTCTTTTAAGTAGGGTAGTCCCTCACCCAAAAATAGGTATCTTGTGTGTATTTTATATTTCTTGTATTTGTTTTAGATTATTTTTTTAATCAAATAAAATCCAATGATTTTATTAGGACACTTCACCGTGGTTTGAACATTAATAATATAGGATGGCCCCAAAATCTGTATCCCCCATCATAGGAAGTAGCCTACACAGGTGACACTACCTGTAGGATCTTTTTGTGGCACAGAAATTCAATCCCTCGGTGTTAGTATGACGTTAGTGTAACGACCATAGATTAATTATTAAATATTTTGATAATTTATATATATAATTTATTTGTGGTTATTTTTCTATTTCAACTTCCTACAATTAGCATCCCATATTTTTCTGTGCCAAGTTAAGCATTTTTCCTTTTCATAGATGTGTATATTATTTACTATTACCTATTTTGTGGATAAACATTTAATTAATTACTTAGTTAATTAGATAATACAGTTATTTAATTTATTAAAACTAGATAAATATTTAATTATTAATTATAAAATATTTTCATAAAATATTTGGGTGTAGTATTTTATTAAAACGTTATAAAATAATTTTGTAGAATTTATTTGGTGTGCAATTATTATTTGTTTAAATTTTTCCTCATTTATATATGTGAATGTATGTTAATAAATATAAGGTTATTATAAATAATAATAATAATGTTAGTGATAATAATAATAAGAGTAATAATGATAATAATAATAATAATAATAATAATAAGAAGAAGAAAATAACATGAAAAGAAAAGAAAAGAAAAAGAAAAGAAAAGAAAAGAAAAGAAAAAGATAAAACCAAATCACTAATCCTAAAACTAAGCAAACTTAAACCCTAATCCTATTCCTACAAAATTCCACCCCCCCCCCCCCGCAACCATTATCAGCACCCAGAATACCCGACCTCTCTCTCTCTAGTGTATATATATATATATATATATATATATATATATATATATATATATATATATATATATATATATATATATATATACACACACACACACACACACACACACACACATATTACATATCCTAAATCAAACCCTAACCCTAACCCTAGTTTCGACAACGGCGACCGCAGCCCCGACGACCCCACGCCGGCGACAACCCAGCGCCGACCGCCGCCGCCCCGGCCGACCGCCGTCGTCCGCACCCTCCGCGCGTACGCGTGCACAACAGTGCAGTCCGTCACCCCATTTTCACGGTGACGTATCTCTCTCATCTCTCGTCCTTTTCTCGAGCGGTTTGTCCGTGTAAGTTCACAACCTAACCCTCTAGGATTTTCATTCAAGCGGGACGAGTTTTCGTGTCCCGGATTGGTCTAAATATTGACAAACAAATAGCCGAAAAACTGAACAAAACAGTCCAGAAACTTCAACCCAAACCCCCATGTTCACACCCAATTTGCCATCAACCTGTTTAATATTTTTAAAAACTAATTGAAGAGTTTTCTTCTCAATATAACCGAGATTTTTTTTGTTCGTTTAGTTTTCATTAATTTGTTTTATGTGTTAAAATATTCGGCCTCCAAAACGACCAAAAACTTGATAATTTAAAACTTAAAATTTGTGATACGGAGTACGCCCCGCCAAACGGGACCAACTCGTCGCGTACCAATTGCACTAAAAGACGTGTATGGTATTTCCTGACGTGTGAGCTTTCGTGGAAGCTGATTCAGACGTGTGTGTGCATCAGAATTAACCCGTATCCGCAAAAAGTTTCCGTATCACGACTTTTGTAAAACACCATCCCATTTTCTGTACGCTCATCAGAATGTGACAAAACTTATGCCATTGGATTCGTGGTATCACGCTGGTCCTGTGACCCGAGTTTCACACAATTCTGAGACAGTTGACCAAGCCACCTATTCGTAGGCCCCACGATTTGACTTTAAGGGCAAATTTGTGACCGACTGACCGGAATCCAAAATTCGACATACCGTTGAGTTCGTATCGATGTTTAGAATTTGTTTGACCTATAATTTATCCTATTTAGAGATCTTTACCTCTGGCACTCTTTTTGGTACAAAGTGGCCCACATGTGGACCCGCTTTGACCCAAAATTACCGTTTTGCCCCTGTGTCCAAATTGGATGAAAGGGTAGGCTTTTCTGGGTATCTCGCTTATTCCGGAGACGTTGGTAATGTTTATTTCAACATCTGGAGATGTTCATTCGGAGGCCATAGTTTTTGATCCCTTGTGCTTGACGTCTGGATGCTTACACTACGCAGCTTTCTTGCCTGAAAAGTTATCTTGCCTTGTTGTACTGTTTAAATTTAGATATTATTTAGTTATATATTTTATTATTTTAATATTATATAAATGTGCATCCAAGAATTACTTGGATGCAACGACGGTGGCGTCGTATTTTATCTTTATTATATATTATGCATGTTGACCTAGTTTTATGATACCACCACATTATCATGAGGTATTCTTATATTTTACTGACCATGACACATTTTTTACATGGGTTGTGAGTCTCATGTAGGACACAGACTTGCGTATTCGGTTGGCCACCTGTACGTGTAGGTCATGCGACGGATAGAATATAACTGCTAATAGTGATGCATATTAGAAGACTTAGCAGTTATTAGTGGTCCAGGAACATAGAGTATTATAGTACGGTGGAACAATCCTTGTCCTTGTTTGGCTGTAGGGTTGGGCTATTGTTCTAACGATAGGATATGTACCAAAGTTACGACGCCGATACCTGCACTCCGTCTCGACGTAGTAGCTAAAACGTGTTGTGGATACAACATGCATAGAGCATTGGGCGGGAAGGACGACTAGTAGGCGTATGGGACACAAACCTCCTTTATTCAGATTCTACGATCGATGGAACGATATGGACATTATACTATTCAAATTCCACATTCTATAGAGCGATATGGACGTTATACTATTCAGATTCCACGTTCTATGGAGCGATATGGACGTTATACTATGTAGATTCTACGTTCTCCGTAATGATGGACATTACATGTACAGATGCCATGCTCCTCGGAGCTGGACGTTATTATATTACAGAGTGCCCTTGTTATGGGGGCATATGTGGCATATACTAGCCAGTCACGACGATTGGTAAATTACGTCAACATATGTCTAGCCTACACTTTCCATACGCACTAAGTTGTCCTCAAATTGCATTCACTTAGCTGGTTAGTTCACCCTCGAGTTTTCACAGTATTTACTTTATGGCATGCTTCTATGTATCTTGTTACGTCCCTCTGAGGACCAGGTCCCTTTCCAGGTGTAGACGATCATGACTATTTGCAGGAGCGCGGATCAGGACTTGCTACTTATATCTCTTTCGAGGAGGTCTTCTCTTCGAGCCTTATTGATCATTAGATGTACTTATTATGTTTACTCTTATATTCTAGTTTGGTAGTGAATTTGTCTCCACCCAACTACTTGTTCTTATCAAGCATCTTATACTTGATTCAGTTATATAGTTGATTGGTTATTCATTTATATTTGATTCTGTGGATGAGATTAAGTTATGCCCTATGACTTGTGACAAATATATACCACTTGTGAATTATTGTTCATAATATAGCGTACGTATGTGTTATAGTTTCCATATATTGGAGTCTCCATATACATACGGCTGGCATGCTTACGTATTCCTAGTCCTACGTATTTTGGGACTGGGACGTGACAACATGATACTAACACTTAATCATTACCCAAACCTAGGTCTGAGTTTCCATCCTTAATACCTTCGTTTCATCAGGCTTGAGGTTCCATACTAGAATATCACCTGACCCAATCCAAATCTAACTGATAGCTCTCTTATTACCCCCAAAAAATATTTTACTAATACCCAAGTATCAAATCTCAGGTGCTAATACGGGTGATAATCCATGCATTAGATGCACACTCTCTTGTATCACTTGCTTTTGTAGGAATTTCCCATACTTACCCATCAATCCTCAAGAACTTCAGTAACCGAGCCCCTATATCTCCCCTCATGGACTGAACGAACTCAAGGCCAGCCATCCAGTTGCACTACTGCACTCAGGTCTGCATACTGACCCAGGAACCCTTCATATAACTTACACACACTTGATCACTCCCCATTAACAAATTCTAATACATCTCATTAACCTTGAACACGCACTTGCATCCAACTTGTTGCTGCTAATGCAACTGCTACTATGGTCTAATACTTGAGCATGGAAGCTCGCACATACTCAAAAACTGAGAAACCATCTCTCCTATCTTCATCTGGCCTGCCACTCTAGTACTTACCCAGGTGTGGGAACTGACCTTAACTCCCTCCAGACTTTAGAAACCCGATACCTTGCTTCAGCCCCTAACTGGAATGATACCACCTTCAGTCCTCAACTCCTAACACTTAACTCAAGCCAATGAATTTGCAGTACCTTGAGCATATAATCTCTGATACTCCAACCGATAAACACGAATGAAATACCTCATAGACACAAAATCTTCCTCCTATAGTGATACCCATTGGTATCAATCTCTAGCCCAAAGTCTGAACATAGTCTCCCCATCCCTCTTCCAACAAACACACACACCCTAGAGCAATAATTGATACCAAGTTAAACACTCTGGTACTACTCGAAGCACTTGGCTGATACACTAATGTATCAGTGCTACTAGGAGCCAAGCAACTATATACTATCACAGTCACAAGAATACTCTAAAGCCACATTACACTCAACCATCACAAGAGACACACTAACACTCTATAAACCCAAGTATACATACATACATACATACATACATACATATAAATTAGTGATATATATATATATATATATATATATATATATATATATATACTAAAGACATTTGGTCAAACACTTTTGGTGCACCCTTGATACTCATCCCCAATATTCCAAATCATCACCAAAATCTTATAAATACAAACAATATATGAAGTCATACTATATTTAAGTAAGCTAGAGTAATTCAAATGACTAAATATGGAATTGATATGTAGAAATGCAATATACAAGGAATTTTACCAAAATTCACCCTGTATCATAGTTTATCGTGATACAGCATACTCGTATCCAATTGTGGACACGTATCTATCTTTAAACACCATTACAAGTGCAAATAGACACAATTAGCCTAATGAAAAATACTTGGTGTCCCAAATTCAGAATTCTCCTAATTGGATACAAAACTCAATGTAACTATCACCACAAGGCCTATTAGAACCTAATTCTTCTTCCTCTGGGTAGTCCTTAGCCAATAGGGGGTTCCTATATGTCTCATGTGACAACTTGAATAGAAATTGATCAGAATTAGGGTTATACCTATTTGGAGATGGATTTCCAATGAATTCCTCCTAGTGGACATGAAGAAGGACATGATCTCCTTGCAATCACCTCTCAACTAGATCTCCTTATGTCCTCCAAGCTCCTAGACCTCCTTAATGGTAAAATTGGTTGGAATTTGGGTGTTGATTGGTTAGGAATTGGTAGAGAATGGGTTTCTTGGGGAAGAAGAAAGAAATTATGATTGAAATGGAATGATGTGAGTAAGAAATGCTTTCTCTCTCCTCGTAGAGGGGGCCGGCCACTTTGGGTTAGGGAATGATTAGTTGGTTGGTCCACTAGACACTTCTACAATCTTCCATCATATTCTAGTTGGTTCATGTGAGTTCTCCATGCCTCTCTTAATTAATTAAGGAAGGGTATCACTTTAATGAGAGGGAATATTCTATCATCTAACTAATTCTAATTAATTACGCTACTAACTGCGTCATGACTAACCAAATAGGTCTTGGGCCTATATGTTAGATGCTAACTAGGTCCATGCTCTAGTCTAAACTAACTAGCTAACACAAGGGCCCAAAAATACAATAATTAATAAATAATACTAATGGCATGAATAATAATTATTGCTACTAAATATAACTACAATATTTACTAAATGACAAATTGGTGGTACATCAGTATTGGTGGTAATATGTAGTTACATTATCGTACTAGGAGCATCCTATGGTAATATGTGGTTACATTATCGTACCGGGAGCATCCTATGGTGTTGTGGTATATTGATTCATTATTGGTGGTACATCAGTATCTATTTGTTATATGTATTACTTGTCTTCATATCTGTATATTTTATTATTATATTTTGGCATATTTTTATGTATCTTGTTAAGTCCTACTGAGGACCTAGTTCATTTCAAGATTTAGCAGACAAGGATTACATGTAGGCGTATGGACCTGGACCCGAGAGTACGATAGCAAATTGATGCCTTGCAAATGCTTAGTATATTTTTAGCATGGACTTAGTTTTATTTTCTTGTCTTTATTCTTTCGTCTACTAGTACTGGATCTGTCTCCACCGGATGAGTCTTAAATTCTTGATGAACTTGAACTATTTGTACTTTCATTCGTATCCATTATTATATTGTCACACCCAATTTTAGATTTAATATTTCTTGAATTTCTAGAATTTTTTTTGATAATGTATTTCTGTTGTATTTCTCATGTTGGTTCCTGTCATTTTATTTATTGTTATTTTTTTGTTATTGAGAGAGACTACCCGAGACCAGTAGAATACTCATTGGCATTGCCATAGACCCGGTTTAGGACCCGTATATAGAATAGACATTTTGTTCGGTTTATTTGATTGAACCCATGACTAAAGCATTTTTTCTCTCCTCTTTGTATATATATGAGCTTTTCTCTCTCTTCTCTCTTTCTTCTTCTTCTTTATTTTTATTTTTCTTCTTCTTGATCATTTCTTTCTCACCCCCGTGCACCTCTCATAGCCGAACCCTAGCATTGGACCTAGCTAGGAAGAGGTCGTTGGACTCTTAGAAAAGTACATCTTGCTCAATGGTGAAGCCTTAATATTCAGATTTTATACATATTTTTTGTTTTAAAAATGTATTTAATGGAAAATATTCTCATTAAGTTGCTAATCATATTTAGTTTTTGCAGTTTTGGATTTTGAAGAGTATATTTGAGTAGAACTAAATTTGAAGTTTAGGGTTTCCATGGGTTCCATATTTTTTTATGGTTTTGATCTAGTAAAACTTACTATTTTAAAAAAACAGTTTTTGTGGTGGATGTAGCACTTTATTTCGAGCATTTTGGCTTTTGGTTCACTTGATTCAGAGTTAAAATGAATTTTTTATGAATGAAACGAATTTTCGGTTTTTGAAGCTTTTCTGCCATGACAGAACTTGCTGTCTGGAGAAGACGAAGCTCTTATGCGGCCAACACCTTATGCGGCCGAGAATTACATGCGGCATGATCCTTATGCGGCCTAGACTCTTTGTCGCATGACCAATCCGAATGTGTCCATCTTGTTGGATGCATGACTGACCATTACACAAAGTATTTTGGTGCTAAGTGACAGAACTCCTTGTGTTTTGTTCGTTGGACGAATAAGAAATTCGCTAAGTCCAAAGATCAATATCCGGTCGAGTGACTTATGTGGCAAGCGGAGTATGCGGCCACCTTTCCTTGGATTCATGACTCTGAAACCTTGGCACATCTTTCTATGGTTTTATCTTTTCTTTCTAACATATTTTATGGCAAGTCACATCAATCATCTTTAGTCATTTCTCTCTCTGACACATATTTAATGACCCATCACTCAGCACTTGGATGCATGCGGCCAGTAAGTGCATATGGCCAGTGAGTCCATGCAGTCAGTGTATGCATGCGGCCAGGGAGTCCATGCGGCCAGTGGGCGCATGCGGCCAAAAATTCTTGTGTGTATTTTGTGTTCCTTTTAATTATGTCCATTTAATAACTCCTTTTAGTGATTATTATTGTGTAGTTTCTGATGATGATACAAGTTTATATTACTAGATAAGTTTTGCATGTAGTTCACGAGATAAGTTTATGTACTAGTTCACAATCCTCATGACACCGTTGAAATATTTGTGTATGAAAATCTATTGCATTTGGCTTCGGATAATCGAGTGTGAGCATTGCCCAATGTATCCCGTGTTACGAATATGATAACTTATAAAAAGCTCATACTCGTGACTCGTCATTCTAGGGAGTTCTCAAGTGTCTACGACTCGAGAACTTGCAAAAATTTAGTAATGATTAAACAAGATCAAATTTACCTCGATCATTGGGAGGAAAGAATATTGTGGCACCGGCTACCCCGATCTCTAAGGGCCCCATGCAGCATGGACCTACCCTGCTAGGCAAGGGTTCCATGACTGACCAAGTTTACGCATGTTGCAGCACTTACAAGACAAGTTTATATTCAAGTTTATGTTACAAGAAAAGTTTACGTTTACAAGGTAAGTTTATAGTCACAAGTTTAAGTTTATGCTTACAAGTTCAAAATAATAAGTTATGTTGTAGTGATGTTGGACGTGCTTTTAAGTTACCCGACAAGCGTACCCTTGGTTATCCAGGTTGACTGCAGTGCCGGTAGTAGCAATATTCTTAAAACATTCATTTAGTAATTAAGGCCTGTGACAAACCTAGCTAGTTAATTGTAGCAAGCCGTAGAGCTGTTTTGTCGTGCAATGAATGTTGTTACTTTCATTTATAGCTCATTCTTCTATTTTTATTTCTTTCAGCACGTGGTTAGGGTTCTAAGTTATGCTCGGGTGAAGGTCTGCGACCCCGGTCCTTGTTTGGTTTAAGGGTTATGGTCCCGATCATGAGTAGTTCCTTTGATCTCTTGCCGCTCGTTGCCTTACTTTCCTTTTTAGCACTTGTTATCAGTTCTTTCATTATATTCTTGAGATAAGTGCATTGGTACCGTACAAGTCTCGATCTGCATTTATTTTATGTCTCTTTTCTGTTGTATGTTGTGATACGTTTGGTCTATAACCTTGATCTCCTTTGCGGTACTTGTTGCTTGGGGTTCTGACCCCACTAGTTTTGTATGGCCAAATTACCCCGAAGGGAACCAGGATCCACCGCACTTCCAGCAAGATGGCTCCCATTTGTAGGACTACGGCCGAATCTCGCGAGTGTGTTTTCTTCCTCCACCCCTCGTAGTGTTATTTTATTTTATTTTATTTTGAGATCACTTCTCTGACTTCGGTCAACATGATGTATATATTAGACTTAGACCATGGCTAGTATATTTGATCATGTATAATTATACTCTGCTAGTGGAGCATTTTGTATTCACTAGCTTTATGATCATATGTGACATATAATTTGGGACGCATCTTTACTTTCATGTATAATATACTCTTGTATTATTGTTGATGGATTGAGATACTAGGATTTGTCGGCCATAGGACTAACGTTATAGCAGGCTAGATCCACCCATCTGGCTTCTAGACAACCTTAGCACATTATGGCTTACTTCGGTATTCTGCAAGGTGTGGTTGGTCATGTCAATTCTCGTATTTATCCAGTATTCTGGGAGCGGACACAACAAGGTTTTAGTGGTGTCCCATACAGGTCTATTTTTTATACTTGTAGGAGGACTCATCTTGTTAGAATCTCAATCCTCTTTTTTTTTTGATTGAACTCCACTTGTAACCGGTACTTCTCACTTTTCTTGAACTGCAAGCTTGCTTGACATGATTGTTCCATTCTCGTCCTTTGTTGATATCCTTGTGTTCTTATCCTTCAGGGTTACCCCACCTGCTCCTCCTTCTGAGGGTTTCGTTGTACCAAAATTCCAGCAGATCCAGAAGTAGGCCAAGGCCAGATTCTAACATTAAACCAAGGGCAACCATCAATAGCTTTTAATCAGCCATCTCTGTAAGTCACGCATACCCGACCAGCATAATCAGCTCCACCAGTCTTGCTGAGACGGTCAGTTCAGCCCGTCCCACCGTTCATACCAGCCCAGCCAACCCAGACAGTACCACAAGTTCTTCCAGTACAACCAGGGCAGGCAGGCTCATAATCCATGTTAGAGATGATCCAAGCCATGATAATAATACAACAACAACAACAACAACAATAACAACAACAATAATAACTCCAGCTCCAGCAACAAGTGGTCCAACTCTTCCAGCCGTTTCAGCAAAGACAAGAATATACCAACACTACTCTTTGCCAGGGAGATAGAGTAGCACTCGAGAACATCAGACGTTATACTAACAACTCCATGATCAATGTTAGTCGCATGCACCTAACCAAGTTCCTCGGCACGGAAGATGCAGTTTTAGCAAATTCTTGGCTCTAGGACTTTGAGGCCATCCTTGATGCAACCAAGATCCCAGATGATGAGAAGGTAGCAGTCAAAAAGCTATAATTATCAGATCTTGCCCGAGATTGATGTGAAGCACAAGAAATAGCGCTTACGAAGCCCATTGACCATAGGACGTTCAAGAGGAATTTTCAGGAGAAGTATTTCCACACTACCGCCAAGTGCCATCTCCCGCAGCAGTTCATCAACCTCAGCCAGAAAACAAGATCGGTCGACCAATATGCGGCTTAATTATTTTGACTCAGCCGGTTTTCTCCCCATATGGTAGCTTCTGAAGAGGTCCAAGCCAAGAGATTTGAGCAAGGGTTATATCTTGAGCTTCAGCAGTTTATAGTGGTCCATAATTATACCACCTATGATGTAGTTCTCTGGGCAGCTAGGTCCCAAGAACTTGCCGGCCAGAGATTAGTAGATAGGACCGGAGGCCAGGAGAGTTCACACTCATCCATGAGAGGCATCAGTATTCAGTCATCACCTCCAGCACCAGCAGCCATAACTCCTTGCCCGCTAGCACCTCCAACATCCACAATAACCTCAGTACAATCCACGAAGCAGTCAACATCAACAGGATGCAGCCACTATGGCAAGCCAGGGTATACCTGAGATCAGTGTAGGAGGACCAACGACCAGTGTCTCAAATATGGGGCGTCTAACCATATGATTGGTTCATGCCTGCTTCTATACCCTGAGGTTTCCTTAGTTTGATTGTTGCCAACTCTGCCCCAGGCAGCGATTGAAGGTACGAGGGGACCAACATTAGCAGTTCGACTACTAGCTCAGAGTTCTCCCCTGACACAGACTCAACAGTTCCAATAAAAATGGCCGGCTCAATTTGTATAAGTCTAGCAAGTCCAGCAAGCAAGGCGCAATCAGCAGCAGGTTAGAGCAGAAGCCCCTAGGCATGCGCGTGCAGAAGAGTTTGGCAACCTGGAACAGTTGTTAGCCGTAGGCGCTACGATTGTGGGTAAGATTTCTGAGATCTCTTTAGCTTGTCTTATCCTTGGGTTCTTATCGAACGATCTTGTGTTCTGACACATTCGAAATATGATAGTCGTCTCGATCCTTTCGTTGAGCAGAGATGAGTTTTTATCCTACTCTTTTGCCCTTGTATCTTGTGGCGCGTGATGTTTATCATACGACCCGACTACGAAGGTATGCCCTGGGTCGGAGTCATGTCCTTGATAAGATCGTTGGTACCGACTTACCTTATGGTTTAGCTCTTGTCCATTTTGTGAGTTAGCATAGGGAAGCGAGGACGAGTTCCTATTTAACTGACTCAGGGGTATATGCATCCATATGCCTCTATTTTTGTGTGTGATGCTTCTGTGCATTTATTTATTAGTTACTTTCTGCAGTTATCTTTTCTTTCAGTTACTTGCTTAGTATAATCCTTTGATTTGTGACGTAATTTTTTGAGCTTTCTCGTGTTTCCCAACTCGACTTGCCTTGGTAAAATTTCGAGGATGTAATTTTTCTAAGGAGGGTAGAGATGTCACCCCAATTCCAGATTTGGTATTTTTTGAATTTTTAGAATTTAATTTTTCTTGATAATGTACTTATGTTGTAATTCTCATGTTGGTTCTTGTCATTTTATTTATTATTATTTTGTTGTTGTTGAGAGAGACTACTTGTGACCAGTAAAATATCCATTGGCATTGCCATAGACCCGGTTTAGGACCACATGTAGAATGTACACTTGGTTCGGTTTATTTGACTGAACCCATGACTAAACTATTTTTCCACTCACCTTAGTATATATATGGGCTTTTCTCTCTCTTAGTATATATATGAGCTTTTCTCTCTCTTCTCTTTTTCTTCTTCATTTATATTTTTCTTCTTCCTTGCTCATTTCTTCCTCACCCCCGTGCACCTCCCCTAGACAAACCCTAGCACTGGATATAGCTAGGAAGAGGTTGTTGGAATCTTAGACAAGTACATCTTGCTCAATGGTGAAGCCTTAATTTTTGGGTTTTATACATATATATTGTTTTAAAATGTATTTGTTGAAAAATGTTCTCATTGAGTTGCTGATCATATTTATTTCTTGGAGTTTTGGATTTTGATGAGTATATTTGAGTAGATCTGAATTTGAAGTTTAGGGTTTCCATGGGTTCCATGTATTTTTCGTGGTTTTGATCTACTTAAACTTGATATTTTAGAAAAATAGTTTTTATATTGTAGCACTTCATTTTGTAAACCCCCTGATTTTTCAAGATTTTTAAAACTGGATTTTTCAGAATTTTCTGAGATTTTTCGGAAATTTTTACTAATTAAAATCAAGGTATTTTTGGCATTAAATAAAATTAAATGATTTTAAAATATATTAAAATATTATGAAAATAATATTTTATGGTGTAAATAAAAAACTGGACTTAGGATAATTTTTTGGGAATTTATTGGACCCCGAAAATATTTTTAAATGCCCGAAAACCATTTTTTAAATAATTAAAATTAAAATCCCAATTAAACCGGACTGAACCGGGTTCAAACTGGACTGAACCGGCCGAACCCGATTCAGCCAGACCGGACCGGTCCGACCGGCCTAACGGGTCGGGTCGGGTCCGCCCGACTGAACCCGACCCGCCCGTGACCCGTTCCCCTTTCTCCCCCCCCCCCCCCCCGCCTGACCAGTTCCCCGCGTCTCCTGTAACCTCCGTATTCTGAAATTCATGCTTAAATGTTGTTATTAGGTCAATTTGGGGCTATTGGGATTTTTTTCATAATTTTTAGTTAATTAAAAACTACTAATCCTGATTTTCTAAGATTTTCAAGAATTTATTTTAGGGACAAATATTTTTAAAAATATTCCAAACTTTTATTTTAGGTTCTAAATAATAAAATATATTTTCTAGAATTTTTTGGGAATTTTTTGTTTTTTTAGCATTTATTTTGAGTTAATTATAAAAACTGAATTAAAAACTATTTTCTGAAAAAGAAAACCCAAAAAGAAATTATTTCTGCCCAGTCAGCAAACAGGGGGCCCACCTGTCAGCCTCCCGCAGCAAACAGTGCCGGGCCCGCCTGTCAGTGACTGCGGGGCGGGCAGCGTTGGATGGCTGCCACGTGTCAAGATCTGAGCCGCGACTGCTTTCTCTCACCTCTATATATATATTAGTTTAAGTTTATTTCTAGGGTTTTTCTTCTGCCGAATTTTGGAGAATTGCCATCTAGGGTTCCTTCATCTTCCAGAAGCCATTGCGCATAGCTCCGTTATCCAAATGAGGCCTAATTTTTTGTGTTAGAAAGATATTGAGGTTAGCTTTCTGATTACATAAATTGTTTTACGAAATTATTATTATTAAATTTTGGAAAATTTGTAGAACACAGCATGTCCGAAAATAGACGTATTTTGATGTTTTCGTGATTCCGGGAGAACCAGGAATCAGAATCATGAACCGTTTAAAGTTTCGGAAAGCTAATGTCGAGATAATTGACATATATTTTTCCCAGAATTTATTTCCAAGTATTTTTTATTGTTAATTCTGTAGAACTTCTAGGGTAAAATTTAACCATCGGTGCACGATACGAAACTTGTATATGCCATATTTTCCAAACGAATTTAAATTCGGATGAGCCATAAATTCTAGCATGTTTTTGATGCTGAAATCTACAGAAAAACATGCATGAAAGTTGAGTTTATGTCGGTTGACTTTTTGGTCAATAGATAGCCTCGATTTGCGTGCCATGAGTCTCGAGTTGATAAAATTCAGTTCTTTTGGGCAAAATTTAGGAATTAACCTAAAAATCTGAATAATAAAATTAAAATAGGATTTTAGAGTAATTATTTCATAATTAAATAAATTAAAATAAATTATCTTTTGACATGGTAAATTGTAATACATAGGCTATTTGGACCGTGACTTGGACTCTGATTCATACCAGCTAAGGACCCCAGGCGAGTACATTCTCTGATTAGTTTCTAATTTATGATATCTCCTATGTTCACTGTATCTAGTGTAGATATCCATGCTCTTGACACGTTGGTTACACGGATTGGTATACACGGATCTCGTCATGAGATGTTATTCCTTATTCATGGTGTAGCTTGTACAAGACTTGTTTCCTTGTTATCTTGTGCATGTACAGACACTGAGACCCGGGGAGATTTGCTACCTCCCTAGGGAATCCCGTGCCATAGCGTACCATGATTGGATCTACTATACCAGTCGGGGGTGGGGAGTATTTTAGTATAGATATGTGATCATACCCAACTTTACATGCATCATAGCTCACCCCACATCTCACGTCGGGTGCGGCCTGACCATTTACATGCTTCATAGCTGTTACGTGTGATTAGCCTGACCTCTACATGCATCATAGCTAACCAACGGTTAGCCTGACTTTACATGAATCATAGCTAATCACATGTAACCAGCCTGATCAAGTTCCCAAGCCGATCACATGTTTAAGCTAGTACTCACACACTTAGTCATAGGATTTTTGCTCGTTGACATATTGTTTCTTTTCCTGCATTTACTTACAGTATTTCCAGTATTTCTTTTATTGTACATTTTTCGTACCTATACACGCATCTCGTATATTTCCATCTAGAACTGCTACATAGTTTATATCATTAATATAGAACTGCTATTTAGAGATGTACTTTGCTCCTTCCTGACTGGAAAATATTTTCCAGACTATGCCTAGAGGACTGGTATCAGACACTGGTGGACCACAGGGTGAGTAGCTGAGACTTGGATTATGTTGAGTTAGATTATTTACAGTTTAGACTTGTGTTGTATCTTCATTTCTTTTCTTTGATTTCTTATCGTGCTGTAGTTGTGATTGAGTATGTTGTTCATTTATTTTATGATATCCACGTCTCCTTATGGAGTTGGGTATTCACGTGAGTTTGATTAGATAGTTACATGACCTAGACAGCGTTCTACCGCCGATGCTGCGGCGTAGGCTAGACGTACCCACGCTCTCGTACCCCTACATCGGGTGCGGATCGTGACACATTTTTAGTGGTGGCCCATGCATGTCAGACTTCGCAAGTTGTACGATGTCGTAGTAGTGCGACGTCTTAGTTGTACTACTGCATGCCTGCGATAGAATATAGGACATAAGATACTAGGATGAGAGAGGATACTCAATCACAAATTATTTGAGAGATTCCTGGGACGATCCTTGAGAATCTTATTATAAATTCCAATTTAAATCCTTCCCCTTGTTCCCGTCTGCTCTCGCTTGTTGTTATTGAACTTGACCCTTATTGATCAGTTATTAAATTAAAATCTTGGTATCATTGTTGAGTTTGATTCTTGTTGACCAGTTATTTAATTTAATTCTTGGTATCGTTGTTGAGTTAATTTTATATCGAGATGAATTTTACGGACTAAAATTTATGGTATCATCTGATGACATATATTGATGAGGACAGTGAGAAAGGTAAAACGTCTACTTTGGTTATGGAACCTAGAGTTTATCGCAGCCATATTAGCTGTCGTGACGAGAACGTAGGAACCTGACTTGGATGTACATACTTTAGTTATGAAATTTAGAGTCTCTTGCAGCCATATCGGTTGGCGTGGCGAAGATTCTAGATGACGTGATTATAGAGTTGCATACCTTAGTTACGGAACCTGTCGTTTATCGCATCTATGCTTTCTGGCGTGGCGAGGATTCTGAGTGTCATGATTTCGGATAGACGTGTATGATTATCAGGTTGTATCTTAAATTGGTTCTTAAAGTATCATCTCAAGACTTATCTATTTCCGTTATTACATGACTTTGTTCCATCGCTTCTTTTCTTTACTAGCAGTAAAGATACCTTCATTCCTTAATCCAGTTCTTTTGAGCCTTATTTCTTTAAGGATCCTTGTTAGTGTGATAATTAGTGACTTACAATTTTGTTTGTGTCTTGTATTAGTGTTGACTGAGTGTGACTTGTGAGTTTGTAAGTGTTTCTTAGTTGGACATGGGAGCATTAGGCATTAATCTAGAGATACCCATAGCATAGTACCTTGTAGCAATAGTTCTATGATAGATGTTATTATAATTAGTATTGGTATTATAGAAAGAGGAGTAAGAGTATCAGTGAAGGTTCCAAGAGTAAGTATCAGAATCAGCATGCCAGTCCTGGATAGTCATTAAATTATGTAATTGGATGATCTATGTAAATAATTAAGTATCAAGGAATTATATTAAAGATTAATGGAGCATGATATTCAATTTGATAATTGATACTGGGTATATCAAGAGTAAAGAAATGTATATGCATAAAGGGAATTAATGAGTGTGCCATAGTAGGAGGATACCCATAAGTGTATAAGAGAGTGTGAGAGAAAAAAAAATACATTGTGCTAAGTAGTAGGACTTGTGTTACAGATAAAAGTAAGGCCTTGATATGTTATTTGATCTGAGTGTACCGATATATGACTAATGATGGATGTATCACCTGATATTGAGGCAAAAAATGTGTTGGAAGCAATAGGTGAATGAAGTGTTTAGAAATTGTGTGCAGGATGCACAATGGGTGTTGAGTGTCAGTACGAAAGTTCATGAAAGTGGAAGCATGGGTATTAGAAAATTCCAATGGTATGTCATGGGTTGAGAAATATCAAGATGGATCATGTAAGGTATGAAGTGTATCACAAACTAGTGTAACAGTCTGTAAAAGATTAAAAAAGGAGGTACGTATACATCAATCGAGACATGGAACCATATACTTGCCCATGAGAGTAAAGTGAAACAGGTGTATTATAAAAGGTGCAAGTGATCATGAGTTCTAATAAGTATGATGAGGTAATCTAATAATGAAGCTAGTGTTATCATACCAAGAGTACTAATGATTCTATATCGAGGATTAGTTGAGCAAGGTGCTAATAACAGTAAGTACTACGTGTGATGATAATTAGATTGGTGTATCAATTAATATAGATAGAAAATCATTGAAAAAAATATGTGTGATGATAACTTGGATTATTGGAAGTGATATTGCAAGTAATCCGGGCAGTACAAATTTTAGTACACAGTTGAGGTTGTAGATAATTGGTGTATTTGTGTGGACCTTGAGTATTAGAGACTGGGAGTATTTATATGTATACTTGTGGATTTAAATTTATAATTTGAAGAGTGGGAATGAATTTCAATTTTTAAGAATTTAGAGGAGTTAAGATTTTATGTTATTAAAATTTTGAGGATTAAAATTTAATTCAATAAACATAGTCAAAGCTATAAAGATTTTGGAAGTGATTAAAAATTTTATTTCAATATTGAGTATTTAACTTTTGAGGAAAGTATATGCATTTTATTTTAAATTGTTCGAGAAGTTAAATTTTGATGATTTTATTTTGAGGATAAAATTTTATAGTTGGTAAGAAATGTACATCAATATATGAGTGGATGAAGTGCATGTGTAAGGATCTGTTGGCTTGAGCATGCTCGAGATGGCACTGCAAACAGACTTGGGTGTCCATTTAGAGTTGTATTAGAAGGAACAGTACTTAGTATGGTGTGTTGCACTTGGTATGCACTTGAGTGATAAGAAAGACTAGTATAAACAATTGAAGTAGGTAAGAGAGCTAGCAGCGGGTATGCTTGTAGTAGAAACAGTAGTACCAAGGGATAGAGGTATCAAACTTTTGATGCATTATTAAACTATGGTTGTGTTAGAGATTCTTGGTATCATATCTAGGTATCAATAGAAAGGTGTATGCAATGAGGATGTATTCATGGATGTTGTGGACTAATGATTAGTTGGTATGGATATCAGTATATAGAGATAGGAATTAGTGAGTGAATATGCCAGAGTTAAGTGTATATTGGAGGATTAAGATGTCCAAGTAATGGGTTAGAAGGCTATGTTCTGTTCTTTCCTCATATTCCTTTTCCATCTGTTTGTTTGATTGATTGATTCCTTAGTACCATAGCTTGTATCAATAATTTTCTTGTTAGAATATAGTTAGTGGTACACCCTAGCAGAGACTGCAATACCATGACAAAGGAGACCATAACCATGTATATTTTCTCTAGATTGTATGTTGTGTGACTGTAGGTAGGATTCTCTTAGACTTTGACTGTTGAGGGTTTTGACCGTAGTAAAGAATTAATGAAGAGGTTATGATTTGACAAAGAGAGACAATGTGCCTTAAATTTCGAGGATAAATATTTATTTAAATGAAGAGAGTTGAGAATTTAATATGACAGAATTGACGATTTGTTAAATCATAAATTTTTATAAAGATTGTGGTATGATTGAATATCACTAACATTTGAGAAATTAAGGAGATTATCATTATATTCATTGGACTGCAAGTTATGAAATTATTTTTGAATGTTGCATTTGAAGATCTTGTAAGTATTATATTGTTGAGTATTGTGTGGAGAAAAGAATCAAGGAATAAGATCGTTAATGGATTAGTGTTTGAATTCAAATTTTTGGGATGAGAATTTAAATTTTATAAATATGCATTGATTGGATTTAAATTAGAGGAGTAAGATCATTAATGGATTAGTGTTTAAATTCAATTTTTGGGATACGATTTTTTTTTAAATTTTATAAATATGCATTTACTGGATTTTAATTAAAGGATTGGATAGTAAATTTTGTATTTAGTGAATTACTCAAGATTTGAGGAGTAAGATGATTAATGGGTTAGTGTTTGAATACAAACTTATTGGATGAGATTTTAACTTTTATAAATGTGCATTGATTGGATTTAAATTAGAGGATTGAATATTAAGTTTTGTATTTAGTGATTAGAATAAAATTTTTGAGGAGATTTTGATAAGAATGGAATTTAATTTTTTAATTTTAAAGGTTTGTAGGAATATGATACTTCTAGAATTTTGAAAAGTTGTGAAAAAATAATATGGATTAGTTCATGATTGTATGACTTGATGAATTTAATTTTGATGGTCAAAAAAAAAAAACTATTGAGGATCTTAAATTTCGAGGACAAAATTTTTTTAAGGTGGGTAGACTTGTAACCTCCGTATCCTAAAATTCATGCTTAAATGTTGTTATTAGGTCAATTTGGGGCTATTGGGATTTTTTTTATAATTTTTAGTTAATTAAAAACTACTAATCCTGATTTTCTAAGATTTTCAAGAATTTATTTTAGGGGCAAATATATTTAAAAATATCCCAAACTTTTATTTTAGGTTCTAAATAATAAAATATATTTTCTAGAAATTTTTGGAAATTTTCTGATTTTTTTTAGCATTTATTTTGAGTTAATTATAAAAACTGAATTAAAAACTATTTTCTGAAAAAGAAAACCCAAAAAGAAATTATTTCTGCCCAGTCAGCAAACAGGGGGCCCACCTGTCAGCCTCCCACAGCAAACAGTGCCGGGCCCGCCTGTCAGTGACTGCGGGGCTGGCAGCGTTGGATGGCTGCCACGTGTCAAGATCTGAGCCGCGACTGCTTTCTCTCACCTCTATATATATATTAGTTTAAGTTTATTTCTAGGGTTTTTCTTCAGCCGAATTTTGGAGAATTGCCATCTAGGGTTTCTTCATCTTCCAGAAGCCATTGCGCATAGCTCCGGACTCCAAATGAGGCCTTGTTTTTTTGTGTTAGAAAGATATTGAGGTTAGCTTTCTGATTACATAAATTGTTTTACGAAATTATTATTATTAAATTCTGGAAAATTCGTAGAACACAGCATGTCCGAAAATAGACGTATTTTGATGTTTTCGTGATTTCGGGAGAACCAGGAATCAGAATCATGAATCGTTTAAAGTTTCGGAAAGCTAATGTCGAGATCATTGACATATATTTTTCCCAGAATTTATTTCGAAGTATTTTTATATTGTTAATTCTGTAGAACTTCTAGGGTAAAATTTAACCATCGGTGCACTATACGAAACTTGTATGTGCCATATTTCCCAAACGAATTTGAATTCGGATGAGCCGTAAATTCTAGCATGTTTTTGATGCTGAAATCTACAGGAAATCATACATGAAAGTTGAGTTTGTGTCGGTTAACTTTTTGGTCAACAGATCATCTCGATTTGTGTGCCATGAGTCTCGAGTTGATAAAATTCAGTTCTTTTGGGCAAAATTTAGGAATTAACCTAAAAATCTGAATAATAAGATTAAAATAGGATTTTAGAGTAATTATTTCAGAATTAAATAAATTAAAATAAATTATCTTTTGACATGGTAAATTGTAATACATAGGCTATTTGGACCGTGACTTGGACTCTGATTCATACCAGCTAAGGACCCCAGGCGAGTACATTCTCTGATTAGTTTCTAATTTATGATATCTCCTATGTTCACTGTATCTAGTATAGATATCCATGCTCTTGACACGTTGGTTACACGGATTGGTATACACGGATCTCGTCATGAGATGTTATTCCTTATTCATGGTGTAGCTTGTACAAGACTTGTTTCCTTGTTATCTTGTGCATGTACAGACACTGAGACCCGGGGAGATTTGCTACCTCCCTAGGGAATCCCGTGCCATAGCGTACCATGATTGGATCTACTATACCAGTCGGGGGTGGGGAGTATTTTAGTATAGATATGTGATCATACCCAACTTTACATGCATCATAGCTCACCCCACATCTCACGTCGGGTGCGGCCTGGCCATTTACATGCTTCATAGCTGTTACGTGTGATTAGCCTGACCTCTACATGCATCATAGCTAACCAACGGTTAGCCTGACTTTACATGAATCATAGCTAATCACATGTAACCAGCCTGATCAAGTTCCCAAGCCGATCACATGTTTAAGCTAGTACTCACACACTTAGTCATAGGATTTTTGCTCGTTGACATATTGTTTCTTTTCCTGCATTTACTTACAGTATTTCCAGTATTTCTTTTATTGTACATTTTTCGTACCTATACATGCATCTCGTATATTTCCAGGTAGAACTGCTACATAGTTTATATCATTAATATAGAACTGCTATTTAGAGATGTACTTTGCTCCTTCCTGACTGGAAAATATTTTCCAGACTATGCCTAGAGGACTGGTATCAGACACTGGTGGACCACAGGGTGAGTAGCTGAGACTTGGATTATGTTGAGTTAGATTATTTACAGTTTAGACTTGTGTTGTATCTTTATTTCTTTTCTTTGATTTCTTATCGTGCTGTAGTTGTGATTGAGTATGTTGTTCATTTATTTTATGATATCCACGTCTCCTTATGGAGTTGGGTATTCACGTGAGTTTGATTAGATAGTTACATGACCTAGACAGCGTTCTATCGCCGATGCTGCGGCGTAGGCTGGACGTACCCACGCTCTCGTACCCCTACATCGGGTACGGGTCATGATATCTCCCGTCGGATCCGCCGCCTCGCCCGGCCCACGCCCCATGACCCCTCCACGTCCTCGCACCCGTCGGCCCACTCCTCCGCCTCTCCCGGCCGACCCCCCGCCTAGCTCCCCTATAAAATCCCCCATTTCTTTCCCCCTCCGGTCACTCCCTCACCGCCACCCTCGCCCTAGCTCTGCCGCACCGCCGCCAAACTCTGGCCTCCCCTCCAGCGCCGCCCAGACCCCGCCGTCCTCGCCT
Organism: Iris macrosiphon; assembly: GCA_036927795.1. NCBI lineage: Eukaryota > Viridiplantae > Streptophyta > Magnoliopsida > Asparagales > Iridaceae > Iris > Iris macrosiphon. The sequence goes on from JAYESA010000009.1 coordinate 181,640,963, forward strand.
CGAGCCGCCAGCCTCCACCTCCCTCCTCACCGGCAGCAGCAGCAGCAGCAACGCCTCCTGCCGCCCGCCTCCGGCAGCCGTGCCCGCGCCGCTGCCTCCGTCCAGCCTCGCCAGCGCCGTCCCAGCCTCCTCCGGCCGGCCTCCCCCGCCGCAGCACCGCCGGAGCTCCGGCAGAACCCCAAAACCCTAACCCTAGGTCTCTGTGTCGGACACGATAAATTCTGGGTTTTTTGGACCCTGTTCAGGTACGTGTGTCTCCCTGCTCGTTTACCCATTTTCGATTCCGTCAGTTGCGTTACGTAGCCTGCATGACCCCCTCGGTGCCCGTGTAACCCGCTCGGGGCATCGCGTCCTGTGGCGATCGCGAACCGCGATCCAAAAACAGAAAAAACAACGCCCTGATTCACCCCGGAACTGGGTACGCCCTGCCAAACGGGACGACTTGGTCGCGTGCGGTCTTCACAGATACGTGCGCGCCGTCGATACGGACGTGTGGGATTCCGCAGAAGTCGATTCGGGTGTGCTTTCACACCGAAATCAACGCGTATCCTCGAACACCGTCCCGTATCTGCCCTTTCTGGAACGCGTCCTAACTTTCTGTACACACGTCAGATCGAAACGAAACTTGCGCCATCGGACTCGTAGCAATACGCTGGTCCTGTGACCCAAGTTTGGTTTGATTCTGAGAACGTTGACAAAATCGCGTGTCGTAGGCCCCACAAGCTCCACTTGACGGGCGATTTTGTGACCGGCTCATCGGAATCCAATTTTAGAAGTTCCTTTGGGTTCGTATCATCGTTCCTGACCTGTTGACACTAAGTTTGACGAATTTGGAGACCTTTGACCCTGACACATTTTTCGGTGCAAAGCGGGCCCACATACGGACCCCGTTTTGACCCGAAATTGTCATTTTTACCCTTGTCTCCAAATTGGACACAAGGACAGGCGTTTCTAGCTGATTAATATTTTCTGGATCTGATGGTGATATTTATTTTAGCAACCGGAGTACCGCCTGCAATTCCAGCTGAAGTCAGAGCAGCAATTGGAATCAGAACCACAGGCAAGTGTACCTTGCCAAACGCTGCAGCTTTGCTACTAAATTCCTTGACTTATTTATACATCAGTGGGCTATTAAACCTTGCCAACTCACAGTGATTTCTGTTATAGTACTTTGCCTGAGTCATTGTAAAATATATATAAACTTGCTTTAACTGTTCAACCCAGGACCGAGTGACTTTACTTAGCGTCCGATTACTAGTCGGGTGCCAATCCCGTACGCGGAGTTGTGTAACGTCACATAGACATGGATACCGTACTTGTCTTATCAAGTACATCATAACCCAGGACACCTGACACTATTTCATGAGACAGAGTCTTCCTGAGACATTCATGGTGATTCTGTATAGGATACATGTTTCATGACATATTCTTTACATATATGCTTAGAGCTTATTATGACTTCCTGTATTAGATATGATCTTGCGTGACATGGACATGGGGCCACATGGATATGAGATATATGATTACATTGGGTGGGGAGAGACACACAGGCTACAGGTTGATTATATTATGCCGGTGTCGTAGTCTCCCATTGTGAGCTAGACAACCACATGATATCACTGCTACCGGCTCCCCGACACAGATCTTGTAGTAGTTTCAGCCTGAGTACTCGTGATGCTCTCACTTGCATTTTCACATAGATGGTTATATAGCTTATCCTATTATTTCATATATTTCTGCACTGTATTTATTTTGGCTTGTATTATCTGTACCTTGTTATGTCCCCTGAGGACCTGGAATGGACTATGTCCCCAGGTATAGCCGAAGAGATCTACCCCGAGGTGTACAAAACAGGAGCACTTCTCGGAACAGAACAGGAACCTGAGGACGAGATCGTGGCAGAAGACTTCTCCTGAGTACCGGCTTCACATACTCAGTATTTCTATTTCTAGTTAATTTATTTTCTGTCTATTTGCATTGATATACCAGACATATTCTCGGATTGTTTCCCGAGACACTTTTATTGAGACTTTCTCGTTTATATTCATTTGCATTTATTCTGATATTTAATCTGTGATTATCTGTTGTGGATGAGATTAGAATAGTCTGTGACCTGTATCGTTGGTTCTATTTGCTGTTAGACTACAGCTTAAGCATGCCCTGATGGATCCATTAAATTGGGTTGTCCATTGGTGCATGCTGCTGGCCATTGCCGCGCATCCAGTCCCTCGGCATTTTGGGACTGGGGCGTGACATAGTTTTTGTGGTGGCCCATGCAGGTCAACGACTAAATTATTCGGTTTCAACTTAGGGACCGAACAGGCCTGCAATAAGAATATGATAAGTTTTTTAGGATCTCATCCACTTACTTGAAATATTCTTGATATCTGTATCGGATTCGAATTAATTCTTGACTTGCATCCTGCCTTGATTCCTGTGCGCCTCTTATTGTTTATTTTGGTTGCAGGGTTATGGATTCACGAGCGAACGACGAGACTCCCATAAAATCACCACGAGATACTGTGGTAACCCACGAAGATGAAGTAACACTAGTGGATGGAGGACAATCAGCTCAACAACATGCCTCAAGAATCCAGCAAGATGATATTCCACCATCGACGCAATTTACTCCACCAATGCCCGTAATTCCACCAGGACAGGCCATGGACGGACAGCAGATGTTTCAAATGATCTATGCAATAATGCAAGCTCAACAAGAGGCTTTAAGTCGCAGCCTAGTAGCCGCACTAGAGCAGGCAGGTCTGCCAGCACGACGGCCAACGACGGGCTCTATCACCAATTTTCGACAGCTGAAGCCCCGTACCTTCTCAGGCAAGGAGGAGGCCACTGAAGTTCATGAGTGGCTCACGAACACTCAACATCAATTAGAAGCAGCTGAGGTTCCAAAGGAACGTTGGATGACCGCCGTCAGAATGCAGTTGACGGATAATGCACATCACTGGTGGCTATCCGAGGAGACACGGCTCGGACCAGACCGAGTTACTTGGGAAGAGTTCTCTAGACTCTTTCAGGAGATGTACATTCCAGCTATCGCTCGATCAAAACTTTGGGACAAGTTCAATCACCTCGCTCAGGATGCTAAGACGGTGGAAGAGTACAACGCTGAGTTCATTCGTCTAAGTCGCTTCGCCCCAACATTGATCCCGACAGAAGAAGAGAAGGCTGAGAAATTCTTCGACGGACTAAACATTGAGCTACATAAACTAATTGGATCCGTTGCACCTACTTCGTACTCGGACGTCCTTGCTGCAGCGCGACGCATGGTGTCACGCCCCGATCTCCCGCAGGCAATCAGCCGTTCCCGCTAGGCGGGAATCACCCTCGCCAGCGCTCCCACGGAACGATCGCTTGACCCATCCGGGCGTGATGCCGCATGAGCGTGAGCCGCGCCCGTGCAAGGCCATGATTCATTGGCTGGCGGTAAGAGTTCTAAGCCACAGAGTCGCACAGATTGTCCGAGTGCAGCGGAGTCATGAACGCATAGCGATTCGGTAACAAGTTCTCTGAGTTGACAAATATAACGGAAGCATTAAAACACAAGTTGAAGTAAAGCAAGCTCTTTTATTGATATGAACATGTGTTACAGGCGGCGTATAGCCGAGATTACAATTTGCTCAAGCCTCTCTCTCTGAAACATAAAATCGTGCCAAGTGGCTACAATTGTGGAATGATTGTACAGGCGATGTTCAGGCGAGTTCGGGCTATGTTCACAACATTATGTCTTGTATATGTGCTTCAGTTCCGGACGTACCGTTGCTTCGGAGTGATGTCCACGCCTTAGCACGCACGTTGGAGGCGTCCGCACCGAACGAGGTTCTCCCGCACCCTGCACACAAACTGGTGGATTATCAGTACATTGAATGCACTGGTGGGAAAGCTACTCGGCCGCTCGACAAATCCAAACACGTAATACAGGTTCCGTGGACAACTATTAAGTTATCTTTCTAGTTGCCTTAGGATCAATTTTATGCAAACATTGAATAGCCTAACGTGTCGGGCAGTGCGCCGTGCGATGTTTGAGGAAACACGGCGAGACTTACCAACTTACCATCTCCTTCCCTGTCCAAGGCAAATATTGAGGCAAACATGTTAATTCATGCACGGGCAAGTATAAACATTCAGGAGCATAGCATATGCATACACGAGGGTCGTTTTAACATGATCGTTCAGGTGTTCAGTTATTCTTGATGCGATGCAGTAACTCACACGCGGGTAGCCGCTAAGCGAGGATGACTTATCTATATGAACATGAGTCGCTGGCATAGCCATAAAGGACACTAGTCTTAAACGAGAATGGTTTGCAATAAAAGTACAGTGGTGCTACAAGCCATCTCGTTTAGTACAGTAGACTATAGAGTAAGGTTCAGCCATAGAGCGGATGGTATGCAGCGAAAGAACGGTAGGCGCTGCACACTATCTCGTCCAGTACAGTTGGCTGAAATAGTAGAGTTCCATCCGGATCGGAGCGGCCCTAGTGCCCCGGAGACCGTCCGTGGAACTATGCCTCATTTCCGAGTTGTCCACGACATGCAGGTCAGGGTCAGTTTCCAATTTCACTAGATACTCGAGTACTGTAGAACAGGAGTACAGTGGTACAGTGGTACAGTAGAATAGTAGAATAGTAGTACAGTAGTGCACGATTACAGGAGGTGCTTGAATCATGATTATGTACAGTGATTAACTTGTCTTGATGCATTCCCCTGGTTCGAGGCTGCCTGGTGACCTAACGGTCCCGGATACTTGCAGGGTCAAACATGCACGGAATGACTACTTAGTAGTCCCCCGGAGTTGGATGAAAACAAGGCAACATTCAAGCAGACAAGCATGCATTTCTAAGGAACATAAGCAGGCACGTTGCTCGGACCCGAAGGTAAGCCGAGAGTTGAAACCGTTAAGGGACTTAGCATGCGAGGGTCTGAATATAAGCAGTATTTCAATTTCCATGTTCTAGCAAGCAATACAAGTTGGGATTATTCCCTTAGCTAGGTCCGTTGGATTTAGCATGCAGAGGGTGAATCACCTAGCGACTAGCATAAATATTCCAGATTTTATTTGTGCTGGCTAAGCAAAGACAAGTTCACCGTAGCCACCCACCTTAGCGATAATTCGCCTCGGTAGAGCGATACATCAAGCGAGCCTCTGAAAGTCCAAGCCGGATTCCCGTAGGGACAAGTCTGGATATCCTTTGCTTCTTGTTTGAGGCAAAGCGGATCGGGACAGTTGCACTTTTGCCATTTGAGTCGACAATCCGCTAGAGCGGAACGGGGTGTTACACATAGAGCGCGTTATCAGGAGAGAGACCAGTCTGAAGCGGCCATCCACATCAGCACCAGCCGGAGCACCACAAGAAGAAGTTACAAAAAGACCTCACATACACCAGCCACCAGAAGCATCTCCACAGGCAATACCTGTCTGTCCATATTGTCACAGGCGAGGTCATATAGAGAACAAGTGCAGACGAAAAATGAGATTATGTTTAGCTTGCGGATCCAGTCAACATTTAGTGAAGCAATGCCCTGAGCGTCGAGACGGAGCACCAATGGTTAACCAGCAAGCGTTACCAATACCGAGGCCAGCCTACACAGCATTGGGAGCACCGCAAACGGAAGTTCAAGAAGTCCTACCACCAGCTCCAGGAGGGTATCAGCCGAGGCCACCCTTGATACCCCAGGCACTACTCTTCCAGCAGGCTCAGCAGCAGAAGAATCGACTGCAAAGACGCGAGCAAGCCCTGACGATGACCGTGGAGAGAGCGCAGACTCGTGGAGTAGCCAATGCGCGTAAGTGATTCGTAGTTATCCGTTTCTAGTCTTGTTTTAGCTCGTGCCCGTTGGTTCGTGACCTCAGCCCCAACCTAGTAATTTGTAACTCGTTAATAACAACCTGGTTTTCATAAAAGTTGTAGTTCTTTTACTTTAACTAGATTTTCTCTGGAAAGTGCATAACTTTCATTCTTAGGGAAAATGGTATTTTCCTAAGTATCTTGTGATGTGTTCGAACGATACTTGCGACCGCGTCATCTTTGTTGACCGGTTATTCTTTGATTGCGAGGACGCAATCCTCTTAAGGGGGGTAGATTGTAAACCCCCTGATTTTTCAAGATTTTTAAAACTGGATTTTTCAGAATTTTCTGGGATTTTTCGAGAATTTTTACTAATTAAAATCAAGGTATTTTTGGCATTAAATAAAATTAAATAATTTTAAAATATATTAAAATATTATGAAAATAATATTTTATGGTGTAAATGAAAACTGGACTTAGGATAATTTTCTGGAAATTTATTGGACCCCGGAAATATTTTAAAATGCCCGAAAACCATTTTTTAAATAATTAAAATTAAAATCCCAATTAAACCGGACTGAACCGGGTTCAAACCGGACTGAACCGGCCGAACCCGGTTCAGCCAGACCGGACCGGTCCGACCGGCCTAGCGGGTCGGGTCGGGACCGCCCGACTGAACTCGACCCGCCCGTGACCCGTTCTCCTTTCTTCCCCCCGCCTGACCCGTTCCCCGCGTCTCCCGCCGGATCCGCCGCCTCGCCCGGCCCACGCCCCACGACCCCGCCACGTCCCCGCACCCGTCGGCCCACTCCTCCGCCTCTCCCGGCCGACCCCCCACCTAGCTCCCCTATAAAATCCCCCATTTCTTTCCCCCTCCGGTCACTCCCTCACCGCCACCCTCGCCCTAGCTCCGTCGCACCGCCGCTAGACTCTGGCCTCCCCTCCAGCGATGCCTAGACCCCGCCGTCCCTGCCTCGAGCCGCCAGCCTCCACCTTCCTCCTCACCGGCAGCAGCAGCAGCAGCAGCAATGCCTCCTGCCGCCCGCCTCCGGCAGCCGTGCCCGCGCCGCCGCCTCTGCCCAGCCTCGCCGGCGCTGCCTCAGCCTCCTCCGGCCGGCCTCCCCTGCCGCAGCGCCACCGGAGCTCCGGCAGAACCCCAAAATCCTAACCCTAGGTCTCTGTGTCGGACACGATAAATTCCGAGTTTTTCGGACCCTGTTCAGGTACGTGTATCTCCCTGCTCGTTTACCCGTTTTCGATTCCGTCAGTTGCGTTACGTAGCCTGCATGACCCCCTCGGTGCCCGTGCAACCCGCTCGGGGCATCGCATCCTGTGGCGATCGTGAACCGAGATCCAAAAATAGAAAAAATAACGCCCTGATTCACCCCGGAACTGGGTACGCCCCGCCAAACGGGATGACTTGGTCGCGTGCGGTCTTCACATATACGTGCGCGCCGTCGATACGGACGTGTGGGATTCCGCAGAAGTTGATTCGGGTGTGCGTGCACACCGAAATCAACGCGTATCCGCGGACACCGTCCCGTATCTGCCCTTTCTGGAACGCATCCTAACTTTGTATACACACGTCAGATCGAAACGAAACTTGCGCCATCGGACTCGTAGCAATACGCTGGTCCTGTGACCCAAGTTTGGTTCGATTCTGAGAACGTTGACAAAATCGCGTGTCGTGGGCCCCATAGGCTCCACTTGACGGGCGATTTTGTGACCGGCTCATCGAAATCCAATTCTGGAAGTTCCTTTGGGTTCGTATCATCGTTCCTGACCTATTAATACTAAGTTTGATGAATTTGGAGACATTTGACCCTGACACATTTTTCGGTGCAAAGCGGGCCCATATACGGACCCCGGTTTGACCCAAAATTGTCATTTTTGCCCTTGTCTCCAAATTGGACTCAAGGACAGGTGTTTCTAGCTGATTGATATTTTCTGGATCTGATGGTGATGTTTATTTCAGCAACCGGAGTACCGCCTACAATTCCAGCTGAAGTCAGAGCAGCAATTGGAATCAGAACCACAGGCAAGTGTCCCTTGCCAAACCCTGCAGCTTTGCTACTAAATTCTTTGACTTATTTATATATCAGTGGGCAATTAAACCTTGCCAACTGGTAGTGATTTCTGTTATAGTACTTTGCCTGAGTTATTATAAAATATATATAAACTTGCTTTAACTGTTCAACCCAGGACCGAGTGACTTTACTTAGCGTCCGATTACTAGTCGGGTGCCAATCCCGTACGCGGAGTTGTGTAACGTCACATAGACATGGATATTGAGACCCGATATTTCTCGTACTTGTCTTATCAAGTACATCATAACCCAGGACACCTGACACTATTTCATGAGACAGAGTCTTCCTGAGACATTCATGGTAATTCTGTATAGGATACAGGTTTCATGACATATTCTTTACATATATGCTTAGAGCTTATTATGACTTGCTGTATTAGATATGATCTTGCGTGACATGGACATGGGGCCACATGGACATGAGACGTATGATTACATTGGGTGGGGAGAGACACACAGGCTACAGGTTGATTATATTATGCCGGCGTCGTAGTCTCCCATTGTGAGCTAGACAACCACATGATATCACTGCTACCGGCTCTCCGACACAGAGCTTGTAGTAGTTTCAGCCTGAGTACTCGTGATGCTCTCACTTGTATTTTCACATAGATGGTTATATAGCTTATCCTATTATTTCATATATTTCTGCACTGCATTTATTTTGGCTTGTATTATCTGTACCTTGTTATGTCCCCTGAGGACCTGGAATGGACTATGTCCCCAGGTATAGCCGAAGAGATCTACCCCGAGGTGTACGAAACATGAGCACTTCTCGGAACAGAATAGGAACCTGAGGACGAGATCGTGGCAGAAGACTTCTCCAGAGTACCGGCTTCACATACTCAGTATTTCTATTTCCAGTTGATTTATTTCCTGTCTATTTGCATTGATGTACCAGACATATTCTCAGATTGTTTTCCGAGACACTTTTATTGAGACTTTCTCGTTTATATTCATTTACATTTATTCTGGCATTTAATCTGTGATTATCTGTTGCGGATGAGATTAGAATAGTCTGTGACCTGTATCGTTGGTTCTATTTGCTGTTAGACTACAGCTTAAGCATGTCCTGATGGATCCATTAAATTGGGTTGTCCATCGGTGCGTGCTGCTGGCCATTGCCGCGCATCCAGTCCCTCGCATTTTGGGACTGGGACGTGACACATTTTGAGCATTTTGGCTTTTTGTTCACTTGATTCAGAGTTAAAATAAAGTTTTTATGAAGGAAACAAATTTTTGGTTTTGGGAGCTTTTTTGTCATGGATGAAATTGCTATCTCAAGAAGGCGAAGTTCTTATGTGGCCTGCACCTTATGCGGCCAAGACTTCCATGCAGCATAATCCTTTTGTGGCCTGGACTATTTGCCTCATGACCAACCAGCATGCGTCCATCTTGTTGGATGCATGACTGACCATAACACAAAGTATTCTGGAGCTAAGTGACAGAACTCCTTGTGTTTGGTCGCTGGACGAATGAGAAATTCGCTAAGTCCAAAGAGCAATATGCGACCGAGTAACTTGTGCGGCAAGCGGAGTATGCATCCACCTTTCCTTGGACGCATGACTCTGAAACCTTAGCACATCTTTCTTTTGTTTTGTCTCTTTTTTCTGACATAATTTATGGCATGTCACATCAATCTTCTTTAGTCATTTCTCTCTCTGAAAACATTTAATGACCCATCACCCAGTACTTGGATGCATGCGGCTAGTGAGTGCATATGGCCAGTGAGTGCATACGGCCAGTGAGTCCATGCGACCAGTGGGTGCATGCGACCAGTGAGTGCATGCGGCCAGGAAGTCCATGCGGCCAGTGGGCACATAAGGCCAGGAATTCTTGTGTGCATTTTGTGTTCCTTTTAATTATGTCCATTTAATAACTCCTTTTAGTGATTATTGATGTGTGCTTTCTGATGACGATATAAGTTTATATTACTAGACAAGTTTTGCATGTAGTTCACGAGATAAGTTTCTGTACGAGTTTACAATCCTCACGACACCGTGAAAATATTTGTGTATAAAAATCTATTGCATTTGGCATCGAGCAATCGAGTGTGAGCATTGCTCAATGTATCGCATGTCGTGAACACGATAACTCGTGAAAAGCTCGTACTCGTGACTCGTCATTCTTGGGACTTCTCAAGTGTCTACGACTAGAGAACTTGCAATAATTTAGTAATAATTAAATAAGATAAGATTTACCTAGATCATTGGAAGGGAAGAATATTGCGCTACCGGTTACCCTAATCTCTAACGGCCCCATACAGTATAGACCAACCCTGCTAGGCAAGGGCTTCATGACTGACCAAGTTTACGCATGCTGCGGCACTTACAAGACAAATTTATATATAAGTTTATGTTACAAGATAAGTTTACGTTTATAAGGTAAGTTTATAGTCACAAGTTTAAGTTTATGCTTACAAGTTCAAAGAACAAGTTATGTTGTAGTGATGTTGGATGCGCTTTTAAGTTACCCGACAAGCGTACCCATGACTATCTGGGTTGACTGTAGTGCCGGTGGTATCAATATTCTTAAAATATGCATTTAGTAATTAAGACCCGTGACAACCCTAGCTAGTTAATTATAGCATGCCGTAGAGTTGTTTGGCCGTGTAATAAATGTTGTTACTTTCATTTATAGCTCGCTCTTCTAGTTTTATTTTTTTCGGCGCGTGGTCAGGATGCTAAGTTTTGCTCGGGTGAGGGTCTGCAACCCCGGTCATTGTTTGGTTTAAGGGTTGCGGCCCCGATCCAGAGTAGTTCCTATGCCATCTTGCCTCTCGTCGCCTTACTTTCCTTTTTAGCACTTATTATCAGTTCTTCCATTATATTCTTGAGACAAGTACATTTGTACCGTACAAGTCTCGATCTACATTTATTTTATGTCTCTTTTTTGTTGTATGTTGTAATATGTTTGGTCTATCACCTTGAGCTCATTTGTGGTACTTGTTGCTTGGGGTTCTGACCCCACTGGTTTTGTATGGCCAGATTACCCCGAGGAGAACCATGATCCACCGTACTTCCAACAAGATGGCTCACATTTGTAGGACTACGGCCGAAGCTCGCGAGTGGGTTTTCTTCCTCCACCCCTCATAGTGTTATTTCTTTTTGTGATATTTTAGCAAGAGGCAATGTTAGCCCCTTATCTTGAGATCACTTCTCTAACTTCGGTCAACATGATGTATATATTAGACCATGGTTGGTATATTTGATCATGTATAATTATACTCTTCTCGTACAGTATTTTATATTCACTATCTTCATGATCATATGTGACATATAATTTGAGACGCCTTTTTAATTTAATGTATGATATACTCTTTTATTGTTGTTGATGGATTGAGATACTAGAATTTGTCGACCTTAGGACTGACGTCATAGCATGCTAGAGTTCACCCACCTGTCTTCTAGACAACCTTAGCACATTGTGGCTTACTTCGATATTCTGCAAGGTGTGGTTGGCCGTGTCAGTCCTAGTATTTATCCAGTATTCTGGGAGCGAGGCGTGATATTTATTTATTTCTCATTTGACTTATTATGCTGATATTGCCTAGTTTGATAGACTTGTATTATTCTTTTGAGTCTATTCGAACACATATGCTAATGGGATACAGACCATAAACCATATTATTCATTCTTGTTACTTATTCTTTATGTGGATTGAGATATATATTGACTTGCCTTATTAAAAATTATACCCTAGTATAGACAGCGTATACGTATTTGAGTTGGGCAGGAGTCTGCTAGATATATAACTGACCATTGCCACGTACTCTGGTCCTACATATTTTGGGACTGGGGCGTGACCCTGCATACAGATTATATCATATATGAAAAATAAAGTTGACTAGTTGGTACTATTTAAGGATAAAATATGTTGTTCAATATAGTTGTCAGTGACTTAATTTGATCGAGGGACAATCGATATCTTAACATAGAGAAACAAATAAGCATATAATAAGAAGGAGCCCATAAACATAATTTAGGATTAGGAAGGTAGTGCAACAATAGCTCTTTAATGGACCGAGCTATTGTTAACGAGCCTGGTTATGTGTTCGGGCAGAACATGGAATACATAGATCCGTTAGAAGACCTAACCCTTATTTCTCCTCATGGTCCCTATCGTAGCCTATATATATCATCTATTCTCTGGTCGTCATATGCATCCAAGTGAGCAGCTTTTTCAAAATTTATTTTTTACGTAAGGAGATAAAGAGGGTCAGCCAAGGAGAAGAAAAGGTTCAAAGATTGTTGCGCACACGACGTCTAATCCGAGGAAGAAAAATGGCAAAATATCTTGAGGTCGCAGACTGATTGAAGTTTCTGAAAATTGTTATCTACTTATCATCGCTTTAGCAACTCAACTACGAACTAAATAATCTCGAAGGGAAAACTCCTCGAAAGATAATGAAGTAGCAAGTCCTGGTCTGTACTCCTACGAATAGTCATGAATGTCTACACCTGGAAAGAGACCTGGTCCTCAGAGGGACATAACAAGATACATAATAGTGTGCCACAATATACTGAAAATAAATATCCAAAAAGGTCTCCTAACCATTCTATGTGAAATGCAATTTTGAGGACAATATTCCTAATGAGAAGATCTCGACACAGGTGCTCGACACACGTAGTGCTCAACCGAGTCACTAGTGGCCAATCTAGAGGAAAGTAAATAAATGCTCGACATATGTAGCGCTCTGCTGAGTCACCCGTAGCCATCTCGAGGAAAAGTAAATAAACATGAGAGCCCCTATGCTAAAGATGTCCTCCCCACCCCCATGCTCCTATTCGTGTCGTATCCATAATACTAGAATATCTCTAATAACTGCCAAGTCTTCTAGCATGCAAATTTATTAGAAGTTATCTACTATCGCACATCCCATACGTATCGCTGGCCACTCAATATGCAGGTTCATGATCTATATGAGGCTCACAACTCGTGTAACACATGTGTCGGGGCCATATGAAACATAAAGATGCCTCAAAATTATGGGGTGGTCTCTTAAATCTAGGTCAATATGTATAAAAAATAAAATAAGAAACAAAAGATGACGCCATCCGTCGTGGCACCCAAGTTTTCTTAGACGCGCAGTTTAATAATTTAGATAGATAAGAAAATAAATAAAAGAAATAAAATATGCATATATGAATGTAAATAAACAGTAGTAGTGGCAAGGTATACTTGCCTGGCAAGGGTTTGGTGTAGGAATGACGTCCAAACGACAACCACAAGGAACCAGAAGATACAAATTCTGAACAAATGTCTCTTGATGCTGAAATAGATATCACCAATGGTCCCAGAATAAGCGAGATAGTCATAAAATATTATCCTTCTGTCCATTTTGAACACAGGGCAAAATGGTAATTTTGGACCAAAGAGGAGTCTACATGTCACTACCAGAAAAAGTCAAATTAGCGACGTTTAAAAACGTTGCTAAATGACCAAAAAATGTCGCTAATCACATTTAGCGACGTAATTAGAGACGTTTTAAAGAATTCGGAACAAAGCAAGTCGCTAAAAGAAAAAAATATCGCTAAACGTCGCTATGTCAACATTTTTTAGCGACTTAAATGTGTCGCTAAATTTAGCGACGTTTAGCGACGCAGCGTCACTAATTAGCGACTTAGATAGCGACGTTACAGCGACGTCTTTAATGACCTGGCAATACTGCCATGTCAACAATTTACGACGTACATCGACATTTTTAGCGACATATTTAGCGACGTCATTAGCGACGTTTATTAACGTCGCTAATTAGCGACGTATTTAGCGACGTGTAAATGTCGCTAAAAATGTCGCTAATTTTACAGAAAAAATAAAAAAATAGAATACTGAATTATTTCCAGACTATTATTTCTGCAGTTTATTAAATCACAATATGTACAAATAGACCCGGAGCAACCCTCCGTTGAATTTTTGGGTTTGCCAACCCCCTTGGGTTGAACACTCAACACCGGTAAAATAACATATTTAATATGAATAATATAATAAAATTTGAAGAAAAGAAAGTATCCAGCAAATCTTATCGTAAAGAATACGGCAAATATATATCCATACAATCTCATCCTAAATAATACAAAAAATACAAATATCCAGCAACTAGCTATACTACTGCAGATCTGCAGGAGGCTGACCACCGGCGCGCATGAAGGATAAGAACAACTTATACTGCTCCCGTGGAATCGATACTGATGTCGATGGAGAAGGCAGTGACGTCGATGGAGTCTGTGTCGATGTAGGCGCACCAGGAGGCCGTATCCATGGTAGATAACAGCCTCGTACTGCTATGAACCATTGAATCCTGCATTATCGTCAGCCTCTCGCCCATCGATAGCTGTGATGCCTGCAGCTCCATGATGTTGCGGTCTATCGAGGCTCTAATATCATTTGTCAAATCTCGGAGCTCCGTGATGTTGCGATCGAGCATATCGAATCGTGCGATAAGCGTCGGATCGTCCGCCTGCGGGTGGGACCGGGGCTGCTCCTCCATCCTTTACAGCAACTCATCACGGAGAGACGCAATCTGACGGTCAACGGCCTCCTGGACTCTGGCCGACGACTGCGAGGGCTGTGTGGAATGTGCAGCTGTCGGGGAGGCCCTAGATGACTGCGTCACAATAAGGGCGCCATAGGATTCCATACCGTAGTACGTACCCCTCTGGAGACCACCAGCTGCGGTCACCCACAGGTCGTCCACCGACGGAGTTGGAGCGGGCTGCGAGGAAGTACCAGCCTCTCCAGGTGTAGGTGCACTAGCAGTCGCCCGCTCACGCATCCTAAGATACTCGGCCTAGAAAGGTTTAGAAACTCGATAATTGCCTAAGTTATATTAAAATTAACACAAAGTAAAGTAATACTTACATAGGTCTACGAGGCCCTCTCATCAATAAGATTTTCGTCCTTGCGATGGGTGGTCAAGAAGACGGTCACCATGTTTGCATCATCACCCCTCTGTACCTTTTAAAAATATATTATTTAGTACTAAACTTAAACATTTTTTCCTACTACCATTTTATGGTACTTACATTAAAATAATATATTTTAAAAAAAATATATACCAAACGACGAAAATATTCCGTCATCGGAATCGAGCCACCATACCACTTGGCAGCATTCCGCCTAGCCGCCTTGGCCTTCTCAGACCTTTTCTTGTAGCTCGGATCATCGAATATAGCCCTCATCGTAGTCTACTGCTCAGGCGTGATCCAACCTTTGATCGGTTTTCCAGCACGATCACGAGCCTTCTGGTCATCCAGAGCATCTTGGATAAGCTTGGCGGCAACGGTAGGAAAGAGCCGCTCAATCAACTCGGATAAATAATTTAGTAAGTGAGCATCACGGATAAGTTATATAATATGCATAAATTAGAGAATTTATTTAATATACTTTTATGTGGAAGTGCGCAAACCAGAATGCCTTTCTCTCCTCCGGAGCCTCAGAGTAGTCGATCTAAGGGCCACCGTAGTTGTTCCTCAGAAATTGGCCCAGGCGTCTCTGAACCGACGATGGACGATATCTATACAGAGATAATTATTTTGATCAAAAAAGTCAATATACGATGAATAAAGAAATACACAATATATATTATGCTAAACCATCTAATTGACTTACTTTGTACCGTCGGCCCAAATCTCTGTCCTCGTCTCCTCCGGAGGTGCGCATGGAGGATCTTGCTGATGCTGGGACAACGTGGGCACGACCTCCTCGATATGCTTATCTGTCCCCCTGGTTCTGTCAGCAGGAGGAATGCTGGACGAGGGAGTACTATCACGCCTGGAACTACTCGTCCCAACAGTCGGAGATGTGAGTGATCGATATACTGGAGTACTGGGCGACGATGATCCGGAACCAAGAATAGAAAGTACCGGAGGAGCACTCAGTCTACCTCGGGACCTGCCGAATCCTCCGCGTCGTCCTATCATACCTGATAACAACATATGATGAATATAGAAAAACACAAATATATAGTACATTCTACAGTCAAAATGTGATGCATATCTTAAAGTATTCTACAGTCAAAATATAATACATATATTCGTTAAAATAATACATTCTACAGTCAAATTATAGTTACATTCTACAGGCAAAATATTTTATTTTCAATCATCTTCAAAAAATTTATCTTGTTCGCCTTCCTCGTCCTCCTCTTACTCTTCATCCTCCTCGTCTTCACTTTTATCTACTTCGTCTTCGTCTTCCTCTTCGGATAATTCTACAACTTCTACATTATTAATTGTGTAATGAGTAACTTTCGTTGAGTCCACATCTACAATATTTGTTACAAGAGGTAGATCGTCCTCCTGATAAGCTATTTCGTCAATGTCAAAGGTATTTCTAGCTTTAGTCTTGCATACTGCCCACCAATCTGACCTTGCTGTCCCCCATCTTGGATAAGTTGTGAAGTACACGAACTGAGCCTGACTTGATAGGAAAAATGGTTCGTAGCCTTGATATCTACGCTTGTAGTTTATATCCACAAGGCCATGCTTGTCAATTTTCTAATCTTGATCTTGAATCGGATCGAACCATTCACACTTGAATAGCACAATATTAGCAGGTTCTGTGCCATAATTATATGTCAACTCCACAATCTCTCGTAAGATGCAAAAGAAATCATTGCCTGGATCGACGTCTTTGTAGTTCGAAGATTTGATACACAAATAACTATTTTTTGTGGAATCAAGATCCAGAAAGCTATCTCTGATAGGAGCATTTATTGACTTGAACCTGAACCCATTCACACAGAAACTTGGCCATATTTTAACGGCAGTAATTGGTCCCTTGGCTAGAGTTCTAATAGATTCAGTCTCAGGTGTTATTAGACGATCGACCTAAATACCAAAGTAGCGATAGTAAGTTATTTATTTTGCCAGTGCAGAATTAAAAAATAATTACCAAGCATCTTACATATGCGCTCAACCAAGAAGGAAAATGGCATCTCATTTCTTGTTTTACTTTTTCGTCTGTTATGTAGGGTCTAACCGACCTCAACTTATCATTATATGTGCTAAAAAATAATAAAGCAACTGCTAATTAGTAGCATAATAGTATCTTATAATATTACATTGAGATGATTTAAATGTGGACTTATTAACTACTTACCCCTCTAGCTTCTCCACTTCATCCTCATCGCAATTGAGTAATATATACAACTGAGCAACCCTTAGCTCATCGTCATTCAAATATCTCTTCTTTATTTTTCCCGAAGGCTTTTCGGACGCATTGAATACTTTGAGTATTGCATCATTAGATTCCTGATATGCGTTATCGTTTCTCGGAGCTTTCGTTCTGTTAGTAGCAACATGCGGTTTGAAATACATCAAGCAAAAATTTGTAATCTTCTCGAGAACATAAGCTTCACAAATAGAGCCCTCAACCCGTGCCTTATTTTTTACCTTTCTCTTTAGGTGATTCAGATGCCGCTCGAAGGGGTACATCCACCGATAACCGACAGGACCACCAACACGTGCCTCACAGGAAAGATGAATTGGCAAATGCTCCATAGAGTCGAAGAATCCAGGAGGAAACACCTTCTCGAGCTTACATAGTGTTACCGTAATGTCCTTCTCTTGCTTTTCTAGACGATCAACGAGCAACTTAGTACAACAAAGATCTACGAAGAATATGTTGAGCTCTGTTAATGGATCCCAAACGACCTGCGGTAAGAATTCCCAAAATGGAATCGGAATTAACCTCTCCATGAATACGTGACAATCGTGGCTCTTCATACCCGCTAGTTTGTTCTCCTTGAGGTTGACGCATCTTCTCAAGTTCGATATGTACTCGTCTGGAAACTTTAGAACCTAAATCCACCTACAAAGTCTTCCTTTATCCTCTTTCTCCAGTGAGAAAACTGACTTAGGTTGCTTTAACTTTCCATTCCCCTCCTCTATCAAATGCAATACAGGACGTCTATATATTTCTTCTAAGTCCAACCTGGCCTTCGAATTATCTTTCATCTCCCCATTTACCTCTATTACAGTATTAATTATGTTATCAAACACATTTTTCTCAATATGCATGACATCAAGGTTATGTCTGATCAGATTGGTGCTCCAATATGGCAGATCCCAGAATATACTCCTCTTCGTCCAGTTATGGGTACGACCAAATCCGTCACACTTGTACCCCTTAGCAGGCTCTTCGATAGCACTTGGTAAATCTTTTACCTCTTCCCATATCGTGTATCCAGGCCAACTTGGCGGTGGATTGGCCTTCTCCACAACTCCTGCACGAAAAGCATTCTGGTTCCTCCGGTACGGATGATCCTTCAGCAAAAATTGTCGATGACAATCAAAGAAGCACGGTTTGCCTTCGTGTTTCAAACGAAAAGCCTTAGTACGGTCTATGCAATACGAACATGAGAGACGACCATGGGTGCTCTATCCCGATAACATTCCGTAGGCCGGAAAGTCGTTGATGGTCCACATAAGTGTTGCCCTCATCTGAAAATTTTGCTTTCTAGAAACATCGTACGTGTTGACACCTACTTCCCACAGCTGATTCAACTCATCTATCAAAGGCTGTAAATACATATCGATATTTCTCTTCGGATTGTTCGGACCCAGGATAATAACGGTTAGGAACATATACAGAGTCTTCATGCACATCCAAGGTGGTAGATTGTACGGAGTGATGATCACAGGCCAATACGAATACTGGGAGCCCGAAAGTCCGAATGGGGTAAAACCGTCAGAGGAGAGCCCCAATCTGACATTATGCGAATCTTCGGCAAAATGTGGACACGCTCGATCAAATTACTTTCATGCTTCTCCATCGGATGGATGATCCAATACTCCTTCGATCTGTTTTTGCCTGTGCCAACTCATATTTTCTGTAGTCTCCTTAATCATAAACAACCGCTGCGTCAAAGGCAAGTAGTGCATCGAATCGGTAGGCTTCCTTGCACCGATAGACTTTCCTCTAATAGTGGCCTTGTAGCGATCAGCACCCCAGAATCTGCACGCATCTTCATCCTTGTCGTCTTTGTAGTACAACATGCACCCGTTGCGACATGCATCGATTTTCTCATATCCCATCCAAAGCGATCTCACCATCCTCTTAGATCGATAGAAGTCTTTAGGCAACTTTGCACCCTCGGGCAAGATCTCTATAATCAAATCGATCAGTCGATTATAGCATTCTTGCGACATATTAAAATTAGACTTGATGCTCAACAATCTTGTAACCACCTCCAACGGTGAATGATCCTCACAACCAGGATATAGTGGAGTCCTTGCATTCTTCAGCAACTCCATAAACTTTGCAGCATCGGCATTCAGTGGCTCCTCAGCTGCATCATAATTGTTCGGATTAAAACTAGGTCCCACCGCATCATAATTGTCCAGATTAAAACTAGGCTCCGCCACATCATAAACCATGTTTACCCACCCGTCGTCGTAAGCATCGTGGTCGTGGACATCCATATATGGCTCCACATAGGGCTCCAACTCCGATGCTAGAGATACAAGTTCTCCGTGCATGGTCCACTGATAGTAATTCAGCGTGAATCCCTTCGAGTACAAATGATATATGACTTCCACTTCTGGATGATATTTCCTGTTGTGACATCTCACACACGGACACTTAATTTTGGTACCGTCCATGTACTGAGGAAACGCCTTGGCGAACTACAGGAACTGTTGTACACCCTCAATGAATTCATCTCGCACACCACATATGTCATCAGGATGATGGTTGTACATCTACGAACGATGACGCAGATAGTAATTCATATCAATTTCTAGATACTTCTGCAAAAATGATAGTATGTATCATATAAATCATTACATACAGTGTGATTCTCTAAAGAAGAAGCTGACAATTAGTTGGCTAGGTAATCTATATTTGAAGTCACACCAGAAGAAGCATGCTAGATCATGTGCAGAGTGTGTGCACACCAGTGTAGGTATAATATTTTGTAGGACATCAGCATGCTAGATCCTGGTAACTATAGCAAACCCAAATCCCAGCCTAGGCCAGGACATAAGCTGTGGTTTCTTTTTTGTTAGGCTTGGTTTGGGATTGTTAAAGCTTATTATAAGATGGTAGGATTAAATTAAAAAAGATAATGAATTTTTAAGTCAAAACGAATTTGATAAGCAACACTTTTTGATGTGATTCAAGTTTCTGCTTTCTTTCCTCAGAGTGAATATATCCACTGGACTACAGTAGCACAATATAAACTTTAAGTCATAGAAGTATCTTCTTAGATTAAGAACTGCCAGATTAGAAACCTTAACGACATGTCAGACACATTAAATTGTAATAACAAGATACTTCTATGATGTCTTCTATAAGGAAGAGCATCAACCATGTCAAACTATTAGACATGCCAAGATTCATGGAATGTGATTTTGTCTAATCAGCATCTCACTCATGCTACCAACTAGGCGCAATAGAAGACTTGTGATGAGACATACAAAATAACTTCCATCTAAGGTTGCTACTATAGAAACTTACTATACTGAAGCAACAAAAGATTATTAAGGTTAGTGTTCATATGCTTATAAGAAATTGGACCTGTAATAGGTGTTCCCAACAGTTGATTGTTTAATATTCTACGATAAAGAGCTAAAACATGCATAAATGACCAAACCATAACAAGAGGTTGCCAAATCTATAGCATGATTATCCAAGCTTCTCCAATAAGAGAAGGGTCGGGTATTGACCGGTTGCCAAGCTGACATCAATCTCATATGCTAGTAAGATTAATATTCATGAGCAGATTCTTCATTTTCTAACCCATCTAAAGTTAGATAGAGTTTTGATATCTTCAAAGGAGTACGCATAATTTTAGCTAAACATATATTGAGAAGTAAAGAATGAAGGTCAAGGTAGAAAACTTATTTTCTTCCAGCAAATTTGCAAATAACCCATAAATTCCCTTTCATGGGTCCTAACTAGTAAGTACTACTATATATAAACTCATCCGAGCCATTAACACGAGAATAAAACAAAATTACAAACGTAAACTTAGTGAACATCAATAATTAATTACATGTAAGCAGAAAGTATATGTATTTAGGGAGAGCAGAGTAGAGCAGAGCAGTAGACAGTGTATTCTAGGATTAAGGTAGTCTTGAATAAGATAGACGTATAGGAATTAATCCTGATTAAAAACCCTAACCCTAACCCTAACCCCAGGTCAAAAAATCTAACCCTAACCCTAGGTCCTGATCCCAGGTCGTATCAGTTTTGGGTTAGGGTTGGTGTCATGTGTGTGTATGTGTGTCGTGTCAGTGTCAGTGTCTGTCAAGTGTGTATTGTGTCAGTGTCACATGTGTGTCCTGTGTGTGTGTGTGAGAGAGAGAGAGAGAGGGTTTACCTAGAGCTCGAGGAGGAGGAGGGGGATGCCGGAGTAGCCGCTGTGGAGACGCTGGTCGCCGGAGAGGGGAGTGGGGGAAATCGCCGGAGAGAGAGAGAGAGAGAGAGAGAGAGAGAGAGAGAGAGAGAGAGGGTTTCAAATATTTCGAAAAATTCGACCGCTGGGAGAAAATGAAACTGAGCCCTAATTAACCAAATGTTAGCGACGTTTAGCGACGTCAAATAAAAATATCGCTAAAATAAATTTTAGCGACGTCTTAGACGTCGCTAAACACGTTGCTAAATATTTTTAATAATAACGTCGCTAAATACGTCGCTAAACGTCGCTAAATTAGACATATTAGCGACGTTAGTGACCTTAATTGAACTTATAGCAACTAATCATTTAAAATCTAAATAAAGTCGCTAAACGTCGCTAAACGTCGCCATTTAGCGACGTCTAGCGACGATTTGACATGGAGTCGCTAATTTATATTTTATTAGCGATGTTTCATTTGACATCGCTAAAAAATGTCGCTAATCCCGCTTTTTCTAGTAGTGTGTGGCCTACCTTGCATTGAAAAGTGTGCCAAGGGTAAAGTTCTCTAAATAGGACAAATTATTGGTCAAATAAATCCTAATCAATGATACGAATTCAACGGTATGTCCTATTTTGGAATCCGGTGAGCCGATCACAAAATTGCTCGTCAAGTCGAATCTTGGGTCCGTGAAATGGTGATGCGTCGACTGACTCAAAATTAGACGAAACTCGGGTCACATGACAAGTCAGACGTTGCGAGTCCAATGGCGCAATTGTTGTGGCGATCTGATCTGCGAACACAAACTAATTGGGAAATTAGCAAAACATCGATACTGGGGACTTTCGATTGATACGGGTTAATTTTGGCGTGCACACACGTCCAAATCAGGTTCCACGAAAGCCCACACGTCAAAAAATACCATATGCGCCTTTTGGTGTAATTGTACGCGATGGGATGGTCCGATTTGTCGGAACGAAAACCGTATCGCAAAATTTAAATATCTTAAAACAAGTTTTTCAATTTTTTGAACCAAATTTTTAATGGCTAAATACTGGAAATTAAATTAAACTAATTATTGACTTTTGAAGATGGTTAGGTTGTATACAGGTCTGTTTAATTGGATTTCAAAAATACCTAATAACCTAGCGGGAATCATCACATCAAGTTGGAATTTTCAACCCAAAAAGTCCATAAAGTTAATGTTATTCAGTTAGTTTTTAAGGTTTTTGCACCTAGATTTTCACCAAATAAAATATCATGTTAATTCTAGAAAACCAAAATATCCTAGAGAGGGTTTTGTAGACTATCCAGAAATCCTTACGGATTGAAAAATGGCTGAGTAAAATTAAAAATACAAGACGATGAACAGGGGTACTTGGCAATGTTGTGCAGCTGAACGAAAATTACTTCTCGGGGTTGCCGCGCTCACTCTGATGACTTTTCGATATTTGCAGGTGATTTTCTACGTGCGGGGGATGTCGGAGAACCTCCAAAAATTTCCGGTTTCGCGTTTGGTGGTGTATACGGCTGTAGGGAGGAAAATAGTATTTTGGGTTCTGCTTTTATACCTAGGATTTTGGCTAATTTCTACTAGTATTTGCATCCAGTTTTAGGTTAGGGTTTGGGTTGGATTAGGTTTTATTTGGAAGAGGCAATATCCAAGTTTCCAGAAAATTTTATCTCATCGAATTTGGATATGTTTTGATAGGATTTTGGGCTGAGAGAACTTGGGGTTTTGGTTTTGGTTTCAGCCGAATAAGGGGCTATTTGGATTCAACGGGTATTATTGGAGATGGGTGACTTGCGAGAATTTGATTATCTCACAATTTATTGGTTTTTTTCTTTTTCTTTTCAATTTTCTTTTCTATTTCTTAATCCTAATTCCTTTCTTTTTCTTTCTCTTTTCTAACTCATATAAAATTTTGTTGTGATAATTTATCTTAACATTATTATTATTATTATTATTATTATTATTATTATTATTATCATATTAAGTAATTAATTAAAAATTATTATAATCCTCTTAAACTTTAATAATTCATAGAAAATTGTATTGATTCCCAAAAATTACAAAAAAAACATATTACTGTTTCTTTTATTTCCTATTATTTAATTAATATTATAATTACTATTTATTATATATTAATTATATATTTTATATTTTTTGAGGGATTTTATATTTTATCCAACTTACAAGAATTTTGTCCTCGAAATTAAAAATAAAGCATTGTTTAAAACTAAGAGGATGTCATACGGTAAAGGAGTGTTAAGTACGAGATATCATACCTCAAACTTGGGAATGATAAAATATAAATCATGTATTAAATTCTAAGGGTCAGTCTGGTCAGCTTTAGATAAGACAATATTGCACGAATACGTTTTAGTACAAGGAGGACTTGCACATGGAATCGAGGATACAAAGAATACGATAGAGGAGATGAGTAACCCATGGGGATGAGGTATTGATAGGAAAGAGAATACTTCTACTTCTACTTATATCATCTACCAGTTTTGTAGTTATGCCAAATAGTTAAAATATCTTCATATTCTTATAGCTGCTAAGTCACCATATATAATTCTACATCTATCTATACTCCTAGAATCCCGTGTCATAGTGAGATATATAGATCTAGTACTATCCACGTGTCACACTTCCATCTAGTATGATCGTTCGTATTTCCAAAATAGGAAAAGATGAGAAACAATGATAGTGATGTCAAGGGGAATGAACGAGTACAATTGCGAAGGTCAAGAGAGATAATCACATTCAAAAAGGAAGTTGTTAAATAACTGTGGATTGAGATCATATCTTGGTCTATTCCTATTTGCATGCTCATATTAGTACAGTTACGTAACTGATACGATATGCTTTGACTTGTCTGGAGGGCAAGTATGTTCATCTAATAAGCTAAGTCAACTATGTCTCAATCCATGTAAAATAGTCATATGAAGAGCGAATCAAGTAGACTAAGGTTAATCAGACCATAATACATCGATTCTAATTAAATAATGTATTGGTGGACGTCCCCAATAATACATATGTCATGAATAAGCTCAATAAAAGAATAAGCTTGCAAAACTTGGCTATAATAGCAACATAAGTCAAGATAGTCCAAAAATATAAGTACGTGGGATTATGATGAATGAAAGTACAAATAGTTTAAGTTCATCAAGAACCTAAGACTTGTCCGGTGTTTGTGCCTCTATATTTGCCAAACTAACTTCTTGCTAAGTCTATGGTTGACAAAATGGGTGTTATGGACCTCAAAACTCTACAATCTAGGCAACATTATCTCCTTATACTAGCATATATTCAGTGTCATTCAATTATACTTCATTAATGGTTCATAAGGACAATGAGATGCTAGGTTGTGAGGCTGCTACCCAACTTACAAGGTTTTAACTAATAGTGTAATTGACATATGGGCACATATACCTAGTACAAATCATCTTTCTAACCTCTATAAAGCACAAAAGAAAAGATAAGATTTACGTTGTGAAAGGATCAAGCAAGATGCAATTCAAGCAGTCAAATAAGAATTCGAAATGAAATCAAGGGAGGTGATTCAATAAGTGGATGAGATCATATACTCTAATTCTATTCATTGGCTTGCACGGTACAGTAACGTAATCGAGACAATATATTCTCGACTTGCATGGGCCACCACAAAAATATGTCACATCCCAATCCCAAAATACATAGGATTAGGAATACATAAGCATGCCATCCGTATGTATATGGCTACTCCAATATATGAAAACCATAACACATATGTACACTGTAATATGAATAATAATTCACAAGTGGTACGTACATATATAAATCACAGGCACAACTAAATCTCATCCACAAAACCAAATAAAAATAAATAATCAAATATGACAAAGAACCAAAATGGAATAGTCGAAAAGACCAATGGTTGGTATGAGATATATCCACTACCAAACCAGAATAAGGAAACATAATCTAACTACTAAAATAAATAAACAATAGGGAAAGTAGTAACTCATCTGCGAACTAAATAATCTCGAAGGGAAAAACTCCTCGAAAGAGAATGAAGTAGCAAGTCCTGGTCTGTACTCCTGCGAATAGTCATGATTGTCTACACTTGGAAAGGGACCAGTTCCTCATAGGGATGTAACAAGATACATAAAAGTACGACACAATATACTAAAAATAAACATCCATAAAGGTCTCATAACCATTCTATGTAAAATAAACTTTTGAGGACAACATTCCTAATAAGAAGCTCTCGACACATACCGGTGCTCGACACACGTAGTGCTCAACCGAGTCACTAGTGGACAATCTAGAGAAAAGTAAATAAATGCTCGACACACGTAGCGCTCTGCTGAGTCACCCATGGCCATCTCGAAAAAAAGTAAATAAATATGAGAACCCCTACGCTAACAACTGTCCTCCCCATCCCATGCTCCTATTCGTGTCGTATCCACAATACTAGAATACCCCTAATAACTGCCAAGTCTTCTAGCATGCAAATATATTAGCAGTTATCTCATATCGCACATCCCAAACGTATCACTGGCCACTCAATACGCAGGTCCGTGATCTATATGAGACTCACAACTCGTGTAACACATGTGTCAGGGCCATATGAAACTTAAAGATGCCTCAAAATTATGGGTTAGTCTCTTAAATCTAGGTCAATATGCATAAATATAAAATAAGAAACAAAAGATGACGCCATCCGTCATGGCACTCAAGTTTCCTTAGATGCACAGTTTAATAATATACATAGATAAGAAAATAAATGATAAAAATAAAATATGCAGATATGAATGTAAATAAAAAGTGGTAGTGGCAAGCTATACTTGCTTGGCAAGAATTTGGTGTAGTAATGACGTCAAGACGACACTAGGAACCGAAAGATACAGATTCTGAACAAACATCTCCTGATGCTGAAATAGACATCACCAACGGTCCCAGAATAAGTGAGATAGTCAAAAAATAACACCCTTTCGTCCAATTTGGACACAGGAGCAAAACGATAATTTTAGGCCAAAGCGGAGTCCACATGTAGCCCACCTTGTACTGAAAAGCGTGCTAAGGGTAAAGGTCTCTAAATAGGATAAATTATAGGTCAAATAAATGCTAATCGACAAAACAAACTCAACGGTATGCCCAGTTTTGGATTTCGGTGAGCCGATCACAAAATAGCTCATCAAGTCGAAACGTGGGGCCCGCAAAATGACGATTCTTCAACTGACTCAGAATTAGATGAAAAATGGGTCACATAATAAGTTAGACGCTACGAGTCCAATGGCATAAGTTTTATGGCGATCCGATGAGCGAACGCAAACTAATTAGGAAATTAGCAAAACACCGATACATGAGACTTTCGACAGATACGGGTTAATTCCGGCGTGTACACACACGTCCAAATCAGGTTCTGCGAAAGTCCACACGTTAGAAAATCCTATACACGCCTTTCGGTGCAATTAGTACGCGACGAGAGAGTCCGATTTGTCAGAACGGAACCTGTATCGCAAAATTTAAATATCTTAAAACAAGTTTTTTGGGTTTTTGAACCTAATTTTTAATGGCTAAATATTGGAAATTAAATTAAACTAATTAATGGATTTTGAAGATGGTTTGGTTGTATACATTCATGTTTAAGTGGATTTCAAAAATCCCTAATATCCTAGCGGGAATCATCGCATCAAGTTGGGATTTTCAACCCAAAAACCGTCCATAAAGTTAATGTTATTCAGTTAGTTTTTCAGGTTTTTGCACCTAGGTTTTCACCAAATAAAATATTATATTAATTTCATAAAACAAAAATATATAAGAGAGGGTTAAGTAGACTATTCAGAAAACTTTACGGATTGAAAAATGGACGAGTAAAATGAAAGATACAAGACGATGAACAGGGGTACCTGGCAATATTGTGCGGCAAATTACTTCTCGGGGTTGCTGCGCTCACTCCGACGACTTTTAGGCATGTCCAGGTAATTTTCTAAGTGCGGTGGATGTCGAGGAAACTCCAAAAAATTTTGGTTTCGCGTTTGGTGGTGTATAAGGCTGTAGGGAGAAAAAATAGTATTTTTGGTTCTACTTTTATACCTAGGGTTTTGGATGATTTCTACTAGGATTTGCACCTGATTTTAGGTTAGGGTTTGGGTTGGATTATGTTTTATTTGGAAGAGGGTATATCCAGGTTTCCAAAAATTTTTATCTCATCGATTTTGGATATGTTTTGATAGGGTTTTGGGTTGAGTTTTGATTTCGGTTTCAGCTGAATAGGCGGCTATTTGGGTTCAGCGGGTATTATAGGAGATGGATGAATCGCGAGAATTTGATTATATCGCGAGTTATTGTTTTTTTTTTGTTTTTTTGCATTTTCTGTTCTTTTCTTTTCTATTTCTTAATCCTAATTCCTTTCTTCTTCTTTCTCTTTTCTAACTCATGAAATTTTGTTGTGATAATTTATCTTGACATTATTATTATTATTATTATTATTATTGTAATAATAATAATAATAATTATTATCATATTAATTAATTATTAATTATTATAAACCTCTTAAACTTTAATAATTCATAAAAAATTGTATTAATTCCCAAAAATTATAGAAAAATCATATTAATGTTTATTTTATATATTTTAATATTTTATCGATCGATATGGCGAGGGACATATAATATTATTTTTCTTCTTATTAAGCATGACAAGGTTCTTTCATTTGAAGCATATTCTAACTATTAGCATGTAAACTTCCATCTTAGAACCATCGCATCGAAGGTTCATTTGTTTCACAAGCATGCAAATCTTCTTATCTTGTTTTAGCATAGCAAAAGTTCTACTTTCAATTAAGCAAGTAGACTAGTTCTCTTAAAACATACAGTCACATGTATTATCATTCTCAGTGATTACGATCTAATTCTTTAGCTACAAACATGCATTCATTCTTATAAATTCTTTATTAGGCGTTAAAGAATCGGAAAGTGAAGCCTTGTCCACTCACCAAGATCAATTGTCTTATGTCCAACAAGGGAACTCTTTTAGAAGGCTTTCTCTCGAGCCAGCAAACCGATATCTCTGTCTATATAGTGTCATGGCGAAGCGGGCACTATATTTTCTAGTCGGTCAAAGCATATTATAACTCAGTATCACTGGATATGAGATGTGCTTGAGGCGAAGGATGCGACGCTTGAGAAAGTTCATACGGAGGACAATGGAGCAGATATGCGTACGAAGGTTATACCAAGAGGAAAGTTTGATTACTGCAGGCGGATCATCGGTATAACGAGCTCCTCTACCTAGTTGGAAAAGGGAAGATTTTTTTGGGTGTTGCGTGGGGTTCCCAACCTATTCAGAGAAGCTCGGGAGTGTGACGAGTGTCATCTATGTGTTAATTGGAGAAGCTCGGGTGTGCGACTAGCGTCATTCGTGTGTCGAAGAAGCTTGGGATATCAGAGTAGTATTCAGAGCATATCAGTTTGTGGTTCCTACTAACGAACATGAGGATGCCCCTGGTAAATGGCAAAGGTTGGCAGCCTATGGTGGAGACAGTGTGCCTGCACCGATCGAATGACAACTGGGCCAGCATGCGAGATGTCTCCTCCACCTCCTGCACCTCCTGTCCCTCAAATGAGAGCATAGAAGTGTGTTGGTAGAGGGAGGAGAGCACATCGTTGTTGGTGTCGAAGAGGTGATAGTTGTGGTCCATGAATGCCTTTGCCACCATCTCCGTATTGTTCTCGTCTTCCTTGTCCATCTCCATTTCCTCTTAAATTGAGAATGTTCTCATGTTCTCCATGTCAACTGTTATGTCAACAACATTGTCAGATGTCATATATGGAAGATGATATCATCCAATTTTTTTGGAAGGCAAATAACAGAATTGCAAACAATAACTCTCTTACCTTTTTTTTTATACGTAATTGTCTAACTACATAGGGTAAATTTAATAAACAATAGTAAAATATATAAGAATATTTTTGGAAGAAAATTTCGCCAGCATTTCTTATTATATAGTACTATAGATTTGCACTGAAAACTTAATCCCTTCTGTAGATCTTAAAATCTGACATGACCTATTGAGATATCATTTATTTTAACAAATAACATAATATAAGCTATTAATAGAAGCCAACATCACCATCTATTAATATAAGCTATTAATAGAAGCCCAACCATACTTTTATTTTTGCCACTGATTCCCATCAACCATAATTGAGCCGGAATATGTCATTCTGCACAAAATAGATCCCATTCTGCGTCGTCGGAATCAACTGAAACATCTGCATCCGAATCCGAACAAGAACCCAAATCAGAAATTATCAGGAGCTAAAGCAATAAAACATATTAGTAGAAAATGAAAAATTAATCATAAACAATTGGACACGGTCAGGCATTTGAACAATTCTTCATGAGTAAAAATATTAAGGACTGGAAAAAAAAATTATATGGCTAAATGAATGTCGGAAGTTCAGAATCATCATCATCATATCCAAGGAGAACAATATTTCCATAAAAAAGAAGAATATAACTTTACCTTTATATTTTTAACTTTGTAAAAGCAAACATTGAAAAAAGTTGAAGAACAAATATATGAAACATTATATAGCATTGCCAATAATTTTCTTTTCTTTCTGAGATGATAGTGGCATGCTACAAAATATAAAATATCAGTTACATTCTGCAGTATGGAAGGGCACTAGCTCAAAGTGTGTATATGATCATATGTACTATATATTTCATAGAGTTGAATGAATAATTTAAAGCCTAATTAAATTTCAACTTGATACTCTCAACTATCCAAGATTTTCAATCCGATATCCGAAGCTTTAATATTAGA
The DNA here is from genome assembly GCA_036927795.1 of Iris macrosiphon. NCBI lineage: Eukaryota > Viridiplantae > Streptophyta > Magnoliopsida > Asparagales > Iridaceae > Iris > Iris macrosiphon. The sequence continues at coordinate 181,671,017 of JAYESA010000009.1, forward strand.
CAACTTAGTACCTCAACTATAGTTGTACAACTTAATATTCTAACAGTGTTAGCAAAAAATTCTAAATGACAAAAATACCCCCCTCATTCGTGGTCATTTCAAATACCCCCGAAGGGATGGAAGGGCGAAAAAATTAACTCCTGACTAACGGAGGGTATCAGCTTGAAAATATTCAATAGTCGATGATAGTAATTAAGGGCTAATTAGAGTTTAGACCTTGGATTTTATATCAGCTTAGAGTTTAAGTCCTAACATGTTCAATTAGAAAGTTTACACCCTGAATTTTAATTTTTTTATTTCATTTTTTCCGTCGTCTATATAGGAAGATTTTATTGTCAAGCATGGGAGGGAGGGTATAATGGAAAAATAAACAAAATAATAAAAATTCGGGATCTAAACTCTCCAATTAGACAAGTCAGGACTCAAACTCTTAAGCTGGTATAAAACCCAGGGACTAAACTCTAATTAGCCATAATCTATTCTAGGCTTCACCATAAAAAAATTTATTCCAAAAATACCCTTCAATATATTTATTAATTAAAAAGAAAACCTACAATAAATTCTACTAACAACCATTTACGAGATGTATTAATGTATTACGGAAATCGAATGGTTCATGCTACTTCTTGATAAGTCGTTACCACGGAATTCGAAGGGTTGAACCGTTAACCTATATAATTAAAAGCAGGAGAGTTGAGAACAACTCATCAATGTCATCCACTCCAAGATACGCACAAAGCACGCGCATATATACTACTTTGTATAATATTAAATCTTAGGGTGATCAACTATCAACTTGAAATTAAGACTAATTTAAAAGAATTTAAAAGAAGTAAGAATACTTCAACTTCTAAGAATACTTTGCTGGATGCAAACACTCACGTACTAATAATTGGAAAATGGAATAGGTCTTTATCGAGGGTGATTGCAAAGGGTTAATAGACACCATTGTACACAAGCACAAAGACACCCTACGGAGAGTACGCCACACTGTTGAAGAAGCTCGCATTGCTGACAATGAGTTTGAAGTAGTCGAATTTGGTTTCACTCCAAGAACCAACAATAGTTGTCAAACAAGAAGAAATAAATTTGTCAAACAAGTTATATCAACATATAATGGGGCTAGGTAATAAATTTGTTTACTTGGCTGAAGTTGAGATGGTGCTCCTCCCCCGGAAGCTGGAGGCTCCCGCTGACGAAGACGAGGATGCCCCCGGTGAACGGAGAGGGCTGGCAGTCCACGGTGGAGACGGCGTGCCTGCACCGGTCGAACGGCAGCTGGGCGAGGACCCGCGAAATCTCCTCCACCCCCTGCACCTCCTGCCCCTCGAAGGAGAGCATGGAAGTGCCCTGGTAGAGGGAGGAGAGCGCGGCTTTGTTGGTGTCGAAGAGGAGGTAGTAGTGATCCACGAACGCCTTTGCCACCATCTCCAGCTGCCCCTCCTCCATATTCTTCTTACTTGTCTTCCTTGTCCATCTCCATTTCCTCCTCTTTAAATTGAGGATGTTCTCGCCTTGAGATTGGCAATGATAAATGAATGGATAAAGAGGAGAGGGGGCACGTTGGATTTATTCTTGCACTTTTACTTTTGTATGACATACTAGTGCTGAGCCACACTCACTACCAAATGAAAGAGCGAAGTCATAATAAAACGTTGCTAACATTAAAGACTTGAGCGACTCCAAAAATAAACGTCGCTATACGTCGTTGTTGGCGACACATAGCTACGTTTAGCAACCGTACTTCAGTTTTTTTAAAAGAATAGTCGTTATAAGCTTCTTTAAAGTCGCCAAACGTCGCTGAATTTTTTCATTTAGCGACGTATTTAGCGACGTTGATTTTTTTTTAATTTTTAGCGACGCTTTTAGCGACGTCTATAACGTCGCAAAATTTTGAATTAGCGACGCTTAGCGACGTCTATTTATGACGTCGCTAATAAAAAAATTAGCGATGTCATAAATAGACGTCGCTAAACATCGCTAAAATTTTTATTATAGTGTTCAAGATTTTATTTTTTCCCATTCTGTCGAACTCCTCCCCCAAATTTTTGAAACCCCCCCCTCTCCGGCGAAGTACCCCCCTTCGGCGTCCCCCACAGCCCCCTACTCCTGCTTCCCTCCATCCCTACCCCCCCTCCCCCACCGGCTCCCCCACAGCCCCCCTACTCCGGCTCCCCACCCCTCGAGTGCCCCCCTCCCGCACGGCTTTTCCCTTCCGGCGTTGCTCCTCCCCTCCGACGACCTCGGGCTTCTCCTCCTCCTCCGACGACCTCTAGATAAATCCTAACCCTCTCTCTCTCTCTCTCTCTCTCTCTCTCTCTCTCTCTCTTACAGATGCAGACATGACACACATACTGACACAGACATGATATAACACTAACACAGACACGACACACACACTGTGTCACGCCCCAGTCCCAAAATACGTAGGAGTAGGAATACGTAAGCATGCCAGCCGTATGTATATGGAAACTCCAATATATGGATACCATAATACATACGTACGCTGTAATATGAATATTAACTCACATGTGGTATATATATATATATATAGTCACAAGTCACAAAAATACTAATCTCATCCACACAACAAGTCATAGAAAAGAAATAACTAAACTAGAATAATGAGTCTGAATAATCTAAAATAATAGTCGGGTGGAGACAAATCCACTACCAATGACTATATCAATACTAAAATGAGCGAGAAGGATAAATCTCCAATATAAAATAAGTTGATGATATAAAGGTATCAGCGAAGAAGATCCATCACTAGAGATAAACAAATATGCTCAGAAGGTGAGATCTCCTCGGAAGAGATAAGTAGTAAGTCCTGATCCGTGCTCCTACGAATAGTCAAGATCATCTATACCTGGAAAGGGACCAGGTCCTCAGAGGACGTAACAAGATACATAGAAGCATGATAATTTGAATACAGTAAACAAGTATAATAGGTAGAAAATATGTAAGTACGCTGTACAAGACAATCTACATGAATGCATAATGAGGATAATTTTTTTGCGTATGGCCATGGGTAGGGTACTCGATCTAAATCTCACAACTCAAACACACGGCAAGGACATAAGAAATTGATATACCGCGAGGGTAGCTGTCATGCCCCGGTCCCGCAGGGCCGTTCGTCCTCGCTTGGTCTCTACAGAACCGATCGTTCTCGCACGGGCGTGATGCCGTGCAAGCCTAAAGTGCGCTTGTGCAAGGCCAAAACTTTGATACAAGGGCAAGTAAGCTATTCAATACTGAAGCAGTGGCACATAACATTGTAGAAAAGTAAAGAACACAATGGCAAACGAAAACATGCTCTTTTATTAATATTCACAAGTGTTACAAGCGGCGCATGGCCGAGATTAAAATTTGCTTAAGCGCTCTCTCTCTCTCGATTACAATGATACCGTTCCATACATTATGTCCTTCTATACAACAGCAGCTCAAAGCAAGCACATCTCGATGCGGCTCAACGCATCGACTCCAGATTTCTGGTTCCTTGGGATAAGGTACGGCTATCGCTTCCTCGGACGAACAGGCACTTGAGAACAAGCAAACTGTTGGTGGGTCAGCACTTTATACAAGTACTGGTGAGATAAAACAACTGAATAGAAGCTACACCCCCTGAGACCCACACTAAGTAATCATGTGACAAAATATTATATTACTGGTGATCTTGCTACTTTTACCTAAGTTCATTTCTTGGAGCTCAAAACTATTAGTCAGATTTCATCACTTTTGAAAACATAACTATGAAACAGTTTGCATAATCAGCTTATAAGCATGCAATCAGGACAGTGCTCTATCGTGCAGTGCGCAGCATGTATTATGCATCCAAAAATCTAACTTCTTGGGGGCAAGCTAGCATATAGGGACTATCATTTAATCAAGCACACAAGTTGAACTATCAATCAGAGGTCAATCCCCGAGAAACTCAGGATTGGTAGCGGTAAACCAGCTAAGCAATGACTCTTCTTTCTGATGCTATTAGCAGCTGTGACCCCCATGGTTACACATTACTACCGTTATAGCAGCCGTAACTAGGGTTCAGCTCTTCAAAAATAGCCATTGTCCAACCGATGCAAATGCATACAACACTATCAGATAAACTCTATGATGAACAACTTAATGAACATGCAGGCTTATATGTAAACACTTGCATTTCTTACCCCAATTGCCGAACATTTTATCCTGCAGCAGACACACAAGTTAGCCACAAAAAGCATATATACAAAACTTATGAATCCATCTTTTGGTGTCAACAATGATAGGTTTGCAAGAAGGTAAACCTAGAATGCGCCCTATCTATATGACGGTCCACGAGTTTTCCTATTATTGGACAAGAATACCCCCCAAGATCCTGTAGGACCGGACGTCAGGGTGCTCACACAATCCCTTCCGGACCGACCGATCCCTAGTGCCCCAGGAATCGATCGAGAGACTATAACTTGTGCACAAGTTGTCCGAGACCAATACATGACAAGCAACATTCATATTCACATTCATATTCACATTCACAAGCATATAACAATCTAATAGCACACCCCCCCAAGATCCCGAAGGACCGGACGTCAAGGCGGACTATTAGACTCTTCTCTTCTTCAAGCAAACACACATCTTTCAATAATCTATTAGCACACCCCCCAAGATCCCGAAGGACTGGACGTCAGGGCAGACTATTAGATTCTCTTTTACACTTATAACTCATAGCAGTTCGATAGCAAAACAGGCAAGAGGAACATATAATGACAAGCACGTTTTCGGTTTTATATCTAGCATGTAATAACTATCTCTTCTTAGCATATTCAAAGGGACATATTCAAGCGATTTATTTACTTATCTTTCTTAGCATAGCAAGAGTTCGTTCGATAGCTGTGTCGGTGTTTCTAAGCATGCAACATTTCTATCTTTCACTTAGCATAGCAATGGTTCTATTTTATTTCTGACAAGCAATACATGTTCTCTTAGTTAGGCAGCAGATTCGCTTCAATGACAAGCTATGTGAGTTATCTTACTAGCATGCTGAGTAGGTTCTATCATTCTTCTTATGAAACCATTCTTCTTAAGCAAACAAGCATTCAAAAACTCAAATTTATTATTAAGTCATGCAAGAATCAGAGAATACAGTTCTGCCCACTCACATTGATTAATCGGTCGGGAACTCTCCGAGAAGACTTCCGTTCCAGCAAGCAAGGCGATCTCACTTGTACATAGCGTCTACGCGGAGCGGGGCGCTACATACTTACCCACCAACAAAGAGTTTCGTCCTCGAAACTCAAGGGGAAACTCACGAAAACACAGAGCAACGATAGTCCTTATCCCTTTCTATCCCAAATCAAAACTCAGCAATCACAACTCAATAAAGCTTAACCCAAAAAAATCACAAATCACATCTCAAGCAAATAAAATAAATCGAGAAAACTTTTGCCGGCAACTTTGAGAATATTTACAGACTTATTGTATGGAACGTTCATTGCATCACACATCATGCACATCTCAGAGTTGGAGGCAACGAAATGAGCAAAGAATTGAGTCGCTCTGATACCATTTTGTCATGCCCCGGCCCCGCAGGGCCGTTCGTCCTCGCTTGGTCTCTACGGAACCGATCGTCCTCACACGGGTGTGATCCTGTACAAGCCTAAAGTACGCTTGCACAAGGCCAAAGCTTTCATACAAGGGTAAGTAAGCTATTCAATACTGAAGCAGCGGCACATAACATTGCAAAAAAGTAAAAAACACAATGGCATACGAAAATAGGCTCTTTTATTGATATTCACAAGTGTTACAAGCGGCGCATGGCCGAGATTATAATTCACTCAAGCACTCTCTCTCTCGATTATAATGATACCGTTCCATACATTATGTCCCTCTATACAAGAGCAGCTCAAAGCAGGTACATCTCGATGCGGCTCAAGGCATCGACTCCAGATTTCCGGTTCCTTGGGATGAGGTATGGCTATCTCTTCGTCGGACGAACAGGAACTTGAGAACAAGCAAACTGTTGGTGGGTCATCACTTTATACAAGTACTAGTGAGATAAAATAACTCAATAGAAGCTACACCCCCTGAGACCCACACTAAATAATCATGTGGCAAAATATTGCATTGCTGGTGATCTTGCTACTTTTACCTAAGTTCATTTCGTGGAGCTCAAAACTATTAGTCAAATTTCATCTCTTTTGAAAACATAACTATGAAATAGTTTGCATAATTAGCTTATAAGCATACAATCAGGAAAGTGCTCTATCGTGCAGTGCGCAGCATGTATTGTGCATCCAAAAATCTAACTTCTTGGGGGCAAGGTAGCATATAGGGACTATCATTTAATCAAGCACACAAGTTGAACTATCAATCAGAGGTCGGTCCCAAAAAACTCAGGATTGGTAGCGGTAAACCAGCTAACCAATGACTCTTCTATCTGATGCTATTAGCAACTGTGACCCATGGTTGCACATTACTACCGTTATAGTAGCCGTAACCAGGGTTCAGCTCTTCACTAATAGCCATTGTCCGACTGATGCAAATGCATGCAACACTATCATATAAACCCTATGATGAACAACTTAATGAACAAGCAGGCATATATGTAAACACTTGCATTTCTTACCCCAATTGCCGAACGGTTTATCCTGCAGCAGACACACAAGTTAGCCACAAAAGCATATATACAAAACTTATGAATCCATCTTTTGGTGTCAACAATGATAGGTATGCAAGAAGGTAAACCAAGCATGCGCCCTATCTATATGACGGTCCACGAGTTTTCCCATTATTGGACAACACCCCCCCCCAATATCCCGTAGGATCGGACGTCAGGGTGCTCACACAATCCCTTCCGGACCGACCGATCCCTAGTGCCCCAGGAATCGATCGAGTGACTATAACTTGTGCACAAGTTATCCGAAACCAATACATGACAAGCAACATTCGCATTCACAATCACATTCATATTCACATTCACAAGCATATAACAATCTAATAGCACACCACCCCCCCAAGATCCCGAAGGACCGGACGTCAGGGCGGACTATTAGACTCTTCTCTTCTTCAAGCAAACACACATCTTTCAACAATCTAATAGCACACCCCCCAAGATCCCGAAGGACCGGACGTCAGGGCAAACTATTAGATTCTCTTTCACACTTATAACTTATAGTAGTTCGATAGCAAAACAGGCAAGAGAAACATATAATGACAAGCACATTTTTGATTTTATATCTAGCATATAATAACTATCTCTTCTTAGCATATTCAAAGGGACATATTCAAGTGATTCATTTACTTATCTTTCTTAGCATAGCAAGAGTTCGTTCGATAGCAGTGTCGATGTTTCTAAGCATGCAATATTTCTATCTTTCACTTAGCATAGCAATGGTTTTATTTCATTTCTGACAAGCAAAACATATTCTTTTAGTTAGGCAGCAGATTCGCTTCAATGACAAGCTATGTGAGTTCTCTTACTAGCATGCTGAGTAGGTTCTATCATTCTTCTTATGAAACCATTCATCTTAAGCAAACAAGTATTCAAAAACTCAAATTCATTATTAAGTCATGCAAGTATCAGAGAATGCAGTTCTGCCCACTCATATTGATTAATCGGTCCGAAACTCTCCGAGAAGACTTCCGTTCCAGCAAGCAAGGCGATCTCACTTGTACATAGCGCCTACGCCGAGCGGGACGCTTCATACTTACCCACCAACAAAGAGTTTCGTCCTCGAAACTCAAGAAGAAACTCACGAAAACACAGAGCAACGATAGTCCTTATCCCTCTCCATCCCAAATCAAAACTCAGCAATCACAACTCAATAAAGCTCAACCCAAAAAAATCATAAATCACATCTCAAGCAAATGAAACAAATCGAGAAAACTTTTATCGGCAACTTTGAGAATATTTACGGACTCATTGTATGGAACGTTCATTGCATCGCACATCATGCACATCTCAGAGTTGGAGGCAACAAAATGGGCAAAGAATCGGGTCGCTTTGATACTATTATGTCACGCTCCGGTCCCGCAGGGCCGTTCGTCCTCGCTTGGTCTCTACGGAACCGATCGTCCTCGCATGGGCATAATGTCGTACAAGCCTAAAGTACGCTTGTACAAGGCCAAAGCTTTGATACAAGGGCAAGTAAGCTATTCAATATTGATATTCACAAGTGTTACAAGTGGCGCATGGCCGAGATTACAATTCGCTCAAGCACTCTCTCTCTCGATTACAATGATACCATTCCATACATTATGTCCCTCTATACAAAAGCAGCTCAAAGCAGGCACATCTCGATGCGGCTCAAGGCATCGACTCCAGATTTCTGGTTCCTTGGGATGAGGCACGACTATCGCTTCCTCGGACGAACAAGCACCTGAGAACAAGCAAACTGTTGGTGGGTCAGCACTTTATACAAGTACTGGTGAGATAAAATAACTGAACATAAGCTACACCCCCTGAGACCCACACTAAGTAATCATGTGGCAAAATATTGCATTACTAGTAATCTTGCTACTTTTACCTAAGTTCATTTCATGCAGCTCAGAACTATTAGTCAGATTTTATCTCTTTTGAAAACATAACTATGAAATAATTTGCATAATCAACTTGTAAGCATACAATCAGGACAGTGCTCTATCGTGCAGTGCGCAGCATGTATTATACATCCATAAATCTAACTCCTTGGGGCAAGGTAGCATATAGGGACTATCATTTAATCAAGCACACAAGTTAAACTATCAATCAGAGGTCGGTCCCCGAGAAACTCAGGATTGGTAGCGGTAAACCAGCTAACCAATGACTCTTCTTTATGATGTTATTAGCAGTTGTGACCCATTATTGCACATTACTACCGTTATAGCAGCCGTAACCAGGGTTCAGCTCTTCACCAATAGCCATTGTCCGAACAATGCAAATGCATGCAACACTATCAGATAAACTCTATGATAAACAACTTAATGAACATGCAGGCTTATATGTAAACACTTGCATTTCTTACCCTAATTGCCGAACGGTTTATCCTGCAGCAGACACACAAGTTAGCCACAAAAAGCATATATACAAAACTTATGAATCCATCTTTTGGTGTCAATAATGATAGGTATGCAAGAAGGTAAACCTAGCATGCGCCATATCTATATGACAGTCCACGAGTTTTCCCATTATTGGACAAGAATACCCCCCAAGATCCCGTAGGACTGGACGTCAGGGTGCTCACACAATCTCTTCCGGACCGACCGATCCCTAGTGCCCCAGGAATCGATCGAGAGACTATAACCTTGTGCACAAGTTATCCGAGACCAATGCATGACAAGCAACATTCACATTCACATTCACAAGCATATAACAATATAATAGCACACCCCCCCAAGATCCCGAAAGATCGAAAGTCAGGGCAGACTATTAGACTCTTCTCTTCTTCAAGCAAACACACATCTTTCAACAATCTAATAGCACACCCCCCAAAATCCCGAAGGACCGGACGTCAAGGCAGATTATTAGATTCTCTTTCACACTTATAACTTATAGCAGTTCGATAGCAAAACAGGCAAGCGAAATATATAATGACAAGCACGTTTTTGGTTTCATATCTAGCATGCAATAACTATCTCTTCTTAGCATATTCAAAGGGACATATTCAAGTAATTTATTTACTTATCTTTCTTAGCATAATAAGAGTTTATTCGATACCTGTGTCGGTGTTTCTAAGCATGCAACATTTCTATCTTTCACTTAGCATAGCAATGGTTCTATTTCATTTCTGATAAGCAATACATATTCTCTTAGTTAGGCAGCAGATTCGCTTCAATGACAAGCTATGTGAGTTCTCTTACTAGCATGCTGAGTCGGTTCTATCATTCTTCTTATAAAACCATTCTTCTTAAGAAAACAAGCATTCAAAAACTCATATTCATTATTAAGTCGTGCAAGAATCAGAGAATGCAATTCTGCCCACCCACATTGATTAATCAGTCGAAACTCTCCGAGAAGACTTCCGTTCCAGCAAGCAAGGCGATCTCACTTGTACATAGCGCCTATGCGGAGCGGGGCGCTACAGTAGTGACCAACGCGACTCCAGAAATTGATATATCGCGAGGATAGCAACCAGCGTGATATACTACCGTAGTGCGTGCTAGATACTATAGTTTTTCAGAGTGGTTATAGCCCATACGCCTACTGATTGTCCTGCCCTCCCATGATACTATGTGTCAAGTATGTGTCAACATATGTATAGTATATATAATTATGACTAAAAAAATACACATGCAATGAATATACAAAAATATAATAAGCATGCAAAGTACTATAAGCAATTTGGCAAGGTATCTTGCCTGACAAGAGAGCTGCAAAGTGTAACATCCAGGAGTCAAGCACACAGGATCAGAAACTACGGCATTAGAATGAACAACTTCGGATGCTGAAATAAATATCACCAACGTTCCCAGAATAAGCGAGATAGCTAGAAAATACTACCCTTTCGTCCAATTTGGATACAGGGGCAAAACGATAATTTTGGGTCAAAGCTGGTCCACATGTGGGCTACATTGCACCGAGAAGCGTGCCTGGGGTAAAGATCTCTAAATAGGATAAATTATAGATATAATAAATTCTAAAAGTCAATACGGACTCAACGGTACGTCCAATTTTGGATTCCGGTGAGCCGAACACAAATTCGTCCAAAAAGTCAATCGTAGGGCCCGCAAATAGGCTACTTGGTCAACTGTCTCAGAATTGCATGAAACTTGGGTCACAGGACCAGCATGATACTATGAATCCAATCGCTCAAGTTTTGTCGCATTCTGACGAGCGTACTCTAAATGGTACGATATTTTGCAAAAGTCATGATACGGGAGATTCTTCGCGGATACGAGTTGATTCTGATGCGTACACACGTCCAAATCAGTTTCTGCGAAAGTCCACATGTCAGGGCATACCATGCGCGCCTCTCGGTACACTTGGTACACGACGAAGCGGTCCCGTTTGGCAGGACGCGCTCCGTATCACAAGTTTTAACATTTTAAAAATAGTTTTATGAGTTTTTAACCTAATTTATTTCTGATTTTAATACAATATAAAATAATGTAATCGACAGAAAATAATCTCGGTTATATGGTCTTTATACAGAAAAAGGTAGATCTCAATTTAGATCTCTACGTTAGGAAATATCGACCTCGAAACATAGGTCGATGGAGGCAGTTTTATAGTTGTTTAAGATATAGTTTTTCCTAAAGTTAGCATCGATTTTTACCTAGTTAATCAAGCTGCTCGATGGAAACTAATTTACGGGATTTAGAGAGGGATAAGTGGGGATCATACCGGCGAATACGAATCAGAATTTGGTTGAGCGAGGAGGCAAAAATCAGCGTGTGAAGTTGGGTATGTCATTGCAGTTTCTGCGTGGCCTGCTCGCGGGTGACGCGGATGTGTGGCCTGCCGGCGATGGCTGCGGTGGTGGTCGCGGCGACGGCTCAGGCGGGTGAAGCGACGCTCCAGTGGCGGCGGTCAGGGGAGAGATGAAAGCTAGGGTTTAGGGTTTATGATTATTAGATATATACAGGGAGGGAGAAGGAAAGGAAGCATGGGTTCATTGTGGGCCGGGAGCGGGTGTAAACAGCGGGGGGGGGGGGGTTAGTGATAGGGTTTTCTTTTTCTTTTTCTTTCCTTTTACTTTTACTAATTCTTTTTCTATTTTCTTTTCTATTTGTTTTCTTTTTTCTTTTTCTTTTCTATTATTCTTATTATTACTCATAAAACTATAATTATCATTAATATTAATATTAATATTAATATTAATATTAATATTATTTTTATTATTATTATTATTATTATTATTATTATTATTTACGCATATATTTAAGGTATAAAAAAATCTAGAAAAATACGTTTGTACTCCGAAATTAATTTCTAAAAATCTATCACTCTCCCGCAAGGATCCCTAAAATAAAATAATAGTTTTGTACAATAATTATAAATGATTAATTATCTAGGTACTTAAATCACTACGTATATATTATCTAAATAACTACGAAATAATATAAATAAATTCAATAATTAATTAATTAAAAAATATTTTAAAATATGGGATTTTATATTCTACCCAACTTACAAAAATTTCGTCCTCAAAATTGACACTAACCCATATTCATAATAAATTACTATAGCTGTTACACTTCATTGCTATCTAGCAGTGCTTCTTAAAAGTCATGGTTAGCTATTCTACCCCTATTCTATTATCCTCTAACTCGTCTATACTACCAAACTTACAGGAGTTCTACTAGTAGTCAGTCTCTTGATGCTATTGTCTAGGTGGTAGGACAAATTTTATTCATTGGGTCGAGAATTTTGGGATACCTGTCTGGAATCTCATAACCATAATTTTTCTTTGTAACCGTCAAGTATCGTAGTCTAATACTGCCATGTCACCTGACCAGTATGTCTGCAGATACTTCGACTACTCTACTATAACGGTCTAGCTGCAGCTGTCGCTACTTCGCCAGCGATTTGTCATAGTCGTCAGTTCGTAACAAGTGCCTTCAATTCTTTCCTAAGCATAGTCTAAGTTTTAGGGCAACGCTTTAGGTCTTGACTAAAACTATTAGGAGTATGAACTATTTCAAATAATCTAATAAATTTCTATTAGGCTAAATGATGCTACTTAAGAGTTAAATTGATAAAGAATATAGATACTGCTATAGTGCATATACATAAGGGTTATTAAAAAATCATCCTTTAGTTATCAATCATTACTAACACATTTATGTTTTAACTAACAAAATAAGGGTGAGGTTGAAGTAATCCAAACTATTCATAATGGTACGAAAAGATACGACTATGATAGGAAGAGTTAAGCACGAGATAAGGAATAGATATAGAAGAGAAGATAAGCCACCCAAGGGGGCGAGATGGTGATAGAAAGAGAATACTACTACTGTAACTTGTGTCATCTATTAGCATCGCGTGTCTGCCATCTGGGTAGAATATCAATATATCCTCATAACTATTAAACCATCATATATATAATTCTACGTCTACTATGCACCTAAGATCTTGTGTCATATAGGGGATCAGGAGTATGAAATGACAATTATAACTAAAGGTCGTACCTGTATCTACAACTTTCTGTGCCTGCGCTCCCTTATTCGTCATCATGAGTGCTTGGCCTATGGGGTATATCTAGTACTATCCGTGTATCAAACTTATACTAAGCATGAACGTTCATCTTTCCGAAATAGGGGAAGACGGAAAACAACAATAAAGAATTCAAGGAGGAGGTGATAGTATACAAGTACGGCGTTCAAGATGATTTAAAGAATTCAAAAAGGGAGTTGTCAAGGCAGTTGTGAATTGAAATATTATTTTGGGTAAATTCCTATTCGCATATTCACATTAGAATAGTTATGTACCTGATATGATATGCTCTGACCAGTCTAGAGGGCAAGTATATTCATCTAATAAGTTGAGTCAACTATATCTCAATCCATATAAAGTAGTGATACAAAGATCGAACCAAGCGCACTAAGGTTGATCAGACCATAATGCACTGATTCTGATTTAGGCAATGTATTAGTGTGGGCCCCCAATAATACATGTGTCATGAACAAGCTCAATGAAAGAATAAGCTTGCAAAACTAGGCTATAAAAGCAGCATAAGTCGAGGTAGTACAAAAAAATATAAGTATGCTTGATTATGATAGAGGAAGGTACAGAATAATTTAAGTTCACCAAGAAGACCGGTGTTGTGCCTCTATAGTTTCCATACTAATTTCTTGTCTAAGTCTAAAGTCAACCAAATGGGTGTATGGACCTCTAAGTTCTACAGTCTGGGTAAACACTATCTTTTTATGCAAGTCTATAGTTAGTGTCATTCATTTATACTTCATTAATTGGTTAGAAGGACTATGTGATACTAGGTTATGAGGCATACTACTAAACTTACAAAAAACTAACTAATAGTGTTATTGAATACTAGAGTGTATATACCTAGTACAAGTCATCTTCCTAACCCTTATCAAATACGAAAGAAAAGATAAGATTGACGTTGTGAAAGGATCAAGCAAGATGCAATGCAAGCAATCGAATAAGAATGCGAGAAAAATCAAGGGAGGTAATTAAATAAGTAGATAAGATCCTATATTCTAATCCTATGTGCAGGCTTGCTCGGTACAGTAACATAACCGAGACAATATGCTCTCGACCTGCATGGGCCACCACAAAAATATGTCATGCCCCAGTCCTGAACTACGTAGGACTAGGAATACGTAAGCATGCCAGCCGTATGTATATGGAAACTCCAATATATAGATACCATAATACATACATATGTTGTAATATGAATATTAACTCACATGTGGTATATATATATAGTCACAAGTCACAGAAATATTAATCTCATCCACACAACAAGTCATAGAAAAGAAATAACTAAATTAGAATAATGTCACGCCCCAGTCCCAAAATACCAGGGACCGGACGCGTGATAATGGCCAGCAGCACACACCGATGGACAACCCAATTTAATGGATCCATCAGGGCATACTTAAGCTGTAATAACAATAAGTAGATCCAGTGGTACAAGTCACAGTCTATACTAATCTCATCCACAACAAATAATCACAGATCAAATGACAGAAATAAAGTAAATAAATAACTAACAAGTCTCAATAAAAGTGTCTCGGAGAACAATCCGAGAATAAGTCTGGTACATCAATGAAATAGACTGGAAATAAAATAACTAGAAATAGAAATACGTGAGTATCTCAAGCCAATACTCAAGAGAAGTCCTCTGGTACAATCTCGTCCTCAGATCCTGGTTCTGCTCCAAGGTAAGCACCTGCTCCTGCTAATGCTAATGCTCCGGTCCCGTATACCTTGGGATATATCTCGTCAGCTAATCCTGGGGACATAATCCGGATCCAGGTCCTCAGGGGACATAGCAAGGTACAAGAAAGCTCATGCCAAAATAAATGCAGTACAGAAATAAAGGAAACAATAGGGTAAATAAACCAGCTAAGTGATATGCAAGTGAGAGTTTTAGTCATACTCGGGCTGAGACTACTACAGGATCAGTGTCGGAGAAACCCATAGCAGTATTTTCTCGAAGGGCCAGAACTGGTGCCATAGCTCTGTGTCAGAGACTAAGACACATCCAGATGTCAATATATAATATAATATAATCAGCCTTTCATATGGTAATACTCTCCCCATCCAATGAAATCTCACGTCTTATGTCCATGACACGCAGGATCAAGACTAATGCAACAAGTCTGGATATAATCTAAGCATGTAAACTGTGTATGTCATAAACCTGTATCCTATACAGAATCACCATGAATATATCAGGAAGATTCTGTCTCATGAATAGTATCAAGTGTCCTGGGTATACTGTACTTAATAAGACAAGTACGAGGGTGTAAAGGGTCACGAATGTCCATCTCTAGATGACAATACACAACACCGCGTACGGTGTTGGCACCCGACTATAATCGGACGCTAAGCAAGTCACACGGTCCTAGGTTAAGCATGCACAACAATGTAAAAGAATCAAAGAAAATATGTAACACGACTACAAAGTTTGGTAAGGTACACTTGCTTGGGGTCCTGGCTCCAACTGTAGCTCTGGTCTCAGTGTGATCTGCAGGGACTACTCCGGTTGCTGAAATAAACATCACCATTAGATTCAAAAAATATCAAATAGCTAGAAACGCCTGTCCTTAGGTCCAATTTGGACACAGGGGCAAAAATAACATTTCTGGGCCAAAGCGGGATCCACATGTGGGCCACTTTGTACCGAAAAGCGTGTCAGGGTCAAAGGTCTCCAAATTTGCCAAACTTAGTGTCAACAAGTTAGGAACGATGATACGAACCCAACAAAACTTCCAGAATTGGATTCCGATCAGCCGATCACAAAATCGTCCGTCAAGTGGAGCCTGTGGGGCACACGATACGCGATTTTGTCAACGTTCTCAGAATCGAACCAAACTTGGGTCACAGGACCAGCGTATTGCTACGAGTCCGATGGCGCAAGTTTTGTCTCGATCCGACGTGTGTACACAAAGTTACGACATATTCTAGAACAGGCAGATACGGGGCGGTGTCCGCGGATATGCGTTGATTCCGGTGTGCACGCACATCCAAATCAACTTCTGCAAAATCTCACACGTCCGTATCAATGGTGCGCACGTTTCGGTAAAGGTCGTGTGTGACCAAGTCGTCCCGTTTGGCGGGACGTACTCAGTTCCGGGGTGAAACAGGGAGTTTATTTTCCTATTTTTGGATCGCGGTTTGCGATCACCACAGGACGCGATGCACCGAGCGAGTTGCACGGGCACCGAGAGGGTCATACAGTCTACGCGTCACAACTGACGAAAACAAAATCGGGGCAGCGAGGAGAGAGTTATGAGTACCTGAACAGGGCTCCGGGTAATCGAATTCTTCGTGTCCGACACGTGTCCGACACGTGTCCGAATCGTGTCTGAGCTAGGGCACAGGTTCTACGTCGCAGGGAGTGGGGGTTCAGGTCGGCGGAGGTCGGCGAGGGCTCGGGGAGGTCCAGGGCGACCGGGCGGTGAGGTCCGGAGGCGGAGATGCTCGGGTCGGTCGGAGTTCGAGCGGGTGGAGATGGTGGCTCTCGGGTCGAGCGGCTGGGGCTGTGGAGGTCCGGGGAGAGTTCGTCGGCGGAGGGGACAGCCAGAGGAGGGTGGTCGGCGAGGTCCAGCACGGTGAGGCGCTGCAGGGAGGTGGTCCGACGGGAAGGGCTGGATGCTAGGGGATCCGGCGGGGGAGGCTAGGGCTTTTATAGGCCGGATGGAGAGAGGGGAACGGCCGCGGCGGGTTAGGGGAGGCGGAGCGAGGGGTCGGGGACGTAAGCGGGCGGCGGCGGCGGACGTTCCGGCGGTGGGGACGTGAGGAGTCGGGGGCTGTGCGTTTGGGAGAGAAGAAGTCAGCGGGTCGGGTTCGACGGGCGGTCGGGTCGATGGCGGCGAGCTAGGGTTCCAGTCAGGGCGGGGAGCGGCCGAGCTAGGCGGCTGCTTCACGGATCTCGAGGAGGGCGGCTGCTTAGGGCACGAACGTCAAGGAAGGCGGCTGCGGCTACGCGGAGTTCGAGGTGTCTTTATAGGTAGCGCCACCGCTCGGGAATACTGTTCCGATAGGAATTAGGGTTTAGTTAAGGTTAACGGGTCCGGGTCGGGTTTTGACTCAGATCCGACCCGACCCGACCCGACCCGTTAAGCTGGGTGGGTTCGGTTCAGGGTAGCGGTTCGGTCTGAGTTGGTTTGGTTTGGTTCAGTTCGATTTATTTGGAATAAACCCGATTTATTTAGTGGTTTAATACGGTTTAATTATTACTAGTTTTAGGGCTATAAACGGGTTTTCGGAGTCCAATAAATTCGCAGAAAATTATCCTATGCTCGGTTTTCCATTTTACACCATAAAATATTATTTTTATAATATTTTATCATGAATTAGTAACATTTAAAAATCATTTAATTACCAAAGACCTACGTTTTAATCATCAAAAAATTCCAGAAAAATCTAATTTAATAATTACTGAAAATCAAGGGGCTTACAATCTACCCAACTTATAAAAATTTCATCCTCGAAATTAAAATATGGTAGGGTTCTCTCTATCCAATCTCACTTGATTACAGTCTAAAGGATTCCTCTCAAGTGAACATTGCGGTCTCTACCCAACTTAGAATTTACCCATCTATCATCTAAGGCTATACATCTAATAAAGCTATGCCCCAACTTATTTAATCATGTTATTGAATCCTCAAGTTTTTTAACACCAAACATATCACCTATGATATTCCCTTAGTCATATATAAAAGGGTCATCAATAATGCGACCGGCCTGTGGGGTATATCTAGTACTGTCTATATATCAACTTATACCAAGCACGAGGTTTCATCTTTCCAAAATAAGGGAAGACGAAGATCAATAATAAAGAGTTCAAGGGTGAGGTAATAGAAGAGGAGTATCAGGATCAAGGCGTTTAACGAATTCAAATGGGATTTGTCAAGACGGTTGTGGATTGAAATCCTATTCTGGTAATCCTTTGTTCGCACGCTCGTATTAGTACAGTTATGTAACTGATACGATATGCGCAGATATATCTAGAGGGCAAGTATACTAGTCAACTATATATCTCAATCCACGTGAAGTAGTCGTACGAAGAGCGAACCAAAATGCATTAAGGTTGATCAGACCATAATACACTGATTCTGAATAGACAATTGTATTAATGTGTCGACCCAATAATACATATGTCATGAACAAGCTCGATAAAAGGATAAGCTTGCAAAAACTAGGCTATAATATAGCAGCATAGGTCAAGGTAGTATATAAAATATAAGTACGCTAGATGATGATGGAAGGAGGTACAAATTAATTCAAGTTCACAAGGACAAAACAAAATAAGCAATTAACAAAAGACTCTACAATCTCTATGGTTATCAATTATAAGCAAGTTCAAAATTACATAGGTTAAGGCTGAGGTCACGAACCAATAGGCACGAGATAAAACAAATCGATAAACAGATAACTACGAAAAATTATGCGCATTAGCTACTCCATGGGTCTGTGCATCTTCCAAAGTCATCGCTGGAGCTTATTCACGTTCTTGTAGTTGATTCCTCTGCTGCTGTTGAGCCTGCTGGAAGAGTGTTGCTTGTGGTATCAAGGGTGGCCTCGGTTGATTCTCTCCTGGGGCTGGTGGTCTGACTCCTTCAACTCTCGTTTGAGGTGCTTCCAATGCTGGAGAGGCTGGCGTTGGTGCTGGTGACATTAGCGCTCTTTCTCGACGTTCGGGGCATTCTTTTAATAAATGCTGACTGGATCCGCAAGCTAAGCACAATTTCCTTTTGCGTCTGCACTCGTTCTCTATATGGCCTCACTTGCGACAATATGGACAGACAGGTAGTACTTGCGGAGGTGCTTCTGGTGGCTGGTGCATGTGTGACTTCTTTGCAACTTCTTCCTGGGGTGCTCCGGTTGGTGCTGATGTGGCTGGTTGATGAATCATCACTGCTTTCTCTCGATGCTGAGAACAATTCTTGGCTGAGTGTTGACTGGATCCACAAATCAAGCATAATCCTAACTTGCGTCTGCACTCCTTCTCAATATGGTCTTTCTTGCGACAATGCTGACAAGTAGGGAGAAATAAGGCTCTGGGTGCTGCTCTTGGTGGTGGATTCATCTGTGGTCGCTTTGCCACTCTTTCTTGTTGTGCTTGGTCTGGTGCTGTTGCATACGGCCGCTTCTGGCTGGACTCGATCCTTGTGTTGCACTCCATGGCCTGTGCTGTTGTAAGAACGTCCGTTGCAACGGAGCTGATTATCTTTCGTAACTCTGAGCTGAATCTGTCGATGAACTTCTCCGCTTGGATTTGCTGAGCTTCTTCCTGAACCTTCTGATGGGCTTGCATCATCGCGTAGAACATTCAAAACATTTATTGTTCGTCCATAGCCTGCCCTTGTGGAACGGTAGGCGTCGGTGGAGCATACTGCGTCGATGGTGGAACGTCATCTTGCTGAATTCTCGAGGCATGCTGACTTGCTTGCTGTGATGATGGACCTTCACGAACTGGTGTCACTTCATCTCCGTTGGTTATCACAGTACCTTGTGGTGTTTCTGGATGAGTCTCGTCGCGTGCTTGTGAATCAATTGCTCTGCATCAAAATAAACTATAAGAGGCGTACAGGAATCAAGGTAGGATGCAAGTCAAGAATTTAATTCGAATCCTATATAGATGTCAAGAACGATTCAAGCAAGTGGATGAGATCCTAAAGACTTATCCTATTCTTATTGCAGGCTTGCTCGGTCCCTAACTTGAAACCGAACAATTTAGTCGTAGACCTGCATGGGCCACCACAAAAACCATGTCACGCCCCAGTCCCAAAATACCGAGGGACCGGACGCGTGATAATGGCCAGCAGCACACACCGATGGACAATCCAATTTAATGGATCCATCAGGGCATACTTAAGCTGTAATAACAATAAGTAGATCCAGTGGTACAAGTCACAGTCTATACTAATCTCATCCACAACAAATAATCACAGATCAAATGATAGAAATAAAGTAAATAAATAACTAACAAGTCTCAATAAAAGTGTCTCGGAGAATAATCCGAGAATAAGTCTGGTACATCAATGAAATAGACTGGAAATAAAATAACTAGAAACGAAAATAAGTGAGTATATCAAGCCAATACTCAAGAGAAGTCCTCTGGTACAATCTCGTCCTCAGATCCTGGTTCTGCTCCAAGGTAAGCACCTGCTCCTGCTAATGCTAATGCTCCGGTCCCGTATACCTCGGGATATATCTCGTCAGCTAATCCTGGGGACATAATCCGGATCCAGGTCCTCAGGGGACATAGCAAGGTACAAGAAAGCTCATGCCAAAATAAATGCAGTGCAGAAATAAAGAAAACAATAGGGTAAATAAATCAGCTAAGTGATATGCAAGTGAGAGTTTTAGTCATACTCGGACTGAGACTACTACAGGATCAGTGTCGGAGAAACCCATAGCAGTATTTCCTCGAAGGGCCAGAACTGGTGCCATAGCTCTGTGTCAGAGACTAAGACACATCCAGATATCAATATATAATATAATATAATCAGTCTTTCATATGGTAATACTCTCCCCACCCAATGAAATCTCACGTCTCATGTCCATGACACGCAGGATCAAGACTAATGCAACAAGTCCGGATATAATCTAAGCATGTAAACTGTGTATGTCATAAACCTGTATCCTATACAGAATCACCATGAATATCTCAGGAAGATTCTGTCTCATGAATAGTGTCAAGTGTCCTGGGTATACTGAACTTGATAAGACAAGTACGAGGGTGTAAAGGGTCACGAATGTCTATCTCTAGATGACAATACATAATACCACGTACGGTGTTGGCACCCGACTATAATCGGACGCTAAGCAAGTCACACGGTCCTAGGTTAAGCATGCACAATAATGTAAAAGAATCAAAGAAAATATGTAACAAGACTGCAAAGTTTGGCAAGGTACACTTGCCTGGGGTCCTGGCTCCAACTGTAGCTCTGGTCTCAGTGTGATCTGCAGGGACTACTCCGGTTGCTGAAATAAATATCACCATTAGATTCAAAAAATATCAAATAGCTAGAAACGCCTGTCCCTAGGTCCAATTTGGACATAGGGGCAAAAATGACATTTCCGGGCCAAAGCGGGGTCCACATGTGGGCCACTTTGTACCGAAAAGCGTGTCAGGATCAAAGGTCTCCAAATTTGCCAAACTTAGTGTCAATAAGTCGGGAACGATGATACGAACCCAACAAAACTTCCAGAATTGGATTCCGATGAGCCGATCACAAAATCGAACGTCAAATGGAGCTTGTGGGGCCCACGATACGCGATTTTGTCAACGTTCTCAGAATTGAACCAAACTTGGGTCACAGGACCAGCGTATTGCTACGAGTCCGATGGCGCAAGTTTCGTCTCGATCCGACGTGTGTACATAAAGTTAGTATTCCAGAACAGTCGGATACGGGGCGGTGTCCGCGGATACGCGTTGATTCCGGTGTGCACGCACATCCAAATCAACTTCTGCAAAATTCCACACGTCCGTATCGACGGTGCGCACGTTTCGGTAAAGGCCGTGTGCGACCAAGTTGTCCCGTTTGGCGGGGCGTACTCAGTTTCGGGGTGAAACAGGGCATTGATTTTCCTGTTTTTGGATCGCGGTTTGCGATCACCACAGGACGTGATGCACCGAGCGAGTTGCACGGGCACCGAGAGGGTCATACAGTCTACGCGTCACAACTGACGGAAACAAAATCGGGGCAGCAAGGAGAGAGTTATGAGTACCTGAACAGGGCTCCGGGCAATCGAATTCTTCGTGTCCGACACGTGTCCGAATCGTGTCTGAGCTAGGGCACAGGTTCTGCGTCGCTGGGAGTGGGGGTTCAGGTCGGCGGAGGTCGGCGAGGGCTCGGGGAGGTCCAGGGCGGCCGGGCGGCGAGGTCCTGAGGCGGAGATGCTCGGGTCGGTCGGAGTTCGAGCGGGTGGAGATGGTGGCTCTCGGGTCGAGCGGCTGGGGCTGTGGAGGTCCGGGGAGAGTTCGTCGGCGGAGGGGACAGCCAGAGGAGGGTGGCCGACGAGGTCCAGCATGGTGAGGCGCTGCAGGGAGGTGGTCCGGCGGGAAGGGCTGGATGCTAGGGGATCCGGCGGGGGAGGCTAGTGCTTTTATAGGCCGGATGGGGAGAGGGGAACGGTCGCGGCGGGTTAGGGGAGGCGGAGCGAGGGGTCGGGGACGCGAGCGGGCGGCGGAGGCGGATGTTTCGGCGGTGGGGACGTGAGGAGTCGGGGGCTGTGCGTTTGGGAGAGAAGAAGTCAGCGGGTCGGGTTCGACGGGCGGACGGGTCAACGGCGGCGAGTTAGGGTTCCGGTCAGGGCGGGGAGCGGCGGAGCTAGGCGGCTGCTTCGCGGATCTCGAGGAGGGCGGCTGCTTAGGGCACAAACGTCGAGGAAAGCGGCTGCGGCTATGCAGAGTTCGAGGTGTCTTTATAGGTCGTGCCGTCGCTCGGGAATACTGTTCCGATAGGAATTAGGGTTTAGTTAAGGTTAACGGGTCCGTGCCGACCTGACCCGACCCGTTAAGCTGGGTGGGTTCGGTTCAGGGTAGCGGTTCGGTCTGAGTTGGTTTGGTTTGGTTCAGTACGGTTTATTTGGAATAAACCCAGTTTATTTAGTGGTTTAATACGGTTTAATTATTACTAGTTTTTAGGGCTATAAACGGGTTTTCGGAGTCCAATAAATTCGCAGAAAATTACCCTATGCTCGGTTTTCCATTTTACACCATAAAATATTATTTCTATAATATTTTATCATGAATTAATAATAATTAAAAATCATTTAATTACCAAAGACCTAGGTTTTAATCATCAGAAAATTCCTAAAAATTCCAAAAAATCCAATTTAATAATTACTGAAAATTAGGGGGCTTACAAATAATGAGTCTGAATAATCCAAAATAATAGTCGGGTGGAGACAAATCCACTACCAATGACTATATCAATACTAAAATTAGGGAAAAGGGTAAATCTCCAATACAAAATAAGATGATGATATAAAGGTATCAGCGAAGAAGATCCATCACTAGAGATAATCAAAGATGATCAGAAGGTGAGACCTCCTCGAAAGAGATAAGTAGTAAGTCTTGATCCGTGCTCCTGCGAATAGTCAAGATCGTCTACACCTGGAAAGGGACCAGGTCCTCAGAGGGACGTAATAAGATACATAGAAGCATGCGAATTTGAATACAGTAAACATGTATAATAGGTAAAAATATGTAAGTACGATGTACAAGACAATCTATATGAATGCATGATGAGGACAACTTTTTGACGTATGGGCATGGGTAGGCTACTCTATATAAATCTCACAACTCGCACACACGGCAGGGACATTAGAAATTGATATATCGCGAGGGTAGCGACCAGCGTGACTCCAAAAATCGATATACCACGAGGGTAGCGACCAGTGTGATATACTACAGTAGTGCATGCTAGATACTATGGTTTACCATAGTGGTTATAGCCCATACGCCTACTGATTGTCCTCCCCTCCCATGATACTATGTGTCAAGTGTGTGTCAACATATGTATATTATATATAATTATGACTGAAAGAAAATACACATGCAATGAATATACAAAAATATAATAAGCATGCAAAGTACTATAAGCAATTTGGCAAGGTATCTTGCCTGGCAAGAGAGCTGCAAAGTTTAACATCCCGGAGTCAAGCACACAGGATCAGAAACTACGGCCTCAGAATGAATATCTCTGGATGCTGAAATAAATATCACCAACGTTCCCAGAATAAGAGAGATAGCTAAAAAATACTACCCTTTCATCCAATTTGGACACAGGAGCAAAACAGTAATTTCAGGTCAAAATGGGTCCACATGTAGGCCACTTTACACCGAAAAGCGTGCCAGAAGTAAAGGTCTCTAAATGGGACAAATTATAGGTCAAACAAATTCTAAAAGTCAATACAGACTCAACGGTACGTCCAATTTTGAATTTCGGTGAGCCAAACACAAATTTACCTAAAAAGTCAACCGTGGGGCCCGCAAATAGGCGACTTGGTCAACTGTCTCAGAATCATATGAAACCTGGGTCACAGGACCAGCGTGATACTATGAATCCATTGGCACAAGTTTCGACGCATTCTAACCAGCGTACACTAAATGGTACGGTATTTTGTAAAAGTCGCGATACAGGGGATTCTTCGTGGATACGGGTTGATTCCGACGCGCACACACGTCCAAATCAGTTTTTGCGAAAGTCCAGACGTCAGGGCATACCATACGCATCTCTCGGTGCACTTGGTATACGACGAGGCAGACCCGTTTGGCGGGGCGCGCTCCGTATCACAAGTTTTAACATTTTAAAAACAGTTTTTTATGAGTTTTCAACCTAATTAATACCTAATTTTAACAAATATAAAATAATGTAATTGACAAAAAATAATCTCGGTTATATGGTCTTTACACAAAAAAATTTAGATCTCGATTTGGATCTTTACTTGGGAGATATCGACCTCGGAACATAGGTCGATGGGGCAGTTTTATAGTTGTTTAAAATATGGTTTTTCCTAAAGTTGGCGTCGATTTTTACCTAGTTAATCACGCTGCTCGATGGGAACTAATTTACGGGGTTTAGAGAGGGATAAGTGGGGATTATACCGGCGAAGACGAATCGGAATTTGGTTGAGCGAGGAGGCAAAAATTATCGTGTGAAGTTGGGTATGTCGCTGCAGTTTCTGCGCGGCCTGCTCGCGGGTGACGCGGATGTACGACCGGCCGACGATGGCTGTTGTGGTGGTCGCAATGGCGGCTCAGGCGGGTGACGCGGCGCTCCGGTGGTGGCGGTCGGGGGAGAGATGAAAGCTAGAGTTTAGGGTTTATGATTATTAGATATATATAGGGAGGGAGAAGGAAAGGAAGAAGGGGTTCGTTGTGGGCCGCGAGCGGGTGTAAGCAGCGGGGGGGGATAGTGATAGGGTTTTTTTTTTCTTTCCATTTTCTTTTACTAATTCTTTTTATATTTTCTTTTCTATTTCTTTTCTTTTTTTCTTTTTCTTTTCTATTATTCTTATTATTACTAATAAAACGATAATTATCATTATAATTAATACTACTATTACTACTACTACTACTACTACTACTACTACTACTACTACTACTACTACTATTATTATTATTATTATTATTATTATTTATGTATACATTTAAGGTATAAAAAATTCAGAAAAATACGTTTGTACTCCGAAATTAATTTCTAAAAATCTATCACTCTCCCGCAAGGATCCATAAAATAAAATAGTTGTTTTGTACAATAATTCTAAATGATTAATTATCTAGGTACTTAAATCACTACGTATATATTATCTAAATAACTACAAAATAATATAAATAAATTTAATAATTAATTAATTAAATAATATTAAAAATATGGGGTTTTATATACTGACACAGACACGACACAAACACTGTCACAGACAAACCCTGACACAGATGTGACACACACACTGACACTGACACGACACATACATACACTAACACAAACATGACACACTGTCACAGACACACACACTGAGATAGACACGACACACACACACACACTAACACAGACATGACACGATATATATCCATGTAATTAATTAATTTATCATATTAACATACATTTTTGTTGTAAAGTAATATTGCATGTGTGTATTTAACTTAATTGATAAATGATATGTGTGACCATCCTAAATAGGATTTCTATATATGTATCGGGGAATCAAGTCGGACATTTTACTTATGCATTAATGTAGTGTGCGGGATAAATTCATAGAGGGTGTAAACCCTAACCCTAACTCTCTTTCTCTCGCACACATACAGATACGGACACGATATTTGATAGCGGACACAACACATATATAGACATGATATAGGATACGACACAGACATATATTTTTACACGATATGTCACTGACACGACACAGGACATGACACAGACCCTAACCCTAACCCTATCTCTCTTCACTGATACGACACATGACATGACACAGACCCTAATCCAAAGCCGAGACATGACACAGACCCTAACCCTATCTGAGTTAATTAGACGCAGTCTTGGATATCAAGTGAGGTGTTGTACAGTGCACACTTGTGCATAGTACAGTGAGGGTGTGTGTGTGTGTGGATATCTCGATGCTGCGGACACTAACACTAACCCTAACCCAAACTCGAACACACGGACACACTAACATGCATACACTAACCCTAATACAGACACGAACACACACACATATTTGTATCATGTCATCTCATGATACGTATAGTAAAATTGTAGGACACATGGATATGAAAGGTTAGGGCACAATATCAAGGATAAGGTTGTAAGCATTTTATCGGACACGGACACACGCATACATGTCAAGTGTGGATATCCAGGAGTATATCAGGGAGTGTCAATTATGTATCCTGGACCAAAAAAAATTAACATTGGATATCCATGACTTAATTTTTCAATTAGAAAGTCATAGCCTAAACAAATGTCAAGTGTGAATATCTAGAATACATAGTCGACACTCATTGATACACTGCAATATGGGTATCCAGGATACATAGTTGAACGAAGAAGTATTAGTGCTAGGACTAGGTGTATCAGTGTATGTACTATATTTCTGAGTATTCTTATGTGTATGTAGACGAGTAGGTGTATAGCATAATTGGGTATTCCTGAGTATCAATGCTAGGACTAGGAGTACCAGTACATGTACTGTATTTAAATAAAGAAGATAAATTTTCAGAAGAGGATTAAAATATTAATATAAAATCTATTTAGACTTGTGACATGTACTATAATTTAAACTATTTTCTTGAACGATGTCTATTCATCTTTGCATATCTAGAGTGAGTGTCATTTTGATAATATACACTACCAAATATTTACATGAGTATATACTTGAACGATGTCTATTCATCTTTGCAGAAGTATCTAGAAATGAATATAAATTACTATCTGCGTTATTGTTCGTGGATGTACAACTGTCATCCTGATGACATGTGCGGTGTGTGGGATAAATTCATTGAGGGTATACAGCAGTTCCTGCAGTTCGTCAAGGCGTACCCTCAGTACATAGACGGTACCAAAATTAAGTGTCCGTATGTGAGATATCATAACTTGAAATATTATCCAGAAGTGGAAGTCACATATCATTTATACTCGAAGGATTTCATGCCAAATTACTATCAGTTGACCGCGCACAAAAAACTTATGTCTTTAGCATCGGAGTCGGAGCCTTATGTGGATCCATATATAGATGTCCACGATGATGCTACTTACGATGACGGGTGGGTGAACATGATTTTTGATGCGACGGGGCCTAGTTTCGATCCGGACAATCATGATGCAGCTAAGGAGGCACCGAATACTGATGCTGCAAAGTTTATGGAGTTGCTGAAAAATGCAAGGACTCTATTATATCCTGGTTGTGAGGATCATTCACTGTTGGAGGTAGTTATAAGATTGTTGAGCATCAAGTCCGATTTTAACATATCACAAGAATGCTATAACCGAATGATGGATTTGATTATAGAGATCTTGCAAGAGGGTGCAAAGTTTCCTAAAGATTTCTACCGATCTAAGAGGATGGTGAGATCGCTCTGGATGGGATACGAGAAAATTGATGCATGTCACAACGGGTGCATGTTGTACTACAAAGACGACAAGAATGAAGATGTGTGCAGATTCTGTGGTACTGCGGGTATAAAGAGCCACTATTGTCACGTATTCATGGAGAAGTTAATTATGATTGCATTTCTAAAATTCTTACCGTAGGTCATTTGGGATCCAATGACATAACTCAATATATTCTTCAAATATCTTTTCTCTACTAAGTTGCTCATCAATCGTCTAGAAAAGCAAGAAAAGGACATTGCGGTAACACTCTGCAAGTTCGAGAAGGTGTTTTCTCCTGGATTCTTCAACTCCATGGAGCATTTATCAATTCATCTTTCCTATGAGGCACGTGTTGGTGGTCCTGTCAGTTATCGGTGGATGTACCCATTTGAGCGGTATCTGAATCACCTAAAGGGAAAAGTAAAAAAAAGGTACGGGTTGAGGGCTCTATTTATGAAGCTTATGTTCACGAGAAGATTATAAACTTTTGCTCGACGTATTTCAAATCTTATGTTGCTACTAATAGAACGAGAGCTCCGAGAGACGACAATGGATATCAGGAATCTAATGATGCAATACTGAAAGTATTCAATGCGTCCAAAAATCCTTCGGAGAAAATAAACAAGAGATATTTAAATGACGACGAGCTAAGGGCTACTCAATTGTATATATTACTCAATTACGACGAGGATAAAGTGGAGAAGCTAGATGGGTAAGTAATTAATATATCCACATTTACGTCATCTCAATATAATAGTATAAGCTAATATTATGCTACTAATTAGCGGTTACTTTATTATTTTTTAGCACATATAATGATGATCTGAGGTCGGTTAGACCCTACATAACAAACGAAGAAGTAAAACAAAAAATGAGACGTTATTTTCCTTCTTGGTTGAGCGCATATATAAGGAGCTCGGTAATTACTTTTTTTTATGTACTTGCACAATAAATAACTTACTATCGCTACTTTGGTCTTTAGGTCGATCGTCTAATAACACCCAAGACTGAATCTATTAGAACTCTAGCTAAGGGACCAATTACTGCCATTAAAATATGGCTAAGTTACTGTGTGAATGGGTTTATGTTCAAGTCAACAAATACTCCGATCAGAGATAGCTTTCTGGATCTTGATTCCATAAAAAATATTCGTTTGTGTATCAAATATTCGAACTACAAAGACGTCGATATAGGTAGTAATTTTGTTGGCATCTTATGAGAGATTGTGGAGTTGACATATAATTATGGCATAAAAACTACTAAGATCATGCTATTCAAGTGTGAATGGTTTGATTAGATTCAAAATTAAGGTTGGAAAATTGACAAGTATGATCTTGTGGATATAAACTACAAGCGTAGATATCAAAGCTACGAACCATTTGTCCTATCAAGTCAAGCTCAGCTCGTATACTTCACAACTTATCCTAGACAGGGGACATCGAGATCGGATTGGTGGGTAGTATGCAAGACTAAAGCTAGAAATACCTTTGACGTTGATGAAATAGCTTATCAGGAGGACGAGCTACCTCTTATAACAAATATTAAAGATGTGGACTCAACGAAAGTTACTCATTACACGACTAATAATATAGAAAAGATAGAATTATCTGAAGATGAAGATGAAGATAAAGTTGATAAAAATAAAGATGAGGAGGAAGAGGAAGAGAGGGACGAGGAAGGCGAACAAGATAAATTTTCTGAAGATGATTGAAAATAAAATATTTTGCCTGTAAAATATACTATATTTTGACTGTAGAATGTACTATTTTGATGAAAATATGTATTATATTTTGATTGTAGAATGTACTTTCCATTTAGATTTGTGACACTACTAGTTATTTACTGTACAATTCTATTAATGCTGTGAGATATGCATAACATTTTGACTGTAGAATATACTATATATTTGTTTATTTGTTCTATCGTCATATGTTGTTATCAAGTATGATAGGACAACGTGAAGTGTTCGACAGGTCCCGAGGTAGACAGAATCCTCCGGTACTGTCTACTATTGGTTCTCGATCCTTGGCGCCAAGTACTCCAGTATATCGACTAGTCACATCTTCGACTGCGACGACGTTACGTGGCAGCACTCTTGGGATAAGTAGTTCCAGGCCTAAGACTACTCCCTCGTCCAGAATTCCTCTTGCTAATAAAACCATAGAGACAGATGAGCATATGCCAGAGGTTGAGTCAATATCATTCCAGCATCAGCTAGGTCCTCCATGCGCACCTCCGGACGAGACGAGGACGGAGATTTGGGTCGACGGTACAAAGTAAGTCAATTAGTTGGTTTAGTATCATATATATATATCGTGTATTTCTTTATTCATCATATATTCATTTTTTTGATAAAAATAATTATCTTTGTATAAATATTGTCCCTCGTCAGTATATAGATGCCTGGGCCACTTTCTGAGATACAACTATGGTGGCCCTTGGATCAACTACTCTGATGCTCCGGATGAGAGAAAGGCGTTCTGGCTTGTGCACTTCAAGGTAAAAGTATATTATATCAATCATCTAATTTATGCATATTATATAACTTACTAAATTACTTCTTGTAGCAAACTTATTTCTATCCACCGCACCAGGCCGAGTAGATCGAGCAGATATTTTCTGTTGTTGCCGCCAAGCTGATCCGTGATGCTCTGGATAACCAGAAGGCTCGTAATCATGAAGGAAAACTAATCCAAGGTTGGATCACGCCTGAGCAGTGGATTGCAATAGGGGCTAGATTCGGCGATCTGAGATACAAGGAAAGGTCTGAGAAGGCCAAGGCGGCTAGGCAGAAGGCATCAAAGTGGTGTGGTAGCTCGATTCTGATGACGAAATATTTTCGCTGTTTGGTATATTTTTTATTTCAGATATATTATTTTAATAAAATGGTAGTGGGATAAAATATTTAATTTTAGTAATAAGTAATATATTTTTAACAGATACAGAGGGGTGAGGATGCCAATATGGTAACCGTCTTTCTGGCCACCCATCGAAAGGACGAGAATCTTATTGATGAGAGGGCCTCGCAGACCTATGTAAGTATTACTTTACTTTGTGTTAATTTTAACATAACTTAAGAAATAAGCAAATAAAAATCCTGCTATTCGTCACTAACAATCATTACATGAATTACACATCATTACATGCACTAACAATCCTGCTATTCGTCACCCAAAAGTTTTTGGTTATGTTATCTTCCATTATGTGGTATTTGATAACTGACATGACAAATTCTAAACCCAAAAATTAATCACCCAAAAATTGTTAATCTTAATCTTAATTTAATTTAATGTTATGAATGTTAAAATTTGTAATATCATATGTTAATTTTAATGTTAATGTTAATTTAATTTACATGTAGATCTTCTCGTACATATTGTAGAACAGGAATTACACATCATTATATGTACATAAGTTTACCACTATGTTTGGGAAGGGAGAAAAATAGAGGTTAAAATTTGAAAAAAAAAGTGGTAGTAAAATCAAAAGTTATATTGTTTGGAAAGGGGAAAGAAAAGTGGAGGAGAAAAATTTGAAAAAAAAATTATGTAGGCACCACAAAAAAAAATTCTCTTAGAATGGAAGAAAAATGAAAACATGAAATTTTTTTTTAGTAAAATTTATCCAATTATCCCTCAAGTAATTCGTTGTCTTTTTCTATGTTTAGAAAGTAAAGGACAAAGTAATAATTTTATCTATGTCCCACAAAAAAACAAAAAAAAATAATTTTACATTCTTATTCCTACTTTTGGTCATCCAAACAAGAAGAGATAAAATTAAATTTTTTTCACTCCATTTTACTCCCTCTCAATTTTTCTTTTGGTCATCCAAACGTATTTAGCGACGTCAAATAAAAATGTCGCTAAAATAAATTTTAGCGACGTCTTAGACGTCGCTAAACACGTTGCTAAATATTTTTAATAATAACGTCGCTAAATACGTCGCTAAACGTCGCTAAATTAGACATATTAGCGACGTTTAGTGACCTTAATTGAACTTATAGCAACTAATCATTTAAAATCTAAATAAAGTCGCTAAACGTCGCTAAACGTCGCCATTTAGCGACGTCTAGCGACGATTTTACATGGAGTCGCTAATTTATATTTTATTAGCGACGTTTCATTTGACATCGCTAAAAATGTCGCTAATCCCGCTTTTTCTAGTAGTGTGTGGCCTACCTTGCATCGAAAAGTGTGCCAAGGGTAAAGTTCTCTAAATAGGACAAATTATTGGTCAAATAAATCCTAATCAATGATACGAATTCAACGGTATGTCCTATTTTGGAATCCGGTGAGCCGATCACAAAATTGCTCGTCAAGTCGAATCTTGGGTCCGTGAAACGGTGATTTGTCGACTGACTCAAAATTAGACGAAACTCGGGTCACATGACAAGTCAGACGTTGCGAGTCCAATGGCACAATTGTTGTGGCGATCTGATCTGCGAACACAAACTAATTGGGAAATTAGCAAAATATCGATACTGGGGACTTTCGATTGATACGGGTTAATTTTGGCGTGCACACACGTCCAAATCAGGTTCCACAAAAGCCCACACGTCAAAAAATACCATATGCGCCTTTTGGTGTAATTGTACGCGATGGGATGGTCCGATTTGTCGGAACGGAAACAGTATCGCAAAATTTAAATATCTTAAAACAAGTTTTTTGATTTTTTGAACCAAATTTTTAATGGCTAAATACTGGAAATTAAATTAAACTAATTAATGGCTTTTGAAGATGGTTAGGTTGTATACAGGTCTGTTTAATTGGATTTCAAAAATACCTAATAACCTAGCGGGAATCATCGCATCAAGTTGGAATTTTCAACCCAAAAAAGTCTATAAAGTTAATGTTATTCAGTTAGTTTTTAAGGTTTTTGCACCTAGATTTTCACCAAATAAAATATCATGTTAATTCTAGAAAACCAAAATATCCTAGAGAGGGTTTTGTAGACTATCCAGAAATCCTTACGGATTGAAAAATGGCTGAGTAAAATTAAAAATACAAGACGATGAACAGGGGTACCTGGCAATGTTGTGCAGCTGAACGAAAATCACTTCTCGGGGTTGCCGCGCTCACTCTGATGACTTTTCGATATTTGCAGGTGATTTTCTACGTGCGGGGGATGTCGGAGAACCTCCAAAAATTTCCGGTTTCGCGTTTGGTGGTGTATACGGCTGTAGGGAGGAAAATAGTATTTTGGGTTCTGCTTTTATACCTAGGATTTTGTCTAATTTCTACTAGGATTTGCATCCAGTTTTAGGTTAGGGTTTGGGTTGGATTAGGTTTTATTTGGAAGAGACAATATCCAAGTTTCCAGAAAATTTTATCTCATGGAATTTGGATATGTTTTGATAGGGTTTTGGGCTGAGGGAACTTGGGGTTTTGGTTTTGGTTTCAGCCGAATAAGGGGCTATTTGGATTCAACGGGTATTATTGGAGATGGGTGACTTGCGAGAATTTGATAATCTCACAATTTATTGGTTTTTTTCTTTTTCTTTTCAATTTTCTTTTCTATTTCTTAATCCTAATTCCTTTCTTTTTCTTTCTCTTTTCTAACTCATATAAAATTTTGTTGTGATAATTTATCTTAACATTATTATTATTATTATTATATTATTATTATTATTATTATTATTATTATTATCATATTAAGTAATTAATTAATAATTATTATAATCCTCTTAAACTTTAATAATTCATAGAAAATTGTATTGATTCCCAAAAATTACAAAAAAAATATATTACTATTTCTTTTATTTCCTATTATTTAATTAATATTACAATTACTATTTATTATATATTAATTATATTTTTTTATATTTTTTGAGGGATTTTATATTTTATCCAACTTACAAGAATTTTGTCCTCGAAATTAAAAATAAAGCATTGTTTAAAACTAAGAGGATGTCATACGGTAAAGGAGTGTTAAGTACGAGATATCATACCTCAAACTTGGGAATGATAAAATATAAATCATGTATTAAATTCTAAGGGTCAGTCTGGTCAGCTTTAGATGAGGCAATATTGCACGAATAAGTTTTAGTACAAGGAGGACTTGCACATGGAATCGAGGATACAAAGAATACGATAGAGGAGATGAGTAACCCATGGGGATGAGGTATTGATAGGAAAGAGAATACTTCTACTTCTACTTATATCATCTACCAGTTTTGTAGTTATGCCAAATAGTTAAAATATCATCATATTCTTATAGCTGCTAAGTCACCATATACAATTCTACATCTATCTATACTCCTAGAATCCCGTGTCATAGTGAGATATATAGATCTAGTACTATCCACGTGTCACACTTCCATCTAGTATGATCGTTCGTATTTCCAAAATAGAAAAAGATGAGAAACAATGATAGTGATATTAAGGGGAATGAACGAGTACAATTGCGAAGGTCAAGGGAGATAATCACATTCAAAAAGGAAGTTGTTAAATAACTGTGGATTGAGATCATATCTTGGTCTATTCCTATTTGCATGCTCATATTAGTACAGTTACGTAACTGATACGATATGCTTTGACTTGTCTGGAGGGCAAGTATGTTCATCTAATAAGCTAAGTCAACTATGTCTCAATCCATGTAAAATAGTCATATGAAGAGCGAATCAAGTAGACTAAGGTTAATCAGACCATAATACACCGATTCTAATTAAATAATGTATTGGTGGACGTCCCCAATAATAAATATGTCATGAATAAGCTCAATAAAAGAATAAGCTTGCAAAACTTGGCTATAATAGCAATATAAGTCAAGATAGTCCAAAAATATAAGTACGTGGAATTATGATGAATGAAAGTACAAATAGTTTAAGTTCATCAAGAACCTAAGACTTGTCCGGTGTTTGTGCCTCTATATTTGCCAAACTAACTTCTTGCTAAGTCTATGGTCGACAAAATGGGTGTTATGGACCTCAAAACTCTACAATCTAGGCAACACTATCTCCTTATACTAGCATATATTCAGTGTCATTCAATTATACTTCATTAATGGTTCATAAGGACAATGAGATGCTAGGTTGTGAGGCTGCTACCCAACTTACAAGGTTTTAACTAATAGTGTAATTGACATATGGGCACATATACCTAGTAGAAATCATCTTTCTAACCTCTATAAAGCACAAAAGAAAAGATAAGATTTACATTGTGAAAGGATCAAGCAAGATGCAATTCAAGCAGTCAAATAAGAATTCGAAATGAAATCAAGGGAGGTGATTAAATAAGTGGATGAGATCATATACTCTAATTCTATTCACTGGCTTGCACGGTACAGTAACGTAATCGAGACAATATATTCTCGACTTGCATGGGCCACCACAAAAATATGTCACATTCCAATTCCAAAATACATAGGATTAGGAATACGTAAGCATGCCATCCGTATGTATATGGCTACTCCAATATATGGAAACCATAACACATATGTACACTGTAATATGAATAATAATTCACAAGTGGTACGTACATATATAAATCACAGGCACAACTAAATCTCATCCACAAAACCAAATAAAAATAAATAATCAAATATGACAAAGAACCAAAATGGAATAGTCGAAAAGGCCAATGGTTGGGTGGAGATATATCCACTACCAAACCAGAATAAGGAAACATAATCTAACTACTAAAATAAATAAACAATAGGGAAAGTAGCAACTCATCTGCGAACTAAATAATCTCGAAAGGAAAAACTCCTCGAAAGAGAAAGAAGTAGCAAGTCCTGGTCTGTACTCCTGCGAATAGTCATGATTGTCTACACTTGGAAAGGGACCAGTTCCTCATAGGGATGTAACAAGATACATAAAAGTACGACACAATATACTAAAAATAAACATCCATAAAGGTCTCATAACCATTCTATGTAAAATAAACTTTTGAGGACAACATTCCTAATAAGAAGCTCTCGACACATACCGGTGCTCGACACACGTAGTGCTCAACCGAGTCACTAGTGGACAATCTAGAGAAAAGTAAATAAATGCTCGACACACGTAGCGCTCTGCTGAGTCACCCATGGCCATCTCGAAAAAAAGTAAATAAATATGAGAACCCCTACGCTAACAACTGTCCTCCCCATCCCATGCTCCTATTCGTGTCGTATCCACAATACTAGAATACCCCTAATAACTGCCAAGTCTTCTAGCATGCAAATATATTAGCAGTTATCTCATATCGCACATCCCAAACGTATCACTGGCCACTCAATACGCAGGTCCGTGATCTATATGAGACTCACAACTCGTGTAACACATGTGTCAGGGCCATATGAAACTTAAAGATGCCTCAAAATTATGGGTTAGTCTCTTAAATCTAGGTCAATATGCATAAATATAAAATAAGAAACAAAAGACGACGCCATCCATCATGGCACTCAAGTTTCCTTAGATGCACAGTTTAATAATATACATAGATAAGAAAATAAATGATAAAAATAAAATATGCAGATATGAATGTAAATAAAAAGTGGTAGTGACAAGGTATACTTGCTTGGCAAGAATTTGGTGTAGTAATGACGTCAAGACGACACTAGGAACCAAAAGATACAGATTCTGAACAAACATCTCCTGATGCTGAAATAGACATCACCAACGGTCCCAGAATAAGTGAGATAGTCAAAAAATAACACCCTTTCGTCCAATTTGGACACAAGAGCAAAACGGTAATTTTAGGCCAAAGCGGAGTCCACATGTAGCCCACCTTGTACTGAAAAATGTGCTAAGGGTAAAGGTCTCTAAATAGGATAAATTATAGGTCAAATAAATGCTAATCGACGAAACAAACTCAACGGTATGCCCAGTTTTGGATTTCGGTGAGCCGATCACAAAATAGCTCATCAAGTCAAAACATGGGGCCCACGAAACGACGATTCTTCAACTGACTCAGAATTAGATGAAATATGGGTCACATAATAAGTTACACGCTACGAGTCCAATGGCATAAGTTTTATGGCGATCCGATGAGCGAACGCAAACTAATTGGAAAATTAGCAAAACACCGATACATGAGACTTTCGACTGATACGGGTTAATTTCGGCGTGCACACACGTCCAAATCAGGTTCTGCGAAAGTCCACACGTTAGAAAATCCTATACGCGTCTTTCGGTGCAATTAGTACGCGACGAAAGAGTCCGATTTGTCAGAACGGAACCTGTATCGCAAAATTTAAATATCTTAAAACAAGTTTTTTGGGTTTTTGAACCTAATTTTTAATGGCTAAATATTAGAAATTAAATTAAACTAATTAATGGATTTTGAAGATGGTTTGGTTGTATACGTGCATGTTTAAGTGGATTTCAAAAATCCCTAATATCCTAGCGGGAATCATCGCATCAAGTTGGGATTTTCAACCCAAAAACCGTCCATAAAGTTAATGTTATTCAGTTAGTTTTTCAGGTTTTTGCACCTAGGTTTTCACCAAATAAAATATTATATTAATTTCAAAAAACAAAAATATACAAGAGAGGGTTAAGTAGACTATTCAGAAAACTTTACGGATTGAAAAATGGACGAGTAAAATGAAAGATACAAGACGATGAACAGGGGTACCTGGCAATGTTGTGCGGCAAATTACTTCTCGGGGTTGCTGCGCTCACTCCGACGACTTTTAGGCATGTCCAGGTAATTTTCTAAGTGCGGTGGATGTCGAGGAAACTCCAAAAAATTTTGGTTTCACGTTTGGTGGTGTATAAGGCTGTAGGGAGGAAAAATAGTGTTTTTGGTTCTACTTTTATACCTAGAGTTTTGGATTATTTCTACTAGGATTTGCACCTGATTTTAGGTTAGGGTTTGGGTTGGATTATGTTTTATTTGGAAGAGGGTATATCCAGGTTTCCAAAAAAATTTATCTCATCGATTTTGGATATGTTTTGATAGGGTTTTGGGTTGAGTTTTGATTTCGGTTTCAGCTGAATAGGCGGCTATTTGGGTTCAGCGGGTATTATAGGAGATGGGTGAATCGCGAGAATTTGATTATATCGCGAGTTATTATTTTTTTTTCTTTTTTTGCATTTTCTGTTCTTTTCTTTTCTATTTCTTAATCCTAATTCCTTTCTTCTTCTTTCTCTTTTCTAACTCATGAAATTTTGTTGTGATAATTTATCTTGACATTATTATTATTATTATTATTATTATTGTAATAATAATAATAATTATTATCATATTAATTAATTATTAATTATTATAAACCTCTTAAACTTTAATAATTCATAAAAAATTGTATTAATTCCCAAAAATTATAGAAAAATCATATTAATGTTTCTTTTATATATTTTAATATTTTATCGATCGATATGGCGAGGGACATATAATATTATTTTTCTTCTTATTAAGCATGACAAGGTTCTTTCATTTGAAGCATATTCTAACTATTAGCATGTAAACTTCCATCTTAGAACCATCGCATCGAAGGTTCATTTGTTTCACAAGCATGCAAATCTTCTTATCTTGTTTTAGCATAGCAAAAGTTCTACTTTCAATTAAGCAAGTAGACTAGTTCTCTTAAAACATACAGCCACATGTATTATCATTCTCAGTGATTACGATCTAATTCTTTAGCTACAAACATGCATTCATTCTTATAAATTCTTTATTAGGCGTTAAAGAATCGGAAAGTGAAGCCTTGTCCACTCACCAAGATCAATTGTCTTATGTCCAACAAGGAAGCTCTTTTAGAAGGCTTTCTCTCGAGCCAACAAACCGATATCTCTGTCTATATAGTGTCATCGCGAAGCGGACACTATATTTTCTAGTCGGTCAAAGCATATTATAACTCAGTATCACTGGATATGAGATGTGCTTGAGGCGAAGGATGTGACGCTTGAGAAAGTTCATACGGAGGACAATGGAGCAGATATGCGTACGAAGGTTATACCAAGAGGAAAGTTTGATTACTGCTGGCGGATCATCGGTATAACGAGCTCCTCTACCTAGTTGGAAAAGGGAAGATTTTTTTGGGTGTTGCGTGGGGTTCCCAACCTATTCAGAGAAGCTCGGGAGTGTGACGAGTGTCATCTATGTGTTAATTGGAGAAGCTCGGGTGTGCGACTAGCGTCATTCGTGTGTCGAAGAAGCTTGGGATATCAGAGTAGTATTCAGAGCATATCAGTTTGTGGTTCCTACTAACGAACATGAGGATGCCCCTGGTAAATGGCAAAGGTTGGCAGCCTATGGTGGAGACGGTGTGCCTGCACCGATCGAATGACAACTGGGCCAGCATGCGAGATGTCTCCTCCACCTCCTGCACCTCCTGTCCCTCAAATGAGAGCATAGAAGTGTGTTGGTAGAGGGAGGAGAGCACATCGTTGTTGGTGTCGAAGAGGTGATAGTTGTGGTCCATGAATGCCTTTGCCACCATCTCCGTATTGTTCTCGTCTTCCTTGTCCATCTCCATTTCCTCTTAAATTGAGAATGTTCTCATGTTCTCCATGTCAACTGTTATGTCAACAACATTGTCAGATGTCATATATGGAAGATGATATCATCCAATTTTTTTGGAAGGCAAATAACAGAATTGCAAACAATAACTCTCTTACCTTTTTTTTTTATACGTAATTGTCTAACTACATAGGGTAAATTTAATAAACAATAGTAAAATATATAAGAATATTTTTGGAAGAAAATTTCGCCAGCATTTCTTATTATATAGTACTATAGATTTGCACTGAAAACTTAATCCCTTCTGTAGATCTTAAAATCTGACATGACCTATTGAGATATCATTTATTTTAACAAATAACATAATATAAGCTATTAATAGAAGCCAACATCACCATCTATTAATATAAGCTATTAATAGAAGCCCAACCATACTTTTATTTTTGCCACTGATTCCCATCAACCATAATTGAGCCGGAATATGTCATTCTGCACAAAATAGATCCCATTCTGCGTCGTCGGAATCAACTGAAACATCTGCATCCGAATCCGAACAAGAACCCAAATCAGAAATTATCTGGAGCTAAAGCAATAAAACATATTAGTAGAAAATGAAAAATTAATCATAAACAATTGGACACGGTCAGGCATTTGAACAATTCTTCATGAGTAAAAATATTAAGGACTGGAAAAAAAAATTATATGGCTAAATGAATGTCGGAAGTTCAGAATCATCATCATCATATCCAAGGAGAACAATATTTCCATAAAAAAGAAGAATATAACTTTACCTTTATATTTTTAACTTTGTAAAAGCAAACATTGAAAAAAGTTGAAGAACAAATATATGAAACATTATATAGCATTGCCAATAATTTTCTTTTCTTTCTGAGATGATAGTGGCATGCTACAAAATATAAAATATCAGTTACATTCTGCAGTATGGAAGGGCACTAGCTCAAAGTGTGTATATGATCATATGTACTATATATTTCATAGAGTTGAATGAATAATTTAAAGCCTAATTAAATTTCAACTTGATACTCTCAACTATCCAAGTTTTTCAATCCGATATCCGAAGCTTTAATATTAGACAACTTAGTACCTCAACTATAGTTGTACAACTTAATATTCTAACAGTGTTAGCAAAAAATTCTAAATGACAAAAATACCCCCCTCATTCGTGGTCATTTCAAATACCCCCGAAGGGATGGAAGGGCGAAAAAATTAACTCCTGACTAACGGAGGGTATCAGCTTGAAAATATTCAATAGTCGATGATAGTAATTAAGGGCTAATTAGAGTTTAGACCTTGGATTTTATATCAGCTTAGAGTTTAAGTCCTAACATGTTCAATTAGAAAGTTTACACCCTGAATTTTAATTTTTTTATTTCATTTTTTCCGTCGTCTATATAGGAAGATTTTATTGTCAAGCATGGGAGGGAGGGTATAATGGAAAAATAAACAAAATAATAAAAATTCGGGATCTAAACTCTCCAATTAGACAAGTCAGGACTCAAACTCTTAAGCTGGTATAAAACCCAGGGACTAAACTCTAATTAGCCATAATCTATTCTAGGCTTCACCATAAAAAAATTTATTCCAAAAATACCCTTCAATATATTTATTAATTAAAAAGAAAACCTACAATAAATTCTACTAACAACCATTTACGAGATGTATTAATGTATTACGGAAATCGAATGGTTCATGCTACTTCTTGATAAGTCGTTACCACGGAATTCGAAGGGTTGAACCGTTAACCTATATAATTAAAAGCAGGAGAGTTGAGAACAACTCATCAATGTCATCCACTCCAAGATACGCACAAAGCACGCGCATATATACTACTTTGTATAATATTAAATCTTAGGGTGATCAACTATCAACTTGAAATTAAGACTAATTTAAAAGAATTTAAAAGAAGTAAGAATACTTCAACTTCTAAGAATACTTTGCTGGATGCAAACACTCACGTACTAATAATTGGAAAATGGAATAGGTCTTTATCGAGGGTGATTGCAAAGGGTTAATAGACACCATTGTACACAAGCACAAAGACACCCTACGGAGAGTACGCCACACTGTTGAAGAAGCTCGCATTGCTGACAATGAGTTTGAAGTAGTCGAATTTGGTTTCACTCCAAGAACCAACAATAGTTGTCAAACAAGAAGAAATAAATTTGTCAAACAAGTTATATCAACATATAATGGGGCTAGGTAATAAATTTGTTTACTTGGCTGAAGTTGAGATGGTGCTCCTCCCCCGGAAGCTGGAGGCTCCCGCTGACGAAGACGAGGATGCCCCCGGTGAACGGAGAGGGCTGGCAGTCCACGGTGGAGACGGCGTGCCTGCACCGGTCGAACGGCAGCTGGGCGAGGACCCGCGAAATCTCCTCCACCCCCTGCACCTCCTGCCCCTCGAAGGAGAGCATGGAAGTGCCCTGGTAGAGGGAGGAGAGCGCGGCTTTGTTGGTGTCGAAGAGGAGGTAGTAGTGATCCACGAACGCCTTTGCCACCATCTCCAGCTGCCCCTCCTCCATATTCTTCTTACTTGTCTTCCTTGTCCATCTCCATTTCCTCCTCTTTAAATTGAGGATGTTCTCGCCTTGAGATTGGCAATGATAAATGAATGGATAAAGAGGAGAGGGGGCACGTTGGATTTATTCTTGCACTTTTACTTTTGTATGACATACTAGTGCTGAGCCACACTCACTACCAAATGAAAGAGCGACGTCATAATAAAACGTTGCTAACATTAAAGACTTGAGCGACTCCAAAAATAAACGTCACTATACCTCGCTGTTGGCGACATATAGCGACGTTTAGCGACTGTATTTCAGTTTTTTAAAAGAATAGTCGCTATAAGCTTCTTTAAGGTCGCTAAACGTCGCTGAGTTTTTGATTAGCGACGTTGATTTCTTTTAATTTTTAGCGACGCTTTTAGCGACGTCTATAACGTAGTAATTTTTTGAATTAGCGACGCTTAGCAACGTCTATTTATGACGTCGCTAATAAAAAATTAGCGACGTCATAAATAGACGTCGCTAAACGTCGCTAAATTTTTTAATATAGGGTTCAAGATTTTATTTTTTCCAATTCTGTCGAACTCCTCCCCCAAATTTTCGAAACCCCCCCTCTTCCCCCCCCCCCTCTCCGGCGAAGTACCCCCCTCTGGCGTCCTCCACATCCCCCTACTCCTGCGTCCCTCCATCCCTACCCCCCTCCCCCACCGGCTCCCCCACAGCCCCCCTACTCCGGCTCCCCACCCCCCAAGTGCCCCCCTCCCGCACGGCTCCTCCCTTCCGGCGTGGCTCCTCCCCTCCGACGACCTCGGGCCTAAGAGTTGATTCGGGATCTGTGTGCAGACGTTCCCGAAGCTCCTAGTGGTAAAACTCCCGCACTACCGGTATCTCGTCGCCGCACACGACTTCGAGAGAATGACCAGAACTTAGCTCTGTCCAGAGCTTGGAGATGAGTAAAATGACGACGAAGAATGGAGTGAAAAATCTGTTGGCAGCAATTTTTCGGAGAGAAAGATTTCTGATATTTTACAAAGAAAAAATAGACAAATATATAATACTAATATGTAACGGTATGAATTAATTTTTCTATTAATTCAGCCGTTACACAGGAGAAAGAAAGAATGAACCTGGACACAAAATTATAACGGTTCAAAAATAATTTGTAACGGAAGAAATTAATTTTCCAACGTTCAGAAAATTAAATGAAAAAAGAAGAGGAGCAAAAAGAATTTTAGGGTCCCAGCCCGAACCCGAAGAGGAAATTGAATCGGCATTCGGCGCCCGCAGATGTGGGTGCGTACCCGCACCCGTTACGCACGCCGAACCAAACCGAGCAGGGCCGGGCGGCGGCGGCGGCACGCACGTGTGGCCTAAGGGGTTCCCCACACAACAACTTTCAGAGAGCAAAGAAGAGAAACTAATATATGTACACAAGAAGGAGTTGGCCCATCCGATGTGGGACTAAAGAAAATGAAGGAGCTTGAGCTTTTGAAAGTAAAGCCAACAGGGCTGTCGGTTACATATTCATATTATTTTTGACTCAATCAATATTGAGATCACTCACTATCATCTTCAACGTGAGTCTCAGTTGCGTGCTCCTGACTTCCATCTTTATTCCAAATAGTTTTCCACCCTTGATTGCACTGACTAAGCAAATGTTTTTGTTCCCGCGAGATTCTCTCGAACCTACACCCCCACCCGGTCACATTCAACATAATTAAAGCTCTCTCATACATTTGCATCTTCGAAAAGAGTCTATGCATGATGCACACCATATGTCCAAGGCCTATATATCCTTCTCAACAGTGCAAATCGAGATGTATCTTTCGTATCGTCAGTCGGTTAATTACATACGTTGATCTCCTTTTTGGCTTTGAACTACTGAATAATTGTTACTCTAATGAGTTTTGGCACCCCTCCTTATGATAAACCTAGAGCCTTAAAGCAACTCTTACTTGTAGAATGACTAATTGTCATGGAAACAATAGTTTGACCCTCAAGATATGACACATCCTTATTCACCACTTCCCTTAACTAACTGAATCCTCCGTTTTCTCAATTCTACATGAAGGCCCTTCTTGACAAGCCCATGTTGATCAACAATACTCTGTCGAACATCTGTCGAGCCCTCATAAGATGCCACAAGCCGCCAGTGTACTTCAATAGTTATACATGTTGCAGCGTATAAACTCTCGAGCTAGTAATTGGGCTTGAATC
Organism: Iris macrosiphon; assembly: GCA_036927795.1. Taxonomy (NCBI): domain Eukaryota; kingdom Viridiplantae; phylum Streptophyta; class Magnoliopsida; order Asparagales; family Iridaceae; genus Iris; species Iris macrosiphon. Next base: position 181,714,845 of record JAYESA010000009.1, read on the forward strand.
CTTTATAAGCATCTAGTCTTTGTCCTAAACATACTTCGGTAGACATCATCCTCCAGCCTTCCGACAGATACTAATTGAGGGGCAAACTCGGTATGTGCCAAACTGCCTTAAGGACAAAATTCTTTCCAAGCCCTGTCTCTAAGAGCATATCATTGATGTCCAAAATTGTTGTTTTTCCCTTGTCGTCCATCTTCGCTCGCTTGTGACATGGGATTGCCTTTCATTTAGGAAGCAACTAGGGAGGGCTCTGACTATGACGATCCTTGTTACTTATGCCGAATCTTGTTATTATGTAGGTTGATTTTGACTAGCTTTATCATGAGTACTCCCTCTAGATACGAGTTACTCATCGATACCACCAATGTTTCCTAATTATCAGATAGAGAACTCAAGAGCATTAGAGTAGACCAAAGCTCATCATTAATTGTCAAACAACTAATTGATAATCCTTTGAACCACGTTCAAATGTTGTGCCACTGGAGTACCCTTTATGTATTTCGAGTTGACGAGTTGGCGAATAGAAATTTTTTTTGCAAAAATCTTTATAAAGACATAGTGAAACACCGAACCGCCATTGGTGGATCAATCGAAATAGTCTTTCGATACACTCTCTTCTAGTCAAAGTATACATGTCCATTGGCTTGGCATTGTCGCCCTCCAAAGCACCATGCAAGTCAATGTAGTAGAGTACATTCTCCATCCTTTGCTTCCAAAATTGTCCAGTTTTTTCTATGAGGGTAATCATGCATGAGTTGATTCTCTATCGCCATGGTTGTATATTCTCTCGAAACAAGAGCTCTAATATTAGTTTATTAGGATTTAGAGATGTACATAATGTATGTCACTAATGTCGATTATTGGAACCCACAAGGAAAATATTACCACGACCTGCTACGCGAGAGAAAAGCATAGATCAAGCACTTAACATGTTGTGGCTATGGCTGCCAGGACAAATCCCAATCTTCTATTTAGTAGAATGATTGTAAAATATAATGCATCTTCTCATTTTTCCCCAAGAGTCGATCCCTTACAAATACTCTACAAGAAGACCAAAATATAATAAGATCGTAAAATAAAACCCCGATCCCCTTGATGATCCCCTTAAACGACTCTCACCGAGAAACGAATTATCCCTTGAATCTATGAGCATATATCTCGAGGTGATGGATTATCCCTTGAATCTCATTAGTATGCATAGAATAATCTCCTTAGAATTACAGGACTAATCAGCCTTAGCAACATATCTAAGCCATTGAAATTTAATCAAAAAAACTTTGAAAGCATTGAACTCGGCCCAAAATCGGTACAACACTTTGGCCGACCAGTATATCATCAATATATTGAGAGGGCCCAAAGCTATGCAGGCTGCAAAGAAGCCCTCATCGCACAGCTTGTGAAATCTAGTATCGAGAAGGTTTGATCGGTTCTCCATCTTACTCAGATCTTGCTTTGATATTGTTACTCCCGAGGCTTAATCAAAGATGGTAGAACCAGAAGTTGAAGTCGAGATCAGGAGTTCACACAAGAGTTTCCTTCCTGATATCTTTCGATCCAACAAGAAGATTATATATAGGATCTGATTATAACTTGAAATAAGATAACAAAAGAATCAGAGAAAACTATCTTCTCGTTCTTCCTTGCAATCACAGTTGCAAATGGACAAAACATAGTTTACAACTTGTAAAAGAAAAGAGGAAGAAGAATAAACTCTGCTTGCTGGGGTGATAAAGATCACCGTTGCTCAAAGCAAGATTTATCCCACACGATCTGCTCTCAGGAACCAGCAAGTTCATGCAGAACTTCTGGAACGCTCGTTATCACCTCCTTGTTTGGACTCGCACAAACTTTCTGGACTGCAATGACGGCTATTGCAACTCTCTTCGTCTTCTCTATTTCGAAGTAAGTCCTTAATGTAGGCATGAAGAGAGTATTTATAGAGGAGCTTGGCCGCCCATTAGTTATAAAAAGATTGGAATAAATTTAATTCATATCCCACAAGATTAGAATAAATTAAATTTAAATCTCATATGATTAATTTAAATTAAATTCAAATCCCCATGAATAAATTCAAATCCAACATGATTAGAATAAATTAAATTCAAATCCCACATGATTGATTTAAATCCTACATGATTGGGATAAATTAAATTCAAATCCCACAAATATTAGATTTAAATTAATGACTCAATCTTTTCATAACGGATTAAATCTATCCGATAGCAGCGGACCCGCATGCAACCGCTCATGTGGTCCCGCAAGCAACTGCTCATGCCGTAGCATATGAGACTGCCTATGCGATCGCTCATGCAGTCCGCTCATGCGTCCAGCTCATGCGGCCGACTCATGCTTCCAATACATTCGGCCCGCTCATACGGTCGGCTCATGTGTCACGCTCATACGGCCAACTCATATTGTCAGTGCATGCAATGGCGCATGCAACTCGCATATAACCTACCACATCAAATACGCACAAGCGTCATGCCCCGATGCTGACATGCTAAGTGCACCAACAAAGTGCCACTTTACGCCCTTGAGCCCAAGTTCGAGTCACTTTGGGGCTTAGCTCCTATGGAATAAAATTTAAGAGAATGACAAAAAGCATAAATGCTTTCATTAAAGAGTTAATCCTTCTTCATCCTAATAAAATACCCCCACATGGCACCCGTGTGCCTCACCATACCCCATGTACATACCTCAACACAAGCAAAGAATTATATTGAGATACCCACTTGGTGGTGTAGCCAATATGGGACTATCTTTTATAGTCCAAAGTCAAAAAACCAATAATCCCCCACATATCTCAATATATGGGTTAAGCGTTCATCACAGTGATCCATCATGCATTATGATAGATGTCGCTTTGACTTCAACCTTCCTGCATGGGTCAAAATAATAGTATGATACAAGAATGGACTAAGACTTGAATTATGCACCATAGTTACAATTCTTTCCCTCATATAATAACATTAACTGTGCTTCCGGTTTCACATTGAAGGCCCTATGCACGCTTGGTTTCGGTGTACGTATTTTGGTTGTCTATAAGTTTTCCTCAATATATGGCCTGTATCTCTTTCCATATACTATAGCTGAGTTCTTAAAAAGTCCTTGGCAAGAAGCATTGCGCTTCCTTGTGGTGCTATGCCGCTATGACATGACCTTCTGTCGAGGTTCACTCCCTCATATGGTGTCATCCACTATAGCATGAGGTTTACTCCCTCTTTGTAGTGCTAAACTATCCAGCACGAAGCCTTGTGCTTCCTTGTGGTGTTATGCCGCTATGACATGACTTTCCGTTGAGAATTTATATCTTTTACCTCTGTGGTGTCACACCACTGTAACATGAGGTCATCGACCTCTTTGTAGTATTTCTTATCACTCTTTATTCTACAGCATTAGGCCACCTGCCTATGCACGGTGCTACGCCGCTGTGACATGACTTAATGCCGAGGATTTACATCTTTTACCTCTGTGTCGTCACATCACTGTAGCATGGGATACAAATTTCTTGTAGTGCTGAAACTATGTGCTTCCTGTAAAGCACACCAGACATTCACTCTGTCCGAGAACTCATTAAGGCGTCAAATCCATCATTCCACAGGAAATTATTCTTCATAAAAAATAAGAAGTAGACAACAGTGATTCTGGGTCCGTAATGCCTCAATGTCTCAAATGACTATCCATTATTTCTGATATTCTCCCAGTCAATGGTCCTTCTTTGAACCAAAAGTTAGATGCCTAGTAGATTTCTTTTTGAACTAATAGCATAAAATTTTATGGTAGAATTACATAGACACAATATCAAAATATATTCAAACCCATTTTGGTCGATGTGTCCTCGACCAGCTGGCTCTTGAGACCCTTGGTGAACGGGTTCGTCAGGTTCTCCTGACTCCAAACATCAATTACAACAATGACTCCAGTCTTTATTAGATCATTCACTGCCCTGTGCTCAACTAAACAGTCCTCTTCTTACCATTGAAGAGGTTATTTGATGCCACCGCTGCAGTCGCCTGGTTATTGCAGTATATCGATATATCGGTACTATCGAAATATGCACGCACCAAATAATAAAATATAATACATGAGCTCCCGAAGCCACTCTACTTTATCTACTGCAGCAGCTAGTGCATAAAACTCATATTTTATCGAGGAATGAGAGAGCATAGTCTGCTTCTTCGACTTCCACGATATAGCAGATCCACCTATGGAAAAGACGTATCCTCTTGTGGACCTTTCGCTCTCTACTTTTGAACCCCATCTTGCATCACTAAAGCCTTCTACTACTGTCGAATATCTGCTATAGTGTAGTGCATACTTCTGAGTTCTCCAAAGATATCTCATCATTCTCTTCACAGCCTTCCAGTGTGTCATGCCCTAGTCCCAAAATACACGGGACCAGGCCACGTAGCAATAGTCAGCTGTCACATCTCCGAGGATATCCCAATTTAATGGATCCAAACGAAGAGTGTTACGCTATCCTAAATAACTAACAAGTCCAATATCAACATCAAATAGCTAATCTAATCTCATCCACAAAATAATCAGCAAGAAGTACTAAATAAATACTGGAACATAAACGCCAGTCTCAAATATCATAGTACAACCAAGAATATCTGGTGGGAACAAACCCACTACTAGGACAAAAATAAAAAACTGAATGACAGATAAAAAGAGTAATGACTAGGGCATCTGCCGACTAGATAAAGATGCTCCCAATCCTAGGCAGAAGGCCTACCAAGCTTTTCCGCGATAGCGTACCTCGTCTCCTGTCCTGGGCCGTACACTGTGGGGTAATATGCCTCATCCAAATCTGGAAAGGTACTAGGGCCTCAGAGGGACGTAATAAGATATATAGAAGCATGCCATATATATGAATACTGAATAAAATAAATAAAGGGTGTGCTAACCATCTAAGTGAATGCAATATGAGAACAACTTTGGTATGTATGGGTAGGCATAGGCATAACGTCCAACACTCGAAGAGCATGGTATCTGTAATGTCCATCATTTCGAAGAATGAGGTATCTGCAATATATATACGTCTGTATCACTCCGAAGAGCACGGTATCTACAATAAAGAAACTCATTGGATCCGTGGCTCCTCCTGATACTATAAAATCTAATGTGTGTATCCCATACGCCTACTAGTTGTCCTCCCCGCCCAATATAGATATACAAGTCGAATACACGACGTGGATACCACGCAACTATATGTCGAGTCTCTACTGATATAAAATCCTGAATTACGTACTAAACCGTGATGCATGTCACACGTATCGATAGCTAGTCGAGTACGCAAATCCGTATCCCAATATAAATTTGTCACTGTGAAACGTGCAAGAGTGCCAGGTCTCAAAAGATATCAGCGTATCCTCCCAATGAGGTGAGTCTGCTAGTGACTAGGCCAAGTACACTAATCATCGACTCAACCGTCGACTGCACCCGAGTCAATCTCGGACGCGCACAGTCATATGAAATAAAGCAACAAGATATCATACAACATATGCATTATTTAATTTAAACAATAAATATGGCAAGGTATCTTGCCTGGGTCCTCAAGCTGTGAATGCCAATAGCCTGCTCCTGCAGTCTCTCCTGGCTGGTCCAATGACCCTAAACACACAATATAATATAGCAAATACTGTCATTCGACACTAAGCAATACATACATACAACTTACGATGCTGCTCTTAGGTACTGACGCAAGATAATGGCTGGTCGACTACAGAATCGCGTATGCACGTAGCTAAGATGAAAACGTATCCTGTCCTCAATTATCGTGTCTCTCACGACAATAAAATTACCAAGTTATGGGTTTTACGAAACTACTTACGTTGTACAAAATACCTGTCCTTATTTCTTATATTACAGTGTACTTGGTCTATGTCCAGGTTTTTAGGTGAATTATAAGTCCTTATAATAAGTCATTTTATTAGAGTAATTATTATCTATTAATTACTAACCTATCTAGTAATTTATACAAACATACACACATCTAGGGTTAAACATTATTACTCGTGTCCATGCAATAACACATGACACAATCGACACAATGACACAATGTCAAAACTAAACCTGAAGGAAAGAGGGTTAAATGATGTTTACCTAATCGAGGCTGGACCGGGTCTACGCTCGTCGGCGGCACGTACTCCGACGAGTGGCGGAGCTCTAACGTCGGGCGACAAGCAAGGCAGCAGCGGCAGCGACAACAACTACAGCAGTTGCAGCAGCTTTGCAGCGGTGGCAGCGGAAACTTTGGCTGGCTGGGATGCTGCTGGTTGGGGGGAAGGTGTTGCTGGTCGGGTTGGCGGTGCTGGAGGCGGTGGTGGTGGCTGAGGGTAGTCGGGTGTCTTGGGGGAAGTCGGCTAGGGGTCGGGTAATGATATTGCGGGTAGTGTAGTTTGAGTGGCCGGGGGCGTTGGGTGGAAGGGAAGGTGGCCAGACGGCTGTGCAGGCGGAAGGGGGGGTCTCCGGTGGTGGTGGCTTAAGGTGGTGGTGGCTCTGTCCGGTGGAGAAGGGAGTAGGGTGCTCAGCAAGGGGGTTAGGCTAGGATTTGGAGAGGGTGGTGATAATTTTGATTTTTAGGCTTTTTAGAAGAGAAAAGATAAATATTTATATGGAGGAGAATTATGGGCTAACCTCGGGATTTGGACCGGCCTGGCTCCTCGGGGTGAGGGCTGGTCCACATGAAAGGTGTACATGGGCTTGGTTAGGTCTTGCTTTGGGGTGAGTTGGACCTCTAATTTAATTTAATTAAAAATAATGCGAACGACGTTCTTTAATAAATTGAAGACACATGATATTAAAATTGGGTGGAACACAAGGGTCATGTGGGTAGTCTGTCATGTCTAGGAGATGTGTATTTAATTAGTTTGAGGGTAACTACTAGTGTAGCGCTCCAACGTCGAAGCAACGGTAAGGCGCATTAAGACACATAATTGTTGTACATTAATCCTAATTGTAACCAAATTAGTCCTAGTCTCTCAATTTAAATTAAATAATCCTAATTTTTGGTCGAGGGGGTTTACAATCTACCCTCCTTAGAGTATTTCGTCCTAAAAATTAAAATATACGTATGGTAAAAACTACTGACTGAAATTAAAAAAATGCTACTATATACCTAGTTCTTCGAAGAGATGGGGATAGCGCTGTCGAATATCCTCTTCATGTTTCCAGGTCGACTCGCCTGGTGCATGATACCTCCATGCGACACAAACTAGAGGAATAGTCTGACCTCGCAATACCTTCTCACATCTGTCCAGAATCTCAACAGGCACCTCTTGGTATGACAAGCTCGGGCCGACTGTGATTTCTGAATGGTCAAATACATGACTCGGATCTGGCATGTACCTCCTTAGCTGAGATACATGGAAGACGTCATGGAATCCTTCCAAGGTGTATGGTAAGGCTAACCTGTAAGCAGCCTCTCCAATGCGTTCCAATACATCGAATGGTCCGATGTACCTCAGACTCAGCTTTTCTCTGCCTCCAAATCTGATAGTCCCTCGAGTAGGTGAGATATTTAGAAACACATGATCTCCAACCTGGAACTCTAGGGGTCGTCGATGCGTGTTTGCCCAATACTTCTGTCTGTCCTGTGCTGCTTGTAGGTGCCCTTGGATCTTCTTTACCTTCTCCACTGTAAGAACAACCAACTCTGGTCCAAGAATCTGTCTTTCGTCTATATCGCTCCAACACACTGGGAAACGATACTTTCTGCCATATAATGCTTCATAGGGAGCCATCTGGATGCTCGCCTGATAGCTGTTGTTGTAGGAAAACTCGACCAAATACAAATGATCCTCCCATGATCCTCCAAAATCAAGCATGCATGCTCTTAACATGTCCTCCAACGTCTGAATGGTGCGCTCGGACTGGCCATCTGTCTGCGGGTAATACGATGTGCTAAACTTTAGGTGGGTACCGAGACTCTCTTGCATACTCCTCCAAAAGTAGGATGTAAACCTCGTATCCCTGTCAGACACTATACTAACTGGCACTCTATGCAGTCGCATAATCTTCCTTATGTACATATCTGCTAAGACCTCTGTAGATTGCCCAACTCTGAAAGGTAAAAAGTGTGCGGACTTGGTGAGTCTATCCACGATTACCCAACTCACCAAGTCCAACTGAAAGTACACTAATCATCGACGCAACTGTCGACTGCACCCGAGTCAATCTCAGACGTGCACAGTCATATAAAATAAAGCAACAAGATATCATACAACATATACATTATTTAATTTAAACAGTAAATATGGCAAGGTATCTTGCCTGGGTCCTCAAGATGTGAATGTCAATAGCCTGCTCCTGCAGTCTCTCCTGGCTGGTCCAATGACCCAAAACACACAATATAATATAGCAAATACTGTCATTCGACACTAAGTAATACATACACACAACTTACGACACTGCTCTTTGGTACTGACGCAAGATAACGGCTGGTCGACTACAGAGTCGCGTGTGCACGTAGCTAGGATGCACACGTGTCCTGTCCTCAATTACCATGTCTCTCACGACAATAAAATTACCAAGTTATGGGTTTTACGGAACTACTTACGTTGTACAAAATACATGTCCTTATTTTTCATGTTACAGTGTACTTGGTCTATGTCCAGATTTTTAGGTGAATTACAAGTCCTTATAACAAGTCATTTTATTAGGGTAATTATTATCTATTAATTACTAACTAATCTAGTAATTTATACAAACATACACACATCTAGGGTTAAACATTATTACTCGTGTCCATGCAATGACACATGACACAATCGACACAACGACACAATATCAAAACTAAACCTGAAGGAAAGAGGGTTAAACGATGTTTACCTAATCGAGGCTGGACGGGGTCTGCGCTCATCGGTGGCATGTAGCGGAGCTCCGACGTTGGGCGGCAAGCAAGGCAGTAGCGGTAGTGGCAGCAACTGCAGCAGTTGCAGTAGCGACAACAACAGCTTTGTAGCGACGGCTTTGGCTGGCTGGGATGCTGCTGGTCGGGGGGAAGGTGTTGCTGGTCGTGTTGGCAGTGCTGGAGGCAGTGGTGGTGGCTGAGGGCAATCAGGCTGATTAGGGGAAGTCGGCTAGGGGTCGGGTGATGATGTTATGGGTGGTGTAGTTTGAGTGGCCGGCGGCGTTGGGTGGTAGGGAAGGTGGCCAGGCGGCTGTATATTTATATGGAGGTGGCTTGAGGTGGTGGTGGCTCTGTCCGGTGGGGAAGGGAGTAGGGTGCTCGGCAAGGGGGTTCGGCTAGGGTTTGGAGAGGGTGGTGATGATTTTGATTTTTAGGGTTTTTAGAAGAGAAAAGATGTATATTTATATGGAGGAGAATTATGGGCTAACCTCAGGATTTGGGCCGGCCTGGCTCGTCGTGGTGGGGGCTGGTCCACATAAAAGGTGTACATGGGCTTGGTTAGGTCTTGCTTTGGGGTGAGTTTGGCCTTTGGCCTCTAATTTAATTTAATTTAATTAAAAATAATGCTCATGACGTTCTTGAATAAATTGAAGACACATGGAATTAAAATTGGGTGGGACACAAGGGTCATGTGGGTAGTCTGGCATGTCTAGGAGATGTGTATTTAATTAGTTTGAGGGTAACTACTAGTGTAGCGCTCCGACATCGAAGCAACGGTAAGGCACATTATGACACATAATTGTTGTACATTAATCCTAATTGTAACCAAATTAGTCCTAGTCTCTCAATTTAAATTAAATAATCCTAAATTTTGGTCAAGGAGGTTTATACAGTGCTCCATACTTGGGTTGCTTGTGAATCGACTCAACATCCCCACGATAAAAGCTATGTCAGTCCTTGTGGCAGTTGTTGCATACATCAAACTCCCAATGACGCTTGAATACTTCAGCTGCCTGACATTTTTTTAGAATTTGGCTTCAGCTTCTTGTTATACCTGTATGGAGTATCGATCCCTGGAAGATCCTGATATCCATAGCATGTGAGCATCTTCTCAATATAATGAGACTGTGATAGTGCTACTCCAGTGTCCGTCTGGATGACCTTTATCCCGAGGATGACATCAACTTCCCCCAAGTCCTTCATACTGAACTTGAATTAGAGGAACTTCTTTGTCTCAGTGACTCATGCTAGATCTGTGCCTAGGATCAGCATGTCGTCTATGTAAAGAAAAATGATGACCCCTCTTCCGTTAGCAAACTTTGTGTAAACACACTTGTCCGTCTCGCTGACCTTGTTACCATTTAATCTTATGACTTTATCAAAATTTTTGTACCATATCTTGGGAGCTTGCTTTAGACCGTATAAGGATTTTAACAACTTGTAAACTTTGTCTTCAAGACCTTTGATGACAAATCCTTCTGGTTTTTGTATGTAAATCTCTTCGGTCAACTCTCCATTCAGGAATGCTATTTTGACATCCATCTGATGAATAACTAGCTTATAAATTGCACTCAGAGCAATCAACATCCTGATGGTCCTCATCCGCTCTACTAGAGCATGTGTGCCAAAGTAGTCGATCCCCTGCTTCTGAGAAAATTTTTTGGCAACTAACCTTGCCTTGAACTTGTCAACAGTTCCATCGCCTTCATCTTTCTTTTGAAGATCCACTTGCATCCGATTAGTTTAGCTCCTTCTGGAAGATCGACCAATACCTAAGTGTTGTTGGAGGTTATTGAGTCATACTCGTCATTGATAGCCTCCCTCTAGAAGACAACGTCTCTAATCTTCATCACTTTATCACAGGTAAGCGGATCTGCTTCTACATGATATGTCACAAAATCTTCTCCGAAGTTCTTTTGTCTCCTCACCCGCTTAGTTCCTGCGAGTTCTAGTTTAAACGTTGTCTCTGGAATAAAAACTTCTTTATGTACTACATCTTCTTTGGAAGCTTCAACCTCTTGTGCACCCACACTATTCTCTGGAATATCCGTGATAATAATATTCTTGTGCCTTACAAATTTTTTTAAAAAAATTCTGCGTCGCGAGATTCAATGATATAATTTGATTCTATATCAAGAAATCTTCGAGCATCACTCTTCTCAGCATAACCCAAGAAGATGGTTTTCGTTGTCCTCGTACCCAGTTTCTGAATCTCCAAGTCCGGGAGCTTCATATATGCCAGACACCCCCACACTCGAATGACAATCAAGTTAGGTCTGACTTTGAACTAGAGTTCTTGACGAGTGACATCAGATATTGCATATGACACTCTATTCAGGATGAACATAGCCGTCAACGTAGCTTCTCCCCAGAAGCAGTTTGGAAGACCCGCAATTAACAGCATTGAGTTCATCATTTCTGTCAATGTCATGTTCTTTCTCTCACCTACTCCATTCATCTCATTGACAATTCTATTTTCTTTACAAAATAATGCGAATTCAATAGGCCTATACTCTCCGCCTTGATCACTTCTAAGTCTCTTGAGTTATTATCCTTGTCTGACGTTCAGCTTCAGCCCTGAACTCCTTGAACTTCTAGAATGCTTCATCCTTTGACTTGAGCAGATGGACGAACGCATACTTCGAGTAGTCTTCGATGAATGTAATAAAATACTTTATCTTGGACTTTGTGGAGAACTATTTGAATTCATAAATATCTGAGTGTAAAAACTCTAGAAGATCTGTGCTTTGGTTAACCCGCTTAAACGGCTTTTGGGTGATCTTTGTCTGTGTACAGACCTCACACTTCTTCACCTTCTTACCCCTATATTTGGAGATAAGTCCTAGACTAGACATCTTGTTTATTCTTTTACAATAAACATGTCCTAGTCTATTATGCCATAACTCAAGAGAATAACCAGAAGAAGCGACTGCATTTATCATTGTAGCATGAGTTACTAGTTAAAGTTTGAAAACCCCTTCGGTAAAGAAAGGTTTTTTGAAGTATGTTCCTTTGTAAGACATCACCATCTGTCCAATATTAATGTCCATCCTTAAGCCTGAGTTGTAGAGCAGACTTTCCGAGACCAAATTCTTGGCTATCATTGGTATACGCTTCACATCCTGAAGCGTCAGCGACTTCCCCAAAGTCAGGTTCAGTACCATCATTCTGGTCCCGAGTACTTCAGCTTATGCCTAGTTCGCCACCATAACCTTCTCAGATATAGGCTTGTAGGTGCTGAACAACTCCTTCTTTGAGAAAACAAGGCAGGATGCGCCAGTATCCACCCACCAGTCCGAGTCGACACCAGTCGTAACAACCTGCACAATCATAGCAACCTTGTTAGACTCACCTTGCTCTGTATGTTTGGGCTTGGATCTGCAGTCACTCCGATAGTGGCCCTTCTTGCCATAATTGAAGCAAGTCACTTTGGACTTGGGCTTTGGCTTTGGCTTGAATGAAGCCGACTTCACCTTCAGATGGTTGAACTCCTTCTTTTTCTTGTTGTGAGAAGCCTTCTGCTTTTCTTTGAAATCACCAGCATGTACCAAGTTGGCCTTTGCCAACTATTTGGACAGGGAATCCAACTTCAGTTGTCCCCTGGCCTCTTCTTCAATGTGAATCCAGTGAAGAAGGTCTTCGAGATGGAGGGTCTTCGAGCTGGATCTCCATCTTCTTACTGTTTATGTCAGTCTTGAACTTGATCCAGCTTGGAGGAAGCTTGGTGACGATAACCCCCACCATGAACTTATCTTTCTGCGTTATGCCCTCTTCCTCCAGCTTCTGCTTCATCTTCAGAAGTTCCTTGACTTGCGGCAACATTACTTTTGTCACGCCCCAGTCCCAAAACACGTAGGACTAGGAATACGTAACATGCCAGCTACGCATTCGACCAGACTCTGTCCGATTCGAATACGTATAAGCTGTAATAGAAGGGTCACTATCTATATAATCAAGTAAATATATATATCTATGCCTCAATCCACAATGAACAAAATATACAAGAATGAGCTACATGTGCTAAAGTCGGCCGCCAGTAACACATAAGCTCGAATAGACTCGAGAAAGGAATATGAGTCCATAAAACTAGGCTATATCAGCAGATGAATAAACAATATGAATAATAACCAATATTTTGGAAGAAATAATATAAGTACCTGGCACCAATTCCTACAAGACCAAGCAACACACATCAGTAACTCCACACAGGCTCCACAACGGTCTATGCTGCAAAACTGGCAAGGGACCAGGTCCTCAGAGGGACGTAACAAGGTACAAGAAACAACATGCCAGAATAAATGTAGTATATAAAATGTATCGAAGGGTAAACTAAGTAGCAGCTAGGTGTTATGCAAATGAGAGCATAAATCATAATTAGGCTGAAAATACTATAGGCTCTGTGTCGGAGAAACCCATAGCAACATTAGTATTACGACTCCAGTATATGCCAAATGAAGTAGTATCACGACTCCAGTATATATGCCAAAGCAAGTAGTATCACGACTCCAGTATATGTACCAAAGCACCTCCAGAAGTATAGTATATATAGCAATAATCAGCCTGTAGTATGGTATGTCTCTCCCCACCCAATGCAATCACACGTCTCATGTCCACGACGTCTCATGTCCATAACACGCAAGATCATGACCTCTAACTAATGTAGCGAGTCATAATGATAGTTAAGCATATGTAATATTTATGTCACGAATGCTGTAACCTATTCTGAATTACCATGAATATCTCAGAAAGATTCTGTCTCATGAATAGTGTCAGGTGTCCTGAGGTATGACGTACTTGATAAGGCAAGCACGAGAATATATAGGGTATCGATATCCATGTCTAGGTGACGTTACACAACTCCGCGTACGGCGTTGACATCTGAACATTATTCGGACGTTAAGTAATGTCACACGATCCTAGGTTGAACAGAGATATTGCAGTAATAAATCAAGAGAATAGTATAAACAATTGCTGAAAGTATGGCAAGGTACACTTGCTTGAGATTTGGTTACCAACTACGGCTCTGGTATCAGCGGGTTCTGCAGGTACTCCTCCGGTTGCTGAATAGACATTACCATCATGTTCAGAAGACATCAAATAGCTAGAATTGCCTGTCCTTGAGTCCAATTTGGACACAGGGGCAAAAGTGACAGTTTCTGGTCAAAACGGGGTTCACATGTGGCCCGCTTCGCACCAAAAAATGTGTCAGAGATAATATTCTCTAAATTCATCAAACTTAGTGTCAACAAGTCCAGAACGATGATACGAACCCAACAAAATATCCAGAACTGGATTCCGATGAGCCGATCACAAAATTGCCCGTCAAGTGGAGCCGTGGGGCCCACTATACGCGATTTTGTCAACGTTCTCAGAATCGAACCAAACTTCGGTCAAAGGACCAGCGTATTGCTACGAGTCCGATGGCACAAGTTTTATTTCGAGACGAAGTGCGTACACAAAGTTACAATGAGTTCCAGAATAGGGCCGATACGGGGTGTTGTCGACGGATAAGCGTTGATTCCGGTGTACACGCACATCCAAATCAACTTCCGCGAAATCTCACACGTTCGTATTTACGGCGCGCACATTTTGGTGAAGTCCGCACACGACCAAGTCGTCCAGTTAAGCGGTGCGCACTCAGTTCCGGGAAAAATAGGGCGAATATTTTCCTGATTTTGGATTGCAGTTCGCGATCGCCACAGGATGCGACACACCGAGCGGGTTACACGGATATCGAGAGGGTCCCACAGGGTTCGCGTCAAAATAGACGGAACAGGAAATGGGGCAGCGAGGAGAGAGAAACGACTACCTGAATAGGGCTCCAAAAAGACTGGAAAATATGTCCTCGCGAGACGTCGTGACACGGCCGGCTAGGGGTAGAGTTTGCCCGCCGGAGCTGCTACGGTCGTCACGGCGGAGGAGGAGCTCTGGGGATGCTCGCGGGGTCATGGCGGCGGAGCCCGGAGCTGGAGGAGGCATGCTGGCGGAGCTCGTCGGCGGGGGAGGCGCAGGGTCGTCGAGATGCTGCCGAGCTGGGTTGAGGGGCAACGGAGGCGGCCGGAGGAGACGACGGTGGAGACGACGGTGGCTGTGAAGGCGGGGTGAAGGTTTTATAGGAGGAGCAGGGAGGGAGAAGGGCGGTCGTTGGCGACGGTTGCAGGAGCGGGAAGGCCGAGCGGCGGCAGTTACGAGCGGAGGAGGCGCGGGGGAACCGTTCGCAGGGGAGGCGGAGAGCCACGGCGGGTCGGCCGGCGGCGGGGAGACGAAGGGTTTGGAAAATTAGGTTTCTCAACAGTAACGGGTTATTGGGTCAAGTTTCGGGTCGGGTTCAGACCCGATCCAACCCGCAGGGTTTGGGTTGGGTTCAGCTAGACCGGGTCGGACCGGTTTGGGTTGGTTTGGGTCAGAAATAAACTGGGTTTATTTGGGTTTATTTAGGGTTTAATAAAACTTAGTTTTTAAGTCTTTAAAAAATATTTTCGGGGTCCAATAAATTCCAGGAAAATTATCCTATGTCTAATATTTTATTTTACACCCAAAAATATTATTTTTATAATATTATAATATTTAATAAAAACATTTAAATTTATTTAATTCCAAAATATCTTGATTTTAATTAGTTAAAAATCACCGAAAAATCCAGAAAAATTGTGAAAATTAATTTTTAAAATCCTGAAAAATTAGGGGGTTTACAACTTTCTTGTCTTCAAATTGCAAAGTGAAAAACTTTTCAACGAGATAGATTTTAGACATAATTTTATCAGTTTTGTAATGCTTCTCAAGAGCTTCCCAGATGCCTTTCGCCTTCTATTTGTTGTTGTAAGACTCTGCCATCGAGACCTCCATTGAATTGAGGATCAATAGCCTACAGAGGTCGTTGTCTTCTTTCTACTTGTTATGTGCGTCCTGCACCACACCAACTTTAAATTCTCCTCCATCTTCAAGGATGGTAGGTTCTGGATCAAATAACATATAAGCAACTTTGACAAGACGAAGATTCAGAGATATCTTCCTCTTCCAAATATTGTAGTATTCACCATCAAACTTCTCAAGCTTGTGAAATCTAGTATCGAGAAGGTTTGATCGGTTATCCATCTTACTCGGATCTTGCTTTGAGATTGTTACTCACGAGGCTTAATCAAAGATGGTAGAACCAGAAGTTGAAGTCGAGATCAGGAGTTCACACAAGAGTTCCTTTCCTGATATCTCTCGATCCAACAAGAAGATTATATATAGGATCTGATTACAACTTTAAACAAGATAACAAAAGAATCAGAGAAAACTATCTTCTCGTTCTTTCTTGGAATCGCAGTTGCAAACGGACAGAACATAGTTTACAACTTGCAAAAGAGAAGAGGAAAAGAAGAATGAACTCTGCTTGATGGGGTGATAAAGATCACCGTTGCTCAAAGCAAGATTTGCCCCACACGATCTGCCCTCAGGAACCAGCAAGTTCACGTAGAACTTCTAGAAAGCTCGCTGTCACCTCCTTACTTGGACTCGCACGAACTTTCTAGACTGCAACGACGGCTGCTGTAACTCTCTTCGTCTCCTCTATTTCGAAGTAAGTCATCAATGTAGGCATGAAGAGAGTATTTATAGAGAAGTCTGGTCGTTCATTAGTTACAAAAAGATTGGAATGAATTAAATTTAAATCCTATATAATTGATTTGAATTAAATTTAAATCCTACATGAATAAATTTAAATCCTACATGATTGGAATGAATTAAATTCAAATTCCACAAATATCGAATTTAAATTAATGACTCAATCTTTTCATAATTGATTAAATCTATCTGATAGAAGCTGACCCGCATGCAATCACTCATGCGGCCCTGCAAGCAACTGTTCATGCCGGAGCGCATGCGGCCGCACAAGCAACATCGCATGCGGTCGCCTATGCGACCTCTCATGCAGCCCGCTCATGCGTCCTGCTCATGCATTAAGTGCAAAGTGCGCCAACAAAGCGTCACTTTGCGCCATTGAGCCCGAGTCTAAGTCGCTAAGTCCCTTTGGTTCTTAGCTCCTATGGAATAAATTCCAAGAGAATGACAAAAAGCATAAATGCTTTCATTAAGGAATTAATCCTTCTTCATCCTAATAAAATACTCCCTCATTGGCACTCATGTGCCTCACCACACCCCATGTGCACACCTCAACACAAACAAAAGATTATATTGAGATACCCACTTGGTGGTATAGCCAATGTGGAACTATCTTTTATAGTCCAAAGACAAAAACACCATCACGTGCGTGTGTGGTTCTATATACCCTCGGTCAGTGGCCGCTTTAAAAATATAATATTTTTTTTAAGCAACTCTAAAAATTCATAAATTTATGGTAACAACTAACAAATTGCCGAAAAACGTAATATGGGGTATTATTGTAGAGAAGCTCGATAGTTGGCCAAAGTAGTAAATCATATGATCAATGACTACAGATTGAAACAGTTTCATTTATTCAAATGGAAATTGCGTGATAGTGTTGGAAAGAAAGACCACTGACATAATGGCCTCAGGCCAAGTCTAGCCTACCCAGGAAAAGGTACGTCCCTTCCGCTGCGGTTCTACGCAAAGGATCTGCTGAAGAAAAGAAAAACGAAAAGAAACAAAATATAGAAAGTTGATATTTGCGATAGATGCCACTTTACTTTTGATAAAGAGATTCTTTCCTTCACATTGCGTTGTGATACAGAAATGGTTGCTATGACAAAATAATAATAATAATAATAATAATAATAAAATAATAATTTTAAAGGAATATTAAAAAAAATTCAGGACAGTCTAATTTTTATTATTTATTTATTTTTTACAAATTTGCCATTGAAAATTTTTACTCGTAGTTGTCTAATTTTTTTTTTTTTTTAGGATTGTCAAATTTTTTTTGACAGTTCTAAATAAACCGGACTGTCCAGTTCTTCCAATAGGAAGGACTAAGAAGGAATTTGAAAAGTTTTGACAGTCCGTCTATCTTTAGGACTGTTAAAAGTTTTGAAAGGACAATCAAAATTTATGAAAGCCCTGTTAGTTTATGGCCTATAGCTTTTGCTCCAACTCTTCCTATTCCTAAGGGAAGTTACTAACTCTTCTTATTCATAAGGGAAGTTTCTAACTCTTCTTATTCCTAAAGGGAAGTTACCAACTATTTTGTTCCTACGTGGAAGTTATCATTTTTTGTGGAGTGGCAACATTATGAACAAGAGCATGATGGGAAGCTCAATTTTCTATATAAAGGGTTTTGGTCCCCAACCTAGACACACACTACCAAAGATTACACCATCAGAAATTGAGTGTTCATAGTTTGGAAGTCCAAACCCAGGAGAAAAGAAGAAAGAAGAGAGTACCAGAGTTCATCCTGTTGAAGCAACAATGGCTGGAGGTTAGATTCATTTGGAATATTGTTATTTTGATCCTTTTGTTTAATTCCGCATCTAGGATCACATTGTTTTAACATTTGGTATC
This sequence comes from Iris macrosiphon, assembly GCA_036927795.1. Taxonomy (NCBI): domain Eukaryota; kingdom Viridiplantae; phylum Streptophyta; class Magnoliopsida; order Asparagales; family Iridaceae; genus Iris; species Iris macrosiphon. The sequence continues at coordinate 181,733,161 of JAYESA010000009.1, forward strand.
AGAGCCTGTCAAATACCTCTGCTTTGATGCTTTTAATCATGAAAATTGCTCTCTGTTTTGACATATTTTTCATGGCTGAATATGTCAAAAATAAATTTAACTTAAATTTTGAGTTAATTCTTAATACTATTAGCTTATATCAATCATGGGTTTGAGTATTGTTATCCATCATATGTTCTTTCATAATCAATCCATGCATGTTCATTGTAAACAAAGGTTCGTAAGCCATGTAGTTTTAATGTATTTGAAGTATCTTCAGTTCTCTAACTACTTGTACCTTTCTTGATGTCTAGCTATAGCATATGAATATATACTGTATGGTAGATAGTCAAGGAACATTGTTGAACGAATGTATTGCTGAAAGGAGGATGCATTTTTATTTAAGATTGCTTCATTTATTTATTTTATTGCTTATGTGTATTATAATTAGAAATCATTAAGTTTTTGATTTCTAAGATGTAATATGCAATAAAATTGTTAATAAGCAGTAAGAATTAATTATGTTGATTTATTGCATATTTTTTATTTAATTTATACATGCAAGAATGTTTGAATTGTGCCAATTTGTATGTCTATATTTAATTTTCATGCAAATATTATGTTGGTGCAATTTATTTAAGTTATTATACATGTAAATTTATAGCTTTATTTGCATGCAATATTATCTAAATTGTTCTAAATAAATCTCAATTATAATTTTAACATATAATTTCAGTCAAAATTGTTTGGCACATTAAGATTCATAAATGTTCACCATTGAACCATATAATTTTAAATAATTAGGGAGTAGCCACAACATCTTTAATTATTTAAAGTTATATATGAAGTGGATTGGGATCACATAATGGACATTGATTGTAGTTAATTATATGAATATAATGATATTAACCTAGAGGGATTTTATTATATTTATACAATTAATTAGGATAAAAATATTAAAATTAGTTCTTCTTGATTTACCCAAAGGAATTAGGAAGAATTAATTTAATAGTTTTATTATAAAGTAAAATTAATATGATCTGATTGAATTAGAGATTTAGTCCACAAACAATTTTTAATGAAAATTAGATTCATTTTTTAATGCATGTTTTACATTGGTAAAACATAAATTCTTTTAAAAGTCTCAAATATTAATACTTGTAATCTTTGTGCAATTTTACCCAATATATCTAATATTCACTATAAGGTTCCCAAACTTAGGGGAGATAACTTTAAGATTTGGAAGGAGAGAGTTCTCCTTCAATTAGGGTGCATGGACATAGACTATGTTATTAGGAAAGATGAACCACCTAATATCACTGATACCAGCACACCTGCTCAAGTTCTTTTGTATGAACGTTGGGAGAAATCCAATCGTCTCAGCATAATGTACATTAAGACTAAAGTTAGTGCTGGTATACGTGGTTCAATTGAGTAGTATGAGAATGTCCGTGAACTGCTAAAGGCTATTGGCGAGCAATTTGTCGCTTCGGATAAGGTCCTAGCAAGCACCCTAATTATGAAGTTCACAACCTTAAAGCTCACCGGTATAAAAGTTGTACGCGAACACATAATGCAAATAAGGGACATAGTGGCTCAACTCAAGAAGCTCGAGGTGGAAATGTCCGATTCCTTCTTGGTGCACTTTATCCTCAACACTCTTCCGCATCAATATTGACCTTTCAAAATCTCTTATAACACACATAAGGATAAATGGACCATCAATGAATTGATGACCATGTGTGTTCAAGAGGAAGGAAGGTTGACGATGGATCAAGAAGAAAGTGCCATGCTGGAAACGCAAAAGGAAGAAAAATCTCAAGCCAGTCAGAAAGGAAAACATCAAATTTCTCCCAAAGCTGACACTAAAAAAGACGATAAGTGTTTCTTCTGTAAAAAGAAGGGACATGTGAAGAAAAAAAATGTCTGAAATTCCAAAGTTGGCTTGAGAAGAAAGGGTATGTAAAACCTCAGGAAGCTAGTGGAAAGTGAGCAAAGTATCTTATCTGGTAATAAGATAGGCTCTCATGTGGAAGCCATAGGGACATATTTTTTAACTTTAGATAGTGGTTTCATTTTAGAATTGAAAATGACTTTTTATGTACCAAGTTTCTCACAAAACTTAATTTTAATTTCTAGACTTGTGCCATTTGGATATTCCTTTCATTTTTCAGAAACATCCTTCAGTTTAAATTATAAATCTGATTGTGTTGGGAATGGTTTCTTGTCTGATAGCCTTTATCACATATTCTTACAAAATGATACCACTTATAATTCATTGCATGTCCAGGCTGGCATTAAGAGATGTGTTTTAAATGAATATTCCTCTACATTATGGCACCGGAGATTAGGTCATATCTTCATAGATAGAATTAAGAGCTTAGTAATTGATGGGGTACTTAGTACTCTAGATTTTACTGATTTTGAGACTTGTGTAGACTGCATTAAGGGAAAGCAGACCAACAAATCAAAGAAAGGTGCAAATAGGAGTTCCGCCATATTAGAAATCATACACACTGATATTTGTAGTCCAGACATGGACTCACATGGTCAGAAATATTTTATCTCTTTTATAGATGATTACTCACGATACATGTATCTTTACATTCTTCACAATAAAAATAAAGCATTAGATGCCTTTAAAGTTTTTAAGGCAGAAGTAGAGAAACAATGTGGTAAACAAATTAACATTGTGAGATCAGATAGAGGTAGAAAATATTATGGTAGATACACAGAAGATGGACAAGCACCTGGGCTATTTGTAAAGTTTCTTCAAGAGCATGATATTGTTGCCCAATACACCATGCCTGGTTCCCCGGACCAGAATGGTGTAGCAGAAAGAAGAAACCGAATATTGCTGGACATGGTGAGCAGTATGCTTAGCAGCTTAAAACTTCCTAGATCCTTGTGGACTGAAGCACTTAAGACGGCAGTGTATATATTAAATCGAGTTCCAACCAAGGCTGTTCAAAAGACGCCATTTGAGTTATGGAAAGGTTGGAAACCGAGTTTACGACATATGTACGTTTGGGTATGCCCGTCTGAAGTGAGAATTTATAATCCACAAGAAGTTGGACCCAAGGACCATTAGTGCATATTTTATTGGATATGCTGAAAGGTCTAAGGGGTACAAATTTTATTATCCATCTCATAGCACTAGGATTATGGAATCAAGAAATGCTAAATTTCTTGAATATGACTTAGTCAGTGGGAGCGATCAAATTAGGAACATAGTTTTTAGTATTGATCATACAGAGTCTCAACCTTACACTTCAAGTGATAGATTGATTGTTGTTCACAATACCCCTCAAGAACAAATGGGTGTAGAACAACCAATTACTAAAGTCCAGCCAATCATTGAAGTTCCACAAGTTGTTGACAATATTCCAGTAGATCAAGTCAATCAGGAGTTGCCTGGCACTTCTGAATTGTGAGTTAAACCTCATACTTCCCAGGAAGATGATGGTGCAACATTAAGGAGATCTACTCGAACTAAGAGATCAGCAATTTCTGGTGATTATTTAGTGTATCTGCAAGAATCAGACTATAATATAGGAGTAAAAAATGATCATGAATCTTTTTTATAAGCCATGAGTTGTAAAGAATCAGAATTGTGGTACAATGCCATGAAGGATGAGATAAATTCCATGAGTTGCAATGATGTTTGTGACCTTGTTGAGTTGCCTAATAGAGCAAAAGCCATTAGTTGTAAATGGGTCTTCAAGACAAAGAAAGATTCATTGGGCAACATTGAGAGATATAAGGCCAGACTTGTTGCAAAGGGATTCACTCAGAAAGAAGGAATCGATTACACGGAGATATTTTCTCTTGTATCTACAAAAGATTTCTTACGCATTATTTTGGCATTAGTAGCTCACTTTGATTTAGAGTTGCAACAAATAATTGTAAAAATTGCATTTCTTAATAGAGAATTAGAGGAAGAGGTTTACATGAAATAACCTGAAGGATTCCCCTCTAGCGATGGTGAGCAATTGGTTTACAAACATCAAGAAATCCATATACGGTTTAAAACAAGCTTCCCGCCAATGGTATTTAAAATTCCATAACGTAATTTCTTCATTTGGTTTCGTAGAAAACGTTATGGATCAATGCATATACCTTAAGATCAGTAGAAGTAAAATTTGTTTTCTTGTTTTATACGTGGATGACATCTTACTTGCAACCAATGATAAGCGTTTACTTCATGAGGTGAAACAATTTCTCTCTGAAAATTTTGACATGAAGGATATGGTTGATGCATCTTATGTCATTGGCATTAAGATCCATAAAGATAGATTTTGAGGCATCTTGGGTCTGTCTCATGAAACCTATATCAATAAAAATTTAGAGAGATTTTGGATGAAGGATTGTTCACCTAGTATTTCTCCCATAGTGAAGGGTGACAGGTTCAACCTGAACCAATGTCTGAAGAATGATATTGAGAGGAAACAAATGCAAAATATTCCATATGCTTCTGCTGTAGGAAGCATAATGTATGCTCAGGTCTGCACAAGGCTTGACATTGCATTTGCTACTGGAATGTTAGGACGATATCAGAGTAACCCAGGTATAGATCACTGGAGAGCTACAAAGAAAGTAATGAGGTATCTTCAAGGAACCAAAGATTACAAGCTTATGTACAAACGGACGAGCAATTTAGAAGTTGTAGGCTACTCAGATTCAGACTTTGCTGACTGTGTTGATTCACGCAAATCAACATCGGGATACATTTTTATGTTGGCCGGTAGAGCTATATCTTGGAGGAGCATTAAGCAGACATTGACTGCTACTTCTACTATGGAGGCAGAGTTCATAGCTTATTTTGAGGCAACTTTACATGGTGTATAGCTTGTATAGCTTAGGAGTTTATTTTTGGACTTAGAATTATGTATTCTATCACAAGGCCATTGAGAATATATTGTGACAATTCAGCTGCTATCTTTTTGGCCAAAAACAAAAAAAGCGGAAGTGGAAGAAAACACATCGACATTAAGTATCTAGCCATAAGAGAATGTGTTAAGGAAAAGAAAGTTGTTATTGAGCACATCAACACTGAATTGATGATTGCTGATCCTTTGACTAAGGGCATGCCACCGTTGAAACTCAAGGATCATGTAGCGAACATGGGACTTGGTTCTCTTATGTAGTTTCTATTGTACAAATAAAGTTATTAATGAAACTCTTATTATGATATTTTTTCATATTTAAGTGCACTTTATTTAATTGAAGAAAATTTATTCATTGGACCAAGAATGAATATATGATTTATTCATTAAGTTACATTGCCACATAAAGTATAATATTAAAAAAATAAATGCATTGTAATTCATGAAAGATAATACTCATCATATAGAGGACCTATCGTCATGATTCATGTGTTTATTACTTAATATGAATTATAGTTGGATTTAAGATAATACATTGGATTAAAAGTATGGGCCAAGTGGGAGAATGTTAGTTTATGGCCCATAGCTTTTGCTCCAACTCTTCCTATTACTAAGGGAAGTTACTAACTCTTCTTATTCATAATGGAAGTTTCCAACTCTTCTTATTCCTAAAGGGAAGTTACCAACTCTTTGTGTTCCTAAGTGGAAGTTATCATTTTTTGTGGAGTGGCAACATTAGGAACAAGAGCATGATGGGAAGCTCAATTTTTTATATAAAGGATTTTGGTCCCCAAGATAGACACATACTACTAAAGATTACACCATCAAAAATTGAGTGTTCATAGTTTAGAAGTCCAAACCCAGGAGAAAAGAAGAAAGAAGAGTGTACCAGAGTTCATCCTATTGAAGCAACAATGGCTGGAGGTTAGATTCATTTGGAATATTGTTATTTTGATCCTTTTGTTTAATTCCGCATCTAGGATTACATTGTTTTAACAAGTCCTCCTCCTCCTCCTCCTCCTGCCTCTGCCTTCTTCTTCTCCCGCCACCATCTCCTCCTTCGAAAGTTGGAGTTGGAATAAGGGTGGGGTAAAGGTTAGGGTTAGGACTTGCATTTGGGTTGGGAGAGAGGCGGGTATGGACAGCCCAAAGTAAATTTTTTATTGTCCTGAATAAAAGTTATTTCAATCTAGACTAGCACAAAGTAATAGAATATCCTGAATAACTTCCAATGTGCCTTTGGAAAAAAAAACAGAGATATCAGACCTCATCAAATTGGTGAAGATGTCTTGGTGACTAGAGGAAGTCTCTTATAATCTCACTATACATATAATGGACTACAAATTTTCTAGATTATGTCTTCTAGTTTTTTTTCCTCTCACATCGAGCGGATTTTTCTCGTAGAAATATTGTGTTTTCGTTTATGTTTTGTTCGGTAGTGAAATACTTGAATTCTTTCCAAGCAAATTATACTCTGAATATCACAAAATAGAATAATATAATATTATATACAAAGTTTTGAATATTATGTCGGATATCTAAAAAAGAATAAAAAAATTCTACTTTGATAACATATGGGACTTAGAGACATAAAAAAAATGTATCGGAGGAGAGCTTCAGGAGCTACAAATCATACGAGGAGACTGGTCCGGATGAGTGGGCCGAGGGCTGTATCTTGTTAAAGAAATGACTCAACACAGTGAGTAGCCATTATACGCATTCCTACCTAAGAGACATGTTAGTCCCTAGGCGGATTAAAGATGGTAGAATACGGGCCATAACAGAGATACTAATGAGACTCAAAGGTCCGCTCTGTACTGGAATCCAAGTTGTCGTCGAGATCATAGATTCACACAAGAGTTCCTTATCTGATATCTCTCGATTCCAACGAAGCACGAACCAATAACATGATACAAACAAACTTTGAAGACAATGAAGATTACAACAAGCAACAAGAAAATATTATTCTCTTTACGTTCACAGATGCTACAATAAGAAAGAACAAAGCAAAGAACGGACTGAAGAAAAGTTTCTTACTGGGGTGAACAAAACTACCGTTGCTCAAAGCAAGATTCGTCGTACAGACGATCTGCCCCTAGGAACCAGCAAGTTCACAAATAAAATTTTTGAACGCTCTTGTCACCTTCGAAAATACTCGGAAATATCATGTGGGAGGGGGACACTCTGGGTCGCATATGATCTGGTGTTCTTAATTTTCTATCTATTTTCTCTCTCCATAAATGAAAGAGGAGGTCCTCTATATATAGAGAAAAATAACACCTATGCGGCATGAGAAAACTCCAGGTCGTATATGTGTTGAACGACCAGATCCCGTAAAATCTATGTGTCAAAGCCGTAGACGTCGCCCACGCCGCATGCGCCACCTCCGTCACCCATGCCGCATGCTCCGTCTTCGCCACCGGTCACGCTGTACTACACGAGGCAGAAAATGTCACTACCACATCTATGAAACTAGCTCTCAATAAGAAATATCTAAGGATGATAGTTGGATGGAAACAAATCAAATACCAACTCGAATATAAGAGCAAATACAATATAAGTACAACACAATCAACACAATATAAGTATACCAGCTAGCAATCATGGCTCGAAGAGAAGACATCCTCGAAACATACGTAACCATTCGAATCTGCGCTCCTGCGAATACTCAAGAACAAATACACCTGGTAGGGGACCAGGTCCTCAGAGGGACATAACAAGATACTTAAACACAGGCCAATAAAGTACTGAAATAAATATCCAAAGGGGTCGCCTATCCGTCTAAGTGAATGCAGTTAAGAACAACTTTTCCAATGCGTGGGCTATCTGGCTAAAATAGGATTGGCATGGTTCTTTTGGAGATTCAGGGGCCTACAAAGGTACGTCGTCTTTTGAACGGAGGAGGCCCGCCTGATAATATATAATATATAGTGGTCATTATGACCGCGCATCTCCGGCGGAGCGTACGGGTTACACAAGGAAAGTGCAACGGAGCCCACACACCTTACTTGTTGTTCTTCCCACCCCATGCTCTAAGCATGTCACATCCATGACATGATAATACCTCTAATAACTGCCAAGTCTACTAGCATGCAAAGTTTCTAACAGCAGTTATTCCTAACGTACGGCCCACACGTACAGGAGGCCAGACCTGTCACGCAGTCCGTGATCTATATGAGACTCACACTCGTGTAACAACTGTGTCATGGCCAATGAACCTAATGATGCTATATGATATTGGGGTAGTCTCATGAACAAGGTCAATGCAATACATAGATAAAAATACATCGCGACGACACCGTCGCGCGTATTTTATATTACAGTTAAATATATGAACTAAAGACAGAAAATAAAGATGCATGCAACATATGGAATATAAATAACAGTACAATGGCAATGTATACTTGCCTGCTCTAAAAAAGGATAAAGTCACAACTCAAGGCGTCGTCCGATCTACCCGTCACATAAATTAAACAAGTTAGGTTACAAAAGTGGGTGAATAGATTTCTCCATTTTAATAAATTTTTAATTCTGAATAAATAACCTAAAATAGTATTTTAATCTGATTATAATCTGATTTTATTATTAAACCCTAATTTTGGTCCAAAGAAAGTCAACTTTACGGATTTGTGATCCATGATACACAAATCGAGGCGATCCATTGACCAAAAAGTCAACCAACTCAAATCATAGATTTATGTGTGGAATTCTATATATTTCAACACTATATGAATGCTGAAATTAATAGTTTCATAAAATCATAAGTCGGTAAAGATTTATGGCCACAAGGGTACACAAATGACAGTTTTCGGTAGTTTCCTATTTACGTCTGCGTTGCATGAATTTTACAATTCCAGATGACAGTTTTCGGTGGTTTCCTATTTACGTCTACGTTGATATATTTTAAATTCTGGAAAAATACTTTTCTGGAAGTTCATCATGTCAGCTTTCCGAAACATTAAACGGTTCGTAATTCCGAGTTCGGGATATCCCAAAATCTCAAAAATACGAAAATGCGTCTAATTTCGGACAGCTGGCACTTTCGAAATATTCTGGAAAAATAGGTTCTGAAATTACTGAAATAATTTACATATTAAGAAAACTAACCTTGATATGATTCTAACAAAAAAAATTAGAGCACATTTGGAGTCCGGAGCTAGGAGATATCGTCTTTTTAATTCGTCATAACTACTAGAAAATGAGGCTGAATTTATGACAAATTTTGACTATTTTTGGAAGAAAAAGAGAGGAGTTTGGGGAAGAAAAATATGAAAGAAGTTTATACCATAGGTCTAATAGGTATTTATAATGGTGGAGACTATTTAATTGAATAAGACTAGGATTGGCTAATTTGGATATGATTAGGATCAGTTTAAATAAGGATAGGATATGCATGAAGTTGTTTTCCTAGTAGGCTCAGGATTTGAATTAATTTAAAATAGAGTTTGAGTTCATCTCAATAATTTATAATCTTAAATATAATTAAAGATAATACAAATAATTTATATATAATCTTATTAATATCTATTAACACTAAATTAGCTCTATCTAATATTAAGACTTTATATATCCAAATAAATCCTCAATAATTCCAAAAATCCAATAATTACTTAAAATTCTTGTCACTACCACTTTTCCATATAAGGGCATTTGTGTAATTTCACCATTTTAAAGAATTATGTATTAAATTATTTTTGCTGAGTTTTTATAAACTATTTACATTATTAGTAAGGTTTAGTTTTAGGTCAAACCCTAGAACTCATTAGGACAGACCCTAGTGAGTCGACCCTAATTTAAAAACCCAGTTCTAGTGAAACCCTAGAATTCTAATTTTAGGTTTGGACCTCAAACCCTAGAAGGCCTAAACCTGAGTCAATTAGGTTTTACATGACCTACCATAGAGGGTTTAACCTAAGCAATGCATTGAAACCCTAATTAGGTTTAATATAAAAGGGAAGCCATTCTTCTTGTAGAGAGAAGAAACCCTAGCCTCCACAAGAGAAAAACCATCTCCCTACCTCCAGATTTCGAAATCCTAACCCTAGGGTTTCCACCTTCCTCCTCCAAGCAAGGAAAGCAAGGAACTTGGGTCAAAAAGCCTTGGAGAAGAAGAACTTCCTTTGGAGAAACCATCTCCCTATAGGTAAAACCCTATTTTATTCGTTTAATCTCTGTTTTTCTGTTGTTATTGCCCTCTAGGATCCCCCCTTGCTGTGTAGATCTCGAATTTTAGGGATTCTACGTGAAAACCTAGGAGATCTAGGGTTTTGGTGAATTTTCGTTTGGTTTTCCCCGAATTTCTGGAACCCTAATCCTAGGGACTTCGTGTAGGCATGATTACATCCCCTACGTGTAGTATAGACATCGATTTAGGGTTTGATTTGGGTATTTCTAAAGTTCTCAATGGGAAATCAGGATTGGAGTTTTTCCACTGTACACAGTCGGGTGTTTTGTAGAACCTGTGTATTTTGGGTTTCCTTTGAGCACATTCGGGTTGAGTCTTAGTGTAGGATCTGTGTTTAGCTTTTAGATCTATTTTTAATCTGCTTTGTTTTGATGGATATATATATATATAGATATGCATACGTGGTAGATGTGTTGTTGTTTTGATTTAGAGCTGTACAGTCGGGTTTGGGATTTCAGTGCAGTGTAAATGTGACAGTGTGTAGGTATTTAATTTTCAGTTGTGTATGTTCACAGTTGGGTATAAGTGTGTGCATTCTGTGCATTTTAGAACCAGTGTGTTCCTCAGTGATTAGTTCTAGGGTGTTGCCTGTGTGTCAGTTATGACATTTGTGTGTGAGTCTCTGTGTTAGTGGGTAGCAGTGTTGTGAGTGTGTCCTTGTGTATCAGTGGGAATTGGGAGGGGGTTTCACTACAGTGAGTTGGTATCATATAGGGAGTTCTGTGTCCAGCAGAGGTAATGTATACCAGTATCAGTAATCTGTATCTGAGTGCAGATTATGCTGTGTGTATCAGTTAGATACCTAGGTGTCCCTGTGTCAGTGCAAGCTAATGTGAGTGTGTTTTGCTGTGTACTTGACACTGTGTGTAGCTGTGTGTTCCCAGTGTATGTGTATCAGTTGGGTGAATTGTCTGTGTAATTTCTGTAAGAAAGTTAGAGAGAGAGCAGTGAACCCAAAGCCTATGTCTCATTTAGGGATACCTGTGTGTTCAGTATACTGGGTAGATACCTATGTGTCTATGTGCAGTGTCTAGTTTGAGTGTCAGTTAGAAATTGGTATTGTGCAGTGAACTCAACCTGTGTTTATGTGTCAGTAGTTAACTGTACAGTATGGGAATACCTGTGTTTACCTTGTGTGTGAGGGTGGCTGTGAACTAGGTGTGCCATTGTATCTGTTTGAGTGATTAGTCAGTGTTAGCTGTGTCAGTGTCTCAGAATGTCCCAGTAGCAGCCTAAATTCAGTGAGTGAGATAGAGTAGTGTATCAGTGTATAAGAGAGTGTGTAGGTAATATGTGCAGTGAGTGGTCTATGAGGGAGTGAACTTAAATCCTAGGGAAGTATCAGTGAGCAGGGCATAGATTAGTATGTGACTGTGTGTGTGTGTGCAGTGAATAACTGTATCAGTAACTAGTGAACCTGTGGGTGTTGTGCAGTTTTAGGTATCAGTTAGATTATGTAGTGCAGGTGTGTAGTGTGTGAGTGATTACAGTGTAGGATTTATGCTGTGTATCAGTGTAAGTGAACCAGTGTGGCAGTGTAGGAATTTAGTTTCCTGTGTGTTTCTCAGTGTCTAGAACTGTAGGTGTGTGAGTGAGCAGTAGGTCTGAATGTCAGTATCTGAGGGGTGTTAGCACCTGCATGTGTGTGCTAAGTATCTGTGTGTGTGTGAGGCTGGTATGACCAAGTGAGCACAGGCAGGGACATGAAGAGTATAAGGAGGTATACAAATATAGGGGGTCAAGGAGTTCTCTACTGTACCACATGAAGTACTTGGTATCCTAGTTAATACTTAGTGTATATGAGTTGAGGTTAGGTTTTGAGTACTAGTTAATTAAGAGTTAACAGTTTAGGTAATACCTTAGGATATATATATAGGAGTTTTATTTATATTAATTGCCTAGTAGGTAAAGATGGTTTAGTATTAACACAAAAGCCTGGGGTAACAAGGTTTAGACCTAGTATGGTCCTAGTTAACCTAGTATGGACTTAGACATGCCCTAGAGGCCTCATATTTAATTAGTTAAACATGTTTATTTCCTTAATTCATTATCCTGACATTGATTTTCCATAAATAGGTCATTGTGATCCCACCTTGGGCATCGATCCTCACACCTTGCTCAGGACCACAGGCGAGTACATTCTCTGACAGTTTTCATTGTTGATTACTTCTATAAATTGTAGTGTATTACATACTTGATTCCGACACTATGGATACACGGGTTAGCACCCTAGATCCCCATCATGAGGAGTCGTGATTGGAATCCATCGTGCTAGCTGGGGGATGGGGAATTATTAGTAGATTATGTGATCATATCCAAATCCTTTACATGCATCATAGCTCACCCCACTTCTCACGTTGGGTACGGCCTGACCATCTTACATGCATCATAGCTGTTATATATGATTAACCTGACCACTACATGCATCATAGCTAACCATATGGTTAGCCTGACCTACAAGAATCATAGTTAATCATATATAACCAGCCTGATCAAGTCCCAAGCCGATCACATAATAAACTAATATTTCAAACACTTAGCTAGATGTCTATTTTATTCAGATTCACCTGCTCCAGCATTCACTACTTATTGTCTAGCATTCACTATTTATTGTTCATTGCTAGATGCTCTATTGCCTATTTCCATTTTTCTCCAGTATTTACATTTCCAGCATTTATTTCCATCTAGTATTTCTTACACTGTTTATAGATTTTGTCAATTTAATGAAACTGCTGTTAGTGCTTGTGCTTCGCTCCAATCCTGACTGGATAACATTTTTCAGAGGACCTGGAGAGCTTGTGCCCCACTCATTACGGCCCAGGATTAGAGGGTGATTTCACTCCAGAAACCCCAGAGGAGTTGCCTAGCCTAGAGGAGAACGTACCTGGCTGCTCTTAGACTACTTTTTCTGCATTATTGTTTTAGACTGAGACTGAGATGTATTTGTTATTTTGTGACTTTGTGAGGTCATTTAGACCCAGGATTTGAGTTGGATTATTGTGGTTGGTTTTATTAGAACTCTTTTCTATTCTCATCGTGCCATTATTCTTATAGATTGTGATTGAGTATATTATGGAACTGTGGTTTATTTATCTTCGTCCTCCGTTCGGAGTTGAGACTATTAACAGGATATATTATGGTTATGACCTAGACAGCGTTCTACCGTCGATGCTGCGGCGTAGGATGGACGTACCCACGACTCATGCCCAAATTCCGGGTGTGGGTCATGACACGTTTTAGTGGTGGCCCATGCAGGTCAGTAGTCGAGTCCTAGAACCGCATTAGAGCGATATCGTAGTGGTGCTCGCTTAGAGTATTACTACGAGCCTGTTTTAGGAAATAGGAATTAGGCCGAGGATATGCTCAATCACAATTAGGGAATTCTGATTCTTATGACATTACTCTTAATAATTTTTTCCTTTAGAATTTTTCTGTCCTTCCTTGATGATATCGTATCTATTGCCTTAATTAAATCTTTCGATCTGTCTTCAGGATGCCGAGGACCAGGTCCCAGAGACTCGGAGCAGCAGCTTCAGAGAGGTCTGTCACCTCTCGCCCTGTCGGACAGACATTCGTAGCACCTCCTACATCTCCAGTACATGTGGGAGTGTCTGCAGCATTCGGGGGTTCTCCACCACCAGTTCAGAGGGTCCCCACAGCTACGACGGGGCCTCTACCACCACCACCAGTTCAGCATCCAGGAGGTGTGCCCGTCGATGGGGCACAGATGTTCGCCTTGATTCAGGGCATGGTCGATGCCCAGAGGACGTCGGCAGAGGCCCAGAGAGTGCAGGCTGAGGCACATCAGGCCCAGACAGAGATGATGAGGGTGAACATGGAGAATGCTCACCAAGTGGCTCTCCAGGCTGTGGAGAGAGTCACTCAGCAGCAGCAGCGTCCTGATCAGCACCACCAGAGGCCGGGCACCATTGTGGACTTCAAGAGGATGATGCCTCGGGAGTTCAAGGGGACAGAAGGGATACTCTACGCCGATGATTGGCTAGAGGACATCGAGAGGAACTTGCGTTTGGCGCAGATTCCAGAGGCGCTCCAGATCGAGGCCGCGGGCAGCCAGATGTTCGACATTGCCTTGACATGGTTTCGTACGGAGCCGAGACTCTTGCGCAGGGGACTCACTTGGGAGGATTTTAAGGAACTCTTCAAAGAAAAGTTCTTTCCTGATGTCGCCCTGGGAGCTTTGGAGAGTCAATTCCATGACTTAGCCCAGGGGAGCTCGTCCGTCGACGAGTATGCCGCGGAGTTTTCCCGCCTGAGCCGCTTCGCGCCATCGATGATTAGAGATCCGGGGGACAGGGCCCGAAAATTCAGAAAGGGGCTGACAAGGGAGATCAAGTCTCGCACGTCGGGACGTCGCACAGCTACCTACGAGGGCATATTGATGGATGCCCAAGTAGCCGAGGACGACTTGGGCCTCAAGCCCAAGAGGGGACGCGATGGTTCCGGAGGAGCAAACAGTAGTACGGGACCGGGCAAGCGTCCACACTTTCAGCAGCAACAGCAGAGACCCTTTCAGCAGCAGCATCAGGCACCAGCCCGAGGGCAGGTCCAGCAGCAGCAACAGAGACAGAACCAGCCCGCCATCCAGTGTGCTTACTGCGGGAAGATGGGACATACTAGAGATATCTGCAGGAAGAGATTGGGCTCATGTCTATCCTGTGGATCGACGACACACTAGCTGAAGGATTGTCCTGCCTTTCGTCCAGATCAGGGTGGAGCAGCCGCCCAGAGAGGATCAGACAGGGTGCCTACCGCACCAGGAGGTCAACAACAGAGGGGACCACTTCCACCGCAACATCAGAAGTTTGCCCAGCATCAGCAGCAGAGAGGTGCACCCCAGGGGCGAGCATACGCCATGGCAGTCGAGGAGATCGAGCCAGCAGGAGACTTGATCACAGGTTCGGTTCTTCTCGATTGTATTCCCGCATTTACCTTATTCGATTCTGGCGCTTCCCATAGTTTTGTGTCTGTATCATATGCACTTCGACATTATTTAGAGACAGAACCATTAGCTAGGACTTGCAAGATCATGACTGGTGGAGGTATTATCCTAGTCCGTGATCACTGCAAGGACCGGAGAGTGTCAGTAGGAGGCCGAGACTTGAGCGTGAGCTTACTTGTCATGCCACTTCCGGGGTACGATATTGTACTCGGAATGGACTGGTTGAGTAGGCATCATGCTACTATAGATTATTATGGAGGCAGAGTATTGTTTAGACCACCAAGAGAGCCGGAGTTTGAGGTCGTCAGAGGAGCAGCGGAACAGAGCAGGAGCACATTTTGCGGAGCCAGGGCAGAAGAGGAGGAGTTGCCACATCCTCTGATAGCAGAGTTCCTGGATGTATTTCCAGAAGAGTTGCCAGGCTTGCCGCCAGACAGAGATGTTGAATTCTCTATTGACTTGGTTCCAGGAGCGGAGCCCATTTCACAACATGTCTATAGAGTCAACAACAGCGAGCTGGCAGAACTGAAGAAGCAAGTTGAGGAGTTGCAGGACAAATGCTTCATCAAACCCAGTTCATCACCATGGGGAGCTCCGGTATTGTTCGTACCGAAGAAGGACGGCACGGTGCGTATGTGCATTGATTATAGAGCTTTGAACAATATCACTATCAAGAACAAGTACCCGCTGCCGAGGATAGATGATCTTTTCGATCAGTTGAGCGGGGCGAGGGTGTTTTCAAAGATAGATTTGAGGTCAGGCTATCACCAGGTGAAGGTGAAGAAAGAAGACACGCCGAAGACAGCTTTTCGGACCAGATACGGCCAGTTTGAGTTCATGGTGATGCCATTTGGTTTAACCAATGCACCGGCAGTATTCATGAACCTGATGAACAAGGTGTTCCACCAGTACCTTGACAAGTTCGTGGTGGTGTTCATCGACGATATTCTTGTGTATTCTAAGACCCCGGAGGAGCACGAAGAGCACCTGAGATTGGTCTTAGAGACTCTCAGGAGGGAGAAGCTGTACGGGAAACTCTCTAAGTGTGAATTCTTCCTTGACAAGGTCGAATTTCTTGGGCATGTGGTATCGGGTGACGGAATCTCGGTTAACCCGCAGAAGATCGAGGCAGTGGAGTCGTGGGCTACCCCCAGTTCGGTAGCTGAGATCAGGAGTTTTCTCGGGCTAGCAGGATACTACAGGAGGTTTGTACAAGACTTCTCCAGGATTGCAGCGCCAATGACCAGATTGACTAGGAAGGATGTGGATTTTGTCTGGACGGAGGAGTGCCAGGCTGCATTTGATGAGCTGAAGAAGAGGTTGACAACAGCTCCAGTTTTGACATTGCCAGCAGGGACAGGTGGTTTCACCATCTACAGTGATGCTTCTGGTAAGGGTCTGGGATGTGTTCTTCAGCAGCACGGGAAGGTAATTGCCTATGCTTCCAGGCAGTTACGCCCTCAAGAAAAGAACTACCCCACCCACAATTTGGAGTTGGCAGCAGTTATCTTCGCTCTAAAGCTGTGGAAATATTACCTGTACGGAGAGCGTGTGGAGATCTTTACCGACCACAAGAGCTTGAAGTACGTATTCACACAGAAGGAGCTGAACATGAGGCAGAGGAGGTGGTTAGAGTTGTTGAAGGACTTTGACATCTCATTGCAGTACCATCCAGGGAAGGCCAACGTAGTCGTCGATGCCTTGAGCAGGTATCCGATGGCTATGTACTTGACGATAGATAGACATTTGTTGGCTGATTTGGAGAGTTTGGAGATTGAAGTGTTAGTTCCCGGTACTGAGATTCAGATATGGGGATTGCAGATACAGTCCGAACTGATGGACAGGATCAGAGCTGCGCAGTACGAGGATGAGGCTCTGAGGAGTATCAGGGCACAGGTTCAGATAGGGTTATCGGACGACTTTACTATCGCAGAGGATGGCTCCTTACGACACGGCACGAGGATGTGTGTGCCGAGCGGGGAGCTGCGCGAGGAGGTTTTGCAGGAGGCACACCGCACTCAGTACTCGATGCATCCCGGTGCCAACAAGATGTATCGAGACTTGAGGGAGCACGTATGGTGGTATAGAATGAAGTGCGAGGTAGCACGCTTCGTATCTCGGTGTCTAGTGTGCCAGCAGGTAAAGGCAGACAGGCAAAGGCCAGGTGGATTGCTTCAACCTTTACCAATTCCAGAATGGAAATGGGAGCACGTGACCATGGATTTCGTTTTAGGGCTTCCACGTTCGCCAGGAGGAAAAGACGCGATTTGGGTCATCGTGGACAGGTTGACCAAATCAGCCCATTTCTTACCTTTCAAGGTGGGTACGTCGACAGAGAAGCTAGCAGAGATGTACGTGCAACAGATTGTTAGACTTCATGGAGTTCCTGTGAGCATCGTCTCGGATCGGGATAGTCGTTTCACTTCCCACTTCTGGAGGAGTCTGCAGGCTAGCTTGGGCACTCAGCTCAAGTTCAGTACCGCATATCACCCCCAGACGGACGGGCAGTCTGAACGGACTATTCAGACTCTCGAGGATATGCTACGCACTTGCATTTTAGATCTCGGAGGTTCTTGGGAGGATCATCTGTACCTGGTAGAGTTTGCTTACAACAACAGCTATCAGGCCAGCATCGAGATGTCACCGTTTGAGGCTCTTTATGGACGGAGGTGTCGTACACCGCTATCGTGGGACGACGTTGGAGAGAGAGCCTTGCTAGGACCAGAAATGGTCGTGGATGCAGCAGAAAAGGTGAAACTCATCAGAGACAGACTGCGAGTGGCACAGGACAGACAGCGGCATTGGGCCGACAGCCACCATAGACCCCTTGAGTTTCAGGTATAGATTGTTATTTTTTGGCTTGTGTTTGTTTGTTTAGACTGCATGTTGAGACTGTTTTGTTTTAGGTTGGCGATCTAGTATTCCTACGGATTTCTCCGACGCGTGGCACAATTTGTTTTGGTAGAGGCGGGAAGCTTAGCCCACGCTACATCGGACCCTTTGGCATTCTCGCGAGGGTAGGTGCAGTGGCATATAGACTGGACTTGCCGCCTGCATTGGAGGGAGTGCATGATGTGTTCCACGTGTCGCAGCTGAGACGGTACGTGGCAGACCCTAGTCACGTACTTGACCACTCGGAGATTGAGGTTGGTCCGACGCTTAGCTACCCCGAGCAGCCCGTAGAGATCTTGGACCGCAGAGAGAAGGTGTTGCGGAACCAAACCATTCCTTTGGTTCGTGTGGCATGGAGACATCACTCTCCAGGTGAGTCGACCTGGGAGAGAGAGGACGAGATGCGCGAGCAATACCCGTATCTCTTCTAGACTTGAGGTATATTTCCTTTCAGATTCATTCTTGTTGTAGTTCAGCCCAATTTCGAGGACGAAATTTCTTTTAGGAGGGTAGACTTGTCACTACCACTTTTCCATATAAGGGCATTTGTGTAATTTCACCATTTTAAAGAATTATGTATTAAATTATTTTTGCTGAGTTTTTATAAACTATTTACATTATTAGTAAGGTTTAGTTTTAGGTCAAACCCTAGAACTCATTAGGACAGACCCTAGTGAGTCGACCCTAATTTAAAAACCCAGTTCTAGTGAAACCCTAGAATTCTAATTTTAGGTTTGGACCTCAAACCCTAGAAGGCCTAAACCTGAGTCAATTAGGTTTTACATGACCTACCATAGAGGGTTTAACCTAAGCAATGCATTGAAACCCTAATTAGGTTTAATATAAAAGGGAAGCCATTCTTCTTGTAGAGAGAAGAAACCCTAGCCTCCACAAGAGAAAAACCATCTCCCTACCTCCAGATTTCGAAATCCTAACCCTAGGGTTTCCACCTTCCTCCTCCAAGCAAGGAAAGCAAGGGACTTGGGTCAAAAAGCCTTGGAGAAGAAGAACTTCCTTTGGAGAAACCATCTCCCTATAGGTAAAACCCTATTTTATTCGTTTAATCTCTGTTTTTCTGTTGTTATTGCCCTCTAGGATCCCCCCTTGCTGTGTAGATCTCGAATTTTAGGGATTCTACGTGAAAACCTAGGAGATCTAGGGTTTTGGTGAATTTTCGTTTGGTTTTCCCCGAATTTCTGGAACCCTAATCCTAGGGACTTCGTGTAGGCATGATTACATCCCCTACGTGTAGTATAGACATCGATTTAGGGTTTGATTTGGGTATTTCTAAAGTTCTCAATGGGAAATCAGGATTGGAGTTTTTCCACTGTACACAGTCGGGTGTTTTGTAGAACCTGTGTATTTTGGGTTTCCTTTGAGCACATTCGGGTTGAGTCTTAGTGTAGGATCTGTGTTTAGCTTTTAGATCTATTTTTAATCTGCTTTGTTTTGATGGATATATATATATATATAGATATGCATACGTGGTAGATGTGTTGTTGTTTTGATTTAGAGCTGTACAGTCGGGTTTGGGATTTCAGTGCAGTGTAAATGTGACAGTGTGTAGGTATTTAATTTTCAGTTGTGTATGTTCACAGTTGGGTATAAGTGTGTGCATTCTGTGCATTTTAGAACCAGTGTGTTCCTCAGTGATTAGTTCTAGGGTGTTGCCTGTGTGTCAGTTATGACATTTGTGTGTGAGTCTCTGTGTTAGTGGGTAGCAGTGTTGTGAGTGTGTCCTTGTGTATCAGTGGGAATTGGGAGGGGGTTTCACTACAGTGAGTTGGTATCATATAGGGAGTTCTGTGTCCAGCAGAGGTAATGTATACCAGTATCAGTAATCTGTATCTGAGTGCAGATTATGCTGTGTGTATCAGTTAGATACCTAGGTGTCCCTGTGTCAATGCAAGCTAATGTGAGTGTGTTTTGCTGTGTACTTGACACTGTGTGTAGCTGTGTGTTCCCAGTATATGTGTATCAGTTGGGTGAATTGTCTGTGTAATTTCTGTGAGAAAGTTAGAGAGAGAGCAGTGAACCCAAAGCCTATGTCTCATTTAGGGATACCTGTGTGTTCAGTATACTGGGTAGATATCTATGTGTCTATGTGCAGTGTCTAGTTTGAGTGTCAGTTAGAAATTGGTATTGTGCAGTGAACTCAACCTGTGTTTATGTGTCAGTAGTTAACTGTACAGTATGGGAATACCTGTGTTTACCTTGTGTGTGAGGGTGGCTGTGAACTAGGTGTGCCATTGTATCTGTTTGAGTGATTAGTCAGTGTTAGCTGTGTCAGTGTCTCAGAATGTCCCAGTAGCAGCCTAAATTCAGTGAGTGAGATAGAGTAGTGTATCAGTGTATGAGAGAGTTTGTAGGTAATATGTGCAGTGAGTGGTCTATGAGGGAGTGAACTTAAATCCTAGGGAAGTATCAGTGAGCAGGGCATAGATTAGTATGTGACTGTGTGTGTGTGTGCAGTGAATAACTGTATCAGTAACTAGTGAACCTGTGGGTGCTGTGCAGTTTTAGGTATCAGTTAGATTGTGTAGTGCAGGTGTGTAGTGTGTGAGTGATTACAGTGTAGGATTTATGCTGTGTATCAGTGTAAGTGAACCAGTGTGGCAGTGTAGGAATTTAGTTTCCTGTGTGTTTCTCAGTGTCTAGAACTGTAGGTGTGTGAGTGAGCAGTAGGTCTGAATGTCAGTATCTGAGGGGTGTTAGCACCTGCATGTGTGTGCTAAGTATCTGTGTGTGTGTGAGGCTGGTATGACCAAGTGAGCACAGGCAGGGACATGAAGAGTATAAGGAGGTATACAAATATAGGGGGTCAAGGAGTTCTCTACTGTACCACATGAAGTACTTGGTATCCTAGTTAATACTTAGTGTATATGAGTTGAGGTTAGGTTTTGAGTACTAGTTAATTAAGAGTTAACAGTTTAGGTAATACCTTAGGATATATATATAGGAGTTTTATTTATATTAATTGCCTAGTAGGTAAAGATGGTTTAGTATTAACACAAAAGCCTGGGGTAACAAGGTTTAGACCTAGTATGGTCCTAGTTAACCTAGTATGGACTTAGACATGCCCTAGAGGCCTCATATTTAATTAGTTAAACATGTTTATTTCCTTAATTCATTATCCTGACATTGATTTTCCATAAATAGGTCATTGTGATCCCACCTTGGGCATCGATCCTCACACCTTGCTCAGGACCACAGGCGAGTACATTCTCTGACAGTTTTCATTGTTGATTACTTCTATAAATTGTAGTGTATTACATACTTGATTCCGACACTATGGATACACAGGTTAGCACCCTAGATCCCCATCATGAGGAGTCGTGATTGGAATCCATCGTGCTAGCTGGGGGATGGGGAATTATTAGTAGATTATGTGATCATATCCAAATCCTTTACATGCATCATAGCTCACCCCACTTCTCACGTTGGGTGCGGCCTGACCATCTTACATGCATCATAGCTGTTATATATGATTAACCTGACCACTACATGCATCATAGCTAACCATATGGTTAGCCTGACCTACAAGAATCATAGTTAATCATATATAACCAGCCTGATCAAGTCCCAAGCCGATCACATAATAAACTAATATTTCAAACACTTAGCTAGATGTCTATTTTATTCAGATTCACCTGCTCCAGCATTCACTACTTATTGTCTAGCATTCACTATTTATTGTTCATTGCTAGATGCTCTATTGCCTATTTCCATTTTTCTCCAGTATTTACATTTCCAGCATTTATTTCCATCTTGTATTTCTTACACTGTTTATAGATTTTGTCAATTTAATGAAACTGCTGTTAGTGCTTGTGCTTCGCTCCAATCCTGACTGGATAACATTTTTCAGAGGACCTGGAGAGCTTGTGCCCCACTCATTACGGCCCAGGATTAGAGGGTGATTTCACTCCAGAAACCCCAGAGGAGTTGCCTAGCCTAGAGGAGAACGTACCTGGCTGCTCTTAGACTACTTTTTCTGCATTATTGTTTTAGACTGAGACTGAGATGTATTTGTTATTTTGTGACTTTGTGAGATCATTTAGACCCAGGATTTGAGTTGGATTATTGTGGTTGGTTTTATTAGAACTCTTTTCTATTCTCATCGTGCCATTATTCTTATAGATTGTGATTGAGTATATTATGGAACTGTGGTTTATTTATCTTTGTCCTCCGTTCGGAGTTGAGACTATTGACAGGATATATTATGTTTGTGACCTAGACAGCGTTCTACCGCCGATGCTGCGGCGTAGGCTGGACGTACCCACGACTCATGCCCAAATTCCGGGTGCGGGTCGTGACAATTCTAAATAAATTACAGAAAATATATTTAAATATTTTAACTCTAAAATAAATGTTTAGTAGTAACAACATTCAAGTATGGTCTCATAGTAAATCATGAAAGTCCTACAAATTTATGTTTCCTAAGATTTAATTACCAAAAATTCTAAAAAATCTCCAAAATCTAAAATAACCTAAAATAATTCTATATAAATATTTATATAAGTAAATATATCAAGAAATTTATTTTCTAAAGAAATTCAACATCTATAATAAATATAATAATATAAAATACACACAAAATACCTATTTTTGGGTGAGGGGGTTTACAAGATTTGAGCCCAATAATAAGCTCAACCATTAGAAGAATAATTAATTAAGTTAAACCCATTAAACTAGAATCTTCCCTCCTTAATTAATTTTTTCATGAGAGGCCCCAAGGGATATTTTAGACAATTCATAGTAACTTGAGAAAGGGGGACGGGGCCGACCTATTTAAGATGGAGAAAAAATTATCTCTCTTCATTTTTTTATTTTAAATCTAGATCTAGAATTTTTCTCAACCAAATTATTTTCCAACTCCTTCCTAAATCATCATTGGAGGCCATTGAAGCAAGGATCTACAAGAATGAAGCAAGGATCTACAATGAGGAGCAAGGATCTACAATGAGGAGCAAGGATCTACAATTTGGAGGCTCTTTTCAACCAAGTTGGAGATTTTATTGGGAATTCATCTTCCAATAGGTATAATTTAGTTTTTTTCCCTCTAACTAGACTCTAAATTTGTGATTTAATTATTAGAAACAACCCCATATGCTAAG
This sequence comes from Iris macrosiphon, assembly GCA_036927795.1. NCBI lineage: Eukaryota > Viridiplantae > Streptophyta > Magnoliopsida > Asparagales > Iridaceae > Iris > Iris macrosiphon. The sequence goes on from JAYESA010000009.1 coordinate 181,756,177, forward strand.
GCTACCCATAGGAATTGGAATTAGGTTCATAGGAGGCCTATGGAGAAAGTTAAGGTGTATTTTGTGTCAATTTTGGAAATTTTTTGAGATTGACATATTTTATATTTATCAATTGGTCAATTAGACCAAATTGCCATATGTTTGATTGTGTATGGCTAGTATCATATCCACAATTAGATACGTATAGGCCATATCACAATAATTTAAAAATACGGGTTGATTTGGTAGTTTTCTTCTGACACGGGGGTTTGAGCATGTCACATTTTGATACGGACACGTATATGTGTAATTAGTTCTTCATATTTTGCTTGTGTCCTTTGGGATATATTTGATTGTGTGGTGGACTCGTATCACAAGCGTATCATAGATCTAGTGTGATACGGGTGCGATGCACTCAACGTGTTTGTTTTATTGCATCTTAGATTCAATTTGCCTTGTGTATAGTTATTAGAATATTAAATTTATTATTGTATGTTTATATATATATGTATATATATGGGATTGGTGGTTATATATATATATACTTATATATGTTAGTGTTATGTATTTATGTATATTTCTATATGGATATGTATATATGAATGTGTATATAGTTATGTACTTATATATATATGTGAGTTGTGGAGGTATATAATTACATAGATATATATGTATGGTGTGATTATATATATATATATATATATATATATATATATATATATATATATATATATATATATATATATATATATATGTACATAGTAGTTAAATATATATGTATGTGTGTGTGTTTATATGTAAATATTGATATGTATTTATATCTCTAAGTGATATGTATATAGTTATGTATTTATATATACTTGAGTGTGTGTGTGCATAGTTGTGTGAGTGTGTATATATATATATATATATGTATATCAAGTTGTGTGTGTATGTGTGTGAGTGAGTGTTATGTATATGTATATATATATATATATATATATATATATATATATATATAGCTACTTGTGGATGTGTGTTGTAGTTGTGTGTGTGCTTGAGGGGGGGATCGAACAATAGCGTGCAACAGCAGCAGCAACGAGCCCTACACGAGCGTAGCAGCAACTGCTGCAGCAGCAGCAGCGAGAAACATAGTACCGCAATAAGCAGCTACACAAGCAGCAGCAACAACAACAAGCGCAGCGCAGCAGCTAGCTGCAACAGTGCAGCAATGCACGAACCACAACAACCAATAGCAGCAGCAGCGGCTTGAGCAACTACAGTTGCTTCAGCATCCAGTTTTAGTAACGTAGTAGGGACAACAAGGTATGGAGGTAAGTTAGTAAGGGGTTAGTTTTGTTAGTAGTTTAATAGTTAGTAGATAGTTTAGTTAGCTTAAGGTGTAGTTGGCTAGTTAGTCACTTGTTATTAGTTATATATTTGTAGTTAGAGATATGTATATAACACTAGAGATATTGTTATATAGTAGTAGTTTAGTTAGTAGTTAGTTAAGTTAGTTACTTGTTATGTAGTTATATAGATATATGTATATATATTGTTATTAGTAGTTTAGTTAGCTAATTAGTTACTTCATTATTAGTAGTAGTTATATATGTATTCATATGGTTATCTAGTGGTTAGACATATATACACATATACTTGTGTATTAGTAGTTATATATATGTATATATGTATATATGTATTGGCATGTAAGTTATAGTGTAGAGGTTGGGTAGTTAGTATATACTAGGATTCACATTACCTTGTGATACCAAGGTAAGGTCAAGGTATTGGTTGATACTCAAGGTATTGGGTTTGAGTATCAAGATGGGTGTGTAGTGGTGCGATACCGCATTGGTTCAAAGCCAAGGTATCACTACTAGAAAAAACGGGATTAGCGACGTATTTTAGCGACTCCATCTAAAAACATCGCTAAATTAGCGACTCCATAAAAAACGTCGCTAGACGTCGCTAAATGGCGACATTTAGCGACTTTTAATAAGATTTTAAAAGATTAGTCGCTATAAGTTCAATTAAGGTCGCTAAACGTCGCTAATATGTCAAATTTAGCGATATTTAGTGTCGTAATTAGCGACTTATATATTAAAAAAATTTAGCAACGTGTTTAGCGACGTCTTTGACGTCGCTAAATTTTAATTTAGCGACGTTTTAATTTAACGTCGCTAAACGTCGCTAAATTTTGGTTAATTAGGGCTCAGTTTTCTTTTTTCCCATCTGTCAAAAATTTTGAAACTTTTCAAAATCTCTCGATTTTCCTCACCCCCCCTCTCCGGCGATCGGCTCTCCACGACCGCGGCTACTCCGGTATCCCCTTCCTCCTCCTTGAGCTCTAGGTAAACCCTAACTCTCTCTCTCTCCCTCTCTCTGTCTCTCTCTCTCTATCACATGTGACACTGACACAACACACACTTGACAGACACGACACACGCACACAGACACTGACAGACACACACGACACAAACACAGACGCATGTACACACACACACACGCACACACGCACACACACACACACACACACACACACACATTGACACTGACACTGACATGACACACACACACACACTGACTCACACACAATATTTGATCTATTGGATGTGTCCATGTGAATTGACGGTTGGTATCATGATGGTGTAGTGTATGGAGGATGTATCCTAGAGTATCTTGGTGTTGTACACCAAATATTTGTGAATTGGACTAGTGGTTGTGTATGTGTGTCTATTTATGCCTTAGAGTATCATATGATATGTATATGTAAATTGGTGTATTATTTATTTACATATGAGAGAGTATATGCATATATAGGTATATCTCGATATATATATAGATAGGTATATAGCTATTGTTATCTGTGTTAGTGTTTATAGTGTCTTCTAGCTGTACTTGATGTGGAAGAGGGTAGAAGAGTCGAGTTGTCTGTGGGTGTCACTACTGAACTATGAGGCTTCAGGAACTGAACTCAATTCAGTTTGGTCTAGTGCATTAGGCAAGCTGGCAATGTGTTGCAGTGGTGTCGGGTTGGCACTGTGAGGAGGGGATTGGTTCCTGTCATCTTCTGCAGTGGGAGAGTATTGGTGCACACTTGAGCAGCATCAAACACATGCATACTTGAGCAATGGCAAGGCAGCAGCAAGCACTGCTGTGAGCCATGGCAGTAGCTAAGGGCAGTTGGAAACAACTAAGTGAAGGAAAGATTTAGCCACTGCAGCAGCAGTGCAAAGTATCAGAGGTTGCAGACTTAGTTAGGGTCTACAGGCATGTGTTTGGGTTAAGGTATAGCCAAGTATCGGGTAGGTGTTGACAGGTCACTTGTTGCATGCCAATACAGCCTTTAACTGATACTGTTGTATCAGGGATTTAATTGGCAAGAGTGATCGGTGCAGTGCAGTTCAATTAGAGCACAATAGTACTGTGAAGTGAACTGATACTGTGGTATCAGGTATTATTGTGACATACATTTATGAGCTAAGATGTGAGTTGGGGTAAGGTAGGATATTAGTTAAGTTATACTAGTAGTATTTAGTATAGCTAATATTAACTAGTATACTTAGTAATAACTAGTATTAGCTAGGCATTAACTAGTATAAACTAGAATTCCTTAGTACGACCTAGAAGACATAGTTTAGCAAGGTATTAACCTAGTATTGACTAGTATAAACTAGTATGGATCTAGAAGTGGCTTAGAAACATCACCATTAACTAGTTAACCATGTTTATCATTTCAAAAAACTGATTAACATTTATGTTCCATATCTAGGGCTCTTAGACTTTGATAAATGAAACTATATATTATATCAGTTATGAAATAAAAGTATTGCTTATTTTAGACTTTGATAAATGGTCAGTTGTTCTGAATATTGCTTATTTTAGACTTTGATAAATAAAAGTATGTATTATATCAGTTATGATTTTTATAGTACGGTTAAGTTATGAAGTTAGGTGATAAACCACTGTATGTAATGATTTATATGATACATATTATCATTTATACAGAAGTATCTAGAAATGGATATGAATTACTATCTGTGTCATCGTTCGTGGATGTACAACCGTCATCCTGATGAAATGTGCGGTATGCGGGATGAATTCATTGAGGGTGTACAACAGTTCCTGCAGTTCGCCAAGGCGTTCCCTCGATACAAGGACAGTACCAAAATTAAGTGTCCGTATGTGAGATGAAGCAACAGGAAATACCATCCAGAAGTGGAAGTTACATATTATTTGTACTCGAGGGGCTTCACGCTGAATTTTTATCACTGGACCGTGCACGGAGAACTTGTATCTCTAGCATCAGAGTCGGAGCCCTATGTGGAGCCATATATGGATGTCCACAACCACGATGCTTACAACGATGGGTTGGTGAACATGGTTTATGATGCGGCGGGGCCTAGTTTTAATCCTGACAATTATGATACGACGGGACCTAGTTTTAATCCGGACAATTATGATACAGCTGAGGAGGTACCGAATGCCGATGCTGTAAAGTTTATGGAGTTGCTGGAGAATGCAATGACTCAACTATATCCTGGTTGTGATGATCATTCACCATTGGAGGTGGTTACAAGATTATTGAGCATCAAGTCCGATTTTAACATGTCGCAAGAATGCTATAATCGACTGCTCGATTTGATTATAGAGATCTTGCCCGAGGGTGCAAAGTTGCCTAAAGACTTCTATCGATCTAAGAGGATGGTGAGATCGCTTTGGACGGAATACGAGAAAATCGATGCATGTCGCAACGGATGTATATTGTACTACAAAGACGACAAGGATGCATATGCTTGCAGATTCTGTGGTGCTGATCGCTACAAGGCCACTGTTAGAGGAAAGTCTGTCGGTACAAGAAAGCCTACCGATTCGATGCAATACTTGCCTTTGACGCCGCGGTTGCAGTGGTTGTTTATGGTTTGCCTCCTGCAGATCTTATCCTTCAAGCGCGCCGGTGGTCAGCCTCCTGTAGATCCGCAGTAGTATAGCTAGTTACTAGATATTTATATTTTTTTATTATTTAGGATGTGATTGTATGGATATAAATTTTCCATATTCTTTACAATAAGATTTGCTGGATGCTTTCTTTTCTTCAAATTTTATTATATTATTCATATTAAATATGTTATTTTACCGGTGTTGAGTGTTCAGTGCCTGTTTTTCCCTATTTTTTTCCAGTTCAATGATAGAAGTTGTAATATAATACACAATCCCTGTACAAAATCAAACATACTGAATTATAATACACACACTCTCCCTATCTCTGAGCACATTAAGGCCAACACACAACACAGATAGTACTGTCTTAATTCACCGATATTCACACAGTTCCTAATATATTTTGATTTATAACTGATGACTGATACTTGGCCTGTATTTACCCAGTGCACTAGAATTTTCTTCCTTGGTACTACTACTATGTCCTTTATTCAATTATTTCTACTACCATCATAGACCTGATAATGAACCCAAGGGGGTTGGCAAACCCAGAAATGCAATTCAGTAATATTTTTGTATTTTTTCTGTAAAATTAGCGACATTTTTAACGACATTTTTAGCGACGTTTAGCGACGTTCATTTATGTCGCTAACTACGTCGCTAATTAGCGATACTGTTACACGTCGCTAAAGACGTCGCTAACGAAGTCGCTAAAATCGTCGTTGTACGTCGCAAACTGCTGATATGGCAGTATTGCCATGTCATTAAAGACGTCTGTGTAACATCGCTATATAAGTCGCTAATTAGCGACGTTTAGCGACTTTAATAAACATCGCTAATTAGTGACGCTGGGTCGCTAAACGTCGCTAAATTTAGCGACCAATTAAAGTCGTTAAAAAATGTCGGCATAGCGACGTTTAGCGACGTTTTTTGTTTTAGCGACTTGCTTTTTTCTGACTTCTTTAAAACGTCGCTAATTACGTCGATAAACTTACTTACCAACATTTTTTGGTTATTTAGCGACGTTTTTAGACGTCGCTAATTTGACTTTTTCTGGTAGTGTATCCACTTAGCATTAGTTTAGTTAAAAATATTATATAATATTGATTGTATATACATATAATAATATTTTCATGTCTTTAACTTGCGTATCCTATGATACAGTGCTTTGTTTGATACCTTAGTATCTTAGAATAGCTAGTATGACCTAGTTGCATAGTGTATGGACCTAATATCCTATAGATGGACTCATACCACCTAGAATTGGCTAGTTTGATCAAGTTTGACTAGTTTGACATAGAGTTGACCTAGTTTGACTGTTTTAACTTAGAAATTGCTTTATGACCTAGAATTTGACTAGTTTAACTTATTTTTATTTTCAAAACCTTATATTAATGCAATATTCTATATATAGGTATGTGACACTAGTTTGCACATTGATTTGCATCATCTGCTCTGGACCACAGGCAAGTACATTCTCTGATAGTTTTCATTATTTGATTACTACTATAATTCAAGTATTTAGAAATGTTACTTATGATTCTTGACACGATGGTACACGGATTGGTATTGTTATTGGATTATCAGTCATGAGATGTTACCTTGATTATTGAGATGGTATTGGATACTGTCCTTGTTGGTATTGGATAATATTGAATATTGTAGGTTAAACATTGGATAAATTAGCTAGTAACGTGTCATAATTGGATCCATCGTATCAGTCTGGGCAGAAGAAATACCAATTAAATATGTGATCAAGAACTATCAGCTTGTAGTGTAATCATTGGCTACTAACTAATCATGCACTTCATGTATGGTTGAGTTAGCTCCTTAGTGTAATCATTGAATCTCCCATGCCGATCACATATTTAGTTAATATCTCAAAACACATAGTATATTATAGATTCTATTTTCAATTCATAGATTACCTTGTTTTATTTTTGACATTATAGTTCATTCCTTCATTCTTGTACGCATTGATTTATATTTCTATTGCTAGTATTGCTTATTTCTTTATTGTTCTTGATCATCAGTTATATTCTCATCGTATATAGCATTATTTATTTTACTGTTTTATAGTTTTTGTTAATTAATTAGAACTGCTATTGGGTTGTACTTCTCTCCATTCCTGAATAAAAAATATTTTTTTGAGGATCAGGGAGATTGGTGTTTGACATACTATAGACCCTGACCTATAGATGGTGCAGACTGGGACCCACTAGTTCTGGAGTGACTGCCGAAAGATCTAGCCAAAATCACTTGTTAGCATAGTTAGTTCTCTATAGTATTTTGGTACCGGATTTATTTTTGACATATATTTTGAGACTTGAATATTATTTCTAATATTGTTGTTATTTTTTAAACTGTATAGTTATGTTAGACTTCCTTGATATCTTATCGTGCTATAGATTTATGATTGAGTATTGTGTTGCATTGCTCCTTTCTTGGAGTTGAGATATTATTGGCAGAGTATACATTATTGTGAGATAACTAGTTAGTATAGTTGATCTAGACAGTCTTCTATCATTGATACCTATGTTTGATGATAAATGAAAGAAAGGAAACTAGGTTGATACGAAACCCTTTCTTTGTTTACAAACAAGAAAAAAAAGAGTACAATTAATTTTATACGAGGATGTTAAGTACAATAAAAATGATTCTGGGGAAAAATTGTTATAGGAGTCTGATCTACGGTCGATCACTTTGTCCCTTGGACCATACAATGACGAAGAAGTGCTGTAGAATAAGAAGAAAAAGAAGATTTAAATATTGCAGGAGGGATTGGATTCTCGTTGCCAAAGTCGTCAATCACTACTCTCTGTCTGTGCTCTCTTCTCTTCCTTTTTTTTCCGACCTTGCCGACCCACTTCGACCTTTTTGACCTCTTCGACCTATGACCAGAGGTCTCTATTTATAGAGCTCTGTCACAGTAACTATCCAGTCGACGTAAAACCAAATTGTGAAGAGAGTAGCACTCTTTACGAGGCGGTTATAATAACTGCTACCCACGTCTGAATGATCTCCTGAATCCGCATGTGACGTGTGTCCTATTATGAGATAACACATATAACTGCTTCTCAAAGATCACGGCATGTAAGCCACGTAGGTTACTGCCCCTCGCGTAGAGATGGTTGGCATAAAAGCCAAATAACTGTCTTGTTGGTGTAAAAACCAAATAGTTGTCTTGTTGGCGTAAAAGCCAAATAGCTGTCGTGTTGGCGTAAAAGCCAAATAGCTATCTTGTTGACGTAAAAGCCAAATTCTGCGTAAAGCTTGATGCTGCATAATAGGTAACCAGCGTAAAGATAGCCAATTATTCTTGTTGACTGAGGTCTTGAGCGTATTCTGGGCCAAATAGCCTTATGACGTACCTTTGGAAATATAGCCTGAGTTGGCATATTCTGAGGAGATAGCATACTACGTACTCCTATAGTTGAAAATAGCCTAGTTGGTATATTTCGAGGAGATAACATACGGCATGCTCCTATAGTTAAAAATAGCCTAGTTGGCGTAAAATGCCAGGATGGTGATGTGAGCGTATTAGCCCTAGTTTTAGCTCTCCCAGTCATTAAAGATAGGATAAAATCTCGTGCATTAAATGCAGAGATCTTCCCCCATCTCGCGCATTAACTGCAGAGATATGCCTCGAGTTCTGTACGAAGAACAACTTTTGACGTGGCGTCTGATTTCGTCTCATCTTGAGCGTAAAAACTCATCTCTGCCTGTGTAGAATAGGCAGCGTATTCCTTGAATGCATAAAAATGACTTGTATCAAGGATATGTCACTAAACGACAGTCTGGGCCTCTGTGCAGAATTATTATTACAACCGTCCTCTTGATCATCGTGCAGTACTCTTTGTCAGGAGTCAGGTTCACTGTTTTATCTGACAGGTTCATTCGGAGAATACTAAGAGTTCCTCGTACAACTTCACACTGCATTAAAAGCGGACATATTTTATGCCGGAGGGAGGTGTAGCAACATTTTTATGCCAAAACTGCCTTTAAGTGCTGCTTTACGCAGACTGTTCTGAAATCATATTTTACGCCACATAGCGCTGAAGCTCTGTTTTACGCATATAGCTCTGAAGTTATATGTTTACGCCACATAGTACTGAAGCTCTATTTTATGCAGGCTTCATGCATATTGGGAGTTTTACGTGTATAATTCTCCAGCGTATTTTTATGCTTCTATAAGACCCCCTTTAAAGTTTTCAAATTCCTCGTAATTTGAAATACTTTGAATGAAGCATGAAACGGTCAAATTTGACTCGTTCTGCGAGGATGATTTTTCGGAGATATTTAGGAAGTTGTTGGGATTTGGTATGTTCTCTTCTGCCTATAGAAAGGCAAGCGAGTGAACCTGTTTTTTCATACTTCCTTCACCAAAAAGATGGTTGTCGAGATTCATCGGGCTGACCTGAGGAAGAAGAAGATTATACTCTTCCAGCATGTAAGGAGCGGTAAAAGGAGGCATCTTTGAGCAAATGTCCTCTGCAACGATGGATCATGGAAGGATATCATAGCTTCCTTTGCTCGGGATAATCAGCAATTTCATATGGCAATTCATCCAGGGGAGAGGAAGGGTCTCATCGGACCACACAGCTTGCTAGCTGTATTTTCTTCCATTATGAAGCTGGACGTAGGTAGGCAGTTTGGCCCTGTCTTTCAGTATTGCGTTGGGTCTGAATCCCTAACATAATTCTAGGATGTGGCCGCCATGGCGTATGGAGGGTGGGCTTGAATAGTTTACATAAGCCCAATTTTGTATCCTTCCGCCATTAACCATTTTCTTGTTCATCGGCCGCAGAAGCCGATGAAGTGCCATAGAAGAAAAACAAGATCTCCATCAAATGAGAACCCGGCATAATAGATTCCCATCGTGATCTTGAATATTAATAAAAAATCCTTTGTAAAAAAAGAATTTCCATCATATGTAATCATGATAATGAAAATTCCTTTGTAAACCGAATTTCCATCATATGCAATCATGATTAATAGACTTGTCTTCTTTTATGCATTGCTAATTTGCCATGTTTGCTGTGAAGAAGTCTGATAATGTGCAGCTTTGACACGTCTGAGTAGTTTCATGCTGACTCTGATAAACGCTTATCTGGTCACGTCCCGACTTTTATGCGTAACGAAAGATGCGTAAAAAGCTCTTTAGCATTAAGTTGTCTTGAAGATCCAACTGTTGTGCTATTTTTGGACGAGGAGTCGCATAGAAGTCTAAACTGTCACTTCTCTGATACGAAGAATTTCTGTTCAGAGCATCATCTTCAAGAATGGCTTCCCAAAAATTTCTCGACATAGGGCCAGAAATGTCCATCGAACAGGCCATACTTGAGCTTAGATGTAAAAGATTCTGGCTAGACTTCGAATGAACTTCCAATGGCCCAAGAAGAAGAGTCATCTTCAATGCTGACATCTATATGTTTCAGGCACTTAGAATATTTTATAGCCAAAAAGGAGCATTTTCTATGTAAATCCTTGTAATTGGCTTTTTGTAGCTTCTGAGCGTAGAATCATAGATCTGTAGCTTCTGTACGTAAAATCGTAGATTTGTAGCTTCTGAGCATAAAATCATAGATCTGTAGCTTTTGAGCGTAAAACCGTAGATTTGTTACGCAGTATGACTGTCCGTCTTCTTTTTCAAATGATAGGCTGACGTGGTCCCCAATCATAAACGAGTATTAAAAATTAGATTTGGTTAGGGATTCGAAGAGTTATCTGAACTCTATAAATAGCCCAAGATTTTGAGAGAAAAACCCTTCATCTGTTTCTGCAAAATCCTTTCTTTTCAAGAACTCTTTGTCTTCGTCTCTTTTCTGAGAACTTTGAGTTTCGCCATGGCACCAAAATAGGCTTCCACTGCTAAGGGAAAGAAAGTTGTCTCTTCTTCTCGCTTCTTTGCTCAAGCACGAGCAACCCCTATTAGGCTGAGCGAGCCCCGTTCTGAACGAAGTGCTCCACCGTCGAGCTGCGCTTCAGGCATCACAGGTAAAGACTTCGAGAGGGATAGAGAACCTTATGCACACGTTGTAAGTGTATGAACAACAATACGCCCATATTTCTAATGTGTCAGCGTAAAAACTCCATATTTTCGTAGTCTGGCATAAAAACTCAGACTGTCAAAATTTGGCGTATACTACAAACTTTGAGTTTTATGAGCTGGATGTAAATTCCACCGTAAAAAACTCAAATTTTGGCAGTCTGGCATAAAGATTCAGACTGTTAGATTTTGGCATATACTGCCAACCTTGAGTTTTACGCACTAGAAATAGGTTCCAGCATAAAAGCTCAAGTTTTTGCAGTCTGGCGTAAAAGCTCAGACTGTTAGGCTTTGGCGTATACTGTAAGAGTGTGGCGTCTAGCGTAAAACTGAATTATTTTCTTGCTTCTTGCAGTGGACCTACAGATCCCTCCTTTAGCTGAAGTGATGGGCTCTGCTGCTGGGATGCTGAATTCTAACTATCTGGAGGACTTGTCCCCTGTGACATTTTCCATCTCTGGAACTGAGTATCCTCAAGAAAGGGGAACTCTGATCTTGTCCCAAGGAGAACGAATGCTGCTGAGTATAATCAGTGGGGAGCCCCTGACATACATAGATAGGACTGAATATAAGTAACCAGATTTCTTATTTGGGGATGTTATCGATAAACAATCCCAGACTAAGCCCAAGAAGAAAAATTCGGTATTTTATGCTGAGGGTACGGTCATGTATCTGCCAAGGATGTCCAAAGATTACCCTATCTCGGCATTCTTCCATGCCACGCATCCTAGGAATATGTTATGGACCCTGACTCCAGATCTTCATGGGCGGCCAGGGAAGATCTCATACAAGAAAGGATTGAACCGAGGAGTCTTTGTGAGAACTCCTTCAGGCCCTGTTATGCCTTTCAGAGGGTTACTGCCGGGTAGCGTCCCGAGTGAAGATACTTCACTGATCCAGCCGGTTTAAATAACAACTTTCTGCAATGACTTTATGGGGCAGGGAGGATTGTACCCCAAGGTTAATCCTTGCGTCAGTGGATGGCTTAGCCCCGGGAATCTTTGATGGGACAGTTTAACTGCCTGGGCCCTGAAGCACTTCCAGATGGAGCTGGAGAGTATTGGCTTGTTTGCGGCTGTGAGTGCCACTAGTGTTGGGCTGCCTGTCAACCCTAACTTGTTCTTAGCTTTGATGGAGCGATACAACTCGTTTACTGGGACTTTTGCCACTCCATTAGGTAAGTTAGGCTTAGCCCTTCATGAGATGACAGAGATTTCAAAGCTGCCAATGGGAGAGACTCCTTATGAAGAGTACGTTCCCACAAATAGGAAACTGAGGAATACAAACCCTCGGGCAGTGGCGGTTTACCAAGAGCTGATGAGCCACTATCTTGCCTACACCACCTTCTACAAAGAGCCCTCTGATTTGGTCCATATCAACAAATGGTATCCTACCTCTTCTTCCATCAGGCCAGAAATGCCAAGCCGGACAAGGTTGTAGATAGTAGAGATAAGCCTTTGAATCTTCTGAGTATGCTTAGTGCCAACACGGTCGATGATCTCATTGAAGATGCAGGGGCTTCATATTATGTTCTCGATGAGGAGATAGAGGGTTATCCTACAAGTACTAAAGCCTTCAGTTATATGAGGTATTATCGTAAGCCTCTGTTAAGGGAAGCTCAACTGGCTGGCTTTCTCTCTATCTGGTTACACCGATGGATAGTGCCTGGCATCGCGTCTGCAGATCGCATTTATCGCAATACTATATAGCCCGCAGTACATTTGGTGTTTGGAGCAAGATTGGGCCTGCTTTATGCCATGGTATGTAGAATACAAGCTGGCCTGAGGGCCATTACTGATGGGCTGCTCGTAGATGATACACAGCGTAAAGAATATCCCAGAGTGGAATTACCATTCCTATATCTGATGGGATGGTTAATCCTTCACAACACCAGAGTGATGTCTCCCGGCTCTGCCAGCGGTTCGAAAAATAACTTCTTGTTGAATTACAAGAATTCTCTTTGGAATATGACAAGCGTCATAGATTGTCGGCGAGTATTAAATTTTTCCTATGGTTGAAAGCTCTTCTGTACTGTCCCCCCCGTACATATCAATCAACAGGGGACTAAACTTCAGGATGCGGGCCATAGAAAGACTATTCTTTCTCCTGAAGCCTTTTACTGGTTGGTCTGTATTAGACCTTCCCACCTGCTGTACAAAAGTGAGGACCACTGCTACTTGGAGCCTATCTGCCTAGCCGGTTTGCCAGGCAATTTGGGTACGACCAGTTGCTCGTGGGGAATCCTATCACCAGCTTTAAGTGCAAAGGTGGACTTATTGATGGAGCCAGAGGATGGCAGTATTTTATTATGGATTCTACTGGTGCAATCTTTGCTGTGCCCGCGACTTCTCTCTCCACGGAGTTGCGCATTCTTCACTCGTACGCACAGTTTTATGCGTCCATCAATACCTTCCATCGTGATTTTGATGTGTATGGAAGTTTTAGGATGCCCTCCCATAAGTCCACTGGAAGAGAGAAGATCCCATCCGTCTTCTCTGATGAAGGTGAAGACACTATCGGTGCAGACAATTTCTTGTTGATAATACCGAGAGACGTAATAGCTCTGCCAGCAGAACCTCTCGTTATCTCCAATAAGCGAAAGGCTTCCACTCTGAAAGAGCCTTTCCCCCGAAAGAAGAAGAAGACTGTCGGCGGTCGTAAAAGGACTTCCACCAAGGGGGCCTCTAGGAGTGAGCCTGTTGTTTCCCCTGTTGGGGATGATTTTTTGATCAGAGGTCATTCGCCTTTTAGAGAGGGAACCTCTATAGTTCCAGCTGACAATGCTGAAGATTCTTTGCTCGCGGTTGCTGCCGCTACCACTATTACTAGTAGTGCTTCGAGATCGCCTTCGAGACCGAGCATATTAAAAATTAATATACCTTTATCTAGACAAATAATAGAATAACCCCTCCTTCAACTGTAAGTATTTCTAGCGAGATTCCACCCGATGAACCTCGAGTAGATTTGGGTGACGACTGGGATGACTACCCTCAAACGTCAATTGGTGCACCCTCTTCTCCAGGTATGAAAACTTGTTTATCATCATTAAGAAATGATTTAGGTGTACAGGCTGCAGACGCAACATACATACCATCGGCCATGGGTAAATATTGTCTTTACGCTTCTTTCAGGAAAATTAACATCAACTTGATATTAACTTTCTCTTGTCTTCTTTTCAGGCAAAGACATCTCTGGGGAGGGCGGAGTTGACACAACTTCTGACTTTGTTGCGGATCCTGCTAATGAAATGGCGGTGCCCGACGTTGAAGAAGCATGCTTTGAAGCTGCCGATCTTTCATCCGTAACATTCTCGGGTGTCATCCCGCCAATAGCAGTTCAAATAACATCAGAGGAGGATGAGCCCATTATCTCGACTGTGCCTCCTTTGTTGAGTATGCTATCAACTTCAACCGTTGTTGGTGTCCCTTCTTTTGTTGCACCATCCGTTGAAGCAACGACTGTGACAACATCCTTTGCAGTCATTCCAGAAGGGAGATTTACCTGTATTGCATCCACTCCCAGCGTATATCCGATCTTTACTATGCTAGTTGAACAATATACTAGAATATTCTACCACACTTTGAAAGAACTGATATCCATGGTACTGGAGAAGAATCTATGCTTTGATGCCCTGAAGACGTCCTTCCAGCTTACTATAGCGCCGATTAAAAATTTCAATGACGCTGAAAGAGCTGATGCGCTAGAGCAAATAGTTAATGGTTTAGAACAACCCATTAACGAATATTTATAACTATCTCGAGGCAGCATTGATGATCTGGTTCAGGCTGAGTATGACTCCCTAACTGCAGAACTTGCTCAGCAAATAGAATCTCTAAACAAATCCATCCAAGAACAACAGCAAGAGATGGATAAAGAGCAGGCTGTCTTGGTGGAGGTTATTCCCCAGCTAGCTAAGTACCAGCCGAGTGTAATTAAAATAAAGCGAGGGTTCGAGAATTGGAAGTTGAACTCGCTCAGGCAAGGGAGAGGCTTCTCAAGACATCGGTAGTTCATGATGTATTTGAGGGCCAAGTGAAGACAACTCAGCAGAACTTGGCACATGCAGGTGTCATCCACGCAAGTTTTGTTGATGCTCGGTCCGAACTATCTCACTTAAGCAATGACGAGGCAAGGCTGGAACGGGCTCGTGCTAACATTTTGAACTCCAAGAATGAGAGAATGGCTGCTTTGGCGCGACAGATTCACGATTTAACTGCTCCTTCCCAATGATGTACCTTTTTGCTTCTTCTGTAATTTGTTATTCCCAGAGATATTAAAGATACTTCTTCTGACTTTGTGGACCCATTATTTTATAATATAAATGATAGGCTAGGATGAAAGTGATATCAGAGGTAATATGGACGTGATATACTTTCGGTAAGTTTCAGTTGGATATATCTATTCAGAGGTTATATGGACATGATAGAATATGATCCAACTAAATTTATATATAAAACACTATCAGAGGTAATATGAACATGATAGGTTTTGAAGTTCCAAATTAGTTAATCATATCTATTCAGATGTCATAAGAACATGATAGAATATGATCCAACCAGTCTTTGTACGTAGTATCGTCAGAATGAGATCTTCATCATACTCCGTTTAAGCAAGGGAGATTAAGCGCAGTACTTCTTCAGGAATTTGCCGTTGATAGGCGCCATTATCAAATCTCCATTAGGCTTGGCTAATTTGTAAGCACCATTTGAAAATATCGTTTTAATCACATAAGGGCCCTCCCATTTGGGCTAGAATTTGCCCTTACTTTTGTGCGTAATGATCTTTGGCCTCTTCACAGCTAAAACTAGCTCACCAACTTTGAACACTCTTTCCTTCACTTTTTGGTTAAAAGCTCTAGAAATACGTGCCTGGTAGAACGCAATGCGCTGTTGAGCTTGAAGGTATTTCTCGCCTAATCCTTCTAGCTCTTGAAGCCTTAATTGATCATTATTTTCCTGAGTTAACTCATTAGCCACTGCTATTCTGAGTGATAGAATTTGGACTTTAATGGGGAGAACTGCTTCACACCCGTAAACTAATAAAAATAGGGTACAACCCGTTGGTGTTCGTACCGTTGTGTGGTATGCCCAGAGATATTCTCCCAGCTTCTCATTCCAATTTCTTTTGTTCGAAGAGACAAACTTCTTCAAGAGTTTGATGATGATTTTTTTGAAGGCTTCTGTCAAACCATTAGCAGCAGAATTATATGTCGTTGAGGCCATATTTTGTATCCAATTTTTATCGCAAAATTGGTGAAACACTTGGCTGATGAATTGAGGTCCATTGTTATGAATTATCCTTCGGGGTATCCCAAAGTGATAAATTATAAGGTGCTTGATAAAGTTTATCATGTTGAATGTATTTACCTCAGCAAGAGGAATCACCTCCGCCCATTTGGAGAAATAATCGGTGATAGCCAATATGAACCGATGTCCACTGAAAGACGACAGATGAATCGAACCAATGATATCCATACCCCATGCTTCAAAGGACCATGATGCAATAGTAGGATATAAATACTCAGAAGGCTGATGTATGAAATCTGCATGAACCTGACAAGGTTTGTATTGTCTTGCATATTTTACGGTATCTGCAATCATAGTAGGCCACTAGTAGCCCATCCTCCTGATACGATCCTGTAACTTAGGACCGGGTTGATGTTCTCTACATACACCATCATGAGCTTCTCGGATAACCCGCTTTGCATCATCATCAGAGAGACATCGTAACAATAGTCCATCGTAAGTTCGGCGATATAGACTTTGTGAAGAAGCATCAAAATAGAAATGTAGTGATCGTCTTTTGATAGATACTGCTTCTTTAAGATCCTCTGATAAGATTTTGTATGACACGAAGTCTATAAAGGGACTTCTCTAGTCTCTTTTAGGAGGAACCGTATTTATAGCGTAGCTGCGTTCTATGTAAAAATTATTTTTCATACAGAATAAATCTCTGTTAAGAAGGATCATCGAATTTTGCCTTCTTATAGGAATAGCTAGATCTGCAGCTAGACTGGCCAGAGCATCAGCTTCCAAATTTTGAGATCGAGGCACATGCTCTAAAAAGAATTCTTTAAAAGACATGTCTATCTCGATCGTTGTTTGGTGATAAGGAATGAGGTCTGGATTGCGAACTTCATATATTCCTCTGACCTGATTGATGATCAGCTGAGAATCACCAAAAGCTTCCAGGTATTCAACATCCAATTTCTTCGCGACTTGAAGCCCGATGAGTAGGGCGTTATACTCTGTCATATTATTATAGCAGGGTTCGCTAAGAGAATATGCTCGATAGATGATGAGTTTATCAGGAGTTACCAGAATAATTCTTACTCCTGAAACCATATTTCCCTTAGGACCAGTCCAGGAGGTACCATCGAAGAATAGCTGCCATGTATCACCTTCTATTGCAGAATTACATTCTACAACTTCATCGGGAATGTCCTCGCATAGTTTGGAGGTTTTCGAAATTGGGTGAGCAGCTAAGAAATCAGCCAAGGCTTGACCTTTCATGGACTTCTCTGGGATGTATACCATATCATACGGTGTTAATAACATCGCCCAAGTCGCGAGTCGAGAATTAAGAACACTCGACTTATTTATCAATACCCGAAGAGGATTGATTCTGGAGATGATATGAATAGTTTGGCCCATCACATAATATCGCGTCTTCTGAATGGCAAACATTAGGGCAAAGCATTCTTTTTCCACTGGGTTGTACCGGTGTTCAGCTCCGACCATCATCCTGCTTAGATAGTAGATAGCCTATTAATGACCCTCATTGTTCTTCTGTGTGAGAAGAGCCCCTAAAAAATGATCCATTGCTCGAACATACAGCAAAAATGGTCTTCTTATGATAGGAGGCACCAGAACTGGAGGATTAGTAAGATAGCGTTTGATGTCATTAAACGCTTGCTGACATGATTCGTCCCATACAAATGATACACCTTTCTTCATCAGGCGAGAAAAAAGTTAACATCTCCTAAAGAGGTTGGATATGAATCTCCTGATATAAGCTAGATGACCTTGAAATCCCCTGAGTACTCTCAGGTTATGGGGTGATCGTATTTCCAGGATAGCCTTTACTTTATCAGGGTTAACTTGAATGCCTTTAGCGGTAATGACAAATTCGAAAAATTTGCCACTGGATACGCCAAGAAAGGACTTTGTAGGGTTCATTTTGAGTTGATGTTGGCGCATCAACTCGAACATTGTCCTCAAGTCTTGGATGTGATTATCCTTGAGGCGGCTTTTGACAGCGATATCGTCTACGTAATATTCCACCGTTTTGCGTAGATGCCCATGGAATATGTTACTCATAGCTCGCTGATATGTAGCCCCGACATTCTTCAATCCAAAAGGCATGAATGTATAATAATATACCCCCAGTGGTGTACGGAAGGGAGTATGCTTCTCATCTTCAGGATTCATCTTAATTTGATTATATCCTGAAAATTCGTCCATGAAAGACATACGTTCAAAATCGTACGTATTATCGATCATGGCGTCTGTAATGGGAAGAGGGAACTCATCCTTAGGGCAGGCCGCATTTAGATCTCGGAAGTCGATACAAATATGAACTTTCCCGCTTTTCTTCATGATCGGGACAACATTGGCGACCCAATCAGGATGTTGTTCTTCCCGGATGAACCCACAGGCTACCAATTTCTTGATTTCAACTTCAATAGCATCAATCATATCCGGGTAGAACCGGCATTGGTGTTGCTTTACAGGCTTTGAATTGGGCAGTATATTGAGTTTATGGGTAGCCACTTTAGGATCAAGACCTGGCATATCCTTATAATTCTACGCAAAGACATTGATATATTCTTTTATCAGCTGGATTATTTCTTCTCTTTCTTCTTCGAAAAGATTATTACTGATAAATATCGGCTTTGGTAAAAATTTATCCCCAATATTGACTTGGATAACTTTGTCTTCGGTGGGTGGTTCTCTCTGCTAGAACCAGAGTTCCCATTGTGTATCCATTTATTGTACCCTGGATTCATTTTCAAACGATTCTAATTCTTGTTCCTCTGCTTCGAGAGAATCTGTCAATACTGTAATTACTGACAACACCCGTTCGAGTTCATCATATGAATTGGAGGACGATAAACCATCCTGAGAAGAGGAAAGGGTCTCCCCACTTGACTCAGAGTTGTTCGAAGTTGCAAGAGACGTAGTATACCCTAACCCGAAATGAGTTCGTTGACAGTAGGGATCACCATGCAATGACATTCGTCTGCCTTTTTTATAGTTGAGGCCAGGATCCAACTTTAAGTCATAACCCATGCTTTGCATAATCTTTAAAGCCTGTGGGCGATATCTGTGAACCTGTATTTTCTCAGCATCAGACTCATGAGAATCTTCTTGTATAAACGGTCTGTTCCGTATACGACCGAAGACTATTGGATGCTGATCTTTGCGAGTAGGTAGAACAATAAAAATAGAATCTTCATGTGGCCCATATGTCGTGATGACATTAGATGTTAATGCTACTTCCCACACATACGAATGATAGGAGTCTATAACTTTCAAGAATTTTTTTGCTATAGGCTCTATATCGTTATGGGAGGAGGATTCCTGATTAGGAAATTAAGCGTCAGTATACTGGAAAAGGGAATCTTTATTATCGTCAGAAACCACGTTCCCTATTGTATTTACATCAGTCGGCTGCTTGTTGCGCCTAAGGTTGATGACCAAAGGTGGAGGCTTCTAGTTCAGAATGATCACTAGGGGATCACTTCCTCCTTTCGATTTGGTTTTCCCAAGTGGATAGCCATGGGTTCCATGACTTTCGGACGGGTAGTTCGCCCTTTCACTTGGATTGACAAAGGTTGCTCAGCAGATGGTTCCTCTGGCTCCCGGTGGATTCTTTCTCTGTCCTGCCAGACACCTCCTTCATATAGTCTTGGGTGTACAATAGGGCATCAGAATAGTATGACTCAACTCCTTTGAACGGGTTAAGATTAGCAAACTCTATTTTTTACTGTCCCTTGGATGTCTACATATTTGAAGCATTGATGTAGAGTCGAAGGAACAATATTGTGATCGTGGATCCATGGTCTGCCCAATAGAATATTGTAAGACACCTCTGAATCAATGATGTTAGCATGTAGCCACTGATCTAAGGTCACCAATCTGGATGCTCAGACGAATCTTTCCCAAAGGCTTGCTTTTTCTGGCATTGAAGCCCACGATTGTAGTGGTAGTGTAAGCCAGTTCACTTATAGGAATTCTCAATGGTCTTAGCAGACTATGAGGGATAATGCTGATCGACGATCCCGGATCTATGTGAATCCGATTTACCTCCATGGAGCCGACGTATCCGGTGTAATAAAGAGACCTGTCATGTTTATTATGTTTCAACAACATGTTCTCTTGAGTGAAAGTGATGTTAGGGACCACTTCCATCACACTATGGCGTTGAGGACATGCCACAGGCTATTTATCAGGGGACTTGAGCTGAGTCAAGCATATATCTACCTGCATTAACGCTTCACTCAAGGCTTGACGAGTATCTTTGGATAGCATAAGTAGCTCAAAAATGGACAATCTGGCTGGAGTATTAGCCAACTGAGCCAAGATGTCAAAGTTATATGGTTTCTCTAAATCTTTGTTTTGAATATTCTTCAAAGGTTTATCAAAACAAACTTCTTTTTGCTTGCCTTTGTCCGCCAAAGTTGGTCTAGAAGGACCTGCCTCTAGAATAACAGGTTCAGGCTCTAGAAGTTTGGCAGCTGAAGTGTCTGTGGTCGCTTCTTCCTGATTTCCTCCATAGTCCTTGAGGTAGGCTTTTCCTGACCAGGTTTCGGTAGCCAAAGCCTCTTCTTCTGATGTCAGGGATATTACAACCATATGGCATAGTTTGTATCTTGAGTTCTTTTTAGACTTAGCTTTAGCAGCTTGAGTCTCTTCCTCGATCTCTGACACCAGATCAGGATGAACCCACATGATCTCACCACGCTTGGTAGTTAGGGGTACCAGGTCATGATTTTGACCCCTATTCGGAGGGAGATTAACAATATTCATCATCGCCCAGGGAATAGATACTACACCATTCGAGACTTCCTGAGGGGGCAGATTGCCAAACTGGAGTGAGATCATGTTGGCAGTGACCGTCTTCTCGCTATTATACAGAGTGATGGCCTTGGCATCGATCAACTCCTGGATTTTCCTTTTTAGTACATAATATGCCTTTGTGGGGTGATGTATGTATCGGTAGAAAATGCAGTACTTAGGGTTATTGGTACTGCTGACTTCGTTTGGCCGCTTTACCTCGGGGAGAGTGAGTTTGCCACTTTTGACTAGACAATCGAATATGCTCGAAATATCGTCGTCGTCAAAAGAATATTCTTCTTTAGGCCTGGAAGTCCCAGGATTCGTCTGCTTAGTCACTGGAGTATATTGCCTGGACATATTAATCACCAGAGCATCCTTTCCTTTGGAACCACGAGTATGGTCGCTATTGGAGGATGACTACTTTCCTCTATCAGAAGTAGAGATCATGATTCTATTGTCATGCACCTTCCGACTGTTATCCTCAGCGGCTACCGCTGAGATGATAAATGAGGGCTAATCATGGAACTGATATGGTCGCATAAATAATGAGATCAGTGGGAGAAGGTTCTTCCTGCAAATGTCCACCAGGGCTGAATTCGGAACTCCAGGAGGCATTTGCAAAGTAGCTTGACGAAAACATTCAATAAAAGTATGAACGTTCTTTTTCTCCTTCTGCTTAACTTCGATGAGAGATGACATAGATATGTCCATCCCTCCTTCGTAGAATCGAGCGAAGAACAGAGTCTTGAAATCTTCAAAGGAAGTAATACAGTTATCAGCAAGACTATGGTACAATTGGTAGGATACCCCAGACAGACAGCCCTTAAACACTCGAGTGAGAAGGGCATTATTCCCTTGCAACAACATCGTCATCATGCTGAAGTAGTTCATGTACTGGCTTGGTGACGTCTTTCTCTCAAACAAAACCATAGCCTGTGGTTTATATTTTGGTGGAAAAGGGATCTCGTCCCAGATAGCTGGGTATGGCTGGTTGATTCCCAACTTCTTGAGCTGATCCTTATGCTTCAAGGCATCAAATTGGGCCTTTAATTCCTGAACTGCTTGTATCGGACCTTCAGTTGGGAAAGGGACCGCAGAGAGGTGAGAGGTTGGTTGTATTATAACTCCAACATGGGGCAATACATTCTTCGGGTTAAGAGGTTGAGGAGCCGTTGACTCTTGATTTAGAGCAGGCTCCTGGCTTGCGTTGGATGGTAGCATGTCTACCCCCACACGTAGTTGAGTCGGAGGAACCGATGTTTGGGCTATAACAGCTGCATATTGAGTCACCATCATCTGGCGCATACTCTCCATTATGAAATGCATCTCTTTAAGTGATGCTTCCAATACAGCGATGCGTTGCTCAGTACTTCCTGTTGGGGAAGCCTCTTCATGTTCATCTCCAATGGCATAAACTTTTATTTCTCTGGATGCTACTAAGGGACTGGTATAGATCTTTGTTGAGATCGAGTCTATACTGTCAGTATCACATTCGGGAAACTGGTGACCCCCAGTGTCAAAATCGGAAGAATATGAAGCCGATTGTCACGACCTCGAATGGGTATTTCGAAAGACACTTGCTTCAATATTCTTAAGGAGCTTGTCAATTCTCCTTTGGCTTGGAGTTCTAGAGGGATGGCATCTTGAACTTGACCTTTATCTAGGAATATGTGAAGCCATATTTACTGATGCGAATGTTGGCTCTTTTTCCTGTAAGGGCAAAGAGTAGTTCAACCGGTCAAAAACTAACCATTTTGCCTTAGAACAACAGTAGTTAAATATAAATTTATGACTATTACAACAATGCTCCCTAGGGGGTGTAATAGACATATTAGAAGATCCCCTGTCTTTGCGCTTCTGGATCAAGAAATCACGCAAATCAGGGGGATTAACAGAAGAAGAAGAAGAAGGCTTATTCTTCCTTTTTAAATCAGTAGGGGCGTGGAGATTGGGAAGCATAACTCTCTCTCTGCCATAAGAATACAGCAGTTCAGCCATGTGAGTAGCATACGATCCATCATCCGTCTGATGAGCGTATTTTCCCGTAAAATGGATCTTCTTTACGCGGACAAACTTATCCTGGCATAATTTGGAGCTTTGCACAGGTTCGCATAAAATAGGGGAAGTCCTCAAACGACCTCAAATGCCACGCGTAATCTGAAGAGCGGGCAACTTCTTCTCTTGGTGGCGTACAAGCCTAGAGGTCGGGAGATTCGCCACTCGTTTTTCCTTGATATGATCCAAGGGTCCATCTGCCTTCTTATAGACGGGAGATGTATTTTTATGCGCAGGACGCGTTTGAAATTCCTGAATTGGCATTTAAGCTTTGTCAAAAAATTTTGTCTGCCTCATTGTAGACTTCTGGATTGGCACTGGGACATTGCCAGAAGCTTTGTCTACCACATCACAGATGGAAGACGGATGTTTACGCGTAGGGCACGTTGTAGACTTCTAGATTGGCACTGGGGCATTGCCAGAAATTTTATCTGCCACGTCACAGACGGGAGATAGATTTTTATGCGCAGAGCATATTCTAGACTTCTGGATTGGCACTGAGGCATTGCTAGAAGTTTTGTCTGCCATGTCACAGATGGGAGACATAGTTTTATGTGCAGAGCGCATTCTAGACTTCTGGATTGGCACTGAGGCATTGCCAGAAGTTTTGTCTGCCACATTACAGACGGGAGACATAGTTTTGCGCGCAGAGCACATTCTAGAATTCTGGATTGGGACTGAGGCATTGCCAAAAGTTTTATCTGTCACATCACAGACGGGAGAAGAAGTTTTACGCGCACGGCGTGTAGGCTGTGTCGTCACAACCTTGTTGATCGGAGAGAGAGAGCCTGTAGTAAGGGTAGAGGATGTATGGGGCATCCAAACTTTATGTAGCTTCCTATTGTCCTGGACAGAGAGGGAATGAGAGCCACCCCCTGCGCGAAGCATGTCTTCATAAGCAGATTGGTCGAATTGGATGACCAAAGTCTTCTTCGTTGATCCGACGGATACAACATCGTATTGAGCAATGGCTTTCTCGTCAGATAAGAAAGTAGTCCCAAGCAGAGTTGCTATCTTGTGTTTAATGATAAACGAAAAAAATAAAACTAGGTTTATACGAAACCCTTTCTTTGTTTACAAACAAGAAAAAAAAAGTACAATTAATCCAATACGAGGATGTTAAGTACAATAAAAATGATTCTAGGAAAAATTGCTATAGGAGTCTGATCTGCAGTCGATCACTTTATCCCTTGGACCACACGATGACGAAGAAGTGCTGTAGAAGAAGAAGAAGAAGAAGAAGAAGAAGAAGATTCAAATATTGCAGGAGGGATTGGATTCTTGTTGCCAAAGTCGTCAATCACTACTCTCTGTCTGTGCTCTCTTCTCTTTCTTTCTTTTTCGACCTTGCCAACCCTCTTCGACCTTTTCGACCTCTTCGACCTGTGACTGGAGGTCTCTATTTATAGAGCTCAGTCACAGTAACTGTCCAGTCGGCGTAAAAGCCAAATTGTGAAGAGAGTGTCACTCTTTACCCGACGTTTATAATAACTGCTACCCACGTCTGAATGATCTCCTGAATCCACGTGTGACGCATGTCCCATTATGAGATAACGTGTATAACTGCTTCTCGAAGATCACGACATGCAAGCCACGTAGGTAACTACCCCTCGGGTAGAGATGGTTGGCATAAAAGCCAAATAACTGTCTTGTTGGCTTAAAAGACAAATAGTTGTCTTGTTGGCGTAAAAGCCAAATAGCTATCTTATTGGCATAAAAGCCAAATTCTGCGTAAAGCTTGATGCTGCATAATAGGTAACCAGCGTAAACATATCCAATTATCCTTGCTGACCAAGATCTTGAGCGTATCCTGGGCCAAATAGCCTTATCACATATCTTTGTAAATATAGCCTAAGTTGGTGTATTTCAAGGAGATAACATACGACGTACTCCTATAGTTGAAAATAGCCCGGTTGGCATATTTCGAGGAGATAGCATACGACGTGCTTCTATAGTTGAAAATAGCCTAGTTGGCATAAAATGTCAGGATGGTGATGTGAGCGTGTTAGCCCTAGTTTTAGCTCTCCCAGTCATTAAAGATAGGAAAATCTCGTGCATTAAATATAGAGATCTTCCCCCATCTCATTCATTAACTGTAGAGATATGCCTCGAGTTCTGTATGAAGAACAACTTTGGACGTGGCATCTGATTTCGTCTCATCTTAAGCGTAAAAACTCATCTCTGCCTGTGTAGAATAGGCAATATATTCCTTGAATGCGTAAAAATGACTTGTATCAAGGATATATCACTAAACGACAGTCTGGGCCTCTGTGCAGAATCATCATTACAGCCATCCTCTTGATCGTCGTGCAGTACTCTTTGTCAGGAGTCAGGTTCACTGTTTTGTCTGACAGGTTCATTCGGGAAATACGAAGAGTTTCTCGTACAACTTCACACTACATTAAAAGCAGACATATTTTACGTCGGAGGGAGGTATAGCAACATTTTTATGCCAAAACGGCCTTTGAGTGCTGCTTTATGCAGACTGTTCTAAAACTATATTTTACGCCACACAGCGCTAAAGCTCTATTTTACGCGTATAGCTCTGAAGTCATATGTTTACGCCACATAGCACTGAAGCTCTGTGTTACGCGGGCTTCATGCATATTGGGGATTTTACACGTATAATTCCCCAGCATATTTTTATGCTTCTATAGTACCCACGTACTCGTGTTCCTTCATCGGGTGCGGGTCATGACAGACAATACTGCCAAACACCAAAAGTATTCGCTCATGCCGCATATTTCAGAAGTCATAAAAAACTATGCGCAGCATGCGTCGCCTAAAGTACACCATGTCCCCTCCACATGCAACTCACTCATCCCGCATAGCCCTATAACAGCATAGCGCCTGGCCACAAAGACCCTGGCAGCATAGCCCCTGGCGGTATAACGCCAGGCCAAATAACCCCTGGCCACATAACGCTTGGCCGCATAGTGCCTTGGCTGCATAGCGTCGGGACGCATAGTGCTTTGGTCGCATAGTGCCAGGCTGCATACGCCATGGAGCATGTGCCCGAGCGCTATACGACGATGCTTATGTGCTAAGTACAAAGTCGCCAATAAAGTGCCACTTTGCTCCCTTGAGCCCGTACCCGAGTTCGAGTCTGAGTCCGAGTCGCTAAGCCCCTTCATGGCTTAGCTCCTAAGAAAAACTTCCTAAATGTGGTGACAAAAAAAATATTATCATAATGGAGTTTATACTTAATCCCTCTAGGAAAGTCAATCCACCTGGGCCTCCACCCCATGTGTATATACCAATACTAAGCATAGCTATATATTGAGATATACACATTGGTGGTTTTTTAATATGGGACTAAAACTCCCAAAGCTAAGTGGAAAATACCAAAAATCTCCCATATATATATATATCACAATATATGCTTGAGCGTTCCTCACAGTGACTGTCATCATGCATTAGGATATATATCGCCGATGACTTGAATCTTCCCGCATGGGTTAAACAATAGTACGATACAAGAATGGACTATATTCTGCACCATAGCTGCTATTCTTTCTACTCACACAATGACCTCAGTTGTGCCATCCGGTCGTACATTATAGGCCCTGTGCTGACCTGGTCTCAGTGTATGTATCTTGGACGTCTATAAACTTTTCCTCAGGAGACGACCTACATCTCTATCCATACACTTATGTGAGTTCTTCCAATATAGAGAGTTTATTATCCGACATGAAGCCTTGCGCTTTTGTGTAGTGCTACGCCGCAATGACATGGCCGCCCAAGGTCAAGGATCCCCCTCTTGTGCTATCATACTATTTTAGCAAGAGGACACAAGCCACTTATTAGTACCTTTACTACATACAACATGGAGCCTTGCGCTCCTGTGTAGTGTTATGCCACTGTGATATGGCTTAGAACTGAGGTTCACTCCCTCATGTGGTGTTACCTACTGTAGCATGAGGTCACATGCCTCTTAGTAGTATTGTACTATATCCCAGCATGAAGTCTTGTACTTTCGTGCGGTACTACGCCATTGTGACATGACTCAAAGTCGAGGTTCACTCCCTTATGTAGTATCACCTACTATAGAATGAGGTTACTAGCCTCTTTGTAGTGCTGTACTTCAACTATCTATTTTTTTAGCATTAGGCTACCTGCCTATGTGCGGTGCTACCACCACTGTGACATGGCCCAAAGCTGGGGCTCACTATCTCTTATGGTGTTACGCCATTGTAGCGTGGGATACAAGTCCCTTGTAGTACTGAAACTACTCATGCTTCCTACAATGCACGCTAGACATTCACTCTGCCCGAGAACTCTTCAAGGCATCAAATCCATCCTCCCAAAGGAAATGTTCTGATCAAGAACAAATAGTAGACCACAGTGGTTCCAGGTACGTATCCCACAATATCCCTGAGGACTACCCACTATACCTGATATTCTTTCGGTCAATGGTCCTCCCTTGAATAAATAGCTAGATACATGATAGGTTTCTCTTTGAACCAATAGCATAAAACTAAATGGTAGGATTATATAGACGCAATACCAGAGGTCCTCCAAGCCCATATCTGTTGTATCCTTGACTATGTACGGTATTACTATCGCTGTGACATGGCCCACAGCTGAGGTTTTACCCTGTTTAAGGTACCTCATGGTGGTGTCACCCTATAGTAACATGGAGAACTATGCTCCTTCATAGTGCTTGATGTTGACTATATGCGGTACTACTGTCGCTGTGACATGGCCCAAAGTCGAGGGTTTATCCTGTCGAGGTACCTCTTTGTGGTATCATCCCATGGAAACATGGAATACTACGCTCCTTTATAGTGCTTATGATAGCTCGTTCTTGAGGCCTAATATGAACGGATCTGCCAAATTTACCTGAATCCAATCTTCTAGCCACTATAATGATCCAAGTTAGATGCATTCATTCAGTATTCTGTACTGGCCCTTGAGGCCTATCATGAACGGATCTGCCAGAATTACCTGGCTCTGAATATTAACTACTGTAATAATCTACGCTGGTTGCGCTCATTCAGTGTTCAATATTTTATCTATACAGTTCTCTTCAGACCTTTAAAGATATGAATAGATGCCAATGCTGCAGCTTTCAGGTTTTTACAGTATTTTGGTATCACCCGAATTTATGTACTAACAATAGAAAGATCATTTGAGAGCTTCCACAGCCATCCTGCTTTATATGCTACTGCTGATAGTGCAAAGAACTCTGAGTATAAAGGCTGCTTCTTCGACTTCCATGATATAGTCGCACCACTCCTAGAGAAGTCACATCCTCCTGAGGATCTGTCATACCCCAGCCCTAAAATATGTTGGACCAGGTATACGTACTCATTCCAGTTGTGCGAACATGTATAGGAACCCAATTTAATGGACTTAACCTGTCATAGTACGCTATAGAATATAACTAAGACACAATATCTCAGGCAGGTAATAGACTAGTCTCATCCACAAATATCACAGAATAAGAAACTGAATGAATAGATAAAGTCTCAGAACCTACAAAAAATAAAGTCTAGGGGAGAATAATCCACAACAATAAATTATGAAAGAATACTGAAAGAAGTATAACTAGACAATAATAAAATAGTTTGGACGTCAGCTAACTAGATAAGGACTACCAAGACACTAAGCAATTATCATCCATAATACTCAAGAAAACTCTTGTGGCTCCACTTCAAGCTCCTCGTCAGTAAAATCTCCAACTCCGTAGTCCGTCGGGTACAAGTTCTCGTCTGGATCTAAAAAAAAAACCAGGTTCTCAGAGGGATATAACAAGTACACAAAAAATCGACATACATCAAAGTAAAGTAGTAAATAATAAATAGGGTAACTAAATCATCTATGTGATATGCACTCAAAACATCTATAGTGGAGCATGAGGGAGAAGATATAGAAGAACCAGTCATCCCACCAGGCATTCAATAGAACTCGGGGGACACCATTTATACCATTTACACAGTAAGAAACGGAAATTTTATATGCTCACTAGTAGATTCTCCCCTCCCAATGTACTATCCAAACCGTATACGCGGTGCAGACATAATACAATAACGTCAACAAAATTTATTTACTAAACTAACATCAACTACTAACACAAGATGCGAACTCACGTATCAATGGCCAGTCAACACGCTAGTCTATGCATACTCTCTCACTCAGTGAACGTGTTAACAAGTGTCAGGTCAAAAAATATCACGTACCTTCACAATATACCAGGTAAGTCTGCTACTCTAAAAGGCGTGCGCCCAAATAAAAAAATAGAACTAGGTAATGTAAACTGAATAATACAATCAAGCAGGTGTACTTGCCTTCCAAGCAAAGTTGCGAGCACAATAAATCTGGTCCAGATCTTTCCACAGGACCATCTCGAACACCTACCAATTAATACTTACACTAATTAGACTCTAACTTCTAGTTAAATTAAGTTATTAACTAGTTATTAACTCAACATTGGTTGCACATACATGTAACTACACAATAAAATATTACTAGTCATTAAACCTTGCCAAAACCATAAAAAAACATTTGTTTATAAAAAAATCTAAAATTTATTGGGAAAATATGGTTTTTATTGATAGGGTCATCTTCTATAAATTTTATGAGTACAAAAATCAAGTAAGAACCAAAACTAGATCATATGGGTCTACCGACCAGTCACCAAAACTAATTTTTGACAAATAAGTAAATCTGAAATAAATACTAAAAAATTATAATTAAAATATAACAATATAATTTTAGATGTAGAAAATATGGATTTTTGGTCGAGGTTTAAGTCTAAAATTGTTGGGGTCAAATTTTGTCGAAACTAGGTTAACTTGTTACGTAAAACACCTAGAATTATAATTTTTATATATAGAAAATAAATCTAAATATATTTTGTAAAAATTAGTATTAATAATAATAACTAATTTTTTTTTATATAAAAAATTCATTAGGATTTTATCTTCTATAAGTTGATCCTATTAATATTGGAAACCATCCTTGCTAGTATGCATGTCAAGGGATGGTACATGGGTGTTGTGACATCACAGACATCAAAATAATATGTACTTAATATAATTTAAGAATATATATTTTCTGGAGAAATAGTAATTCATCGAAAAAAATTAGTATTTTTTTATCTACGATTAAGTCCTAACAAAGTACAAGGGTTTCCAACATGCATACACCAAAACTAGGTCAAAATTAGTTATTTATTATGCTCAAAAACTAATTTAATACTTATTAATAATTCTAAAATTATTAATAAAAACTGAATTTAATCTATATTAATAACACCTTTATATGTTCATAAGCAAGATTTAAAAAGGTTTAAAGAAGGTTTCTTACATGCACAAAACTTATGGATTATACATAAAAACTAGGTTTCATGCTTGCATGTGTTCTTCAACATAAAACAATAGAGTTTAATCATCAACACACACACACACACACACATATATATATATATATATATATATATATATATATATATATATATATATATATATATATATATATATATATTGGAGGAAGAAGGATTAAAGAAATAACTTACTAGGAGGAGAAGGAAGAAGATGACTATGGTTCTTGGATGGAGGAGGTGGTCAGCCTTGGGCTATTGACGTCAGTGGGCAGTTAGGAGGGATGGGGTCGGCGGCAAGATGATGGAGGAGAAAATTATGTTAGGGTTTAAAAGGAAGAGATAAGAGGTTGATATATATATATATATATATATATATATATATATATATATATATATATATGCAGATGCAGATGGATAGAGAGGGAGCGAGGTCGGCAGTTTAAGGGGGATGCGTACTCTATTGGGGGGTTTAGTCATGGGGTAGGAATAGGATTAGTATTTGTTGTTTCCTAATTTGGTTGGTAGCAAATCTTTGGTAAATCTTTAACCCAATAATCGTTAAGATTTAATTAGAATTCTAAGGGAATAAATAATAGATAAATAAATGCA
Organism: Iris macrosiphon; assembly: GCA_036927795.1. Classification (NCBI taxonomy): domain Eukaryota; kingdom Viridiplantae; phylum Streptophyta; class Magnoliopsida; order Asparagales; family Iridaceae; genus Iris; species Iris macrosiphon. Next base: position 181,787,180 of record JAYESA010000009.1, read on the forward strand.
AATCTTACAAAACAAAAAATTGCCTAGATTGGCATGGTGTCTCATGGTAGAATTTGAATTATGGGTAGCTAATAGTAGAAAGTTTGGATTGGAAAGTAACCAATAAGAAATTATATATAAAATATCTAAATATTAAATACAAGAAAATATGATTGTTACACAAGTGCTATACTAAGGTTGATTGATCAAATTTTGTGTCACGCAAAGATCCTACTAGTAGTGTCTCCAGTGTAGGCTACTTTTTACGAAAGGCGATATAGATTTTAGGGTCGTCCTATATCATTAATGTCCAAACTATGATAAAGTATCCTAATGCATAATTAGATTTTAATTGATTTTAAAATAATCTAAATAAATAGAATAAATATAAAATACACACAAATACCTATTCTTGGGTGAGGGAGTTTACAATCTACCCACCTTAGAAAATTTTGTCCTCAAAATTAAGAATATGGCACGATCTAGAAAAAAATAAGAATGCGATATGTAAATTCATACTTGAAACCTCACTTAAGTTAGGAAAATACTCTAAGATAGAATCCTCCCGCTCCCAAGTCGATTCGTCCGGTGAATGATTCTTCGAAGATACACGGACTAGTCGAATGATCTTTCCCTTTAGCACCTTCTCTTTGTGATCAAGAATCTCAACCGGCTGCTCCTCATAAGACAAAGTCGATCCCATGGTGATCTCTGAATGATCCAATACATGACTAGAATCTGCCACATATCTCCTCAATTGTGAAACATGGAACACATCATGGACACCCTCCAAGGTCTGCGGTAATGCTAGTCTGTAAGCAACCTCGGCTCCAATACGTCGAATAGTCCGATGTACCTCGGACCAAGCTTCCTTCTACCTCCAAATCTGATGGTTTCTCTAGTAGGAGAGATTCTTAAGAACACATGATCTTCCGACTTAAACTCTAAGGGTCGATGGTGAGTATCTGTCCATTGCTTCTGTCTATCCTGTGCTGCTCGAAGGTGACATTAAATCTGCTTAACCTTCTCCACTGTGCGAGTTACCAACACCGGTCCAAGTATATGTCTTTTCCCCACATCACTCCAACATACTAGCGGTCGACACTTTCTTTCGTATAATGCTTCAAAAGGAACCATCTGAATGCTTGCTTGGTAGCTATTATTGTAAGAAAACTCCACCAAGTACACTCTACCAAGTGCAAGTGATCCTCCCAAGATCCTACAAAGTCAAGCATGCATGCTCTCAATATGTTCTCCAACGTCTGAATGGTGCATTCTAGCTGTCCATCTTTCTGCGGGTGATAGGAAGTGCTAAACATCAATCTAGTTCCTAGGCTCTCCTGCATGCTCCTCCAAAAGTGTGATGTGAACCTCAAATCTCTGTCAAAAACTATGCTGACTGGTACTCCATGTAGATATACTATCTCCTTCATGTACATCTTTGCCAAAACTTCTGTAGATTGCTCAACTCTAAAGGGTAAGAAGTATGATGCCTTAGCCAATCTGTCCATAATTACCTAAACTGTATCTCGGCAGCTGGACTCCTCGGGAAACCCGTAACGAAGTCCATAATGATGTGCTCCTATTTCCACTCTGGGATTCGAAGTGGTTGAAGTAGTCCCGCTGATCTCTTACGTTCAGCCTTAACTTGTTAACACACCAAGCACTTTTCCATAAACTGTGCTATCTCTTGCTTCATCCCGTGCCACTAGTAATGTTGTCTCAAGTCTCTGTACATCTTCGTACCTCCCGGATGAATAGAATATGCTGAACTGTGAGCCTCCGTCATTAGTTCCTACCTAATCTCTCCTTTAGGAACATAGAGGTGATCTCCACACCTTAAAGTCCCATCTTTGTGTATATTCAATCCATTCTGTAATCAAGCCTCAGTCCTTTGTCGAAGTTGCTAAAATCTCCATCGGTCGACAGAACTGCCGTGATACGCTCCAGCAATGATGATTGCACTTGAAGGTTCATCAACTTTATGACTTCTCCTGACATAACCAACTCTATGTCCATCTTCTCCAAATTATATAATAATTCCTTCTATGTTGTCAAAAAGTACGCTATTGGTCTCCTACTCAACGCATTCGCTACTACATTAGCCTTGTCCGGATGGTACTACAGCTCAATGTCAAAATCTTCCATCAACTCGAGCCATCGTCTCTACCTCAGGTTCAGATCCTTCTGAGTATAGACATACTTTAGGCTCTTATGATCTGTATAAATCTCCACAGTCTCTCCGTATAGATACTGCCTCCAAAGCTTCAAAGTAAAGATCACTACTGCAAGATCCAAATCAAGAGTATGGTAGTTCTTCTCATGGATCCTCAACTACCGAGAAACATACACTACCATCTTACCGTGCTGCATCAAGACACATCCTAATCCTTTTTCGGAAACATCGCTATAAATAAAAAATTCTTCCGATCCAGTAGGTATGGTCAAGATCGACGTTGTAGTCAGGCACTTCTTCAACTCATTAAACGCCATCTGACACTCCTCCGTCCAAATAAACTCCTGGTCCTTATGGGCCAACCTTGTCATAGGCTCTACAATCCTCATAAAATTCTCCACGAACCTCCAGTAATATCCGACAAGTCCTAGAAAACTCTGTACCTCTGAGATGTTGGTTGGGGTCGACCACGTCTCTATTGCTGATATCTTAGCTGGATCCAGTAATATGCCTTATCCCGAGATAAAATGCCCAAGAAAACAGACATGATCTAGGAGAAACTCGTACTTTCTCAGCTTAGCATATAACTTCTGATGTCTCAACTTTTCAAGCACCTTCCTCAAATATTCCTCGTGCTCCTCATGGCTCTTTGAGTACAATAAATTATCGTCAATGAGTACGACCAAACATTTATCCAAGTACTGATGGAATACTTGGTTCATTAAATTCATAAATAAGGCCGACTTATTTGTCAAACCAAATGGCATTACCAAGAACTCATAGTGACTATAGCGAGTCCTGAAAGCCATCTTCTGAATATCCTCGTGCCTCACCTTTACTTGATGGTATTTTGATCTCAAATTAATCTTAGAAAATACTCGTGCTCCTGTCAGTTGGTCAAATAAGTTATCAATCTGCGACAGAGGGTACTTATTCATGATGATCATAGCATTAAGGGCTCTGTAGTTGATGTATATGCAGACTGTTCCATCTTTCATTGGCACAAACAAAACTGGGGTGCCCCGAGGTGATGCACTTGGCCTAATGAATCATTTGTCCTGCAACTCTTGTAAATGCACCTTCAGCTCATCTAACTCCTTTTTGGCCAACCGATACACATTAGAAGATATCGACACAACTTTTGACACTAACTCAATATTGAACTCGACTTCTTTATCCGGTGGCAGATTCGATAACTCGTCTAGAAAGACATTTACAAACTCTTCAGTAATCAGTGGCGGTGCAACTTCCACTGTCATGCAAGCTCCACCGTACTAGTCTACTCCCTTCTCCGTAGTTCCTCTCATAAACTTAAACTCTAGCTGACCTGGTGGCTAAAAAATAGCACAACCTTTATGGTAATCTAATACTACATGGTATTAACTAAGCCAATCCATCCCCAATACTACGTCAAAATTTGGTATTGGAAATACGAAAAGTCGAGCTCTCATCTCTCGGCCACAAACAATAATTAAACAAGTCCTACTGGTACTAGTTATAGGCACTATTTCTCCCCCGATAAGAATGCTCCAACTCTTAGGCAATGGTGAAGTAGCTATTCTATGCATTGCTATAAATCTAGATGATATAAATAAAAGGGTGGCCCCAGAATCAAATAAAAAAGTAGCTGGTACTGATCCAACTAGAATAATACTTGTAATAGCCTCTCCTTCAGTCTTTTCTCCTTCCTGAGTTAGCGAAAACACATGTCCTTTCCTCTGAGATCATGCCTGCTATCTGGTTCCCTTGAAATGCACTGCTTGTGGTGCCAAGGGTGGTCCTCTCTGCTGGCCTCTTGGTGCTGGTAGATGAAGTACTACTTCTCCTCCTTGGTTGGTTGCTCCTAGTGCCGATACTCCTGGTTTTTGTTATCTAAATTGAATAATAGCTTTACACTATGGACAATCCTGAGCCTGATGCTGTCCTGATCCGCAGATCAAGCAAGCTCCCAGTTTCTTCATGCACTCCTTTTGCATGTGCCACTTCTTGCCACATAAATAGCAAGTCAAAGGTTTTTTGAGCTGGTAGGGCCCTGTCCTCTGTTTCTGCTGCTCTTCTATTGTTCGTCTGATAGTCCTTTCTTGTTGCTTCTTTGATGGTCCTTGCTGAATTCTCTGTTAGTTTATTTTCTCCTTGCTGATGGCTTCCTGAATCCTGGCTTCTATCAATACTTTAGCATAAGAGATCTGGAACTGTGAGCTGGTATAGTGCTAAAGCTCCTGAGTTAGTCCGTGATAAAATCTCTTTGCTTTCTCCAAATTATTAGATATCAGAATGGTGGCACATATACTGAGGCAGCTGAACTCTAAATCGTACTTATCAACCATCTTGTTCTCCTGCTCTAAATGGAAGAACTGGTTGTACAATACAATGGCCGAAAAGTATTTTTTCTCAAAGTACTCTAAGAATTGCTTCCAAGTTTGGCGTGTACCCAATTGGTGATCCATCGAATCCTACCAGTGATGAGCGTTCCCTTCTAACTGAGTCCTCATGCCTGTCATCCAAAAATCTGTAGGCAGCTGCGACATCTCCAAAATCTTCTTAGTACTGGTTATCCAAGTTGTCGTCTCCTCTAGGCTCTCAATGCCTTTATATGGTTTAGGATTCATCTGTAAAAAATCTTTCACTGAACCAACACGCGCTTGTGGAACTGGAGCTAGTACCTGTGCTGGTGCGGGTGCTAGTGCAACTAACATCTCAAGTGTTGTCAGAAATCCCTTCCTCATCTTAGCGGCTTTTCATCTCTGCTCTGTTGCTTATTGGCTCTGCTCGGTAGCCAGCAACGTCCTGCTGTCTTTGTTCCTATATCATCATTTGGAAGAATTGGAACATCAACATCTGGCTATCCTGCGGTGCTGCTGGAGCTGGAAAAGCTCTATTAGGCACCATAGAAGGAGCTGGTGGAACAGGATTATTAGTCTGCCTATTCGGTCCTAGAAGTAGGGGAGTCGTCGAGGCCTCTCTTGGTGATTATCCATTGACCCCTGGAGACGTGTTGCCTACGGTAGTGATACATCTCTTACACAAATTTCTTTCTCTACAAGAGATGGACGAAGGATTAGAAAAAGTACATAAATCAAGTAGGATACAAATATTTATTTAAATAGAATGGATTGAAAGGAAGGTGAGTTATAGTCAAGTGTGGATGAGACCTAAAAATCTAATCCTAAATGTATGCCCGCTGGGTACAGTTACGTATCCGAAATGGCTAACTCGAACTGCATGGGCCACCATTAAAAATATGTCACGCCCCAGTTCCAAAATACGTAGGACCTAGTATACGAACTCATGCCAGTTGTACAAAAAAATATATGACCTAATTTAATTGACCTAACCAGTCGTCGTACACTGTAAATTATAACTAAGACACATCTTAGGCAGGTAATATTCTAGTCTCATCCAAAAATATCACAGAATAGAAAACTAAATGAATAGATAAAGTCTCAGAACCCACTACAAATAAAGTTTAGTGGAGAACAATCCACGATAATAAATTTTGAAAGAATAATAAAAAAAGTACAACTACACAATAATAAAATAGTTTGGGCGTCCGCTAACTAGATAAGGACACCTAAGATACTAAGCAACTATCATCCATAATGCTCAAGGAAACTCATGTGACTCCACCACAAGGTCCTCGTTAGCAAAATCTCCAACTCTGTACTCCGTCGGGTACAAGTGCTCGTCTGGATCGGAAAAAAGTGTCAGGTCCTCAGAGGGACATAACAAGTAGACAAGGAATCAACATGCATAAAAGTAAAGCAGTAAACAATAAATAGGATAACTATACCATCTATGTCATATGCACTCGAGACATCTCTAGTGGAACATGAGGGGGAAAAAATAGAAGAACCAGTCATCCCACCAGGCATTCAATAGAACTCAGGGATACACCATTTACATAGTAAGAAACAGAAATCCTATACGCTCACTATTAGATTCTTCTCTCCCAATGTACTATCCAAACCGTATACGCAGTACAGACATAATGAAATAACATCAATAAAATCTAGGAACTAAACTAACATAAACTACTAACTCAAGATGCAAACTCACGTATCAATGGTCAGTCAATATGCTAGTCCATGCACTCTCTCTAAGTCAGTGAACATGTTGAACAAGTGTCAGATCAGAAGATACCATGTACCTTCATAATATACCAGGTAAGTCTGCTACTCTAAGATGCATGTGCACAACTAAACAAAAAGAACTTGGTATAATGTAAACTGAATAATACAATCATGCAAGGTGTACTTGCCTTCAAAGCAAGCTACGAGCACAACAAATCTGGTCCGGAGCTTTCCACAGGAACGTCTTGAACACCTACCAATTAATATTTACACTAATTAGACTCTAACTTCTAGTTAAATTAAGTTATTATCTCTACATTGTTTGCACATGCAAGTAACTACACACCAAAATATTACTAGTCATTAAACCTTGCCAAAACCATAAAAAAAAATTATTTATAAAAAATAATAATTCTGAAATTTATTGGGAAAATAGGATTTTTAGTGATAATGTCATCTCCTATAAATTTTATGAGTCCAAAAACCAAGTAGGAACCAAAAGTAGGTCATATGGGTCTACCGACTAGTCACCAAAACTAAATTTTGACAAATAAGTAAATCTGGAGTAAATACTCAAAAATCAGAATTAAAATATAATAATCTAATTTTAGATGTAGAAAATAATGATTTTTGGTCGAGGTTTAAGTCTGAAATTGTCGAGGCCAAGTTTTGTCAAAACTATGTCAACTTGTTATGTAAAATACATAGAATTCTAATTTTTATAAATAAAAAATAAATCTAAATATAATTTATAAAAATCAGTATTAATAATAATAAATAATTTTTTTTATATAAACAAAATTAATTAGGGTTTTATCTTTTACAAGTTGATCCTATTAGTATTGGCAACAATCATTGCTAGTATGCATGTCAAGGGATGGTACATGGGTATTGTGACATCACATACATCAAAATAATATTTATTTAATATAATTTTAGAATATATATTTTCTGAAAAAATAGTAATTCATCGATAAAAATTATGATTTTTTTATCTACGATTAAGTCCTAACAAAGCACAAGGCTTTCCAACATGCAGACACCAAAACAAGGTCGAAACTAGTCATCTATCATGCTCAAAAACTAATTTAATAGTCATTAATAATTATGAGATTATTAATAAAAACTGATTTAATCTGTATTAATAACACCTTTATACATTCATTAGCAAGATTTAAAGAAGGTACATGCATAAAACTTATGGATTATACATCAAAACTAGGTTTTATGGGTTGCAGGTTTCTTCAACATAAAACAATAAAGTTTAATCACACACACACACACACACACACACACACACACACACACACACACACACATATATATATATATATATATACATATATACATATATATATATATATATATATATATATATATATATATATATATATTGGAGGAAGAAGGATTAAATAAATAACTTACTAGGAGGAGAAGAAAGAAGATGACTCTGGGTCTTGGATGGAGGAGGTGGTCGGCCTTGGGCTACTGAGGTCTATGGGCATCTAGGAGGGATTGGGTCAGCGGCAAGATGATGGAGGAGGAGGGGAAATTATGTTAGGGTTTAAGAGGAAGAGATGAGAGGTTGATATATATATATATATATATATATATATATATATATATATATATATATATATGTGTGTGTGTGTGTGTGTGTGTGTGTGTGTGTGTGTGTGTGTGTGAATGGATAAAGAGGGAGAGAGATCGGCGGTTTAAGGGGGGATGCGTACGGTTAGGGGGGGGGGCATTTCGGGCATGGGGTAGGTATTGGATTAGTATAGTTGTTTTCTTATTTGGTTGGTAGCAAATCTTTGGTAAATATTTAACCCAATAATAATTAATATTTAATTAGAATTCTATGAGAATAAATAACAGATAAATAAATGTAAAGCTTTAAAAAAGGGAAATATCCTAGATTGGCATGTGGGTCTCATGGTGGAATTTGAATTATAGGTTTCTAATTGTAGGAAATTTGGATTAGAAAGTAACCAATAATAAAATATATATAAAATATCTAAATATTAAATACAAGAAACTATGATTATTACACTAGTGCTACACTAATATTGATTGATTGAATTTTGTGTCACGCGAAGATTCTACTAGTAGTGTCTTTAGTATAGGCTACTTCCTACGAAGGACGATATAGATTTTGGGGTTATCCTATATCACTAATTTCCAAACTACAATAAAGTATCCTAATGCACAATTGGATTTTAATTGATTTTAAAATAACCTAAATAAGCATAATAAATATAAAATACATACAAATACCTATTCTTGGGTGAGCGGGTTTTCAGGATCTTTCACTCTTCTTTCCTGAGCACCAACTGGCATCACTGAAGCCTTCCATCATATCTGGATAACTGTTGTAGTGAATGATGTACCACTGAGTCACTTGAGAATACTGACAACTCTCTTCATATCTTTTAGTGTTTAACAACACATACTGCTCGTGAACTGCCTCAGCATCCTTACAACTTAAGCTATATCAGACCTAGTGGTACTCGGAGCTTAAATCATACGCTTGATGATGCTTGAGTACACCAACTGTCTGATGATTTCCCTTAGATAAGGCTTTATAATCTTTATATTACACCTGAGGAGTATCGACCCTGATACCCAAAGCGTGTGACCAATCTTCTTATACAGAGATCTTGGTGATTGAGCAAGCCCAACTGGCATCTGAATTATCTTATATCCTTAGGATGATATCCGTAATCCCATATCCTGAGTCTGAACAGAAGGACATCTTTGTTCGAATGACACTTCTATATCCGCAGCTGTAATTAGTTAGTAGTCCACATAGATACAAAAGATAACTCCTTTATTATCAGCAAACTTTGCGTACACATACTTGTCTGTCTCACTGATCCTGTGACAACTTTGAATAGATGACTTGTCAAACTTTTGCTATCACATCTTGGGATTTGCTTCAGGCCATATTTGAGATATCATTAACCCGCAGACTGTCTTCAAAACTGAATGACAATAATTTTGACTGCTATCCGTGAATCTTTTATGTTTGTCTTCCCTTTATCTGATAAACAATCAGCTTATAAATAATAGCTACAACAATTATCATCCTTATATATGATACCTTCATCGAGGTGCCAAAGACCTCAATCCTATGTATTTGAGAAAACCCCTAGGCTACAAGTCTAGTCTTGAACTCAACTATTTTATCTGCTTCCATTTTCTTCTACTGAAGATATGTAAGTATCTGATAGGTTTAGTACCTTCAGGCAGATTAATAAATATCCAAGTTGGTAAGTGGCACAACCTCTATATGATAGGTGATAAGATCATCTTTGGTCCTTCGACCTTCTGACTCTTCTAACTGGCCGCTCTTCGAGTTCTGGTTCAAATGATGTCTTTTAAAAGGGAACTCCTTCAAGGACTACTTCTTCTTCTACAGAAGTGCCAATAACTCTGGCTGATAAGGTCCTCCAAAAATTACTCATATGCCAAAATCTCCCTAAATTCGAATAATATATATGTGGATCTGACTTTGAACCAGAGTTACACCAGAAGTGATGAACGTTACTTAGGACATGAACATAAGTGCAACCTTCTCCCATAGACAATCTGGAAGATCCTTTGTACAACAATATAAAAATTATCATTACTGTCAACTGTTGGTCATTCTCGTTCTCCATTAAATTTAAACTTTAAGAGAACTTGATTTAATTAACAAACGTCCTTCGAGACAATATAAGTACAAATTTGTTTTTTGGGGGGTGACGATGAAGGATTAGGAGTGTAGCAACTCTCTTTACTCCGTGGACGATCAGATGTAGGAGGAGAAAGCTCTTCTCTCTTGCTTAACTGTAGGTTCACAAATAGTCAGTCTCTTGTATGGGTGTGATACCCTGCCATTGTATAGTTGCCATGTTGGCATGCTATGGGTGCCACATATACTCTTGCTTGGTGGGTACATGGGGCTCCTCCAAAAAAAAATGTTTGTAACGGTAATCGCATAATACGGGCAAGCCGTCATGTTATCTTGGTTAAGATATGTTGTTGAAGGGATCTCAGGGTTGTTATCAATCCGTTGTGGGCATGACTTCGTCAGCTGGACACGTAGTTAGCACTAACTGTGTGAAGATCTCTGCAGTTATAACATAAAAATCTTGTGAGCTGAAGGTCGCATAACAACTTGGCCGCATGATGGCGAGGCCATACGGATTTTGTAGTCGAATATATGCTTTCATTTGGGCCTTCGTCGAATGGACACTTTAGCTGCAAGTTAGCGAGGCCGCATCGGGCATTGCGGTCGTATATGCGTCCTTTTTAGCCTTGGTCAAATAGACACTCAAGCCGCATGGCGTCATGGCTGCATGCTCATCCAGGCCACATACGTGCTCTCGTTTGGCTTTGGACGAATAAACACTGCAGCCGTATGTTGATAAGGCAACATTTGGACAAAGTCGCAGATGGGAGGACACATGGCGTGGCACGTCTGTCGAGGCCATCAATACAGATGTGACTTTTTATCTTTTTATATGTTGCCCCTTTCACGAATTTTGAAGTTGTTTGAACTTTATGTCAAACAATGGAGAATGTGTTAGGAGCTCATTATGTGGCCTCTTGCTTCTTAGTTGCTCTAGCCGTATGTAGATTATTATGCTGCTTTCCATCTGGCCGGGTATATCATGTTTTATGCGACATGAGTTCTTATGCGTCTTGTAGACTTTTTATGCTTCTAAAAGATCACCTTCAAAGTTTTCAAAATGACAAGTTCATAATACTTTGAATAAGAAGCATGATCAAGAACTTTTGGCCACATAATAGCATTGTGCCGCATAACCATATTGTCGTATAGTAGATTTTGCCAGGCTCGAATTATTAAATAAGAAGATTTTCTCGATCTTTGACCGGATCTCTTAGGATTTTGTGCCCTCTCCTGACACGGGACTCGAGACATCGGTTTACGAGAAGATTAAAAAGAATAACGTGGATCGAGGTATAAGGTTCATCTCATTATCTACTAAGTTCATTGCCTCGATCCCTTCACATAGTTTTAAAGCCTATAAATAGGCAGTCAGGGGGAGAGAGAGAACTTTTATCTCTTTGCTTTCTTTCTCCTTTTCCTGTGAAGGATATCGCAGGCTGCAATCCTTCTTGCGAAGGAGTTTATCAGGGGTGATCTTGATCCTTGGTCCCCTGATTCTGATAATTTACTCAGAGATAGGGGAGCACCGTGTTATTCATGTCAGACTTCCATGGACACAGAGATACCCATGCACAGTCTTTCTATGTGGACAAGAAATCGTCTAGATCACGCACAAACTTTTTGCACAGCCTTGACGCATGGGTGAGAGATCATCAGGAAAATGGACATGCTTTCTTTATTAGTCTGTTGCAGGATGGACAACCAACATGCCGCAACTAAGATCTGCCGCATAGATAAAGGCTCAACTTGGACATGCGACAACCATGACTCTATCGTATGGAAGATACCTCATGCGCTGACTAGGCTCTACCGTATAGACATCAACTTTGTCTTTGTATGCTGATGTCATATATTTTTCTTGTGCAGGGTTTGTTCCCCCTTGCATTGATCATGATGGATCATAGAAAGATATCATAACATCCGTTGTTCGAAATAAAGACCAAATTTATGTGACGGTTCGCTAAGAACTGATCCAAGAGACGAGGATGAACACCCTGCATCATGCGCTGAGCTTTTCTTGTTCATGCAGCATGCCAGCTATATTTCTCCCTTTTATGCGGTTTACTATCGGTCGTAAGACTATGGGGCCGATGATAGGATTTATATTGATTGCCATTCCTATCTTGGTCTTCCTGCATGTTCATAGATCACCTGCTCCTGCTCCTCTTTTTAATCCGTCGGTATGGATTCTTTCCAATATACTGAGGTTTGCACTGTAGAGGGATAACCCAGAAAGCATTGAATTTTGCTGCGGGCTTTGCTAGTGTCAGTAGCTGCAACCACTCGGAGGGGCGCTTGGATGGAGAAAGTTCTGCTTGTAGAATAGCACCTGTACTCATGATCTTGAATATTAATAAAAATCCTTCAAATATAATATATTACCATCGTGTATACTCATGATCTTGAATATTAATGAAAAGTTTATCTTTTTCTAGAACATCTCTGTCATGTTAAACGTTGTAGACTTTGGGTATTTGTACTAGAGGTAATGTGGACATAATACAACACTGTAGTCTTTTACGGACATCCCGCTGGGGATCTTTGGTGGAACTATTACTTATTATGCATGAGAGTGCAAGTAATAAGTTTAAAACATGCCTTGCCAGAGATGATATATACGTGGCAAGTTTGGTGGACTTAACACCGTTGACGCACTTAAATTTGAGAGTAGGTGATAAGTTGAGATAACGACTGGTGATAGTCGTAGGGAGAGGTTTGCTCAGAGGTTACTTAGATATGGCACACTCTCAAGGGAGAATGTGGGGATGATAGCTCAGAGGTAACGTAGACGTGAGCTGATCAATAGATATCCCGAGAGGTTAGGTACGATCATAGTATTTTTGTGGAAGGAGAAGGAAGCGTGCCAGAGGTAGTATGGACGTGGCTGTTTGCTTCCATTGAGAAAATTCTACTAGTGGATCGTTTGGGGGACTTATTATTTGTTACGCACATTGAGTACAAATAATAAATTCAAAAATAATCCCTATCAGAGCTAATATGAATGTGATAGTTTTGTGGATCCATTACTTTTTGCCCATATTAGTGCAAGTAATAGATTTAGAAAAAGCCCTACCAGAGGTAATATGGATGTGGCAATTTTTATGGACTTAACAACCCTGATATACCTTGGTGAGTACCGGTGATAAGTGAGGATAACAACCGATATCAGAGGTAATATGGATGTGATGATCGATAACCAAAATTGGGAGGTTTGCTCAGTGGTAATATGGACATGGCAAACTCAATCGGAGAGAAATGTTAGGATGATAGTTCAGAGGTAATATGGATGTGGACCAATGTCCAAGAGACTCACTGAGGAGTGATTTGCTCAGTATGGTCTATCCGATAGTGAAGATAGACCTAAGGATTGCTCCACTGGGAAGATTGGTGGACGATAGCTCAGAGGCAATATGAACATGGCTAGCGTCTAACAGGATTAGTTTTTGAGTAGTCACTGCGGGAGTGTGTGAGTGGACCTAAAGAATGCTCCACTGGGAAGACTTTAAGGATCCATCATCCATTGCGTATCTAGCACTCCTAGATACAGATGATGGCTTTTACAGTAATTTGTAAAGAATGAGAAAATATTGTACATAGGTACTTATTAGGGATGAAGAACCAATAATGTAGAGATGTACATCTTGGTTGCCCCGTTGGTGATGAGGGGAGTACAAGTCAAGTTTAGACATAGTACTTTTTAAGAACTTGTCGTTGATAGACATCATGAACAAGTTGCCATTGAGTTTCGTGAGTCGGTAGGTAAAGTTGGAGAATACTGATTCTACAATGAACGGGCATTTCCATTTAGGTTAGAATTTGTCGGCCATTTTGTGGGTCATGACCATCGGTCTCCTCACGGTCAAGACGAGGTCTCCTACTTGAAAGGTTCTCTCCTTGACCGGTCTGTTGAAGGCTCCTGAGAGATGTGCTTGGTATATCTTAATGCGCTATTGAGCTAAGAGACATTTCTCGTCGAGTACTTCTAACACTTGTAGCCATCGGCGGTGATTGTCGTCGACGGTTAATTAATTGAAGAGGGCTACTCGAAATAAAGGGAATTGGATCTCGAGCGGGAGGACCGCTTTGCTCCCGTACACCAGAAAGAAATATGTGTTGCCAGTCGTTGTTTGGACATTGTGCGATAGGCCCAGAGACATTCACCAAGATTCTCGTTCCAGTCACGCTTATTGAAAGACACAAACTTTTTGAGTAGATTTATGATGGTCTTGTTGAAGGCTTCTGTCAAACCATTTTCTGTTGGGTTGTAGCTGGTTGACGCTATATTCTGAATCTAATTTTTGTCGCATAACTAGTAGAATGCATGACATACAAATTGTGAACCATTGTCATGAATGATCCTTCGTGGAAAGCCAAAGTGGTATATGACATGATTCTTCATAAAGTTTATCACGTTGGTGGTCTTAAATTTTGGGAGTGGTAGCTAGGAGAAAACTGAGTGCCCCTGGTTTGGTCATGAGAACTCTGAGAGGATTGACTCATGAGATCACATGAATGGTCTGTCCAGTCACGCAATGCCGAGTGTTCTAGACAGTAAATACTAGAGAAAGGCATTCCTTCTCGACAGGGGTGTACCTATGCTTTGTGCCAACCATCATTCGGTTGAGATAATATATGGCCTGCTCGTGGCCTGCATCACTATTCTGGGCTAATAAGGCACCAAGGGAGTGATCCATCACACGAACATAAAGCAGAAAGGGCTTTCCCTAGACCGGGGCTACCAGTACTAGAGGATTTGATGGGTATTCCTTGATATCGTCGAACGTGCATTGGCATTCTTTATTCCAGACAAAGGAGACGCCTTTCTTCATGAGCTAGGTGAATTATCGACAATTCCCAGAGAGGTTTGATATGAACCTTCTAATGTATGCTAACCTCCCTTGAAGGCCGCAGAGTTCCCGGAGGTTCCTCAGCGGGTTCATCTCGAGTATTTCTTTAGTTTTGTCGGGGTCTATATGAATATCCTGAGAAGTAATAATAAAGCCCAGGAATTTTCTACTGGAATCTCCCAAGAAGGATTTGATAGGGTTTATCTTGATCTGCTGCGTACGCATGAGGTCGAACACAATCTTCAAGTCCCTGAGGAGATCACCTTTGGAGTGACTTTTGATGGCAATTTTATCGATGTAATACTCGACCATCTGGTGTAGATGCTCACCGAAGATGGTGCTCATAGCTTGCTAGTATGTAGCACCTACATTCTTTAAATCGAAGGGCATGACTGTGTAGCAGTACACTCCTATCGGCATTCAAAATGATGTATGCTTCTGATCTTTATGGGTTATCTTGATCTGATTGTGAACTAGATATTTGAACATGAGAGCTAGTGGACGGAGCAAGAGAGGAGTTGGAGGGAGTGGAAGAAATCCTATCTTTGAAAGGATATATATTATCAAAGTAAACTGTATCTCTTGCTTCTATAATAGTATTGTTAGAGATTTTACTTACTTCTGAGTGAGTAACAAGAAATCTATTGACATTGTTATCTGGGGCATATCCTATGAATACGGCATCTACTGTCCTAGGTCCAATCTTTCTCCTTTTAGGTTCAGGAATTTCTACTTTAGCCACACATCCCCAAACTTTGAGATAATGGATCCTAGGAGCTCTACCTTTCCATAATTCATAGGGAGTCTTATCATTAAACTTACTAGGAATCCTATTAAGGATGTAACAAGCCGGTAATAATGCTTCTCCCCACAAATTATCGGGAGCACCTGAGCTGAAGATCATGACATTCACCATGTCTAATAGAGTACGATTCTTCCTTTCAGCAACTCCGTTGGACTGTGGTGACTATGGAGCAGTTACCTCATGGATTATTCTATGTTCTTCACAGAAATTGTTTATATGATATTTATTGTTCGAGGAATATCGTGGTTATCACTAGGTTTTGTTGCTGTTTTTGGGAATAAACATGTGATAGTAACATAACTTAATTTTTTAAGATTATTTTGTTATTACACTATCATTTTCAGAAGAATATTGGTATTCGAAGAAATTTTACGTAAACAAATATATTTTTTGTCGAGTACAAGATGACTGTTTTACAACCAACTATAGCCGACCTAGTGGCTGTTTATGACAAAATAATCCTAAAAAAATAAGATACATGTTCATTATATGTCCAATTTTTAACAAATTTTATTTTATTAAAAAAATGTAAACTAATCAAAGTAAAGACATTTTTTTTACACCAAAATGCAAAATTTGGATATTAAATTAACAAAAAAAAATTAATTACCAAAATGTTGATCGCGAACATTTCTTATACGCCATCTGGACAATTAACTCAACTCTTAGATTGTTGTTAATATTGAGAATCAGTCCATAAAGGATATGCGCTAGAAGCCGCAAGTATTTTCGATTATTATGTCTATGATCGGAAGAGGGAATTCGTCTTTGGGGCAGGTCATATTTAGATCATGAAAGTCAATGTAGATCCGGATCTTTCTATTATTTTTTATGACGAAAATGATGTTGGCTACCCATTCTAGGTGTTGTTCTTCGCAGATGAAGCCACTAGCTATCAGTTTGTTGACCTCAGCTTCGATAGCGTTCATAATATTGGGCCAAAACTGCCATTGCTGCTGCTTGATAGGCTTAGCGTTGGCAAGATGTTGAGCTTGTGGACCATAATTTGGGGGTCCAATCCTGGTATATCTTCGTAGCTCTAGGAAAAAACATCAATGTATTCCTTGACAAGCAGTAGCAGGGATTTTCGATCCTCATCAGTTAGACTTTTGCTGATGAAGATAGGTTTTGGGGAAGATTCATTATCCAAATTGACTTGTACAACTTCGTCCTTGGTAGAAGGTTCTCATTTTTTGAACCATATCTTCTATTTTGCGTCTAAGCGTTGGTCCCACGGTCCTACTTCAAATAATTTCGGTAGATTCTTGTCGT
The DNA here is from genome assembly GCA_036927795.1 of Iris macrosiphon. Classification (NCBI taxonomy): domain Eukaryota; kingdom Viridiplantae; phylum Streptophyta; class Magnoliopsida; order Asparagales; family Iridaceae; genus Iris; species Iris macrosiphon. The sequence continues at coordinate 181,804,008 of JAYESA010000009.1, forward strand.
CTTTCTCAGAGTCAGCTGACACCATGTTGGCAGATAATGTTTGCTTGAGCATCTCTCCGATACTGATGTCGGAGTCCAAAGTAGAAGATTACTTAGAGTAAAAGTGCACCTCGTGTCCTTCATCTGAAACCTCGGGGGTTTAGGAAGGCAGTACATACCCTAAGCAATGATTGGTGTTATGGTAGTAGTCCTCGAATTTACCTACAGGAGCAGGTAGATGCAGAGGCAGCCTTTGACCTTTGTCGTAGTTTAATCCCTTAGTTGCCTTCAAATCATACCCCCATCTTCTGGATAAGGTGCTTAGCTTGAGGGCTATACTGGTGGAGTGATATTTTGCCGGTCTCGGGCTCTAGATCTAGTTCATCAGAGACGAAGGTTCGCGGGCCTTCTACTTTGCCGAAGATGATGAGTCCATCTTCCCTCATCCTGGCTGGGACTAGGAAGTGAGAGTTTTGGCTGGGGAGAACCCAGTTTGTAGCTTGGGTGGTAGTCACCTGGGTCTGTAGGTGCAGGCCCAGACCGTGCTCCATGGAGTACAATAGGCTTATTTGTGCAACTTTAGAGTAGTTCAAAGATAGCCCTTTATTCATAAAGTAAGGTATCTTTTTTCTAAAAATTACATCATCGAGGGAAGGGACGTCTGCATGAGCAGTCAGGTACTCCTCTAGCTCATCATTTCCATGATCTACCCCCAGTACGAGCGGCTAGTTGGGAGGTTTTCTATGCAGCTTTACTACCAGAGATTCAGCCGCGGTAAGAGGTAACGGACTATCCTTCGGTGGTTGACTTGGCCTATGAAGGTGAACGACCAGCAGTTCGAGTGTAGTGGATGGTGCCGAATCTTTTTTTCTTGACCAACTTGGCCTATGAAGGTGAACTATCAAAGGTTAGGGTGCCATCTTGTGCAGTTTTACGACGAGGGAAGAGGTTGCATCAGGAGGGCGCGCTTTTGGATATACTCCCAAAGGTTCATCTGAGGCTATCCCGGCCTCTGCCTCATCGTCAACATCATTGCCACCTTCATCTTGGTAGACTTGCTTGTATAAGAGTGATTCAGAGTGGTAGTCTTCGATCTACTTTAAAGGATCAATATTTGTGAAGTCTGTCTTGACCGTGTCGTGATCATCCATATATTTTAGATATTGGTATAGGGTTGATGGAACGATCATGTATTCGTGTATCTATTGCCGTACCAGCAGAACATTATAGGATATGTCCATGTCTATGACGTAGCAAGTGACCTCTGTCTTCAAGTCGTCGATCTGGCATTTTTGGCCAATCTTGCTTAGAGGGTAGTTCTTCCTACGTTGACGCCAGTGATGGCAGCATTGGTAGTTGTGAGGTGATGCATCAAAATATCCTAGGTCTGAAGCAGACTCCATGGGATGATGCTGATTGACAAACCGGGATCGATATGCATCCGGTCTACCTTGATAGCACCTATGTACCATGTGTAGTATAGAGGACGATTATACCGGTTGTTTTTTAGCAATATGTCTGTTTAGATAAACAAAAATGAAAGAGAGGTTTATACGAAACATTTTTTGCTTATAAACAAGAAAAAGAGTACAATTAATCCTATACGAGGATGTTAAGTACAATAAAAATAATTCTGGAGAAGTATTGCTATAAAAGTCTGTTCTGCGGTCGATCACTTTGTTCCTTGGACCACATGATGACGAAGAAGTGCTGTAGAAGAAGAAGAAGCTTCAAAGGTTGCAAGTGGGATTGAATTCTCATTGCCAAAGTTGTCAACCAATACTCTCTGTCTGTGCTCTCTATCTATGATCTCTCCTCTGTCCGATTGTTCTGCCTTACCCTGTGACCAGGGTCTCTATTTATAGAGATCAATCGGATAACTGCCAGGTTGGCATAAAAGCCAAGTAACTGACTTGTTGGCATAAAAGGCTAAATTGTGAAGAAGAATGCTTCCTTTACGTTGCGGTTATGCTAACTGCTACCCACGTTCTAATAATTTTTTGAATATATGTATGACACGTGTCCCTTTATGAGGTAACGCATATAACTGCTTCTCGAAGATCATGGCATACAAGCCACGTAGGTAACTGCCCCTACGTAAAGATGGTTGGCGTAAAAGCCAAATAACTATCTTATTGGCGTAAAAGCCAAATAACTGTCTTGTCGGCGTAAAAGGCCAAACTGTGAAGAAGAAGACTTCTTTTACGCTGCGGTTATGATAACTGCTACCCACATTCTCATAGTCTTTTGAATCTACGTATGACACGTGTCCCTTTATGAGATAATTCGTATAACTGCTTCTCGAAGATCATGGCATGCAAGCCACATAGGTAACTGTAACTTGCGTAAAGATGGTTGGCGTAAAAGCCAAATAACTATCTTGTAGGCGTAAAAAGCCAAAATCTGCGTAAAACTTGACGATGCATGAATAATAGATAACCTGCATAAAATAGCCAATTATCCATCATGACTGAGGTCTTGAGCGTATTCTAGGCTAAATAGCCTTATCACGTACCTTTGTAGATATATCCGAGTTGGCGTATTTCGAGGAGATGTGAGTAGTCACAGTTAAAAATAGCCTGGTTGGCATAAAATGCAAGGATGGTGATGTGAGTAGTCACAGTTTTAGCTTTCCCAGTCATGACAAAATTTAAAAATAGAACAAAATCTCGTGCATTAAATACAGAGATATGCCCCCATTTCATGCGTTAAATGCAGAGATATGCCTCCATCTCGTGCATTAAATACAGAGATATGCCTCGAGCTCTGTACGAAAAATAGCTTTTCATGTGGCGTCTGATTTTGTCTTATCTTGAGTGTAAAAACTCATTTCTGACCATGTAGAATAGGCAGTGTATTCTTTGAATGCGTAAAAATGACTTATATTAAGAATATGTCACTAAAAGATAACCTGGGTCTCTGTACAAAAATTATCATCACAACCGTCCTCTCGATCATCGTGCAGTACTTTTGTCAGAAGTCAGGTTCACTGATTTGTCTGACCAATTCATCCGAGGAATATGAAGAGTTCCTCGTACAACTGTACGTTGCATTAAAAACAAATGTATCTTAAACTTTACGCAGGAGGGTAAAGCAACCTTTTACGCAGAACAGCCTTGAAGCACTGCTTTACGCGGACAGCTTTGAAGCTCTTCTTTACGCCAAACAGCTCTGAAGCCCTATTTTACGCGGACAGCTCTGAAGCTCTACTTTATGCCAAACAGCTCTGAAGCTCTGTTTTATACGGACAGTTCTGAAGCTCTACTTCACGCCAAACAACTCTGAAGCTCTGTTTTACGCGAACAGTTCTGAAGCCCTACTTTACGCTAAACAGCTCTGAAGCTCTGTTTTATGTGGATTTCATGTATGTTAGGGGTTTTGACTATATAATATGCATACAATTTCCCAGCGTATTTTATGCTTCTACAATACCCCCTTCAAAGTTTTCAAATTTCTCGAAATTTGAAATACTTTGAATGAAGCATGAAATGGTCAAATTTGAATTGTTCTTTGAGGCTAATATTTCGACGATATGTAAGAAGTTGTTAGGATTTGTATGTTCTCTTCAGCCTATATAAGGGCAAGCAAATAAACTTTTTTTCATACTTCCTTCACCACATAGATGGCTGCTGAGATTCATTGGGTTGAACTGAGAAAGAAGAAGATTATGCTCTTCTAGTATATAAGGAGACATAAAAAGAGACATCTTTGAGAAAATATTCTCTGCAATGATGGACCATGGAAGGTTATCATAGCTTCCTTTGCTCGAGATAATCAGCGATTTTATATGGCGATTCGTCAAAGAGAGAGGAAGGGTTGCATTAGACCACACAGCTTGCTAGCTGTATTATCTCCTATTATGAAGCTGGACCCTGGGGTGCAGCTTGGCCGTGTCTTCCAGTATTGTGTTGGGTCTGAATCCCAAACATAATTCTAAGCATGGTCGTTGATGACGTATGGGGGATGGGCTTGAATAATTTAAACAGGCCCAGTTTTGTATCCTTCCTCCATTCACCATTTTTTTGGCCCCCGACCGAAGAAGTGCTGTAGAAAAAGAAATGAAGATCTCCATCAGACAAGAACCTAGCGTAGTAGATTTCCGTCATATGTAATCGTGATCTTAAATATTTAATGAAAAATCCTTTATAAAAAAATGGATTTCCATCATATGTAATCATGATTAATAAACTTGTCTTCTTTTACGCACTATTAATTTACCATATTGCTATAAGGAAGTCTGATAATATGCAGCTTCAACATGCTTGAGTAATTTTTTACCCAGACTCTGATAAATGTGCATCCAGTCACGTCCCAACTTTTATGCATAAAGGAAGATGTGTAAAACTGTCATTTCTCCGAAGAATATCTGTTCAGAACATCATCTTCAAAAATGGCTTCTCGAAAGATTCTTGGGACAAAGGAAGAAATATCCGTCGAACAGGCCATCCCTGAACTAGATGTAAAAGATTCTGGATAAACTTCGAATGAACTATCAAATGGCCAAAAAGTCATCTTCAATGAAGACAAATATTTTTAGGGAACTCCTTGGCCCTTCATCTGATGAAGTTCTTTCAAATGAAAAAGAAGAGAAAATGCTGATAAGAAGAGCATTTCCTGCATAAACTCTTATGACTGGCATTTTCAAGCGTAAAACTCAGATTATAAAATATATACGCATATTTTGCTGACTGATCTGTCCCGTATAATTTAAAAGGCACATAAAATCATAGATCCGTAGCATCTGATCGTAAAATCATAGATCCGTAGCTTCTGAGCGTAAAATTATAGATCCGTAGATTCTGAGCATAAAATCATAGATCTGTAGTTTCTGAGCATAAAATTGTAGATCCATAACTTATGAGCGTAAAATCATAGATCCTTGCTCTGCGCGTAAAATTATAGATCCTTACTCTGCACGTAAAATCATAGATCCTTAGCTTCTGAGTATAAAATCATAGATCCTTAGCCTCTGAACGTAAAATCATAGATCCGTAGCTTCTGAGCATAAAATCGTAGATTCGTAGCTTCTGAGCGTAAAATCGTAGATCCGTAGCTTCTGAGCGTAAAATCGTAGATCTGTAGCTTCTGAGCGTAAAATTATAGATCCGTAGCTTCTGAGTGTAAAATTGTAGATCCATAGCTTCTGAGCGTAAAATCATAGATCCGTAGCTGCTGAGCGTAAAATCGTAGATCGGTAGCTTCTGAGCATAAAATCATATATCCGTTACGCAGCATGACTATCTGTCTTCCTTTCAAATGATCGGCTGACATGGTCGCAAATTATAATCGACTATGATAAAAATTGGATTTGGTTAAGGATTAGGAGAGTCACTTGAACTCTATAAATAGGCCTAGTCATGAGAGAGAAAAACCTTTCATCTCTTTCTGAAAAGAAAAAAACAAACTCTTCGTCTCTTTTTAAAAAACCTCAGATTTGCCATGGCACCAAAACAGACCTCCTCTGCTAAAGAAAAGAAAGCCGCTTCATCATCTCGCTCCTCTGCTCAAGCATGAGCAACTTCTACTCGGCCAAGCAAGCCTTGTTCTGAACGAAGTGCTCCGCCGTCTAGCTGTGCACCGGACATCACAGGTGAAACTTTAAGAGAAATAAAGTCCCTTCGCACATATTATACGTGTATACACAAGTACGCCCATATTTTAATGTGTCAGCATAAAACTCCATATTTTGCAATCTGGCATAAAAACTCATACTGTTAAATTTTGGCGTATACTGCAAACCTTGTATTTTACGCACTAGATGTAAATTCCAGCATAAACTCCATATTTTACAATCTGGCATAAAACTCAGACTGTTAGGTTTTGGTGGATACTGCAAACCTTGTATTTTATGCACTGGAAGTAAATTCTAGCGTAAAACTCAAATTTTTGCAGTCTGACATAAAAGTTCAGACTGTTAAGTTTTGGCGTATACTGCAAGAATGTAGCACTTTACGTTTTATGCGTTGAAATTTAATTCCAGCATAAAACTGACTTATTCTCTTGCTTTTTGCAGTGGACCTACAGAACCCCCCTCTGGCCGAAGCAATGGGTTCTGCTGCTGAAATGTTAAATTCCAACTACTTGGAGGACTTGCCCTATGTGACTTCCCCATCTTTGGCAACGAGTATCCTCAAGAAAGGGGAACTCTGTTCTCGGCCCAAGGAGAAAGAATATTATTCAGTATGATCAGCGGAGAACCCTTGACATACATAAATAGAACCGAGTATAAGAAACCAGCTTTCTTATTTGGGGATGTTATTGATAAGCAATCCAAGACAAAGCCTAAGAAGGAAGATTAGATATTTTCTGTTGAGGGCACAGTTATGTACCTGCCAAAGATGTCCAGAGATTACCCTATTTTTGCATTCTTTCATGCCACATATCCCAGAAGGATGTCATGGACTCTACTTCTGATCTTCATGGCCAGCCAGGGAAAATCTTTTATAAGAAAGGATTAAACCGAGGATCCTTTGTAAGCAGTCCCTCAGGCCCTATTATGCCCTTCAGAGGTTTACTACCAGGCAGCGTCCCTAGTGAAGACTCTTCCTTGATCTAGTCATTTCAAATGGCAACCGTCTGCAATGAATTCATGAAGGAGGGAGGAGTATATCCCAGGGTTAACCCTCGCACCAGTGGATGGCTTAACCCCCAGAATCTTCGATAGGCCAGTTTAACTGCATGGGCCCTGAAGCACTTTCAAGTGGAGCTTGAAAGTATTAACTTATTTGAGGCTGTGAGTGCTACTAGTGTTGGGCTGCCTATCAACACCAATTTGTTCTTAGCTTTGATGGAGCGATATAACTCGCTCACTAGGACTTTCGTAAATCCAATAGGTAAGTTTGGCCTAGAACTCCATGATATAGCTGATATCTCAAAGCTAACCATGGGAGACATTCCCTATGAAGAATATGTCCCCACCAACCGAGAGTTGAAGGATACCAACCCTCGGGCAGTGGCTGTATACCAAGAACTGATGAGCCACTATCGTGCATGCACCACTTTCTACAGAGAGCCTTCTGATTTAGCCCATATTAACAAATGGGTATCTTATATTTTCTTCCATCAGGCTAGAAATGCCAAGTAGGACAAGGTTGTAGACAGCAAAGACAAACCTTTGAACCCTCTGAGCATTCTTAATGCCAACACAATCGATGATCTTATTGAAGATGCAGAGGCTCCAGATTGAGTTCTTAATGAAGAGATAGGGGGTTATCCTGCAGGAACCAAAGCCTACGGTTATATGAGGCATTATCGGAAGCCTCTGTCAAAAGAAGCTCAACTGGCTGGCTTTCTTTCTATTTGGCTACGCCGATGGGTGGTACCTGGCATTGCGTCAGCGGATCATATTCATCACAATATCGTATGGCCCGCAGTACGTTTGGTATGTGGAGCAAGATTGGGCCTACTTCCTACCATGGTATGCAGGATACAAGCTGGCCTGAGGGCTATTACAGATGGGCTGCTGGCCAATACTACACAGTGCGAAGGATATCCCAGAGTGGAATTACTATTCTTATATCTGATGGGATGGTTAATCATTCACAACACCAGAGTGATGTCTCCCGGATCTGCTAGTGGTTCGGGTAATAACTTCTTGTTGATTTACAAGAATTTTTTTTAGAATGTGACTAGCGTCATAGATTCTCGACTAGCACTAAATTTTGCCCATAGTTGGAAATTCTTCTATATCGTTCCCCCCGTACATATCAATCAAAAGGGGACTAAACTTCAAGATGTAGGTCAAGAAGTCTATTCTTTCTCTGAAGCCTTTTACTGGTTGGTCTGTATCAGACCTTCCCACCTGCTGTATAGAAGTGAGGACCACTACTACTTGGAACCTTATCTGCCTAGCCGTTTCGCCAGGCAATTTAGGTTTGATCAGTTGCACGTGAGAAATCCTATCACCAGCTTCAAATTCAATGGTAGACTTATTGATGGAGCTAGAGGATGGGGTTATTTCATCATGGGTTGTACTGGGGCAATCTTTGTTGTGCCTGCGACCTCTCTCTCTCCATGGAATTATGTATTCTTTATTCATACACATAGTTTTATGTGTCTATCAATACCTTCCATCGTAATTTTGATGTATATGGAAGTTTCAGAATGCCCTCCCATAAGTCCATTGGAAGAGAGGAGATACCATCTGTCTCCTCTGATGAAGGTGATGAAACTACTGGTGCAGATAATTAATTTTTGATATTACTGAGAGGCATAATAGCTCCGCCAGCAGAGCCTCTCATTATTTCTAATAAACGAAAGGCTTCTACTCAGAAAGAGCCTTCCTATCGTAAGAAGAAGCAGACTATAAAAGGTCCTAAAAGGACTTCCATCAAGGGAGCCTCTTACAGGAGTGAGCCTATTGTTTCCCCTGTTAGGGATGATTCTTTGATTAGGGGTCCTTCGCCCTTTAAAGAAGGAGCCTTCACAGTCCCAGCTGAAAGTGCTAAAGATTCTTTGCCAGCGACTGCTATTGCTACCACCATTACTGGTGATGCTTCTATATCACCTTCGAGGCCGAGCTCGCTAATAATCCATATACCTTTAACAAGAAAAATAATGGGACTAGCCCCTCCTTCATCTGTAAGTATTTCAAGCGAGATTCTACCCGATGAACCTCGAGTAGATCTGGGGGATGACTGGGATGACGAACCTCAAGCGTCAGTTGGTATACCCTCTTCTCCAGGTATGATAGCTTGTTTAGCATCATTAAGAAATAATTTAGCTATACAGGCTGCAGACGTAATATACATACCATCGGCCATGGATAAATGTTGTCTTCGTACTTTTTTCAGGAAAATTTAACATCAAATTGATATTAACTTTCTTTCATCTTAGTTTCAGGTGAAGATATTTTTGGGAAGGGCAGAGCTGAAATAACCTCTAATTTTGTTGCGGATCCAGCTAATGAAACGGCGGTGACCACCATCGAAGAAGCATACCTTGAAGCCGTTGATCTTTCATCCGTAACATTCTCAGATATAATCCCATCAGCAGCAGTTCAAATAATATCAGAGGTGGATGAACCCACCATCTCGACTGTGCCTCCTTCGTCGAGCATGCCAGCAACTTCAACTGTTGTTGGGTCTCTTCTTTTGTCGTGCCATCTGTTGAAGCAACGACTGTGGCAACATCCTCTGCAGTCATTCCAGAAAGGAGATTTACCAATATTGCGGCCACTCCCAGCGTCCATTCAAGCTTTGCTATGCTAGTTGAACAATACACTAGTATATTCTACCTCACTTTGAAAGAATTAATATCCATGGTGCTGGAGAAGAATCTAGGCTTTGATGCTTTGAAGACGTCCTCCAAGCTCACTATAGCACAGATTAGAAATTTCAATGACGCTAAAAGAGCTAATGTGCTAGAGCAAATAGTTAATGGTTTAGAATAACCCATTAACGAATATTTGCAACTATCCCGAGACAGCATCAATGACTTGGTTCAGGCTGAGTATGACTCCTTTACTGCAGAATTTGCTTAGAAGACAGAAACTTTAAAAAAATCCATCCAGGAACATCAACAAGAGATGGAGAAAGAGCAAGCAGTATTGGTCGAGAGTATTCCTCAGCTAGCTCAGTGTCGTACTGAATGTAAGGGATATGAAGTGAGGGTTCAAGAATTGGAAGCTAAACTTTCTCAAATAAGGGAGAGGCTTCTCAAAGCATTTCTAGTTCATGATGTATTGGAGGGCCAAGTGAATACAGCTCAACAGAACTTGACACGTGTGGGTGTCATCCACGCAAGTTTTATTGATTCTCTATCCGAACTATCTTCCTTGAGCAATGATAAAGCACGGCTGGAACTGGCTCGCACCAATATTTTAAACTCTAGGAATGAGAGGATGGCTGCTTTAGCACAACAGATTCACGATTTAACTTCTCCTCCCCAATGATGTACTTTTTTGCTCCTTCTGTAATTTGTTATTCCCAGAGATAATAAAGATACATTTTCTGACTTTGTGGACCCATCACTTTAGAATATAAATGATAGGCTAAGATAAAAGTGATATCAGAGGTAATATGGACATGATATACTTTCGGTAAGGTTTAGCTGAATATATCTATTCAGAGGTAATATGAATATGATAGAATATAATCCAACTAAATTTTTATACAAAACACTATCAGAAGTAATATGAACATGATAGGTTTTAAAGTTTTAAATTAGTTAAACATATCTATTCAGATATCATATGAACCTGATAGAATATGATTCAGCTAACCTTTGTACGTAGTATCATCAGAATAAAATCTTCATCATACTCCATTAAGCAAAGAAGATCAAGCATAGTACTTCTTCAGGAATTTGTCGTTGATAGGAGCCATTATCAAATCTTTATTAGGCTTGGCTAATCTGTAAGCGTCATTTGAAAATGTTGTTTCAATCACATAAGGGCCCTCCATTTCTTTACGATTGTTGGTATAAACTTTGGATATCGTACCAGAGGTAATATGGATGTAGTACAATACCGTGTTCGTTGAGGACATCCCACTGGGGGATCTTTGGTGGACCTATTATTTGTTACGCATGTTGAGTGCAAATAATAAGTTCAAAACAAGCCCTATTAGAGGTAATATAGACGTGACAGTTTTTTTTTTATGGACTGGCGACTTTTTGCACGCGTTAGCGCAAGTAATAGGTTTGAGACAAGCCCTGCCAGAGGTAATATAGACGCTGTAAAATATGACTCTGTGGGGATAGTGGAGAGACATATTTTTGTTTGAGAGGTAATATAAACTTGAATTATTCGTTTTCATTGCGGGCATCCCATCGGGGTTTTTTTTGGTGGACCTATTACTTCTTGTGCACAAGAGTGCAAGTAATAAGTTTAAGACAAGCCCTGCCAGAGGTAATATAGACCTGGCAGTTTTTGTGGAACTAACAATACTGGCGTACTTAGAGTTAAGCACGGGTGCTAAGTTGAGATGACAACCGATATCAGAGGTAATATGGACATGATAATCGATAGCCAAAACTCGGAAGGTTTTCTCAGAGGTCACTTGGATATGACAAACTCAGCCTGAGAGAAATATTATGACAGCAGTTCAGAGGTAATATGGACATAAACTAATGTCCGCAAAATTCATTGAGGAGTGATTTGTTGAGTGTGGTCTATCCGAACATGAAGATAGACCAAAGGATCGCTCCGCTGGGGAGATTGATGGGACGATAGCTCAGAGGCAATATGAGCATGGCTAGCATAAAGATGGTTTGAATAGTCATTGTGGGAGTGTGCGAGTAGACCTAATGATTGCTCCGTTGGGAAGATTTTGAGGATCCATCATCCATTGCATATCCGGGACTCTTGGATACGGATGATAGTTTCTTTTTTTTTACAAGAATTTGTAACGAAGGATAAAATGTTGCACATAGACACTTGCTGAGGATGAAGAACCAAAAGTTAATTTATAGACTTATTACCCATGGCGTACCTTAAGTACAGATAATAAGCTGAAATAACTAGCACTACCAGGGGTTATGCGAACATGATAGTAGAAATTCGAAGAGAAGGACTTTACTCATAGGTGATATGGACATAAAAAAGTTCTAAAAATATCTTACTCAGAGGTAATGTGGACGTGGTAAGATATGACTCTGTGGGGATAAAGAAAAATAGGATAGAGGTAATATGGAAGTGACCATTTTTATGGTGATAGATTTACTCTGCTGGAGAAAGTAGAGAGACGTGAACTGATCGATAGCAACAACCTCGGAGGTTTGCTCAGAGGTTACTTGGACATGGTAAACTCAGCTGGAGAAAAAAATATTTGGACAACAGTTCAGAGGTAATATGGACGTGAATCCGTGTCCAAAAAATTCACTGGGGAGTGATTTGCTGAGTGGGGATAGACCTGAAGGTTGTTCTGCTGGGGAGATTTTAGGGACTCATCATCCAGTACTTCCTGAAGGGGCTGTTTGATAATAAACGAAAGAAATAAAAATAGGTTTATACTAAACCCTTCTTAGGTTTACAAACAAGAAGTACTATTGATCCTATACGAGGATGTTAAGTACAAAATTTAAATCTGGGTAAGTATTGCTATAGGATTCTGATCTACGGTCGATCACTTTGTCCCTTGGACCACACGATAATGAAGAAGTGCTGTAGAAGAAGTAGAAGCTTCAAAGATTGCAAGACGGAGTGGATGCTTGATGCCAAAATTTTCGATTACTACTCTCTGTCTGTGCTCTTCTCTCCTCAATTTTTTGACTCTTGACCTTTCTCTCTAAGATCAAAATCCGATTCTTCAACCTTTGACCTCCGTGGACAAAGGTCTCTATTTATAGAGCTTGGTGACAATAACCGTCCAGTCGGCGTAGAAGCCGGACAGTGGAGAGTATGGCACTTTTTATGCGGCGGTTATAATAACTGCCACCCACGTATAAATGATCTTCTGAATAAGCGTGTGACACGGGTCCCATTAAGAGGTAATGCGTATAACTGCTGCGAAGATCATGGCATGCAAGCCACATTAGTAACTACCCCTCGTATAGAAAAGGTTGGCGTAGAAGTCAATGACTGTCACCATGGCGTAGAAGCCAAATAGTTGTTATACTGGCATAGAAGCCAAGTAGCTAACATATAGGCGTAGAAGCCCAGTAGCTGTTCAGTTGGCGTAGAAGCCAAATTTTGCGTAAAGCTTGATGTTGACTGGTGTCTTGAGCGTATTTCGAGTCAAATAGCCTTATCACGCACTAATACAAATATAGCCTGAGTTGGCGTATTCCGAGGAGATAGCATACGGCGTACTCCTATAGTTGGAAAATAAAAAGGTCGGCATATTTCAAGGAGATAGCGTACAGCGTGCTCCTATAGCTAAAAATAGCCTGATGGCGTAACATGCAGAGGGGATGATGGGGACGTATTAGCCATAATTATGGCTCACCCAGTTTTTGAAAGTAGAACCAAATCTCGTGCATTAAATACAGAGATCTGCCTCCATCACGCGCATTAACTGCAGAGACGTACCTCGAGCTCTATACAAAGAGCAGCTTTTGATGTGGCGGTCTATTTTGTCTTCTGCTGAGCGTAAAAGCTCACAACTGCCTGTATAAAACTAGGCAGCGTATTCCCTTGAATGCGTAGAAGCAATTTATATCAAGGAAATGACACTAAATGACGGTCTGGGTCTTTGTGCCGAATCATCATTGCAGCCGTCGTCTGGGTAGTAGTACAGTACTCTTTGTCAGGAGTCAGGTTCATTGTACTGTCTGACAGGTTCATTCGAGGAATATGAGGTATTCCTCGTACACTTCCATGCTGCATTAAAAACGGATAGATTATTCGCCAAAGTGGCGATATAATAACCTTTTTATGCTGAAGCAGTCTGAAAATATTGTATTATACGGGTTATTCTGGAGCTATATTTTATGTTGTATAAGCGATGAAGCTCTACTGTACGCCGATGGCTCTGAAGTCATATCTTACGCCACACAACACTGAAAACTCTGCTTTACACGGGTTTTATGCATACTGCGTATAATTCTGCAGCATATTTTTCATGCTTCTACAAGACCCCCTTCAAAGTTTTCAAATTTCTCATAATTTGAAACACTTTGAATGAAGCATTAAACGGTCAAGCTTGACTCGTTCCTCGAGGTTGATTTCTCAGAAAATTTTTAGGAATTTGTTAGGATTCGGTGTGTTCTCCTCTGCCTATAAAAAGGCGATTGAGTTAACCTATTTTTTCTCACACTTCCTTTACCATACAGAAATGGTTGCCGAGTTTCGTCATATTGACTTGAGGAAGAAGAAGAAGAAGATCATGTTCTTCCCATTCATAAGGAGTCGTAGAAAGAGACATCTTTGAGAAAATATCCTATGCAACGATGGATCATGGAAGGATATCATAGCTTCATTTGCTCGGGATAATCAGCAATTTCATATGGCAATTCGTCCTAGGGAGAGAAAGGGTCATATTTGGCCACACAGCTTGCAAGCTATATTTTCTTCCATCATGACGGTGGACGAGGGCAGACAAACTGGCCCTGTCTTTGAGTATTGAGTTGGGTCTAAAACCTTAACTCAATCTGTCATGGCGTATGGAGGATGGGCTTGCAAAATTTATGCATGCCCAATTTTGTATCCTTCCGCCATTGATCATTTTTTTGTTAATCGGTCGCGGAAACCGACTAACTGCTGAAGAAGACTAAGATCTCCACCAATATAAGAACCTGGCAGAACAGATTCTTGGCATGATCCTAAATAAAAATTAGAAACCCTTGGTAGAACAAGGATTTACATCATATGTAATCATGAAGATAAAAAACCCTTTGTAAACTGGATTTCTATCACATGTAATCATGATTAATAAGATTTGTCTTCTTTTATGCATTTGATGATTTGTCATATTTTGCTGTGATGAAGTCTGAATAGTGTACAGCTTCGACATGTCTGAATAACTTTACACTGACTCTGCTAAAAAGAGTATCTGTTCTCGTTCCGTCTTTTACGCATAACTGAGGACGCGTAGAAAATTGCTTTAGAATTTAAGTCAAATATCTGAACTGTCCTGTTGTTTTGAACGAAAAGTTGCGTAGAATTCTGAACTGTCACTTCTTTTAAGAAGAATTCTTGTTCTGACCATCATCTTCAAGAACGATTTCCCAAAAATCCCTTAAAGTAGGGCGAGAAATGGCCGTCAAATAAGCCGTACTTGAACTTATGTAACAGACTTAACTTCGGATAAGCTTCCAATCGATCCAAGGAGAAGAGTCATCTTCAATATTGAACTCTGTATATTTTGGGCACTTGGAATATTTTTGAGGCCATGGAGGAGTATCTTCTACGTAAACCCTTATAATTGGCCGTCTTGAGAATTGTTCAGATATACGTATACTCTGGCCTGCGTATTTTGAGATATGTAGAAAATCATAGATCCTTAGTATAGATGAGCATAAAATCATAGGTTTGTAGCCTCTCGAGCATAAAAGCTGCTGAGCATAAGAGCATCTGGGCGTAAAACCGTAGATTTATAGCCTCTGGAAAGAAAATTTTCTAGCGTGAAGTCATAGATTTGTAACCTCTGAGCGTAAAATCGTAGGTTTGTAGCCTCTCAAGCGTAAAAGTTACCGAGCATAAAAGCATCCGGGCATAAAATCGTAGATTTATAGTTTCTGGGCAGAAAATCGTAGACTGGTAGCCCCTGAGCGTAAAATAGCTCCTGAGTGTGAAATCATAGATTTGTAGCTTCTGAGCATAAAGTCGTAGGTTTGTAGCCTCTCGAGCGTAAAAGCTACCGAGCATAAAAGCATCCGGGCGTAAACTGTGGACTTATAGCTTCTGAGCGTAAAATCACGGATTTATGATCTCTTGAGCGTAGAAACTCCTGAGCGAGAAATCATAGATCTACTCTGCATGAAAAAAATTTTAATCCGCTGACTGTCCGTCTTCTAATGATATGTTGACGTGGTCCCCAATCATAATCGAATATTATATATCGGATTTGGTTAGGGATTCGAAGAGTTTTATCCGAACTCTATAAATACCCCAAGGTTTTAAGAGAAGAAACTCTTCATCTGTCTTTTGTAAAACCCAAGTTTTCCAAGAACCTTTCTTCTTCGTCTCTTTCTTGAGAACACTGAGTATTAGCCATGGCACCAAAATCAACTTCCACCTCCAAGGGAAAGAAAGTTGCGTCTTTATCTTGCTCATCTGCTCAAGCACGAGCAAATCCCATTGGGTTGAACGAACCCCACTCTGAATGAAGTGCCCCACCGTCAAGCTGTGCACCAGGCATCATAGGTAAAACTTTTAGGACGAAGAAAATGAAGAAAATCCTTCGCACACATTGCACGTGAATGTGCTAGGTCATCTTCTGTGCTGAGAGCCTCTTCGAGAAAGATGATGCACAGAGATATTTTATCATTTACGCTCATATTCCTAATGTGTCAGCGTAAAAACTCTATATTTTTTGCAGTCTGGCGTAAAAGCTTTGACTGTCAAAATTTGGCGTATACTACAAACTTTGAGTGTTATGCCCTGGATAAAAATTATGGCGTAGCAACTCAAATTTTGACAGTCTGGCGTAAAAACACAGACTGTATACTGCCAACCTTGAATTTTATGCCTCAAAAATAAGTTCCAACGTAAAAACTCAAGTTTTTTACAGTCTTGGCATAAAAGATATATAGAAACTAACTTATCCTTCTTGCATTTTGTAGTGGACTTGCAGATCCCTCATTTGGCTGATGTGATGGGTTCTGCTGCTGGGATACAGAACTTTAATTACCTGGAGGATTTGTCCCATGTGACATTTCCTATTTCTGGAGACAACTATCCTGAAGGAAGGAGAATGATGATCTCGTCCTAGGAAGAACGCATGCCATTGAGTATAATCAACGGAGAGCCTCTGACGTATATAGATGGGGCCAAATATATAAAACCAGCCTTCCTATTCGGGGACATGATTGATAGACAAACCCAGACGAAGACCAAGAAGGAAAACTGGGTTTTTACTGCTGGGGGCATGGTAATGTACCTGCCTAGGATGTCGAGAGATTACACAATCTCGGCCTTCTTCCATGCCACGCATCCCAGGAAGATGTCGTAGACCCTGACCCCTAATCTTCATTGCCAGCCGAAGAAGATATTTTACCAGAAAGGATCAGACCAAGGATTATTTGTGAGCCGTCCTTCAGGCCCTGTAATGCCTTTTAGGGGATTACCGGGCAGTGTCCCGAGTGAAGACACTTTACTGCTCCAACCAGTTCAATTACCGACTTTCTACAATGAATTCATGGGACATGGATGAGTATATCTTAAGGATAATCCTCGGACCAACGGGTGGCTTACCCCTACAAATCTCCGATGGGTTCGTTTAGCTGCCTGGGCCCTGAAGAACTTTCAGACGGAGCTTGAGAGCATTGGTCTGTTTGTGGTTGTGTAGGCTACCAGTGTTGGGCTGCCTCTCAATCCCAACCTATTTTTGGCTTTGATGGAGCAATATATCTCGCTCACTGGGACTTTTGCCACTCCGCTAGGGGAGTTGGGATTGGCCCTTCACGAGATGGCAGAGATTTCAAGACTGCCAATGGGGGATACTCCTTTTGAAGAGTATGTTCCCACAAACAAAGAGCTAGGGGATATACACCCTTGGGTAGTAGCAGTGTATCAAGAGCTGATGTGTCACTACCTTGCTTACACCACTTTCTATCAGGAGCCGTCTGATTTGGCTCACACCAACAACTGGTCGTCCTATCTCTTCTTTCATCAGGCTAGAGATGCTAAGCCAGACAAAGTTGTGGATAGCAGGGATAAATCCTTGAGCCTTCTGAGCGTGCTTAATGCTCAAGTAGTCGATGATCTTATTGAAGACGCTGAGGCTTCAGATCAGGTTCACGAGGAAGGGATAAAGAATTATCCTGCAGGCACTAAAACCTACAGTTATATGAGACATTGCCGTAGGCCTCTGTCAAGGGAAACTCAACTGGCTAGCTTCCTCTCTGTATGGCTACGCCGATTGGTAGTACCAGGTATTACATCTTCAGATCGCATTTATCGTAACACCTTATGTCCTGCAGTGGGTTTGGTGTTTGGGGCAAGACTGGGCCTGCTCTCTGCCATGGTATGCCGGATACAAGTTGGCCTGTGGGCCATTACTGATGGTCTACTTGCCGACGAAACACGGCGTGACAGCTTTCCCAGGGCAGAATTATCGTTCATATATCTGATGGGATGGTTAATTCTTCATAACCCAAGGGTGATGTCTCCCGGTTCTGCCAGTAGTTTGGGAAATAATTTCTTGTTGAATTACAAAAATTCTACCTGGAACGTGAACACCGTCGTAGACTGCCGGCGAGCATTAAATTTTGCTCATAGCTGGAAGCTCTTCTTTATCGTCCCCACTGTACATATCAATCAACAGGGGACGTGGCTTGAGGACTCAGGTAAAGAAAAGACAGTACTTTCTCCTAAAGCTTTTTATTGGTTGGTCTATATTAGACCTTCCCATTTCCTATACAAAAGCGAAGACCATTGCTTCTTGGAGCCTTATCTGCCTAGTCGGTTCGTCAGGCAGTTTGGGTATGACCAATTGCATGTGGGCAATGCCATAACCAGCTTCAAGTCCAGAGGTGGACTTATTGATGGAGCGAGAGGATGGCGGTACTTCATAATGGGTTATACTGGAGCAACCTTTACTGTACCCGCGACTTCTCTCTCCATGGAGTTGCGCATCCTCCATTCGTATGCCCAATTTTATGTGGTCGTTAATACCTTCCATCGCGATTTTAATATGCGTAGAAGTTTTAGGATGCCCTCTCAAAAGTCTGCTGGAAGAGAGGAGATCCCATCAGTTTTGTCAGACGAAGGTGAAGACTCTGTCAATCCAGATGAGTTTTTGTTGACAGTACCGAGAGGCTTAATACCTCCGCCTGCAGAGGCTCTTGTTATCCCCAGTAAGCGAAGGGCTCCTACGCTGAAAAAGACTTCCCCTCGCAAGAAAAAGAAGACTGTCCAAGGTCCTACAAGGACTTCCAGCCATGAGGCTCCTAGGAGTGAGCATGTTGTTTCCCCAGTCGGGGATGATTCTTTGATTAGAGGTTCCTCGACTTTTAGAGAGGAAACCTCCACAGTCCTGCTTGCCAGTGCCAGAGATTTTTTGCTCGAGACTGCTGTCGTTATTACTGCTTCAAGTAGTGCGACGAGATCGCCTTCAAGGCCGAGCAAAATAAGATTGCATATACCTTTATCCAGACCAATAACGGGAGTAACCACTACCGCATCTGTAAGTATAACCAGTGAGATTTCACCTGATGAACCTCGATTGGATCTGGGTGAAGACTTGGATGACTACCCACAGTCGTCATTTGGTGCACCTTCCTCTCTAGGTATGACAGCTCACTTAACATCATTAAGAAACGATTTAGCTGTACTGGCTGCGGATGCGACATATATACCACCGGCCATGGGTAAATATCGTCTTTATGCTTCTTTTAGAAAAAAAATTAACATCATGTTGATATTAACTTTCTCCTGTCTTTTTTTTCAGGGGAAGACATCTACGGGAGGGTAGTGTCGACGCAACCTTTGGCTTTGTTGCTGATACTGTTGACGAAACAGTGGCACTCAATTTTGAAGGGGTATACTTTGAAGATATTGCTCCTTCATCTGCAGCATTTTTGGGTGTAGCTTTGCCCACTACAGTCCCGATATCTTCAGAGGAGGATGAGCCTGTCATCACGACTATGCCTCCTTCGAGTGCGCCAGCCACTTCGACCGTTGTCGACGCCTCAACTTTTGTCGTGCCATCTGCTGAAGCAACGGCTGTGACGACACCATCTGTAGTCGTTCCTGGAAGGGGATTCGCCAAAATTGTAGCCACTCCCAACGTCCATTTGGATCTCGATATGCTAATTGAGCAGTATACTAGTATTTTCTACAGCACTTTGAAAACGTTAATATCAATGGTACTGGAGAAGAATCTAGGCTTCGAGGCTCTGAGGAGGTCCTCCCAGTTTGTGATAGTACCGATCAGAGACTTTAACGACGCTGAGAGAACTGATGCGTTGGAGCAAATAGTTAATGGTTTAGAATAACCCATTAACAAATATTTGCAACTATCCCAAGGCAGCATTGATAACCTGATTCAGGCTGAGTATGACTCTTTGACTTCGAGGCTTATTGGGGAGATAGAAATACTGAGCGAGTCCATCGAGGCTCAGCAGAAAGAGATAAATAAAGAGCATGCCGAATTGGAGTATGTCATTCCTTAGCTGGCTAAGTGCGAGGTTGAATATAAGGAAGAGGTCGTGAGGGTCCGCAAATTGAAAGAAGAATGCGCCCAGGCAGAGAAAAGGGTTCTCGCTTCATCGGCAGCGAGAGATGTGTTAAAGACCCGACTGGAAGCGTCTCAGCAACACCTGATACGCGTGGGTATCACCCACACAGATTTTGTACCTGCCCGGTCTGAAATGTCTGCCTTGAACAATGAGGAGGCAAGGTTGGAGCGGGCTCGCGCTACAGTTTTGAGCTCCAGGAATGAGAAAATGGCCGTACTGGCACAGCAGATCCGTGATTTGACTGCTTCTCCCAAATGATGTACCTTTTGCTTTTCTATGTAATTTGCTCTTTTTGGAGATAATAAAAGAGACTTTATCTGACTTTTGTGGACCCATCATTTTTGAATATAAATGATAGGCTAGGGTGAAAGAAATATCAGAGGTAATATGGACGTGATATACTTTCGGTAAGCTTCAGCCGTACATATCTATTCAGAGGTTATATGGACATGATAGAATATGATCCAACTAAATTTGTATACAAAACACTATCAGAGGTAATATGGACGTGATATGTTTTGAGGTTCTCAACATCACTAGCGTACTTAGAGTTAAGTACGGATGTTAAATTGAGATGACAACCGATATCAGAGGTAATATGGACATGATAATCGATAGCTGAAACTCAAAAAGTTTGCTCAGATGTAATATGAATGTGACAAACTTTTGAGTTATGACTCCATTGGGAAAGGCGGCATATATATTTGCTCAGAGGTAATATGGACATAGCAGTTTTTTGTGGACTTAACACCACTGGCGTACTTAGATTTAAGTACGGATGTTAAGTTGAGATGACAACCGATATCAGAGGTAATATAGATATGATAATCGATAGCCGAAACTCAAAAAGTTTGCTCAGAGGTAATATGAACGTGACGAACTTTTGAGTTATGACTCCATTGGGGAAGGAGGCATATATATATCTGCTCAGAGGTAATATGGATATGGCAGTTTTTATGGACTAAACACAACTGACGTACTTAGATTTAAGTACGGATGTTAAGTTAAGATGACAACCGATATCAGATGTAATATGGACATGATAATCGATAGGCGAAACTTAAAAAGTTTGCTCAGAGGTAATATGAACGTGATGAACTCGGGGGCAACTCAGCTGGAGAGATTTGAGACAAAATTGCTACACTAGGATAAGATCAATTTGCCGTGACCGTTATCTAGGTTATAGATACAAAGTGATGACTTTGGCGTCGATCAACTCTTGGATTCTTCTTTTTAGTACGTAGCATGCCCTTGTGGGGTAATGAATGTACCGATAGAAGAGATAATATTCTGGGTCATCGATCTTGCCAGTCCTTTCAGGATATCTGATATTGGGTAGCTGGAGCTTGTTTTCCTTCATCAATATATTGAAAATTTCAATGATGTCTTCTTCATTGAAGGAGAAAGTGCCCTTCGGCCTTTTGGATTTCGATGCCTGAGTTTTACGGTCTTCAGGGAAGATAGTCATAGTTGCATCATCTTCGGACACAGAGGGAACTCTACCCCCAGCTTTGGATGCTGCTCTGTTTCGTTTAGGGAGTCTACCCCCAAACATGTCGTTACATTTGTCCACCAAAATTGGTCTGGAAGGACCTGCCTCTTGAATTACAGGATCAAAATCTGTAGGTTTAGAGTTTGCAAGAGATGCATTATACCCTAACCCAAAATGATTTTATTGACAGTAGGGACCACCATATAACGGTGTTCGTCTGTCCTTTCCATGGTTGAGGCATTGTTTTGACTTTAAATCATAACCCATACTTTGGATAATCTTTAAAGCCTGTGGGCTATATCTGTGGATTTGCATCCTCCCAGCATCGGACTCGTGAGAATCTTCTTATACAATCGGTCTATTCCACATTCGACCGAAGATTATTTGATGCTGATCGTTGCAAATCGGTAGAATAATGAAGAGAGATTCTTTATATGGCCCATCTGTCGTGACGACATTAGATGTTGGTGCTATATCCCACATAACCTTCCCAATCTTAGTATCTTGATTTTGACCCTTGTCTTTGCGTTTTTGGATCAAGAAATCATGCAAATCAGGGAGATGACCAAAAGAAGAAGAAGGCTTATTTTACCTTTTTTATAGTAGTTAGAACATGGATATTGGGAACCCCAACCCTCTCTCTGCCATAGGAATACAACAGTTCAGCCATGTAAGCAGCACATGATCAACGAGGAGCGAATCTATCCACCAACCGGGCCTTCTTTATGCCAAGGGGCTTTTCCTGGCGTAATTTGGAGATCTTCTCAGATTGGCATAAAACTGAGGAAGGCCTCAAACTACCATCAGCGTTTTGCGTAATCTGAAGAGCGGGCCAATTCTTCTCTTGATGGCGTAAAAGCTGAGAGGTCAGAAATTTTGCCACTTGTTTTCTCTTGCGTAGATTGTAGGGACCATCTGCTTTTCCACAAGAGGGAGATACATTTTTACGTGCGGAGCACTTTTGAAATTTCTGACTTGGTGCTATGGCATTGTCAGAAATTAGGCCTGCCCCATCAGTGACGGGAGACGAATTTTTACGCGTAGAGCGCGGAGTAGACTTCTGGATTAGCACTAAGACATTGCCAAAAGTTTTGTCTGCCATGTCACAGATGGGAGACAGAGTTTTACGCGCAGAGCATGGAGTAGACTCCTGGATTAGCACTGAGGCATTGCCAGAAGTTTTGTCTGCCACGTCACAGATGGGAGACAGAGTTTTACGTGCAGAGTACGGAGTAGACTCCTGGATTAGCACTGAGGCATTACCAGAAGTTTTGTCTGCCATATCACAGACAGGAGATAGATTTTTATGCGCAAAGCGCGGAGGTTGTGAAGCTACAACCTTGTTGGTCGGAGAAGCCAGAGAGTCGATAGGAATGGTAAGGGATGTCCGGGGCATCCACACCTTACGTAGTTTCCTGTGATCTTGGACAGAGAGGGAGTGAGAGCTACCCCCTGGTCGAAGCATGTCTTCGTAGACTGACTGGTCGAACTGAATGACCAAGGTCTTCTTCAATGATCCTACTGATACTGTATCATGTTAAGCAATTGCTTTCTCCTCGGATAAGAAAGTCCTCCCCAGCAGAGTCATCATCTTGTGTTTGATAATAAACGAAAGAAATTAAAATAGGTTTATACGAAACCCTTCTTAGGTTTACAAACAAGAAGTACTATTGATCCTATACGAGGATGTTAAGTACAAAATTTAAATCTGGGTAAATATTGCTATAGGAGTCTGATCTGCGGTCGATCACTTTGTCCCTTGAACCACACGATGATGAAGAAGTGCTGCAGAAGAAGTAGAAGCTTCAAAGATTGCAAGACGGAGTGGATGCTTGATGCCAAAATCGTTGATCACTACTCTCTGTCCGTGCTCTTCTCTCCTCGATTTTTCGACTCTTGACCTTTCTCTCTAAGATCAAAATCCGATTCTTCGACCTTTGACCTCCGTGGACGGAGGTCTCTATTTATAGAGCTTGGTGACAGTAACCGTCCAGTTAGCCTAGAAGCCGGACAGTGGAGAGTATGGCACTTTTTATACGAAGGTTATAATAACTGCCACCCACGTATAAATGATCTTCTGAATAAGCGTGTGATGTGTGCCTATTAAGAGGTAATGTGTATAACTGCTGCGAAGATCACGGCATGCAAGCCACGTGAGTAACTGCCCCTCGCGTAGAAAAGGTTGGCGTAGAAGCTAATGACTGTCACCATGGCGTAGAAGCCAAATAGTTGTTATACTGGCAGAAGCCAAGTAGCTAACATATAGGTGTATAAGTCCAGTAGCTATTCAGTTGGCGTAGAAGCCAAATTTTGCGTAAAGCTTGATGTTTACTGGTGTCTTGAGTGTATTCCAAGTCAAATAGCCTTATCACGCACCAATGCAAATATAGCCTAAGTTGGCGTATTCTGAGGAGATAGCATACGGCGTACTCCTATAGTTGGAAAATAGCCAGGTTGGCATATTTTAAGGAGATAGCGTACAGCATGCTCCTATAGCTGAAAATAGCCTGATGGCATAACATGCAGAGGGGATGATGGGGACGTATTAGCCATAATTATGGCTCAACCAGTCTTCAAAAGTAGAACCAAATCCCGTGCATTAAATGCAGAGATCTGCCTCCATCATGCGAATTAACTGCAGAGATGTGCCTCGAGCTCTGTACGAAGAGTAGCTTTTGACGTGGCGGTTTATTTTGTCTTCTGCTGAGCGTAAAAGCTCACAACTCCCTGTATAAAAATAGGCAGCGTATTCCCTTGAATGAGTAGAAGAAATTTGTATCAAGGAAATGACACTAAACGACGGTCTGGGTCTCTGTGCCGAATCATCATTGCAGCCGTCGTCTGGGTAGTAGTGCAGTACTCTTTGTCAGAAATCAGGTTCATTGTACTGTCTGACAGGTTTATTCGAGGAATACTTGGCGTTCCTCGTACACTTCCATGCTGTATTAAAAGTGGGTGGATTATTCGTCAAAATGACGATATAACAACCTTTTTACGCTGAAGCAGTCTGAAAATACTGTATTACGCAGGTTGTTCTGGAGCTATATTTTATGTTGTACAAGCGATGAAGCTCTGTTATACGTCGATGGCTCTGAAGTCATATCTTACGCCACACAGCACTGAAAACTCTGCTTTACGTAGGTTTTATGCATATTGCGTATAATTTTGCAGCATATTTTTTATGCTTCTACAGGGGCAAATTGCCAAGTTAGAGTGAGATTAATTTACAGTGACCGTGTTCTCGTTTATTAGTGTAAAGTAATGACTTTGGCGTCGATCAACTCCAGGATTTTCCTTTTCAGTACATAGCATGCCTTTGTGGGGTGATGAATGTACCGATGAAAGAGATAATATTTTGGGTCATCGACCTTGCCAGCCCTTTCAGGATATCTGATGTTGGGTAGCTGAAGTTTGTTTTCCTTCATCAGTATATTGAAGATTTTAATGATGTCATCCTCATTGAAGGAGAAAGTTCCTTTTGGCTTTCGGGCTTCCGATACCTGAGTCGTCGGTCCTTAGGGAAGATGGTCATAGTTGCATCATCTTCGGACTGAGAGGAAATTCTACCCCAGCTTTGGATGCCTCTCTATTTTGTCGAGGGAGACTACCCCCAGATATATCGTTGTCTGGTTCTTCTTCCTGTACTGACAAAGAATAGTTCAATCGGTCGAAAACTGACCGTTTTACTTTAGAACAGCAATAGTTAATTATAACCTTATGACTATTACAACAATGTTCTCTAGGAGGTATAATAGACGTATTAGGAGATCCCATGTCTTTGTATTTCTAGATCAATAAATCATGCAAATCAGGGAGATTACAAGAAGAAGAAGAAGAAGAAGAAGTCTTATTCTGCCTTTTTATATCAGTAGAAAGGTGTAGATTAGGAATCATAACCCTTTCTCTGCCATAAGAATACAACAGTTTACCCATATGAGTAGCATATGATCCATCATCTGTTTGAGGAGCGTATCTTCCTGTGAAATGAGTCTTCTTTACGCGGACAGACCTATCCTGGTGTAATTTGGATATTTGTATAGGTTTACGTAAAACAGGGAAAGTCCACATAATCTGTAAAGTGGGAACTTTCTTCTCTTGTAAGCATAAAATCCTAGAGGTTGGAAGATTTGCCACTTATTTTCTTTTGATGTAGTCAAAGGGTACATCTGCCTCATCATAGATGGGAGATATAATTTTACGTGCGGAGCACGTTTGAAATTTCTGATTTGGCGCTGAGGCCTTGCCAGAAATTTTGTCTGCCACGTCACAGACGGAAGACAAATTTTTACGCCCAGGATGCGTCTAAGACTTCTGGATTGGCACTGGGGCATTGCCAGAAGTCTTGTCTACCACGTTACAAATGGGAGACAAAATTTTATGCACAAGGCATGTTTGAGACTTCTGGATTGGCACTGAGGCATTTTCAGAAGTATTGTCTACCATGTTACAAGCGAAAGACAAAGTTTTATGCGTAGAGCGCGTCTGAGACTTCTGGATTGACACTGAGGCATTGCTAGAAGTCTTGTCTACCATGTCACCGACGGGAGACAAATTTTTATGCACAGGGCATGATGGATGTGTCGTCACAACCTTGTTGATCAGAGAGTGAGAGCTTGCAGGAAGGGTAGAGGATGTCTTAGGCATCCACACTTTAGGCAGCTTCCTGTTGTTCTGGACAGAGGAGGAATGAGAGCTACCCCCTGCATAAAGTATGTCTTCATAGGCAGATTGGTCGAACGGGATGACCAAAGTCTTCTACGTCGATCTGATGGATATAGCATCGTGTTGAGCAATTGCTTTCTCATCAGAGGAGAAAGTCATCCCCAGCAGAGTCGCTATCTTTGTTTGGATAAAAAAAATGAAAGAAAGGTTTATACGAAACCTTTTTTGCTTACAAACAAGAAAAAGAGTACAATTAATCATATACGAGGATGTTAAGTACAATAAACATAATTCTGGGAAAGTATTGCTATAGAAGTCTGATCTGCGGTCGATCACTTTATTTCTTGGACCATATGATGATGAAGAAGTGTTGTAGAAGAAGAAGAAGCTTCAAAGGTTGCAAGTGGGATTGAATTCTCGTTGCCAAAGTTGTCAACCAACACTCTCTGGCTGTGCTCTCTCTCTGATCTCTCCTCTGTCCGGTTGTTCTGCCTTACCCTGTGACCAAGGGTCTCTATTTACAGAGATCAATCGAATAACTACCCGGTTAGCGTAAAAGCCAAGTAACTGACTTGTTGCCATAAAAGGCCAAATTACGAAGAAGAATGCTTCCTTTACGCTGCGGTTATGATAACTGCTACCCACGTTCTAATAATCTTCTGAATATGCGTATGACACGTGCACCTCTATGAGGTAACGCGTATAACTGCTTCTCGAAGATCATGGCATGCAAGCCACGTAGGTAACTGTCCCTGCGTAAAGATGGTTAGCGTAAAGCCAAATAACTGTCTTGTTGGCGTAAAAGCCAAATAAATATCTTGTCGGCGTAAAAGACCAAACTGTGAAAAAGAATACTTCTTTTACGCTACGGTTATGATAACGGCTACCCATATTTATATAGTCTCCTGAATATGCGTATGACACATATCCCTTTATAAGGTAATGCATATAACTGCTTCTCGAAGATCATGGCATGCAAGCCACGTAGGTAACTGCACCTTGCATAAAGATGGTTGGAGTAAAAGCCAAATAATTGTCTTGTTGGCATAAAAAGTTAAATTCTGCGTAAAACTTGATGATGCATGAATAATAGATATCCAGTATAAAATAGCCAATTATCCATCATGACTGACGTCTTGAGCGTATTCCGGGCTAAATAGCCTTATCATGTACCTTTGCAAATATAGCCGAGTTAGCGTATTTCGAGAAGATAGCATACGGCGTACTCCTATAATAGAAAATAGCCTGGTTGGATTAAAATACAAAAATGTTGATGTGAACGTATTAGTCACAGTTTTAGCTTTCCCAGTCATGAAAAAATTTAAAAATAGAATAAAATCTTGTGCATTAAATACAGAGATATGCCTCCATCTCGTGCATTAAATGCAGAGATATGCCTCGATCTCTGTACGAGAAATAACTTTTGACGTGGCGTCTGATTTCGTCTTATCTTGAGCGTAAAAACTCATTTCTGCCAATGTAGAATAGACAGCGTATTCTTTGAATATGTAAAAAGACTTGTATCAAGAATGTCACTAAACGACAACCTGGGTCTCTGTGGAAAAATCATTATCACAGTCGTCCTCTCGATCATCGTGCAGTACTTTTGTCAGAAGTCAGGTTCACTGATTTGTCTGACCAATTCATCCGAGGAATATGAAGAGTTCCTCGTACAACTTCATGCTGCATTAAAAACAAACGTATCTTAAACTTTACGCAGGAGAGTAAAACAACCTTTTACGCAGAAAAGTCTTGAAGCACTATTTTACGCGGACAGCTCTGAAGCTCTACTTTAGGCCAAACAGATCTGAAGCCATATTTTATGCTGACAGCTCTGAAGCTCTACTTTATGCCAAACAGCTCTGAAGCTCGATTTTATACGAACAGTTTTGAAGTCCTACTTTACGCCAAACAGCTCTGAAGCTTTATTTTACGCGGACAATTCTGAAGCCCAACTTTATGCCAAACAGCTCTGAAGCTCTGTTTTACGCAGACTTCATGTATGTTGAGGGTTTTGACTGTATAATACACGTACAATTCTCCAGCATATTTTATGCTTCTACAATGTCATGTTGCAAAAATGTAATATTGGACACCGTGTCCATCACATTATTGCAGTGGGGGCATACGGCAAGGTCCTCTATTGACGGCTTGACTTGCGCCAGGTAGGCATCGGCATTTTGTAATGCCTCACTCAGAGGGTTCCGGGTGTCTTTGGAGAGTCGTAGAAGCTCAAATAGTGACAACTTTGCCAAGGTATTGATGAGTTGATCCAAGACATCAAAGTTGTAGGGCTTTTCCTATCCATGAGCGATTTCTTTAAGCAACGGCTTGTCGAAGCACCCCTCTTTTTATTTGGAATTATCCACTGTGGGGGTTGAGATAGACCCGGATCAAATATAACAGGTGCAGTAGTTACAGGTGTATTGATATTGGGAGCTTCATAATCTCTCTGGTAGGCAAGGCCCGACCTGGTTGCCCCTACCCAGGCCTTCTCAGCGGTAGGATAAATCATATGGCAGGCCTTGATTTTTCGTATTTTAGGCTAGACGACGGAAGGCACTGCTTGCTGCGTCAAGTCTGAGACAAGATTCGGGTGGACCCACATGATCTTGCCCTGAGTTGTAATAAGAGGTATCAGCCCGACTGCTTGGTCGAGAGCTTGTGGAAGATTAACTACCTCCATTGTTGCCCTCGGGATCGATATAACTCCATCCTGGGCTTCCGTCGTGGAAAAGTTGTCGAACTGGAGGTATACCATGTTGGCAGCAACCTTCTTATCTTCGAAGTCCAAGGTAAGGGCCTTGGTGTCAAATAGGTGCTGGATGTACCGTTTGAGGGTGTAGCAGTCCTTTATCGCATGGTGGATGTAGCGATGGTAGTGGAAGTATTTTGGATTGTTTATCTCGGCTGCCTCTATAGGACGTTTAATGTCGGAGAGCCGAAGCTTGCCACCCTTCAATAACACATTAAAGATGGGCATAACGTCATTATCATCGAAGGAGTAAGTCTCCTGGGGCTTTGGAACCTCATCCGGCTTTTGCTCGGGCTTCTTGGATAAGTTGGCCACACTTTTCCCTTATGGTTGTTGTTGCCACTTTTGCTATTGTTGGGACGTTTCCCTTTCATCTGGGACAGGAATCTATATTCCCCAAAGCTGGGCATCTTTAACCTTCTTTTCAATGCCGACTTTGTTGATGTTGATCGATGTCCAGTCTTTAAATTGACTGTAGCCCATCCAGTGGCTGACTGCCGAAAGTTGGTTCCTGCGGCACATGTCCAAGAGTGTGAACTCAGGATTGCCTAGAGGCAACCTCAGTGCTGCTTGGCAAAAATGCTTGATATAATTTTGGGCGAGTTCCCTTTTCCCTTGAATAACATCCATCAAGGAAGACATCATCATGTCGCTTCCTCCGTCATAGAATCTTTGGAGGAAAAGACTCTTGAAGTCTTCAAACGATGAGATACAGTTATCTTGTAGGCTACAAAACCAGTCGAATATGACCTCGGACAATGTTCCTAGAAATATCTTGGTGAGGAGTGCGTCACTACGAGGTAGGTGCCTCGTTACCATCTTAAAATAGCTTATGTGTTGACAGGGAGAAGTCTTCTCGTCGAATGGGTACAGGTTGAAGGGCTTGTACTTTGGCGGGTATGGAATATCCCTCCACTCGTGGGGGTATGGTTGTTGTATCTCAAGCTCGTGCAGTGAATTCGGTTGCCCATAGAATCTATTTGAGCCCAGAGTTTCCGGATTTACCTTATTGTGTCTTTGGCTTCGTCTCCCATAAAAGGGGCAGATGAACCGGGAAGAGGGTAGTTTTTGCCTACGGGCGGAGCGGTTGTGTCAGAATCTGCATTGGTCTCAGGGTCCAAGCTAGTTTGTCCTGATGCCCTCGCTGGTTAGGAGGCTACACTTGCCTTGATCTCTAGCATAGCTTGAGTCAAGGCTTATATTGATTCGCTCATGGTCTGCATCATAGCCTCGAGGGTCTCGAGGCATTATCGATCACTAGGGCCTTCATGTTCGTCTCCTGCCATGTATGTCGTCCTCGTATGAGGAGAGATGGACGGGATAGTAGATGTAGAAATTTTTGCTTCAGGCTCTCACAACGAATCGAGGAACGTTGCTTCAGGCTCTCACACCCTCTGCAGTCGTTCCTGGACGAGGATTCGTCGATATTGTAGCCACTCCCAGTGTCCATTCGGATCTTGCTATGCTAATTGAGCAGTATACTAGTATTTTCTATAGCACTTTGAAAACGTTGATATCAATGGTGCTGGAGAAGAATCTAGGCTTCGAGGCTCTGAGGAGGTCCTCCCAGTTTGCGATAGAGACTTCAACGACGCTGAGAGAGTTGATGCATTGGAGTAAATAGTTAATAGTTTAGAATAACCCATTAACAATTATTTGCAACTATCCCAAGGCAGCATTGATAACCTGATTCAGGCTGAATATGACTCTTTGACTGCGAGGCTTGTTGGGGAGATGGAAACTCTGAGCAAGTCCATCGAGGCTCAGCAGAAAGAGATAAATGAAGAGCATGCCGTATTGGAGTATGTTATTCCCCAGCTGGCCAAGTGTAAGGCCGAATATGAGGAAGAGGTCGCGAGGGTCCGCAAATTGAAAGACGAACTCGCTCAGGCAGAGGAAAGGGTTCTCGCTTCATCGGCAGCTAGAGATGTGTTGAAGAATCGACTGGAAGCGTCTCAGCAAAACCTGACACACGTGGGTATCACCCACGTAGATTTTGTACGTGTCCGGTCTAAAATGTCTATCTTGAACAATAAGGAGGCAAGGTTGGAGCGGGCTCGAGCTACAGTTTTGAGCTCCCGGAATGAGAAGATGGCCGTACTGGCGCAGCAGATCCGTGATTTGACTGCTTCTCCCAAATGATGTACCTTTGGCTTTTCTATGTAATTTGCTCTTTTTAGATATAATAAAAGAGACTTTATCTGACTTTTGTGGACCCATCATTTTTGAATATAAATGATAGGCTAGGGTGAAAGTAATATCAGAGGTAATATGGACGTGATATACTTTCGGTAAGCTTCAGTCGGACATATCTATTCAGAGGTTATATGGACATGATAGAATATGATCTAATTAAATTTGTATACAAAACACTATCAAAGGTAATATGAACGTGATAGTTTTTGAGGTTCCAAATTAGTTAGACATATCTATTCAGAGGTTATATGGACATGATAGAATATGATCCAACTAGTTCTTTGGACGTAGTGTTGTCAGAACGAGATCTTCACCATATTCATTTGAGCAAAAGAGATTAAGCATAGTACCATTTTAGTAATTTACCATTGATAGGAGCCATTAACAGATCTCCGTTGGGCTTGGCTAATCTGTAAGCGCCATTTGAGAATGTCGTCTTGATCACATAAGGGCCTTCCCATTTGGGCTAGAATTTACCCTTACTCTTATGAGTAATGATCATTGGCCTTTTCACAGCTAGAACTAGCTCACCAACTTTGAACACTCTTTCCTTCACTTATTGATTAAAAGCTTTGGAAATATGTGCCTGGTAGAACGCAATGCGTTGTTGAGCTTGAAGGCGTTTCTCGTCTAATCCTTCTAGCTCCTGAAGCCGTAGTAGATCATTCTTTTCCGGAGTTAACTCATTAGCCACTGCTATTCTGAGTGACAGAATTTGGATTTTAATGGGGAGAACTGCTTCACTCTCGTAGACCAATAAGAATGGGGTACAATTCGTTGGTGCTCGTACCGTTGTGCAGTATGCCCAGAGACATTCTCTTAGTTTCTCATTCCAATCTCTTTTGTTCGAAGAGACAAACTTTTTCAAGAGTTTGATAATGGTTTTGTTGAAAGCTTTCACCAAACTATTAGCAGCAGGATTATATGCCATAGAGGCCATATTTTGTATATGATTCTTATCGCAAAATTGGTGAAATTCTTGACTGATAAATTGAGGCCCGTTGTCATGGATTATCCTTTGGGGTATCCCAAAATGATAAATGATATGATGCTTGATAAAGCTGATCATATTGGACGTCTTTACCTCAGGAAGAGGGATCGCCTTTGCCCATTTAGAGAAATAATCGGTGATAGCCAATATGAAACGATGTCCTCTAGAAGAAGATGGGTGAATCGGGCCAATGATGTTGATACCTCATGCTTCGAAGGGCCATAATGCAATGGTAGGATATAGATACTAAGAAGGCCGATATATAAAATCTGCATGAACCTGACAAGGCTTCTATTGTCTTGCATATTTTACCGCATCTGCAATCATAGTAGGCCAGTAGTAGCCCATCCTCCTGATGCGATCCTGTAGCTTAAGACCGGGTTGATGTGCGCCACATACATCATGGTGAGCCTCATGGATACTGCTCATTAGCTACTTCTATTCTGAGTGACGGAATTTGGATTTCAATGGGGAGAACTGCTTCACTCCCGTAGACCAATGAGAATGGGGTACAACCCGTTGGTGCTCGTACCGTTGTGTAGTATGCCCAGAGACATTCTCCTAGTTTCTCATTCCAATCTCTTTTGTTCGAAGAGATAAACTTTTTCAAGAGTTTGATAATGGTTTTGTTGAAAGCTTTCGCCAAACCATTAGCAGCAGGATTATATGCCGTAGAGGCCATATTTTGTATCCAATTCTTATCGCAAAATTGGTGAAACACTTGGCTAATAAATTGAGGCCTGTTATCATGGATTATCCTTCGGGGTATCCCAAAATGATAAATGACATGATGCTTGATAAAGCTGATCACATTGGACGTCTTTACCTCAGCAAGAGGGATCGCCTCTGCCTATTTAGAGAAATAATCGATAATAGCCAATATGAACCGATGTCCTCTAGAAGAAGATGGGTGAATCGAGCCAATGATGTCCATACCCCATGCTTCGAAGGGCCATGATGCAATGGTAGAATATAGATACTCGGAAGGCTGATGTATAAAATCCGTATGAACCTGACAAGGCTTGCATTGTCTTGCATATTTTACCGCATCTGCAATCATAGTAGGCTAGTAGTAGCCCATCCTCCTGATGCGATCCTGTAGCTTAGGACCGGGTTGATGTCTCTTCGCATCATCATCGGAGAGATATCGCAGTAGTAGTCCATCGTATGTTCGACGATATAGACTCTGTGAGGAAGCATCAAAGTAGAAGCGTAGTGATCGTCTTTTAACCGATACTGGTTTTTTGGGATCTTCTGATAAGATTTTGTATATTACGAAGTCTATGAAGGGACTTCTCCAGTCTCTCTTAGGAGGAACTGTGTTTACAGTATAGCTGTGTTCCAGGTGAAAGTTATTTTTCACACAGAATAGATCTCTGTTGAAAAGGATCACCGAATTCTGCCTCCTTATAGGAATAGCTAAATCTGCAGCTAGGCTGGCCAGGGCATCAGCTTCCAAATTTTAAGATCGAGGCACACGCTCTAGGAAGAATCCTTTAAAGGATATGGCTATCTCGATCGTTGCTTGGTGATAAGGAATGAGGTCTGGATTGCGGACTTCGTATACTCCTCTGACTTGATTGACAATCAGCTGAGAATCACTGAAAGCTTCCAGATATTCGACCTCCAACTCTTTAGTGACTTGAAGCCCGATGAGTCGGGCATTATACTCTGCTACATTATTAGAGCAGGATTCGCTAAGAGAATATGCTCGATAGATGATGAGTTTGTCAGGAGTTACCAGAACAATTCCTACTCCTAAAACTACGTTTCCCTTGGGGCCAGTCCGAGAGGCACCATCGAAGAATAGCTGCCATATATCATCTTCTGTTGCAGAATTATATTCTGCAATTTCGTCGGGAATGTCCTCGTTTAGTTTAGAGGTTTTTGGAATTGGATGGGCAGCTAAGAAATCAGCCAAGGCTTGACCCTTTATGGACTTCTGAAGGACGTATACCATATTATATGGTGTCAATAACATTGCCCAAGTCACGAGTCGGGAATTAAGGATGCTCGGCTTACTCGTCAATAC
Source organism: Iris macrosiphon (assembly GCA_036927795.1). Lineage (NCBI taxonomy): Eukaryota > Viridiplantae > Streptophyta > Magnoliopsida > Asparagales > Iridaceae > Iris > Iris macrosiphon. The sequence goes on from JAYESA010000009.1 coordinate 181,837,897, forward strand.
CCGAAGAGGATTGATCCTGGAGATGATATGAATAGTCTGGCCTGTGACGTAATGTCGCATTTTCTGAATGGCGAACATTAGGGCCAAGCATTCTTTCTCTACTGGATTGTACCGGTGTTCGGCTCCGATCATCATCCTGCTTAGGTAGTAGATTGCCTGTTCATGACCCTCATCGTTCTTCTGTGCGAGGAGAGCTCCCAATGAATGATCCATTGCTCGAACATACAGCAAAAATGGTCTTCCTATGACGGAAGGCACCAAAACTGGAGGATTAGTAAGGTAGCGTTTGATATCATCAAACGCTTGCTGATAGACTTCATCCCAAACGAAGGATACACATTTCTTCATGAGACGAGAAAAAGGCTGACATCTCCCAAAGAGGTTGGATATGAATCTCCGGATATAAGCCAGACGACCTTAAAATCCTCTGAGTTCTCTCAGATTGCGGGGAGGTCGCATCTCTAGGATAGCCTTCACTTTATCCGGATCCACTTGAATACCTTTGGCGGTAATGACAAATCCCAGGAATTTGCTATTGGATACCCCAAGAAAGGACTTTGTGGGGTTCATTTTGAGTTAATGTTGGCACATCAACTCGAATACTGTCCTCAGGTCTTGGATGTGATTAGCCTTGAAACGGCTTTTGACAGCGATGTCATCTACGTAACACTCTACTATTTTGCGTAGATGCTCGTGGAATATGTTACTCATGGCTCGCTAATATATAGCCCCGACATTCTTCAATCCGAAGGACATTACTGTGTAGCAATATACCCCCAGTGGTGTACTGAAGGCAGTATTCTTTTCGTCTTCAGGATGCATCTTGATTTGGTTGTATCTTGAAAATTCGTCCATGAAAGACATGCGTTCAAAACCGCATGTGTTGTTGATCATGACGTCTGTGATGGGAAGAGAAAACTCATCTTTGGGGCAAGCCATATTGAGATCTCGAAAGTTAATACAAATGCGAACTTTCCCACTTTTCTTCATGACTGGGACAACATTGGCGACCCAATCAGGATATTGCTCTTCACGAATGAACCCGCAGGCTATCAACTTTTTGACTTCAGCTTCAATAGCGTCCATCATATCTGGGCGGAATCAACATTGGTGCTGCTTCACAGGTTTTGAATTGGGCAATATGTTGAGCTTATGAGTAGCTACCTTTGGATTAAGACCTGGCATATCCTCATAATTTCATGCAAAGACGTCGATATATTCTTTTATCAGCTGGATCGTCTCTTCTCTTTCTGCTAGGGAAAGATTCTTACTGATAAATATCGGCTTTGGTGTCATTTTATCTCCAACATCGATTTGGATAACTTTATCTTCAGTGGGAGGTTCTCTATGTTCGAACCGGAGTTCACATTGTGTATCCATTCGCTGTGCCCAAGAGTCATTTTCAAACGGTTCAGATTCCTGTTCATCTGCTTCGAGAGAATCTGTCAAAACTGTATTTGCTGACAATACTCGTTCAAAATCAGCATCGGAGGACGACGAACCATCCTGATAAGAGGAATTGATATCCTCATTTGACTCGAAAGTTGTAAGAGACATGGTATACCCTAACCCGAAGTGCGTTCGTTGATGGTAGGGATCACCATACAGTGGCATTCGTCTGCCTTTTCCAAAGTTGAGGCCCGGCTCTAACTTCAGGTCATAACCCACACTTTGCATAATCTTCAAAGCCTGTGGACTATATTTGTATATCTGCATTTTACCAGCATCGTCATCGGAAGAATCTTCTTGTACAGTCGGTCGATTCCGTATGCGGCCAAAGATTATTGGATGCTGACTGCTGCGAGTAAGTGGGACAATAAAGATAGAATCCTCATGTGACCCATATGTCGTGACGACATGTTGATGCTACCTCCCATATATACGGTTGATAGAGTTCTATGGCTTTTAAGAACTTTTGTGCTATAGGCTCTATATCATCATGGAGGGATGATTCCTGATTAGGAATTCGAGCATCGGCATACTGGCAAAGAGGTTCTTAATTATCATCAGAAATCTTGTTCCCGGTTGTATTTACATCAATCGGCTGTTTCTTGCGCCGAAGGTTGATGACCAAGGATGGAGGCTTCTGATTCAGAGCGATCACTAGGGGATCATTTTCTCTTCCTGATTTGGCTCTGCCCAAGTGGATAGCCATGGATTCTATGACTTTAGGACGGGTGGTCCGCCCTTTCACCTGGATCGACAGAGGTTGCTCAATAGATGATTCTCCTGGCTCCCGGTGGAATTCCTCCTCTGTCTTGCCTGACACTTCCTCCATGTAGGCCTGGGTATACAACATGGCATCTGAGTAATAGGACTCAACTCCTTTGAATGGGTTAAGATTGGCAAACTCTATTTTTACTGTTCCTTGGGAGTCTACATATTTGAAGCATTGATGTAGAGTCAAAGGAACAATATTATGATCATGGATCCATGGTCTGCCCAGCAGAATATTGTAGGATACCTCTGAATCAATGACATAGCATGTAGCCACTGATCTGAGGTCACCAATCTGGATCCTCAGATGAATCTTCCCCAACGGCTTACTTTTCCTGGCATTGATGCCCACAATTATAGTGGTGGTGTAAGCCAATTCGCTGGCAGGAATCCTCAGCGGTCTGAGCAGACTATGAGGAATGATGCTGATCGATGATCCCGAATCTATGTGAATCCGGTCTACCTACATAGAACCGACATATCCGGTATAATAGAGGGGTATGTCATGCTTGTTATATTTCAACAGCATGTCATCTTGAGTAAAAGTAGTGATATTCGGGACCACCTCTATCATACTATGGCATTGAGGACATGCCACCGGTTCTTTATTAGGGGACTTAAGCTGGGTCAAGTATGTATCCGCCTGTATCAAAGCTTCACTCAAGGCTTGACGAGTATCTTTTGATAGCCTGTGTAGCTCAAAGATGGACAATCTGGCTGGTGTATGAGCCAACTGGGCGAGGATGTCGAAGTTATAAGGCTTCTCCAAACCTGGATGTTCTTCAAAGGTTTGTCGAAACGAACTTCCTTCTGTTTGCCCTTGTTCGCCGGAGTTGGTCTAAAAGGACCTGTCTTTGGTACGACAGGTTCAGGTTCTGGAAGTTTGGCAGCTGAAGTGTCTGCCGATGCATCTTCCTGACTTCCTCCATAGTCCTTGAGGTAGGTTTTCCTTGAACGGGTTCCGGTAGCCAAAACCTCTTCTTCTAATGTCGAGGATATCACAATCATATGACATGGTCTATGCTTCGAGTTCTTTTTAGACTTAGCCTTAGCAGCTTGAGTCTCTTTCTCGATCTCTGACACAAGATCTGGATGAACCCACATAATCTCGCCATATTGGGTAGTTAGGGGTACCAGGTCATAATTTTGACCCCTAGCTGGAGGAAGATTAACGATGTTCATCGTTGTCTGGGAAATAGGTATAACACCATCCGAAACTTCTTGAGGAGGCAGGTCGCCAAACTGGAGAGAGATCATGTTGGCAGCGACTGTCTTCTCAATGTTGTGGAGAGTGATTATAGCGCCCCGTTCTCCCGGTACGGAGATCGCGGCTAAGAAACACAAGACGGTATCGTTCGATCGGGATAGATTGAATTAAGAACTCGTCCTCGTTATGGATTTGTTTCTTCGGAATCGATTCCCATATTCAGTGGACCGTGCCCCCGGGATCGACTTAGCGGCAGAGTTAGGAGGGACCTCTCCGCTGCTATCTTTTATTGCCTCGGTTTTCAATGTCGCTTGTTACTTTTGTGCTTTGAGTTGGTTTTGGGATTTGCTTGTTTTTCTTGAACGGTTTTGATAGTTTTCATTGTTTTCGTTCATTGAACTGTACTTCAATTCCGAGATTGGAAAAAGTGGAAGGAGTATTGAACGAGCTGTTCGTGATGCAGGTGAACGAGCAGTAGGCGGCTTGCGAGCGGAGTCGTGAAGCGACTCTTTCCTTCTCCTTTTCTTCCAACCAAGTGAGTGACTACCATCCCGATTAGCTAGCCCTGCTTCCTAGCTTCACACCCTAAAAGCTTGAACTCTTCCTTGCCCCGATCAAACGATACCAAGTAATAATAAAAGATACCAAGATAAAACGGGAATAGACTTGATTAATACTGCTTGTCAATCAAACTTGTGAACGGTTATATCTTTACATGCTTGTTTGTGTGGAATATTCATTATATGCATAGATACAAGTTTGAATGTATGCTTTCTCCTTACTATGAAATATACAAGCTATATCGCGAATGCATGAATCGAACGTAGATACAATATAAAATGAAAAATAAATCATGCAATGCTTGTCTTGTATTCATGTAGCCTCAGGGCGAATCACGTAGCCTCCGAGCGAATGATAGTTAACGTAGCCTCCGGGCGAATGATTATTAATGTGCGATCACGGACAACTTGTGCACAAGGTATAGTTCCTGCGGGCGGCTGCTGGGGCACTGGCACCGTTCCGGCTCCGGACGGAACTCACGTTTAGTCTCACGTACTTGGACAGGATGGTATGCGGCGCCTCACGTTCTTGTACGTAGCAAACCATCTTCGTCACAGACTAGGTCCATTATGGCAATCATGTCAGTGATCATCGTGTATATTTAAACCTGTTGCAACTAACTTGTGTCTTCGTGGCAGGGAAGGCAAGGTAAGTATTGTGCAGGTAATTCAGACGGTTAGGTAAAATCCACCGAACGGTGGCAAGTTTATTTCAGTATTTCATATATATACTATTGCTTGTAAATGAACTAAGGCAAGACTAGAAACCCACAAAATATGCATGCTTCATTAAAATAACGTGTTGATTGGTATAGTCAGGTTAGCTCGCCTTCACCAGTATGTTCCGACATACTGACCCTCGTTGAAACAGGTTCTCCGCACTAAGGCGAACCGAGCGAGGAGCCGAAGTCGTCTTCCCGATCCAGTCCAGCTGTAGGCGCATCCTCTGATCGCGTCACTTTTGAAGTACTAGAAGAAGAAGCTTGCAACTTTCCATACACAATGCAGCTTCGTGGCAAAGCCGTCCTCCAGCCCGGAGGTCTATACATTTTGAAGTTATAAAAAGATGTAATGTACAGGACTGCTATCTTATTTTGAGTCAACACTTTTGTAAGCCGTTCGGCAAAATAGCTGACTAGTTCAGGAGTTTGTAATAGATGTTCATTATCAATAAAGAGAACTTTTCCATGTTTCAAATCTGTGTTTCAATTACCTGCGTACTCTGAATATGTGCTTGTTATGTAAATCATTTAAAGCCTTGTGCGGGCGCAACCCCAGGCTCGCACGGCGGTCACGATTCGGGTGATGCCTCAATTGATTCTACGGAATTGGGTCGTGACATAGTGGTATCAGAGCACAGATTCAAGTTCCTTAGACTCGTACTGGAAAAGTTCCTTTAACGATCAAATTCCTGTGCGAACTCTTGAACTCGCTAGGCCAAAATGAGATAGATTCATGCAATAAGTCCATAATAGATTATGATTCTAATGTAATTTACCTTCTTTTGAAGGAATGGTACCAGCGCAATCTGCAACGCAAGCACCAAACAAAACATAAGAAAGTAGTTCGGGCACTTCGGAAAGCTCTAGGAGCCAGCGAGGCATGTCTCAAGTCGACCCGCTTGAGCGGGTGATGCAAATGTTCGAAGAACAACGACAACGAGACGATGCTCGCCAAGCCAAGTTCGAAAGCAATCTAGAGATCCGATTCTCAGTGCAACAAAAGCAGGTAGATACCCTACAATAGATCGTTCAGACTTTGGCTTCCAACCATTCCACTACAACAGCAATGACTCCGGTGGAACAGCCCGTGCTTGAAGTTGAGACACCGTAAATTCCTAGGCCGAAGGACGTGACTGCCTTCAACTTAGGCCACTTCAAGAAAGTCTGTAACACCCCATTCAACGGGACTGAGGACCCAGTGGTGGCTCTAGATTGGCTAGCCGAACTTGAAGATCACTTTGCTCTGCTGGAAGTCCCCGAAGAGAACCGCGTCGCCTGCGCGCAACTACAGCTCTGCCTCAACACACACGATTGGTGGAACGTGCATCGACGATCTCTCCAATTTGATCACGGAGAGGAGGCGATCTCATGGACGACTTTTTGTGCTGCGTTCGAAGAGGAGTTCGTACCCCCTCCAGTACAACGGCAAATGGAAAACGACTTCGTGCAACTGAGGCAGGGCAGTATGACAGTGAAGCAATACTCCGCCGAATTCAACCGACTCTCTAAATTCGCTAGGGCCTATTTACCTGATGTAGCGAGTCGAGCAAGAAGGTTTAAAGGTGGACTGTGCCCTGCCATCCATGCGCACGTGGTCAATAATCAGTATGGGACAATGCGTGAAGTCATGAATCACGCTCTAGCACTTGAACCACAATATCCTCACGTTTGTGTCGGTGCTGTGCATACCTATAATCACAAATGCCAAGGCAACGATAGAGGAAATACCACTGCAAAGCGCCCTAACCACGGTGGTCCTCGAAGAGGAAATCCAGGGCAGTTATGTCACTTCTGTAAGAAGCCAGGGCACCTAGCCAACGAATGTCGTCTGAAACAGGGATTATGTCTCATCTGTGGCGATACAAACCATAAAATCCGTGACTGCCCTAATTACTCTGCTCGACATCCTCAACGTAACGTTCCCTGATGGTAGGTCCTATTCTTAAGTTTCGAGATGAAACTTCCAATTGGTTGGGTAGGATGGAGCGCCCCGTTCTCCCGGTGCGGAAATCGCGGCTAAGAAACACAAGACGGTATCGTTCGATCGGGATAGATTGAATTAAGAACTCGTCCTCGTTATGGATTTGTTTCTTCGGAATCGATTCCCATATTCAGTGGACCGTGCCCCCGGGATCGACTTAGCGGCAGAGTCGGGAGGGACCTCTCCGCTGCTATCTTTTATTGCCTCGATTTTCAATATCGCTTGTTGCTTTCGTGCTTTGAGTTAGTTTTGGGATTTGCTTGTTTTCCTTGAATGGTTTCGATGGTTTTCATTATTTTCGTTCATTGAACTGCACTTCAATTCTGAGATTGGAAAGAGTGAAAGGAGTATTGAACGAGCTGTTCGTGATGTAGGTGAACAAGCAGTAGGCGGCTTGCGAGCGGAGTCGTGAAGCGCCTCTTTCCTTCTCCTTTCCTTCCAACCAAGTGAGTGGCTACCATCCCGATTAGCTAGCCCTGCTTCCTAGCTTCACACCCTAAAAGCTTGAACTCTTCCTTGCCCCGATCAAATGATACCAAGTAATAATAAAAGATACCAAGATAAAATGGGAATAGACTTGATTAATACTGCTTGTCAATCAAACTTGTGAACGGTTATATCTTTGCATGCTTGTTCGTGTGGAATGTTCATTATATGCATAGATACAAGTTTGAATGTATGCTTCTTCCTTATTATGAAATGTACAAGCTATATCGCGAATGCATGAATCGAACGTAGATGCAATATAAAATAAAAAATGAATCATGCAATGCTTGTCTTGTATTCATGTAGCCTCAGGGCGAATCACGTAGCCTTTGGGCGAATGATAGTTAACATAGCCTCCGGGCGAATGATTGTTAATGTGCGATCACAAACAACTTGTGCACAAGGTATAGTTCCTGCGGGTGGCTGCTGGGGCACTGGCACCATTTTGGCTCCGGACGGAACTCATATTTAGTCTCACATACTTGGACAGGATGGTATGCGGCGCCTCACGTTCTTGCACGTAGCAAACCATCTTCATCACAGACTAGGTCCATTATGGCAATCATGCCAGTGATCATCGTGTATATTTAAACCTGTTGCAACTAACTTGTGTCTTCGTGGCAGGGAAGGCAAGGTAAGTATTGTGCAGGTAATTCAGACGGTTAGGTAAAATCCACCGAACGGTGGCAAGTTTATTTCAGTATTTCATATATATACTGTTGCTTGTAAATGAACTAAGGCAAGTCTAGAAACCTACAAAATATGCATGCTTCATTAAAACAACGTGTTGATTGGTATAGTCAGGTTAGCTCGCCTTCACCAGTATGTTTCGACATACTGATCCTCGTTGAAATAGGTTCTCCGTACTAAGGCAAACCGAGCGAGGAGCCGAAGTCGTCTTCCCGATCCAGTCCAGCTGTAGGCGCATCCTCTGATCGCATCACTTTTGAAGTACTAGAAGAAGAAGCTTGCAACTTTCCATACACAATGCAGCTTCGTGGCAAAGCCGTCCTCCAGCCCGGAGGTCTATACATTTTGAAGTTATAAAGAGATGTAATGTACAGGACTGCTATCTCATTTTGAGTCAACACTTTTGTAAGCCGTTCGGCAAAATAGCTGACTAGTTCAGGAGTTTGTAATAGATGTTCATTATCAATAAAGAGAACTTTTCCATGTTTCAAATCTGTGTTTCAATTACCTGCGTACTCTGAATATGTGCTTGTTATGTAAATTATTTAAAGCCTTGTGCGGGCGCAACCCCAGGCTCGCACGGCGGTCACGATTCGGGGGATGCCTCAATTGATTCTACGGAATTGGGTCGTGACATAGTGGTAACAGAGCACAGATTCAAGTTCCTTAGACTCGTGCTGGAAAATTCCTTTAACGATCAAATTCCTGTGCGAACTCTTGAACTCGCTAGGCCAAAATGAGATAGATTCATACAATAAGTCCATAATACATTATGATTCTAATATAATTTACCTTCTTTTGAAGGAATGGTACCAGCGTAATCTGCAACGCAAGCACCGAACAAAACATAAGAAAGTAGTTCGGGCACTTCGGAAAGCTCTAGGAGCCAGCGAGGCATGTCTCAAGTCGACCCGCTTGAGCGGGTGATGCAAATGTTCGAAGAACAACGACAACGAGATGATGCTCGCCAAGCCAAGTTCGAAAGCAATCTAGAAATCCGATTCTCAGTGCAACAAAAGCAGGTAGATACCCTACAATAGATCGTTCAGACTTTGGCTTCCAACCATTCCACTGCAACAGCAACGACTCCGGTGGAACAGCCCGTGCTTGAAGTTGAGACACCGTAAATTCCTAGGCCGAAGGACGTGACTGCCTTCAACTTAGGCCACTTCAAGAAAATCTGCAACACCCCATTCAACGGGACTGAGGACCTAGTGGTGGCTCTAGATTGGCTAGCCGAACTTGAAGATCACTTTGCTCTGCTGGAAGTCCCCGAAGAGAACCGCATCGCCTGCGCGCAACTACAGCTCCGCCTCAACACACACGATTGCTGGAACGTGCATCGACGATCTCTCCAATTTGATCACGGAAAGGAGGTGATCTCGTGGACGACTTTTTGTGCTGCGTTCGAAGAGGAGTTCGTACCCCCTCCAGTACAACGGCAAATGGAAAACGACTTCGTGCAACTGAGGCAGGGCAGTATGACAGTGAAGCAATACTCCGCCGAATTCAACCGACTCTCTAAATTCGCTAGGGCCTATTTACCTGATGTAGCGAGTCGAGCAAGAAGGTTTAAAGGTGGACTGCGCCCTGCCATCCATGCGCACGTGGTCAATAATCAGTATGGGACAATGCGTGAAGTCATGAATCACGCTCTAGCACTTGAACCACAATATCCTCACGTTTCTGCCAGCGCTGTGCATACCTATAATCACAAACGCCAAGGCAACGATAGAGGAAATACCACTGCAAAGCGCCCTAACCACGGCGGTCCTTGAAGAGGAAATCCAGGGCAGTTATGTCACTTCTGTAAGAAGCCAGGGCACCTGGCCAACGAATATCGTCTGAAACAGGGATTATGTCTCATCTGTGGCGATACAAACCATAAAATCTGTGACTGCCCCAATTACTCTGCTAGACATCCTCAACGTAACGTTCCCTGATGGTAGGTCCTATTCTTAAGTTTCGAGATGAAACTTCCAATTGGTTGGGTAGGATGTAGCGCCCCGTTCTCCCGGTGCGGAAATCGCGGCTAAGAAACACAAGACGGTATCGTTCGATCGGGATAGATTGAATTAAGAACTCGTCCTCGTTATGGATTTGTTTCTTCGGAATCGATTCCCATATTCAGTGGACCGTGCCCCCGAGATCGACTTAGCGGCAGAGTCAGGAGGGACCTCTCCGCTGCTATCTTTAATTGCCTCGGTTTTCAATATCGCTTGTTGCTTTCGTGCTTTGAGTTAGTTTTGGGATTTGCTTGTTTTCCTTGAATGGTTTCGATGGTATTCATTGTTTTCGTTCATTGAACTGCACTTCAATTCTGAGATTGGAAAGAGTGAAAGGAGTATTGAACGAGCTGTTTGTGATGTAGGTGAACAAGCAGTAGGCGGCTTGCGAGCGGAGTCGTGAAGCGCCTCTTTCCTTCTCCTTTCCTTCCAACCAAGTGAGTGGCTACCATCCTGATTAGCTAGCCCTGCTTCCTGGCTTCACATCCTAAAAGCTTGAACTCTTCCTTGCCCCGATCAAATGATACCAAGTAATAATTAAAGATACCAAGATAAAACGGGAATAGACTTGATTAATACTGCTTGTCAATCAAACTTGTAAACGGTTATATCTTTGCATGCTTGTTCGTGTAGAATGTTCATTATATGCATAGATACAAGTTTGAATGTATGCTTCTTCCTTATTATGAAATGTACAAGCTATATCGCGAATGCATGAATCGAACGTAGATGCAATATAAAATAAAAAATGAATCATGCAATGCTTGTCTTGTATTCATGTAGCCTCAGGGCGAATCACGTAGCCTTCGGGCGAATGATAGTTAACGTAGCCTCCGGGCGAATGATTGTTAATGTGCGATCACGAACAACTTGTGCACAAGGTATAGTTCCTGCGGGCGGCTGCTGGGGCACTGGTACCGTTTTGGCTCCGGACGGAAATCACGTTTAGTCTCACATACTTGGACAGGATGGTATGCGGCGCCTCACGTTCTTGCACGTAGCAAACCATCTTCATCACAGACTAGGTCCATTATGGCAATCATGCCAGTGATCATCGTGTATATTTAAACCTGTTGCAACTAACTTGTGTCTTCGTGGCAGGGAAGGCAAGGTAAGTATTGTGCAGGTAATTCAGACGGTTAGGTAAAATCCACCGAACGGTGGCAAGTTCATTTCAGTATTTCATATATATACTGTTGCTTGTAAATGAACTAAGGCAAGACTAGAAACCTACAAAATATGTATGCTTCATTAAAATAACGTGTTGATTGGTATAGTCAGGTTAGCTCGCCTTCACCAGTATGTTCCGACATACTGACCCTCGTTGAAACAGGTTCTCCGTACTAAGGCGAACCGAGCGAGGAGCCGAAGTCGTCTTCCCGATCCAGTCCAGCTGTAGGCGCATCCTCTGATCGCGTCACTTTTGAAGTACTAGAAGAAGAAGCTTGCAACTTTTCATACATAATGCAGCTTCGTGGCAAAGCCGTCCTCCAGCCCGGAGGTCTATACATTTTGAAGTTATAAAGGGATGTAATGTACAGGACTGCTATCTCATTTTTAGTCAACACTTTTGTAAGCCATTCGACAAAATAGCTGACTAGTTCAGGAGTTTGTAATAGATGTTCATTATCAATAAAGAGAACTTTTCCATGTTTCAAATCTGTGTTTCAATTACCTGCGTACTCTGAATATGTGCTTGTTATGTAAATCATTTAAAGCCTTGTGCGGGCGCAACCCCAGGCTCGCACGGCGGTCATGATTCGGGGGACGCCTCAATTGATTCTACGGAATTGGGTCGTGAAAGTGATGGCCTTAGCATCGATCAACTCCTGAATTTTCCTTTTTAGTACATAACACGCCTTAGTAGGGTGATGTATGTACCTATCGAAAATATAGTACTTGGGGTTATTAGTACTGCCGACTTTATTAGGCCACTTTACCTCAGGGAGGGTAATCTTGCCGCTTTTGACTAGACACTCGAATATGCTCGGAATATCGTCATCGTTAAAAGAGTATACTTCGATGGGTCTGGAAGTCCCAGGTTTTGTCTGTGTGGTTGCTGTTGTCTTTTGCCTAGACGTATTAATCGCCAGAACTTCTTTTCCTTTGGAACCACAGGATGGTCGTTGTTGGAGGATAATTTCTTGCCTCTCTCAGAGGTAGATATCATAATCCCATTATCACGTGCCTTCCGACTGTTGTCTTCAGCGGCTACCACTGAGATGATAAATGAGGGCCAATCATGGAACTGATATGGTCCTGTGAACACCGAGATTACCGGAAGAAGATTCTTTTTGCAAATGTCCACCAATGCCGAGTCTGGAACTCCGGGAGACATTTGCAGAGTGGCTTGACGAAGACGTTCGATGAAAGTGCGAACGTTCTCTTTCTCCTTCTGCTTTACTTCGATGAGACAGGATATGGACATGTCCATCCCTCCTTCAAAAAATTGTGCGAAGAACAAAGTCTTAAAATCTTCAAAGGAAGTAATGCAGTTATCCACAAGACTACGGTACCACTGATAAGCCACTCCCGAAAGATAGCATTTGAACACTCGAGTGAGAAGGGCGTCATTCCCTTGCAATAACACCATCATCATGCTGAAGTAGTTCATGTACTGGCTCGATAACGTCTTTCCCTCAAACAGAGCCATAGCCTGCGGTTTGTATTTAGGAGGGAAAGGGATCTCATCCCAGATAGCTGGGTAAGGCTGGTTGATGCCCAACTTCTTGAGCTGATCCTTGTGCTTTAAGGCATCAAATTGGGCTTTCAATTCCCATACTTCCTGCATCGGATCTTCAGCTGGGAAAGGAACCGCAGAGGGATAGGAGTTCGGTTGTATTGTAACTCCAACAGGCGGCAATACGCTTTCTGGGTTGAGAGGTTGAGGGGCAGCCGATTCTTGATCTTGAATAGGCTCCTGATTCACATTGGATGGTGGTAAATCCACCCCCACACGTATCTGAGTCGGAGAAACCGGCGCAGCTGTGTGTTGAGTTACCAACATCTGGTGCATACTCTGCACCATGTGTGCATCTCTTTCAGGGATGTCTCCAATACAGCGATGCGTTGTTCAGTACTTCCCGATAGGGAAGCCTCTTCGTGTTCATCTTCAATGGCATAGACTCCCATTTCTCTGGATGTCATTGAAGGGTTAGTATAGGTCTCTGCAGAGATTGACTCTATACTTTCAGCATCTGATTCGGGAAACTGGCGACCCCCAGCGTCAAAATCAGAAGAATATGAAGCCGGTTGTCGTGACCTCAAACGGGTGTTTCAGAATACCCCAGCTTCAATATTTTCAAGAAGCCTGTTGAATCTCCTTTGGCTTGGAGTTCTAGAGGGATGACGTCTTAAACTTGACCTTCCTCTAGGAATGTGTGAAGCCATGTTCACTGATGCATATGTAGGCTCTTCTTCCTGGAAAGACAGAGAGTAGTTCAACCGTTTTGCTTCAGAACAGCAATATTTAACAACAATTTTATGACTATTACAATAGTGCCCCCTAGGGGGTATAATAGGCATGTTGGAAGATCCCCTATCTTTGCGCTTTTGGATCAAAAATTCACGCAAGTCAGGAGGATTAGCAGAAGAAGAATAAGGCTTATTCTGCCTTTTTACATCAGTTGGAAGGTGGATATTGCGAACCCCAACCCTCTCCGCGCCATATGTATACAACAGTTCAGCCATGTAAGCAGTACATGAACCATGAGGAGCGAATCTATCCACCAAATGGGCCTTCTTTATGCTAAGGGCCATTTCCTGGCATAATTTGGAGATCTGCTCAGGTTGGCATAAAACTGAGGAAGGCCTCAAACTACCATCAGCGTTCCGCAAAATCTGAAGAGTGGGCCGATTCTTCTCTTGATGGCGTAAAAGCTGAGAGGTTAGAAATTATGCCACTTGTTTCCCTTGCGTAGATTGTAAGTACCATCTGCTTTTTCACAAGAGGGAGATGCATTTTTATGCGTGGAGTGCTTTTGAAATTTCTGACTTGGCGCTGCGACATTGTCAGAAACTACACCTGCCCCATCAGTGACGGGAGACAAATTTTTACGCGCATAGCGTAGAGTAGACTTCTGGATTAGCACTGAGGTATTGCCAAAAGTTTTGTCTGCCACATCACAGACAGGAGACAGAGTTTTACGCGCAGAGCGTGGAGTAGACTCCTGGATTAGCACTGAGGCATTGCCAGAAGTTTTGCCTGCCATGTCACAGATGGGAGACAGAGTTTTACGTGCAGAGAGCGGAGTAGACTCCTGGATTAGCACTGAGGCATTGTCAGAAGTTTTGGCTGCTGTTTGATAATAAACGAAATAAATAAAACAAGGTTTATACGAAACCCTCTCTTTGGTTTACAAACAAGAAGTACTATTAATCCTATACAAGGATGTTAAGTACAAAATTTAAATCTGGGTAAATATTGCTATAGGAGTCTGATCTGTGATCGGTCACTTTGTCCCTTGGACCACACGATGATAAAGAAGTGCTGTAGAAGAAGGAAATACTTTAAAGATTGCAAGAGGGAATGGATGCTTGATGTCAAAATCGTCGATCGCTACTCTCAGTCTATGCTCTTCTTTCTCAAGAATAAATTTCTGTCCTTTTGACCTTCTGGCTTCTATTCTACGAGTTTTTGACCCCTTTTCCCCCTTTTGACCTCCGTAGACGGAGGTCTCTATTTATAGGGTTTTAGTGACAGTAACCGTCCAGTCGGCGTAGAAGCCGGATAGTGGAGAGTGTGGCACTTTTTACACGACGGTTATAATAACTGCCACCCACGTATAATGATCTTCTGAATCTGCATATGATGCGTATCCCATTATGAGGTAACGCGTATAACTGCTGCGAAGATCATGGCATACAAGCTACGTAGGTAACTGCCTCTCGCGTAGAAAAGGTTGGCATAGAAGCCAATAACTATCACCATGGCATAGAAGCCAAATAGCTGTCAAACTGGCGTAGAAGCCAAGTAGGTGTAGAAGCCAAGTAGTTATCGAGTTGGCGTAGAAGCCAAGTAGACGTAGAAGCCCAGTAGGCATAGAAGCACAAATAGCTGACATGTAGGCGTAAAAGTCAAGCAGCTGTCAAACTGGCATAGAAGCCAAGTAGGCATAGAAGCCAAGTAAGCGTAGAAGCTAAGTATTGCATAGATAGGTAATCGGCGTAGAGATAGCCAATTATCCTTCCTTGACTGAGGTCATTCCTCGTATTTTGAACCAAATAGCCTTATCATGCACCAATGCAAATATAGCCTGAGTTGGCGTATTTCGAGGAGATAGCATATGGCGTACTCCTGTAATTAAAAATAGCCAGGTCAGCATATTTCAAGGAGATAGCGTACAGCGTGCTCCTATAGCTGAAAATAACCTGATGGCGTAACATGCAAAGGCGATGATGTGGATGTATTAGCCGAAATTATGGCTCACCCAGTCTTTTGAAAGTAGAACCAAATCTCGTGCATTAAATACAGAGATCTGCCTCCATCACGCGCATTAATTGCAGAGACGTGCCTCGAGCTCTGTGCAAAAAGCAGCTTTTGACGTGGCGGTCCTTTTTGTCTTCTGCTGAGCGTAAAAGCTCACATCTGCCTATATAAAACTAGGCAGCGTATTCCCTTGAATGCGTAAAAGCAAATTATATCAAAAAAATGTCACTAAACGACGGTCTGGGTTTCTGTGCCGCATCATCTTTATAACCGTCGTCTGGGTAGTCATGCAGTACTCTTTGTCAGGAGTCAGGTTCACTGCATGATCTGACAGGTTCATTCGAGGAATATGAAGCCTTCCTCGTACACTTCTATGCTTCATTAAAAGTGGATGGATTATGCGCCAAAGTGGTGATATAACAACCTTTTTACGCTGAAGCAGTCTGAAAATACTGTATTACGCGAGTTGTTATGGAGCTATATTTTACGCTGTACTAGCGATGAAGTTCTGTTGTACGTCGATGGCTCTGAAGTCATATGTTACGCCACACAGCACTAAAAACTCTGCTTTACGCGAGTTTTATACATACTGTATATAATTCTGTAGTGTATTTTTCATGCTTCTACAAGACCCCCTTCAAGGTTTTCAAATTCCTCATAATTTGAAATACTTTGAATGAAGCATGAAACGGTCAAGCTTGACTCGTTCCTCGAGGCTGATTTTACGGCAAATATTTAGGAATTTGATGGGATTTGGTGTGACCTCCTCTGCCTATAAAAAGGTGATTGAGTTAACCTATTTTTCCCATACTTTCTTCACCACATAGAAATGGTTGCCGAATTTTGTCATGCTGACTTGAGAAAGAAGAAGAAGATCATGTTCTTCCCGTTCATAAGGAGCCGTAGAAAGAGGCAACTTCGAGCAAATATCCTCTGCAACGATGGATCATGGAAGGATATCATAGCTTCCTTTGCTCGAAATAATTAGCAATTTCATATGGCAATTTGTCCTGGGGAGAGGAAGGGTCACCAACGACCACACAGCTTGCAAGCTTTATTTTCTTCCATCATGCTCGTGGACAAGGACAGACAAACTGGCCCTGTCTTGCAGTATTGAGTTGGGTCTAAAACCTCAACTCAATCCGTCATGGCGTATGGAGGATGGACTCTTGAATAATTTAGGCAAGCCCAGTTTTGTATCCTCCCGCCATTGATCATTTTTTTTTGTTAATCGGTCACGGGAACCGACTAACTGCTGAAGAAGACAAAGATCTCCACCAAATCGAGAACCTGGCAGAACAGACTCTTGGCGTGATCTAAGTGAAAATGAGAAACCCTTGGTAGAACAAGGATTTTCGTCATAAGTAATCATGAAGATGAAAAACCCTTTGTAGAATAGATTTCTATCATATGTAATCATGATTAATAAGATCGTCTTCTTTTACGCATCTGATGATTTGCCATATTTTGCTGTAATAAAGCATGAATATGTGCAGCTTCGACACGTCTGAATAATTTTATGCTGACTCTGATAAAAAGAGTATATGTTCTCGTCCCATCTTTTATGCATAACTGAGGACGCGTAGAAAATTATTTTAGCATTTAAGTAGAATATCTGAACTGTCCTGCTATTTTGGACGAGAAGTTGCATAGAATTCCAAACTGTCACTTCTTTTAAGAAGAATTCTTGTTCAGACCATCATCTTCAAGAATGATTTTCCGAAAATCCCTTGCAGTAGGGCAAGAAATAGCCTTCAAATAAGCCATACTTGAACTTATGTAACAGACTGAACTTCGGATAAGCTTCCAATCGACCCAAGGAGAAGAGTCATCTTCAATGTTGAACTTTGTATGCTTTGGGTACTTGGGATATTTTGAGGCCAAGAAGGAGCATCTTCTGAGGAAACCCCTGTAATTGGCCGTCTTAAGAATTGTTCAGATATGCGCATACTCTGGCTTGCGTATTTTGAGATATACGGAAAGTCATAGACTTGTAGTATAGATGAGCATAAAGTCATAGGTTTGTAGCATCTCGAGCGTAAAAGATGCTGAGCATGAGAGCATCCGGGCATAAAATTATAGACTTATAGCCTCTAGAAAGAAAACTTCCGAGCGTGAAATCGTAAATCTGTAGCCTCCGAGCGTAAAAAGCTTCTGAGCGTAAAATCATAGATTTGTAGCCTCTGAGCGTGAAGTCGTAGGTTTATAGCCTCTTGAGCGTAAAAGCTACCGAGAGTAAAAGCATCCGGGCATAAAACCGTAGACTTATAGCCTCTGAGCGTAAAATCGTAGACTTGTAGCTTCTGAACGTAAAAGCTCTTGAGCATAAGATCATAGACTTGTAGCTACTTGAGCGTAAAGCATGGATCTGTTTGTGGAGTATGACTGTCCGTCATCTAATGATATGTTAACGTGGTCCCCCAATCATAATCGAGTATTAAATATCAGATTTGGTTAGGGATTCGAAGAGTTATCTGAACTCTATAAATACCCCAAGGCTTTGAGAGAAGAAACTCTTCATCTGTCTTTTGAAAAACCCTAGCTTTCCAAGAACCTTTCTTCTTCATCTCTTCCTTTGAGAACTCTGATTTTTAGCCATGGCACCGAAACAACCTTCCACCTCTAAGGGAAAGAAAGCTGCATCTTCTTCTCGCCCCTCTGCTCAAGTGAGAGCGACTCCCATCGGGCTGAATGAACCTCGCTCCGAACGAGTTGTCCCCTCGTCAAGCTGTGCACCAGGCGTCATAGGTAAAATTATTGGGATGAAGAAAAACGAGAAAAACCCTTCGCACACGTTGTACGTGAACGCGCTAGGTCATCTTCTGTGCTGAGAGTCTCTTCGAGGAAGATGATGCACAGAGATGTTTATTATTTTACGCCCATATTCCTAATGTGTCAGCATAAAAACTCCATATTTTCGCAGTCTGGCGTAAAAGCTTTGACTGTCAAAATTTGGCGTATACTACAATCTTTAAGTGTTTACGCTCTGGATGAGAATTCTGGCGTAACAACTCAAATTTTGACAGTCTGGCATAAAAACACAGACTGTATACTGCCAACCTTGAATTTTACGCCTTGGAAATAGGTTCCAGCGTAAAAACTCAAGTTTGTATAGTATTGGCATAAAAGCACAGACTGTTGATCTTTGGCGTAAGCTGCAAGACTGTAATATCTAGTATAGAAACTAACTTGTTCTTCTTGTATTTTGTAGTGAACTTGCAGATACCTCTGTTGGCTGAGGTAATGGGTTCTGCTGCTGGGATGCTAAACTCCAATTACCTGGAGGATTTATCCCACGTGACATTCCCTATTTCTGGAACTCAGTATCCTGAAGGAAGAAGAATTCTGATATCGTCCCAGGGAGAACGGGTGCTGTTGAGCATGATCAACAGAGAGCCCTTGACGTATATAGACGGGGCTAAATATATAAAACCAGCTTTCCTGTTCGGGGATATGATTGATAAACAATCCCAGACGAAGCCAAAGAAGGAAGACTGGGTCTTTACTGCTGGGAGCATGGTAATGTACCTGCCCAGGATGCCGAGAGATTATCCAATCTCGGCCTTCTTCCATGCCACACACCCCAGGAGGATGTCATGGACCCTGACCCCAAATCTTCACGGCCAGCCGGGGATGATATTTTATCAGAAAGGCTCAGACCAAGGATCATTTGTGAGCTATCCTTCAGGCCCTGTAATGCCTTTCAGAGGATTATTTTTGGGCAGTGTCCCGAGTGAAGACACTTTACTGCTCCAACCAGTCCAATTACCGACTTTTTGTAATAACTTCATGGGGCAAGGAGGAGTATACCCCAAGGTTAATCCTCGGACCAACGGGTGGCTTTCCCCTACAAATCTTCGATGGGCTCGTTTAGTTGCCTGGGCCATGAAGAACTTTCAGACTGAGCTAGAGAGCATTGGTCTGTTCGCGGCTGTGGAGGCTAATAGTGTTGGGTTACCTCTCAACCCCAACCTGCTTTTGGCTTTGATGGAGTGATATATTTTGCTCACTAGGACTTTCGCCACTCTGTTAGGGGAGTTGGGATTGGCCCTTCACGAGGTGGCAGAGATTTTAAGACTGCCAATAGGGGATACTCCTTATGAAGAGTATGTTCCTACAAACAAGGAGCTGGGGGATACAAACCCTCGGGTAGTGGCAGTGTATCAGGAGCTGATGTGCCACTACCTTGCTTGCACCACTTTCTATCATGAGCCGTCTGATTTGGCTCACACCAACAAGTGGGCCTCCTATCTCTTCTTCCACCAGGCTAAAAATGCTAAGCCAGACAAAGTTGTGGATAGCAAGGACAAGCCTTTAAACCTTCTGAGCGTGCTTAATGCTCAAGTGGTCGATGATCTTATTGAAGACGCTGGGGCTTCAAATCTTACTCTCGATGAAGGGATAAGGAATTATCATGTAGGCACCAAAGCCTACAGCTATATGAGGTATTATCGCAGGCCTCTGTCAAGGGAAGCTCAACTGGCTGGCTTTCTCTCTGTATGGCTATGCCGATTGGTAGTACCTGCCATTGCATCTTCAGATTACATTCACCGTAACACCTTATGTCCTGCAGTGCGTTTGGTGTTTTGGGCACGACTGGGCTTGCTCTCTGCCATGGTATACCGGATACAAGCTGGCCTGAGAGCCATTACTGATGGGCTACTTGCTGACGAAATACGGCGTGACAGTTTTCCCAGGGTAGAATTACCGTTCCTATATCTGATGGGATGGTTAATTCCTCATAACCCCAGGGTAATGTCTTCCGGCTCCGGTAGTAGTTTAGGAAATAATTTCTTGTTGAATTACAAGAATTCTTCTTGGAACGTACTAACCGTCACAGATTGCCGGCGAGCATTAAATTTTGCTCATAGCTGGAAGCTCTTCTGTATCGCCCCCACTGTACATCTTAATCAATAGGGGGCGAGGCTTCAGGATTTAGGTAAAGGGAAGACCGTTCTTTCTCCTGAAGCTTTTTATTGGTTGGTCTGCAATAGACCTTCTCATTTGTTGTACAGAAGTGAAGACTATTGCTTCTTGGAGCCCTATCTTCCTAGTTGATTCGCCAGGCAGTTTGGGTACGACCAATTGCATGTGGGCAATGCCATCACCATCTTTAAGTCCAGAGGTGGACTTATTGATGGAGCGAGAGGATGGCGGTACTTTATAACGGGTTGGACTGGAGCAACCTTTACTGTACCCGCGACTTCTCTTTCCATAGAGTTATGCATCCTCCATTCGTACACCCAATTTTACGTGGCCGTCAATACCTTCCACCGTGATTTTGACATTTGTGGAAGTTTTAGGATACCTTTTAGTAAGTCTGTTAGGAGAGAGGAAATCCCATAAGTTTCCTCTGACGAAGGTGAAGACTCTGTCAATCCAGATGAGCTTTTGTTGACAATACCGAGAGGTATAATACCTCCGTCTACAGAGCCTCTGATTATCCCCAGTAAGCGAAGGGCTCCTATTTTGAAAGAGACTTCCCCTCGCAAGAAAAAGAAGACTGTCCATGGTCCTATATGGACTTCCAGCCATGAGGCTCTTAGAAGTGAGCCTGTTGTTTCCCCGGGAGAGGATGATTCTTTGATTGGAGATTCGTCGCCTTTTAGAGATGGTACCTCTACAGTCCTGGTTGCCAGTGCCGGAGATTCTTTGCTTGAGGCTACTGTCACTACCACCGCTTCAAGTAGTGCTACGAGATCACCTTTGAGGCCAAACAAAATAAGAATATCTTTATCCAAACAAGTAACGGGAGTAACCCCTGCTGCGTTTGTAAGTATATTCAGCGAGATTCCACCCAATGAGCCTCGAGTGGATCTTGGTGAAGACCTGGAAGAATATCTGCCAGTGTCAGTTGGCACACCCCCTTCTCCAAGTATGACAGCTCGCTTAGCATCATTAAGAAATGATTTAGCTGTACTGGCTGCCGACGCGACATATATACCATCGGCCATGGGTAAATGTCGTATTTACGCCTCTTTTAGAAAAATTAATATCATGTTGATATTAACTTTCTCTTGTCTTCTTTTCAGGGGAAGACATCTACGGGAAGGGCAGCATCGATGCAACCTTTGGCTTTGTTGCGGCTCCCGCCGATGAAACGGCGGTACTCGACCTTGATGAGGAAACATTTTCGGTTGAAGGCTCGCCCAATACAGTCCTAATATTTTCTGAAGAAGATGAGCCTGTCATCACGACTATGCCTCCTTCGAGTATGCCAGCCACTTCGGCCGTTGTCGGCACCTCTACTTTTGTTGCACCGTCTGTTGAAGCGACGACTGTGACCACACCCTCTGCAGTCATCCCTGGAAGGGGATTTGCCGACCTTGTAGCCACTCCCAGCGTCTATTCAGATCTCGCCATGCTAATTAAGCAGTATACTAGTATTTTCTATAGCACTTTGAAAACGTTGATATCAATGGTGCTGGAGAAGAATCTAGGCTTCGAGGCTCTGAGGAGGTCCTCCCAGTTTGCGATAGTGCCGATCAGAGACTTCAACGATGCTGAAAGAGCTGATACGTTGGAGCAAATAGTTAATGGTTTAGAATAGCCCATTAACAATTATTTGCAACTATCCTAAGGCAGCATTGATGACCTAATTTAGGCTGAATATGACTCTTTAACTGCGAGGCTTGTTGGGGAGATAGAAACTCTGAGCAAGCCCATCGAGGCTCAGTAGAAAGAGATGAATGAAGAGCATACTGTACTGGATTATGTCATTCTCCAGCTGGCCAAGTGCGAGGCCGAATATGAGGAAGAGACAGTGAGGGTCCGCAAATTGGGAGACTATCTCGCTAAGGCCAAGGAGAGAGCTCTCTCTTTGTCAGCAGCTCGAGATGTGTTGAATGACCGAAGGGAAGCGGCTCAGCAGAACCTGGCACGTACGGGTGTTACCCACGCAGATTTTGTACGTGCCCGGTCTGAGCTGTCCGCCTTGAACAATGAGGAGGCGAGGTTGGAGCGGGCTTGTGCTACAGTTTTGAGCTCCAGGAATGAGAAGATGGCCGTACTGGCGCAGCAGATCCGTGATTTGACTGCTCCTCCCAAATGATGTACCTTTTGCTCTTCTATGTAATTTGCTCTCTTTTTAGAGATAATAAAGAGACTTTATCTGACTTTGTGGACCCACCATTTTTGAATATAAATGACAGGCTAGGGTAAAAGTAATATCAGAGGTAATATGGACGTGATATACTTTCGGTAAGCTTCAGCTGGACATATCTATCCAGAGGTTATATGGACATGATAGAATATGGTCCAACTAGTTCTTTGGATGTAGTATCGTCAGAATAAGATCTTTACCATACTCCATTTGAGCAAAGAAGATTAAACATAGTACCTCTTCAGGAATTTGTCGTTGATAGGAGCCATTAACAGATCTCCGTTAGGCTTGGATAACCTGTAAGCGTCGTTTGAGAATGTTCTTTCAATCAAAAAGGGCCTTACATTCCTTTATGATTGTTTTGTATGAACTTCGGATATTGTACTAGAGATAATATGGACATAGTACAATACCGTATTTGTTAAAGGAATCCCACTGGAGGATCTTAGGTGGACCTGTTATTTGTTGCGCACGTTGGAGTGCAAATAATAAGTTCGAAACAAGCCCCTGGTTAGTAAAGACATCCTGCTAGGGATTTTTTGTGGACCTATTACCTTTTGCGCACGTTAGTGCAAGTAATAGGTTTGAGACAAGTCCTGACAGATGCTTGTAAAATATGACTCTGTGGGGGTGAACAGAGACTGATTCTTTCTTCGTTGGGGAAACTTAGGATAGTTCAGAGGTAATATGGACATGAACCATTAGTTTCTACTGGACCTATTACTTCTTGCGTACCAGGGTACAAGTAATAAGTTTAAGACAAGCCCTGCCAGAGGTAATATGGATATGGCAGGTTTTTTGTGGACTTAACACCACTGGTATACTTAGATTTAAGTACGGATGTTAAGTTGAGATGACAACCGATATCATAGGTAATATGGACATGATAATCGATAGCCAAAAACTCAGAAAGTTTGCTCAGAGGTAATATGGACATGACAAACTTTTGAGTTATGACTCCATTGGGGATGGAGGCATATATATCTGCTCAGAGGTAATATGGACATGGTAGTTTTTTGTGGACTTAACACCACTGGCATACTTAGATTTAAGTACGGATGTTAAGTTGAGATGACAACCGATATCAAAGGTAATATGGATATGATATTGATATCCAAAAGATTGGAAAGTTTGTTCAGAGGTAATATGAACATGACAAACTTTTGAGTTATGACTCCACTGGGGATGGAGGCATATATCTGCTCAGAGGTAATATGGACATGGCAATTTTTGTGGACTTAACATCACTGGCGTACTTAGATTTAAGTACGGATGTTAAGTTGAGATGATAACCGATATCAGAGGTAATATGGACATGATAATCGATAGCCAAAAACTCAAAAAATTTGCTCAGAGGTAATATGGACATGACAAACTTTTAAGTTATGACTCCATTGGGGATGGAGGCATATATATCTGCTCAGAGGTAATATGGAAATGGCAGTTTTTTGTGGACTTAACACCGCTGGCATACTTAGATTTAAGTACGGATGTTAATTTAGATGACAACCGATATCAGAGGTAATATGGACATGATAATCGATAGCCAAAAACTCGAAAAGTTTGCTCAGAGGTAATATGAACATGACAAACTTTTGTGGACTTAACACCACTGGCGTACTTAGATTTAAGTACGAATGTTAAGTTAAGATGACAACCGATATCAGAGGTAATATGGACATGATAATCGATAGCCAAAAACTCAAAAAGTTTGCTCAGAGGTCACTTAGACATAGCAAACTCAGCTGGGAAAAATAACGTTTGGACAACAGTTCAGAGGTAATATGGACGTGAACCAAGTCTAAAAAATTCATTGGGGATTAATTTACTGAGTGGCGATAGATCTCATCATCTGGTACTTCTTTAAGGAAAAAATTGCCACGTGGGAGTGAGATCAATTTGTCGTGACCTTCATCTTGTTTATAGATGCAAAGTGATAAATTTGGCGTCAATCAACTCATGGATTCTCCTTTTTAGTACATAGCATGCTCTTGTAGGGTGATGAATGTACCGATGAAAGAGACAATATTTTGGACCGTCGACCTTGCCAGTCCGGTCAGGGTATCTGATGTTGGGTAGCTGGAGCTTATTTTCCTTCATCAATATATTAAAGATTTTAATGATATCATCTTCATTGAAGAAGAAAGTGCCCTACGGCCTTCTGGCTTTCGATGCCTGAGTTTTACGGTCTTCAGGAAAGATAGTCATAGTTACATCATCTTCGGACACAGAGGGAACTCTACCCCCAGCTTTGGATGCTGCTCTATTTTGTTGAGGGAGTCTACCCCCAGACATGTCGTTGTATTTGTCCACCAAAATTGGTCTGAAAGGACCTGCTTCTGGTATGACAGGATCAGAATCTGTAGGTTTAGAGTTTGCAAGAGATGCATTATACCCTAACCCAAAATAATTTTGTTGACAGTAGGAACCACCATACAGCGGTGTTCATCTTCCTTTTCCATGGTTAAGGCCTTGTTTCGACTTCAAATCATAACTCATTCTTTGGATAATCTTTAAAGCCTGTGGGCTATATTTGTGGATTTGCATCCTCCCAATATCAGACTCATAAGAATCTTCTTGTACAATTGATCTATTCCGCATTCGACCGAAGATTATTTGATGCTTATCGTTGTTAGTCGGTAGAATAATGAAGAGAGATTCTTTATATGGCCCATCTGTCGTGATGACATTAGATGTTGGTGCTATATTCCACATAATCTCCCCAATCTTAGTATCTTGATTTTGACCCTTGTCTTTGCGCTTTCGGATCAAAAATTTATGCAAGTCAGGAGGATTAACAGAAGAAGAAGAAGAAGGCTTATTATGCCTTTTTACATCAGTTGGAAGACGAATATTGGGAACCCCAACCCTCTTCGTGCCATATGTATACAGCAGTTCAGCCATGCAAGCAGCACAAGAACCACGAGGAGCGAATCTATCCACCAACAGGGTCTTCCTTACGCTGCGAGGCTTAGCCTGGCGTAATTTGGAATCTTGCTCAGGCTGGCATAAAGTTGACGAAGTCCTCAACCGGCCATCAGCTTCTCGCATAATCTGGAGAGCGGACAGATTCTTCTCTTGCTGGCGTAAAGGCCGAGAGTTCAGGAAATCTGCCAAGTATTTTCCCTTGCGTAGATTGCAGGGACCATATGCTTTTCCACAGGGGAAAGATGCATTTTTACACGCGGAGCGCTTTTAAAATTTCTGACTTGGCACTAAGGCCTTGTCAGAAGCCACGTCTGCCCCGTCAGCGATGGGAGACGAATTTTTATGCATAAAGCACGTTGTAGACTTCTGGATTAGCACTGAGGCATTGCCAAAAGTTTTGTCTGCCCCACCAGCGACGAAAGACTGAGTTTTATGCACAAAGTGCGGAGTGGACTTCTGGATTAGCGTTGAGGCATTGCCAAAAGTTTTGTCTGCCACGTCAGTGATGGGAGACTAAATTTTACGCGCAGAGCGTGGAGGTTGCAAAGCTACAACCTTGTTGGTCGGAGAAGTCAGAGAGTCGGCAGGAATGGTAGGAGATGTCCTGGGCATCCACACTTTACGCAATTTTTTGCTGTCTTGGACAGAGAGAGATTGAGAGCTACCCCCTGCTCGAAGCATGTCTTCGTAGGCTGACTGGTCGAATTGGACGACCAAGGTCTTCTTTATTGATCCTACTGATAATGCATCATGTTGAGCAATTGCTTTCTCGTCAGATGAGAAAGACGTCCCCAGCAGAGTCGCCATCTTGTGTTTGATATTAAACGAAAGAAATAAAACAAGATTTATACGAAACCCTCTCTTTGGTTTACAAACAAGAAGTACTATTAATCCTATACAAGGATGTTAAGTACAAAACTTAAATCTGGGTAAATATTGTTATAGGAGTCTGATATGCGGTTGATCACTTTGTCCCTTGGACCACACGATAATGAAGAAGTATTGTAGAAGAAGGAGATGCTTCAAAGATTGCAAGAGGGAGTGGATGTTTGATGTCAAAATCGTCGATCGCTACTCTCAGTCTATGCTCTTCTCTCTCAAGAATAAATTTCTGTCCTTTCGACCTTCTGGCTTCTATTCTCCGAGTTTTCGACCCTTTTTCCCCCATTTTGACCTCCGTGGACGAAGGTCTCTATTTATAGGGTTTTAGTGACAGTAACCATCCAGTCGGCGTAGAAGTCGGATAGTAGAGAGTGTGGTACTTTTTATGCGGCGATTATAATAATTGCCACCCACGTATAAATGATCTTCTGAATCTGCGTGTGACGCATGTCCCATTATGAGGTAACGCGTATAACTGCTGCGAAGATCACGGCATGCAAGCCACGTAGGTAACTGCCCCTCGCATAGAAAAGATTGGCGTAGAAGCCAATAACTGTCACCATGGCGTAGAAGCCAAATAGCTGTCAAACTGGCATAGAAGCCAAGTAGGCGTAGAAGCCAAGTAGTTGTCTAGTTGGCGTAGAAGCCAAGTAGGCGTAGAAGCCTAGTAGGCATAGAAGCCCAAATAGCTGACCTGTAGGCGTAAAATCTAAGTAGCTGTCAAACTGGCGTAGAAGCCAAGTAGGCGTAGAAGCCAAGTACTGCATAGATAGGTAACCGGCGTAGAGATAGCCGATTCTCCTTCCTTGACTGAGGTCATTCCTCGTATTCTGAACCAAATAGCCTTATCATGCACCAATGCAAATATAGCCTGAGTTGACGTATTCCGAGGAGATAGCATACGGCGTACTCCTGTAATTGAAAATAGCTAGGTCAGCGTATTTCAAGGAGATAGCGTACAGCGTGCTCCTATAGCTGAAAATAATCTGATGGCGTAACATGCAAAGGCGATGATGTGGACGTATTAGACGTAATTATGGCTCACCTAGTCTTTTGAAAGTAGAACCAAATATCGTGCATTAAATGCAGAGATCTGCCCCCCATCACATGCATTAATTGCAGAGACGTGCCTCGAGCTCTGTGCGAAGAGCAGCTTTTGACGTGCCGGTCCTTTTTGTCTTCTGCTAAGCGTAAAAGCTCACATCTGCCTGTATAAAACTAGGCTGTGTATTCCCTTGAATGCGTAAAAACAAATTATATCAAAGAAATGTTACTAAACGACGGTCTGGGTTTCTGTGCCGCATCATCATTATAACCGTCGTCTGGGTAGTCGTGCAGTACTCTTTGACAGGAGTCAGGTTCACTGCATGATCTGACAGGTTTATTCGAGGAATACGAAGCGTTCCTCGTACACTTCCATGCTGTATTAAAAGCGGATGGATTATGCGCCAAAGTGGCAATATAACAACCTTTTTATGCTGAAGCAGTCTGAAAATACTGTATTACGCGAGTTATTCTGGAGCTATATTTTATGTTGTACTAGCGATGAATCTCTGCTGTACGCCGATGGCTCTGAAGTCATATGTTACGCCACACAGCACTGAAAACTCTGCTTTACGCGAGTTTTATGCATATTGCGTATAATTCTGTAGCATATTTTTCATGCTTCTACACCTGCCATGTTACAGACGGGAGACTGAGTTTTACGCACAGAGCACGGAGGTTGCGAAGCTACAACCTTGTTGGTCGGAGAAGCCAGAGAGTCGATAGGAATGGTAGAGGATGTCCGGGGCATCCATACCTTACGCAGTTTCCTGTGATCTTGGACAGAGAGGGAGTGAGAGCTACCCCCTGCTCGAAGCATGTCTTCGTAGGCTAATTAGTTGAACTGAACGACCAAGGTCTTCTTTATTGATCCTACTGATACTGCATCGTGTTGAGCAATTGCTTTCTTCTCAGATGAGAAAGTCTTCCCCAGCAGAGTCACCATCTTGTGTTTGATAATAAACGAAAGAAATAAAAATAGGTTTATATGAAACCCTTCTTAGGTTTACAAACAAGAAGTACTATGGATCCTATACGAGTATGTTAAGTACAAAATTTAAATCTGGATAAATATTGCTATAGGAGTTGATCTACGGTCGATCACTTTGTCCCTTAGACCATACGATAATGAAGAAGTGTTGTAGAAGAAGTAGAAGCTTCAAAGATTGCAAGGCGAAGTGGATGCTCGATGCCAAAATCATCGATCACTACTCTCTGTCCGTGCTCCTCTCTCCTTGATTTTTTGACTCTTGACCTTGCTCTCTAAGATCAAAATCAGATTCTTCGACCCTTGACCTCCGTGGACGGAGGTCTCTATTTATAGAGTTTAGTGACAGTAACCGACCAGTCGACATAGAAGCTAGACAGTGGAGAGTGTGGCACTTTTTAGGTGGCGGTTATAATAACTGCCACCCACGTATAAATGATCTTCTGAATAAGCATGTGACGCGTGTCCCATTAAGAGGTAATACGTATAACTGCTGCGAAGATTACGGCATGCAAGCCACGTGGGTAACTGTCCCTCGCGTAGAAAAGGTTGGCGTAGAAGCCAATGACTGTCACCATGGCGTAGAAGCCAAATAGGTATTATACTGGCGTAGAAGCCAAGTAGCTGACATATAGGCGTAGAAGCCCAATAGATGTTTAGTTGGAGTAGAAGCCAAATTTTGCATAAAGCTTGATGTTGACTGGTGTCTTGAGCGTATTCCGAGCCAAATAGCCTTATCACGCACCAATGCAAATATAGCCTGAGTTGGCGTATTTCGAGGAGATAGCATACGGCATACTCCTATAGTTGGAAAATAGCCAGGTTGGTGTATTTCAAGGAGATAGCGTACAGCGTGCTCCTATAGCTGAAAATAGCCTGATGGCGTAACATGCAGAGGGGATGATGTGGATGTATTAGCCATAATTATGGCTCATCCAGTCTTCGAAAGTAGAACCAAATCTCGTGTATTAAATACAGAGATCTTCCTTCATCATGTGCATTAACTACAGAGACGTGCCTCGAGCTCTGTACGAAGAGCAGCTTTTGACATGGCGGTCTGTTTCATCTTCTACTGAGCGTAAAAGCTCATAACTGCCTGTATAAAACTAGGCACCGTATTCTCTTGAATGCGTAGAAGCAATTTGTATCAATGAAATGTCACTAAACGATGGTCTGGGTCTTTGTGCCGAATCATTATTATAGCCGTCGTCTGGGTAGTCGTGTAGTACTTTTTGTCAGGAGTCAGGTTCATTGTACTGTCTGATAGGTTCATTCGAGGAATACGAGACAATCCTCGTACACTTCCATGCTGCATTAAAAGTGGATGGATTATGCGCCAAAGTGGCGATATAACAACCTTTTTATGCTGAAGCAGTCTAAAAATACTGTATTACGCGAGTTATTCTGGAGCTATATTTTACGTTGTACAAGCGATAAAGCTCTGTTGTACGCCGATGGCTCTGAAGTCATATCTTACGCCAAAAAGCACTGAAAACTCTGCTTTACGCGGGTTTTATGTATACTGCGTATAATTCTACAGCGTATTTTTCATGCTTTTACAGACATCTTTTAGTTATTTGGTATCGTTTGATCAAAACAAGCAAGAAAGCAAGATTTTTAGATGTAAATACTTGGAAGAAGGTTCAACTGAATTGAATATAGCCACTCACAACTTGGTTGGAGAGAGGAAAGGAAAGCGGTGTTTCAAGACACCGTTTGTACGACGTCTACTGCATGATCACCTGCATTGCCATGAACAGTTGATCAATACCTCTTTTACTCTTTCTAAGCTCGAAATAAAATACAGTTCATGAACGAAAGCAAAAAATTTATCAAAACTGTTCAAGAAAACACAAATTCGAAAACTAACTCAAAAGTACGAAAGCAATAAGGCGACAGCGAAAACTTAGGCAAAAAAACTTACAACAGAGAGGTCCCTCTTGACTCTGCCGCTAAGCCCATCCTTGGGGCACGGTCCACTGAATATGGGAATCGATTTTAAAAAAGCAAATCCATAACGAAGATAAGATCTTGATTCAATCTATCCCGATCGAACGATGCTGATTTGTATTTCTTAGCCGCACTCCCAGAATAAGGGGAATGGGGCACCACATCCTAACCAACTAATAGAACGTTTCGTCCACAAAACTTAGGAATAGAATCTACCACTAGGAAACAATAAAGGAAATATTTTTCTTATCTCAGACTCAAGCTTCCAAGTAGATTCCTCAACCTAATAATTTCTCCAAAGCACGCGCACAAGAGGAACCGAACGACTTCGAAGCAACTTTTCCCTGCGATCCAAGATCCGTACGGGATGTTCAACATAAGTCAAGTATGCTTTCAAGGCCAGTTGATCAAGATCCACTATATGACTTGGGTCATACACGTACTTTCTAAGCTGTGAAACATGGAAGATATTGTGCACTTCAGATAGTGATGGTAGCAGGACAATCTGATGTGCGACTGAGGTGACTCGCTTTAGTATCTCGAACGGGCCGACAAATCTTGGACTTAGCTTCCCCTTTGCTCCAAATCTGGTAACTCCTCGCATGGGCGAGACTTTAAAAACACCCGATCACCTTCCAAGAACTTAAGAGGTCGGCGATGCGTGTCTGAGTAGCTTTTTTGATGACTCTGTGCTACCTTCAGCCGTTCTCGGATTAAACGGATCTTCTAGATGGTTTGCTCCATGAGTTCCGGGCCAAGAATTTTTTGCTCACCAACTTCATCCTAACATATCGGGGATCTGCACTTTAGCTCGTACAATGCCTCATACGACGCCTTCTAAATGCTGGACTGATAGCTATTATTTTATACAAATTTGGCTAATGGTATATGCACGTCCCAACTTGACTTCAAGTCCAAGGCGCATAGTCGTAACATATCTTCAAGGATTTAGTTGACCTATTATGTTTAGCCATCCGTCTGTGGATGGTAGGCGGAGGTGAACTTCAACTTTGTCCCCATTGCTGACTGAAGGCTTTTCCATAAGCGTGATAAGAATCGACCATCTCTATCAGAGACAATAGATACGGGCACTCCGTGTAGCCGAACGATCTCGTTGAGGTAGATCTGAGCCAGGCGATCAGCATTCCAAGTAACTTTGATAGACAAAAAGTGAGCTGACTTGGTGAGTCGATCGACCATGACCCAGACGACATTATTCTCCCGTTGCATCTTCGACAAACCAACAATAAAGTCTATCGTTATGTATTCTTATTTCCACTCCGGTATAGCAAGGTTCTGCATCTCTCCGTCCGAATTTTGGTGCTCGGTCTTAACTCTCTGACAAGCCATGCATTATGACACAAACAGTGCCACATCCTTTTTTATGTCGTGCCACCAAAATGTCATACAGAAATCTTGATACATCTTTGTGCTTCTAGGATGTGAAGTATAATTTGCATAATGGGCTTCAGTGAGTATCTCTTTTCTGAGGTTTGCAATATTAGGAACGCACAATCTTTCCTTCACTCACATTATTCCATCTGTGCTTACCGCAAAGTCAGTTTCCTTACCTGTTGAGATAAGATTATGCATCTTTTTCTGGAATAGGTCATCCTTCTGAGCGGACTTGACTTTCTCCAGCAAGTCTGGTTCGAGGTGCAGCTGAGCCACTTGTGCCTCCTTTTTGTATCTGATTCAAAGTATAATGCCCAATCTTTCAAGATCCCATGGCAGCATATCAGGGATAGCCAAGCTCCCAACGAACACTCGACTCAGTGCATCAGCTACAATATTATCCTTGTCCGGTGTGTCTCTGATCATCAAGTCAAAGTCGCTAAGTAGTTCAAGCCAACGTCGTTGTTGTAGATTTAAATCCTTCTGAGTATAAAGATATTTCAGACTTTTATGATCCGTGTAGATCTCATACGGTACGCCATAAGGGAATTGCCTCCATAACTTCAACGCGAATACCACCGCCGCAAGCTCCATATCGTGCGTTGGATAGTTCTTCTCGTTCTTCTCGTGAGGCTTCAACTACCTTGATGGAAAGTCTATTACTTTGTCCCTCCGTATAAGGATACATCCAAAACCTTTTTCCTGAGGCATCACTATAAATCTTAAAATTATCGGGTCCGTCTGGAAGGGTAAGGATCGGTGCTGAGATGAGTCGATGCTTTAACTCCATAAAGGAAGATTCACAGTCGTTCGTCCATGCGAACGTTATTCCCTTCCAAGTGAGCTGGGTCAGAGGCGAGGCAATCTTTGCAAAATCTTTTATGAATCTACTGTAGTATCCTGCTAACCCAAGGAAGCTCCGGATGTCGATGGCTGACTCAGGTCGCTTCCACTTCATGATGGCTTCTATTTTCTTTGGGTCAACTGAGATGCCCTCTACGAAGATGATGTGCCCGAGAAAAGATATATTGTCTAACCAGAACTCGTATTTGCTTAGCTTAGTATACAACTTATTGTCCCAAAGGGTTTGAAGCACCATCCGCAGGTATTTGCGTGTTCATCCTTGTTCTTCGAGTACACTAAGATATCGTCTATAAAAATTACCATAAATTTATCGAGGAATGGTCAAAATACACTGTACATCAAATCCATAAATACGGCAGGGGCATTCATCAGTCCAAACGGTATAACCGAAAACTCAAAATGGCCATAGCGGGTTCGGAATGCTGACTTCGGCATGTCCTCGAGCTTAATCTTCAATTGATGGTAGCCAGAGCGAAGATCAATTTTTGAAAACACTGACGCTCCTTACAACTAATCGAAGAGGTCATCGATCCTAGGCAGGGGATACTTGTTTCAGATAATGACCTTGTTTAGCTCCTGATAGTCGATGTAGAGTCACAATATTCTATCCTTTTTTTTATGAAGAGCACAGGCGCTCCCCAAGGACACACGTTCGAACGAATATATCCACGATCTAGCAGTTCTTGAAGTTGGCACTTTAACTCCTTTAGTTCAGCAGGGGCCATTCTGTACGGAGGCTTAGAAATCGATTGAGTATTTGGGATTGTGTCGATGGTGAACTTGATATCTCAATCAGGTGGCATGCCGAGTACTTCTCTTAAAAACATATCAAAAAACTCTACCACAACAAAAGAAGACTCAACGTTTGCGTAATCCAGTCGTGTGTCTCGAACTGACTCTAAGTATCCTGCGC
Organism: Iris macrosiphon; assembly: GCA_036927795.1. Taxonomy (NCBI): domain Eukaryota; kingdom Viridiplantae; phylum Streptophyta; class Magnoliopsida; order Asparagales; family Iridaceae; genus Iris; species Iris macrosiphon. Next base: position 181,871,260 of record JAYESA010000009.1, read on the forward strand.
ATCCAGAGTATAACATCCGTCGAGCAGACATCACAAAAATTACCATGCAGGCCCCTGACGTATCTGTTGCTAAACCACTTGTGTAGCAGAATTTGGCCTCTCCAGGTAGACGGAATGACTCATTTCTCTGCACATTCTATAGTTGTCGAGCAAGCATCGAGCCAATCCATCCCCAAAATGATATCATAATCCTGAACATCTAGGACTAAGACCTCAAGCGAGAGTTTCCTTCCTCCAATGCAGACGTAACCACCTTGGCATACTGAACAAACATGTATTTTCGTGCCCAAGGGGGTGCTAACACTAAGGTCTAGATATAATGGTGTTATTTTTATATTATTTTCTATGACAAAATTTGTGGATATAAAGCTATGTGTTGCACCAGAATCAAATAGCACACGTGCAGGTATGTTATTAAAAAGCAATATACCTGACACAACGGCGTCCAATGTTGGGCTTCTTCACATGTCATGGTATACACCCGGCCTTGAGCTAGGCGACGCTCTTACTGCGGCACGGCTCGGTTGTCTTGGGGTGCTGATGTAGGATTTGGATACTGAGGGGGAAGGAGCGGACAATTATTAATCTGATGGGTTGGATCACCACAACGGAGGTATTTCTCAAGCTTCTTACGATAGTCATTTCGGGTGTACCCCTATTTATTGTAGTAGGTACAACGTAGCCTTGAATTTCCTTTCGAATGAACGACATTATTTGGACGCATTGGAGCGGTGTTTCCTCTTGTGTTGTTATGGCACTTGTGATTGGAAGTATGCACAGTGCCGGTAGCAACTGGAGGATACTGTGATTCAAGAGAAAGGGCATAGTTGAAAGCTTTCTGCATCGTCTGGTATTGGGAAATGACCACATACGCATAGATAGTGTCCCGCCCCAATCTCCCGCAGGCTAAATCGGTCGTTCCCGCTAGACGAGAATCACCGTGCCAGCGCTCCTACAGAATGATCGCTTGACCCATCAGGGCATGATGTCACACGAGCGTGAGCCACGCCCATGCAAGGCCATGGTTCAATAGCTGGCTGTAAAAGTTCTAAGCCACAGAGTCGCACAGATTATCCGAGCGCAGTAGAGTCATAAACGCATAGGCAATTTGGTAACAGGTTTACCGAGTCAACAATATAGCGGAAGCATTGAATAATACAAGTATAGGATTTAAAAAACTTTTTATTGATATTGATCAAGTGTTACTGACGGCGCTAGGCCAAGATTACAAGTCGCTCAAGTCTCTCTCTGAAACAGAAAAAGTGTGCCAAGTAGCTACATTTATGGAATGATACATAGGCGATGTTCCAACATTATGTCTTGTATATGTGCTTCAGTTCCGGACGCAACGCTCCAAGGCTCCAGAGTAAACTTTATACCTTAGCACATACGAAGGAGACATTCGCACCCAACGAGGTTCTCCCGCACCCTGCAAACGATCTGGTAGATTATCAGTATAATGAATGCACTAGTAAGGAGGCTACTCGTCTACTCGACAAATCCAAACACGTAATATAGATTCCTGCACCAATTATTATGTTATCTTTCTAGTTACCTTAGGATCTGTTTTATGCAAAGATTGAATAGCCTAACTCGTGTGGAAGTGCACCGTGCGACATGAGAGGAAACACGGTGAGACTTACCAATTTACCATTTGTCCTTCCCTGTCCAAGGCAAATATTATAAATTCAAGCACGAGCAAATATAAACATTCAGGGGCATTCATAATGAAAACCAAGGTACTAGCACATGCAAACACGAGAGTCATTATATCATGATCATTCAGGTGTTCAACTGTTCTTTGATGCGATGCAATGACTAACACGCAGATAGCTGCTAAGCGAGGATGACTTATCTATATGAACGTTTGTCGCTGGCATAGCCATAAAGGACCATAGTCATTGGCGGGGTAGAGAATGCAACGAAAGTATATGAGGCACTACAAACCATCCCGTCAATCACGTGAGACTATTACGTTATGTTCCTTCCGAAACAGATCGGTTCCAGTGCCCCGGAGACCGTCCGTGGAACGATGCCTCATTTTTGAGTTGTTTGCGACATGTAGGTCAGGGTCTTTACAAATCCACAACTTGATATGATAATCCATGATTCTTGTTCTGAATCGAGCGTTTGCTCCATGAGCTGGGATTTATTTTTTACGTGACGTGATTTTCGTTCAGATTAAAATTGATGTGATTATCATTCAGTTATAACGTGATAGGATTCTTGTTCAGTATTCACTTGCCCTGATGCGTGCCCCTGGTTTGGGAATTGCCTTGGCGACGCAACGGTCCCGGATACTTGCAGGTTCAATTGCACAGAAGGACTATTTGATAGTCTCCTGGCTAACAAGAATGCATACACAATATAATAACGTTAAACATTCGTAAGCAGACAAGCATGCATTTCAAAGGAACATAAGCAGACACGTTTGCTCGGACCCAAAGGTAAGCCGAGAGATAAAACCGTAAGGGACTTGGCATACGAGGGTCTGAATATAAGCAATATTTCATTTCCATGTTCTAGCATAAGCAATAAAAGTTGGGATTATTCCTTTAGCTAGGTGCGTTGGATTCTTATTAGCATGCAGGTGGTGATTCACCTAGCGACTAGTATGTATCATTCCATATTTTATGTGTGCTGGCTAAGCAAAGACAAGTTCACTGTAGCCACCGACCTTAGCGATGATTCGCCTCGGTAGAGCGATACGTCAAGTGAGCCTCTGAAAGCCTAAGCCGGATTCCTGTAGGGACAAGTCTGGATATCCTTTGCCTCAAACGAGTATTCTTGTCTGATCAAAGTGGGTCAGGACATTGCACTTTTGTCGTTTGAATCGATAGTCCGCTTGAACGGAATGGGGTGTTACATCCTACCCAACTCAGAATAAGTCTCATCCTCAAGACTTACTGAGAAAAAGCAGTACGTTTCAATCAATTTTGATTTAATGATACAAGGCTGAGGCAAACCTATACAAGTTATTATACTTATTTATTTGGATATTCACTTGCACAAGCATTCGAGATCAGCATATTGCTAGTCTGGATCGTATACGTATTCGTAGCACTCCAGACACATGCACGCCCTTAGCGATAGCGAAATCTTACCACTCGAGTTTCATATTTTCTTAAGTATTGGATCGTGCACAAGTTCAAGGCGTCCCTCAAACATATGCATTCAACCAAACTTAGAGATAGTAAAATCGGACAAGCTACTTGTGATAATCTCAAGGGTTCTTACTCAGGTTGGCACAAAGGCCACTCGAAGCACCATATCACACAAGAAATCATATCATTCAAATGTATTTTGAAAGTATTTAGACTTATTATTGGAACATTCCGTTAGGGACATTGAGAGAGAGCATGCACATAACCCATGAATCGAGCTTTCAAAACTGAGATAATTGAAATAAAATCCAAAGGCGTATGTCACGACCCGCACCCGGTGTAAGGGTACAAGTCAGAAATAACGCCCAGCCTACGTCGCAGAATCGATGATAGAACGATGTCTGGGTAATCTATCTAATAATATAATAAACCACCAACAATGATAATATACTCAATCACAGATCTAAGATAGAAAGCACGAATCAGATAAAGAATAGAATAGTCACAAATATAACTCATAAGTCTAAAATAATACATCAATGAGTCTGAAAAAATACAGAATAAGCTAGAGACAAATCCAGTACAAAGAATACTACAAAGCTACAACTCCTGGATTAATCATCTCATTTGGGATAAGTCCCTCCTGAGCCAGGGTCTCATAATCTAAACCCACAATATCCTGGGGTCCATAATAGGTAGGGTACCACTCTTCAGTGTCATCTGAAAAAATATATTCAGTCAGGAAAGGAGCAGAGTACATCTCTAACAGCAATTCTAATCAATAATAAAAACTATGTAACAGTAAATAGCTGTGGATAAACAAGATGCCCAATAGATACAAGAGATATATATAAAATAAGAAAATACTGGAATAAATACAATAATGAATAATATGCCAATGAAATAAGAATACTAATGACTAAGTATGTGAGTACTAGCTTAACATGTGATCAGCTTGGGAACTTGATACACGAGATTCAATATTTATGGCCTGGCTAATCATACGTGCGGTATATGATTAACACTATTTAAGATAATATGATGGGTATGATCACATATCTACACTACATACTCTCCATCCATGACTGGTATAATAGATCCAACCATGGTACGCTATGGCAAAGGATTCCCCAAGAAGATAGCTAGTCTTCCCGAGAATCAGTGTCTGTACATGTACAAGATAATCAATGAAACAAGGCTTGCACAAGATACACTATATACCAAGGAATAATATCTCATGACGAGATCTGGATATACCAATCCGTGTAACCATAGTGTCAAGAGAACATGGATAACTACACTAGATACAATGAACATAGAGGATAACATAAATGAGAAACTATTAGAGAATGTACTCGCTTGAAGTCCAATGAATAGTCTCACAGATGTCTGACTCGGTGCCTCGAAAGCCTAGATATGGAATACAACATCAATACAAGGTTCTGAAAAGAGAATAAGTTAATCTAGTCAACTTCTAGGTATATAAGTTGATTCTAAGTCAAAAGTCAACTATGGTCAACTCTAAGTCAGCTATGATCAATTATGGTCAAACCAAGGTCAACTATCTATTTCTAGGTTACACAATTCTAACACAAAAATCTTGGGTCAAGATACTAAAATCTAAGTCAAGAAACCCATATCGTAAATATTAGGATACCGTATCTCCGGATACGTAAATCCAAGGTAACACCTAAATAATATATATCAAACAATATTTATAATAATATAGAATCATAATTTACACATCAAATAGGTACCGTGGTTTTGAACCAACTTGGTATCTCAACAATAATCACCATCTTAATACCCAAACCCCGTATCTTGAGTATCCCCATTTACCTTGGTCTCTTCAAGGTAATACCCAATACCTTGGTATAATAATTACCCTTATATAATATATATATATATATATATATATATATATATATATATATATATATATATATATATATATATATATATATATATATATATATACTAATATTATACGTATAAGGAATATAGCAATAATAATATATTATCTCAATATCAATACACACACACACACACACACACACACATATATATATATATATATATATATAAATCTGCCAAACCGTCGCTGAAAACTGTGTAAAAGATACGGATACACTGATACGCAGACTTTTAGTGACAGTTCTGGCTGTCACTGAAGTTGCCGTCACTGTTGCTGTAGAAATCTGCACTGATGCCGCTGCTTTGGTGACGGTTTGCAACTGTCACCTCTTCCACTGTCGCCGCTGCTGCTTCTTCCCGCCTATTGCTGCTGTTATTAATGACAGCGGCGACTGTCATTAAATGTTGCCACTGCTACAGCGGCTGCTGCTATTTAATTCCTGTTGTGTATTAATGACAGCAACTGTCATTAATTACCGTCGCTAAAAACCTATAAAAACATTTATATATATATATATATATATATATATATATATATATATATATATATATATATATATATATATATATATATAAAAATATAAATATAAATATCAAATAACTATTAATACCCTCCTCTATAATAATATACATATTAGGACATGCTACATGCACACACAATCATAAATACATATAATTATACATCTATATATATATATATATATATATATATATATCTATTTAATCCTATAAAAAATATAAATAATATAATTACCCAATTAACACACATATATATTTATAAAAACATATACATGTATATCTATACAATATATTATAACATGTATATTAATGCATGTAGAAGAAAGCTACATAATATATATATATTCTATTAGTACATATATAGTACATAGATCTATGATACAATAAACACTATAATAAATATACATAATATATATATAATATCTATATATAGATGCACAATTATAACTCAAGAATTAAAAGCACAATAATTAGATCTACACATAAATACACAACATATGGAGAGTATCACACCGTATCCCACTAGATCTAGGATACACATTTGACACGAGTCCACCACACATTCAATTGTACCCCGAAGGACACACACAAGTCACATATAATATTTATGAACAATGCGAAGTGTCAATTATAGATCTACGTGTCCGTATCAAAATATGACATGTACAAAGTTCCGTGTCGGAGAAAAAACTCCCAAAATAATACGTATCACCAAATTATTGGGATACGACCTACACGTACCCAATTGTGAACATGACACTAGCTCCAAACACATAAACATATGCCAAATTGATCTATAGGATCAATTGACACACACAATAAATGTCAATCTCAGAATTCTTCCAAAATTAACACAAAAAGTACCATAACTTTCTCAATAGGTCTCCTATGAACACAAAACCAAATCCTATGGGTAGTACAAATATATGGGTTGATTTTACATGATTAAATCTTAGATTTAGAAGCTATTTTAAGGGGAAAAACTAAATTATAACCTATTGAGAGATGGATTCTCAATGAAACCTCTAATTGAGATAGAATTGCCTCCAAATTGTAGATCCTTGCTCCTCTTTGTAGATTCTTGCTTTCTCCTTCTAGATCCTTGCTTCTCAAGTCTCTAATGGTGATTTAGAAAGGAATTGGAATGAATTTGGTAGGGAAATAAAATAAAAATGAAGAAAATTTGGTAGTGGGAAATTCTAGATTTAGAATAAAAAAGAGGAGAAATTTTTTTCCCCTTTACTTATTTAGGCCGGCCCATATTCCTCTCCCTCAAGTAATCATGTAATGTCCATTATACCCCTTGGGGCCTCTCATGAAGAAATAATTAAGGAAGGAAGCTTATAGTCCAATGATTTAATTAATTTAATCCATCTCCTTAACAATGGGCTTTCTAAATAGGCTAAGTCTAACTAATTAATTCATGTTGGTCCATGGGTCCAAACTAAACTAGTTAGGTCCACTAACACAGTCCAAATAAATAACTAACATCTAACCATAATTAAATAATACAACAAATAATTATTTATCAAGCACAATATTTAATTAAATAGAAAATTACTATAAAATGTGGTAGTGACAAGTCTACCCTCCTTAAAATAATTTTTTCCTCGAGGAACAAGGAATAACATAACAATGAACAGAACATAACTAGGAAATAACATACCTCAAGGTACAAACAAATATGGATAACGCTCTCGTATTTCATCCTCTCTCACCCAGGTAGACTCTCCCGGAGAGTGATGCCTCCATACGATGCGCACCAAAGGAATAGTCTGGTTCCTCAGCACCTTCTCTCTTCGATCCAGAATCTCAACTGGCTGCTCTGGATAGCTAAGAGTAGGGCCCACCTCTATCTCCGAGTGATCCAATGCATGGCTAGGATCTGCCACGTATTATCTCAACTGCGATACGTGAAACACGGTGTGCACTCTCTCCAATGCAGGTGGCAAGTCTAGCCTATAAGCAACTACACCGACCCTCTCTAAAATAGTGAAAGGTCTGATGAATCGCGGACTAAGCTTTTCGCCTCCATCGAAGCGAATCGTGCCTCGGGTCAGAGAAATCCTCAGAAACACCAAACCACCTACCTAGAACAAAATACCATCTTAAGAACTTAATCTATAACAAACAACCAAGAACAAGCACAAAACAAAAATCTAAACTATACCTCGAACTTCAAAGGTCTCCGATGGCTATCGGTCCAATGCCGCTGTCTGTCCTGCGCCACTCAAAGTCTGTCTATGATCAACTGAACCTTCTCTGCTGCATCCACAACCATCTATGGCCCAAGCAAAACTCTCTCTCCAATATCGTCCCAAGACAAAGGAGTACGATACCTCCGACCGTACAGAGCTTCAAAAGGTGACATCTCTATACTGGCCTGGTAACTATTATTGTAAGCAAACTCTACCAAATGGAGATGTTCCTCCCAAGAACCCCAAAAATCTAGTACACAAGTGCGCAACATATACTCGAAAGTCTGAATAGTCCTCTCTGACTGCCCATCTGTCTGAGGATGATATGCAGTACTGAATTTGAGCTGAGTGCCCAAACTCTCCTATAAACTCCTCCAAAAGTAAAAAGTGAAACGACTATGCTGATCTGAGACTATGCTGATAGGAACTCCATGTATCCTAATAATCTGCCTTATATAAATCTCTGCCAGCTTCTCCGTAGACAAACCCACTTTAAAAGGCAAGAAGTGGGCCGACTTGGTCAACCTATCAACGATGACCCAAATCGTGTCTTTCCCTCCTAGAGATCGTGGAAGTCCAGACACAAAATACATAGTTATGTGTTTCCACTTTCCCTCTGGAATGGGTAATGGCTGAAGTAAACCTCCTGGCCTCTGCCTCTCGGCTTTCACCTGCTGGCACACTAAGCATCTGGATACAAACTGTGCCACTTCCCTCTTCATGCCATATCACCACACACTCTTTCGCATATCCTGATACATCTTGTTAGCACCTGGATGCATGAAATACTGAGAGCGATGCGCTTCATGCAACACCTCCTCACGTAGCTCCCCACTAGGCACACATAATCTAACTCCATGCCACAAAGATCCATCCTCAATAATAGTAAAATCATCCTCCAATCCTGCTCTCACCTGAGCTATGATGCTCCTCAGAGATACATCCTCATACTGTGCTTTCTTGATCTTGTCCATCAAATCTGAATGTATCTGTAATCTCCATATCTGCATAGCACCACCAGGAATAATCACCTCAATGCCCAAGCTCTCCAAGTCCTCCAACAAATATCTATCATGCGTCAAGAACATAGATACCAGATACCTGCTCAAAGCATCGGCAAATACATTAGCTTTCCCAGGATGATATTGCAAAGAGATAGCAAAATCCTTCATCAATTCCAACCACCGATGCTGTCTCATGTTCAACTCTTTCGGCATGAAAACGTACTTTAAGCTTTTGTGGTCTGTGAAGACTTTTGTACGCTCTCTGTACAAATAATGTTTCCACAACTTCAGAGCGAATATGATTGCTGCCAACTCCAAATCATGGGTAGGATAGTTCTTTTCATGAGGACGCAATTGCCTGGATGCATAGGCAATCACTTTTCCATGCTGCTGAAGAACACAACCCAAAACCTTTCTCCGATGCATCACTATAAATAGTGAAACCTCCAAACCCTGATGGCAACGTCAAAATAGGAGCAGATATCAACCTCTTCTTTAACTCCTCAAAAGCAACATAGCAATCCTCCATCCAAACAAACTCCACATCCTTTCTTGTGAGTCTGGTCATCGGCTCGGCAATCCTTGAAAAATCTTGCACAAACTTTCTGTAGTAGCCTGCCAATCCCAAGAAACTCCTGATCTCTGCTACCAAACTCGGTGTCTTCCAAGATTCCACTGCTGAAATCTTCTTCGGATCACTGAAATACCATCACCAGTCATAACATGCCCCAAGAACTCTATTTTGTCCAAGAAAAACTCATACTTGGACAACTTTCCATACAGCTTCTCCTTCTTCAGCATGTCCAACACAATCCTCAAATGCTCTTCATGCTCCTCCGGTGTCCTCGAGTATATGAGTATGTCGTCGATGAACACCACCACGAACTTGTCAAGGTACTGGTGGAACACCTTGTTCATCAAGTTCATAAACACCGTTGGTGCATTAGTCAAACCAAACGATATCACCATAAACTCGTACTGACCATACCGAGTTCTAAAAGCAGTCTTCGATATGTCCTCCAGCTTCACCTTTACCTGATAGTAGCCTGATCTCAAATCTATCTTAGAAAATACCTTCGCACCACTCAACTGATCAAACAGATCATCAATCTGTGGCAAATGATACTTATTCTTGATAGTAAGATTATTCAAAGCCATGTAATCAATACACATGCGCACCGATCCATCCTTCTTTGGTACAAACAATAGTAGGGCTCCCCATGGTGAAGAACTTGATCTGATAAACCCCTTATCCTGTAATTCGTCCATCTACTTCTTCAACTCTACCAGCTCGCTGTTGTTTACTCTATAGACATGCTGTAAAATTGGTTCTGCACCTGGCACCAAGTCTATAAAAAATTTAATATCTCGATCTCGCGGCAATCCTGACAATTCCTCAGAAAACACATCCAAGAACTCTGCTATCAAAGGATGAGACAACTCCTTGTCTTCCACCATAGCTCCACAAATAATGCTTTCTCCCTGCTCTGCAGCTCCTCTAGCAAATTCGAACTCTGGCTCTCCTGGCGGACCAAACAAAACTCTACCTCCTCTACAATCTATACTAGCATGGTGCCTACTCAACCAATCCATCCCGAGTATAATGTCATAGCTCAGAAGTGGCATTACAAGTAGACACGCACTCAACTCCCGGCCTCCCAGATTAACTCTCCGATCTTTGCAAATATTATTAACCAGGATAATGCCTCCCCCGATCATGATCTTGCAAGTCCTAAGCAAAGACTCAGCTACCAAACCATGCTTCAGAGCAAAGGAAATACATACAAAACTATGGGAAGCACCACTATCAAACAAAGCTAAAGCTGGAATGGAATCAAGAAGAATAGAACCTGCGATGACATCTCCGGTGGGCTCGTCCTCCTCAATGGTCATAGCAAAGGCTCATCCCTGCGGAGTACCTCCCTGCTGCTGATGCTGGACAAAATATTATTGTTATATCGAAAGCGGTCCCCTCGGCTATATTGTAGGTGGTCTCATCTGTGCCCTCGGAGCTGAAGCTGCTCCCTGAACTGCACGATGAGGACACTCCCTTAACTGATATCCTTCAGTACCACAATACAAACAAACTCCTAGCCTCCCCCTACAAACTTCCCAGATGCGGTCCGGCTTCTTGCAGTAGTTGTATGGAGTTTGCTGTAACTGTCTCTGCTGCTGAGGTGCTTGGTGAAAAGGTGATCTAGTTGGAGTCTGGCTCTGTTGGTGCTGCTAGAAAGGTCTGGACTGGAAATGAGGACGTTTAGCAGATACTGTACTGCCATTGGCCCCCAGAAAAGAATCACGGTCTCTCTTGGGCTTTAAACCCAACTCCCGCTCAACCATGCGTGCCTTCGCAAGTATCTCCGAGTATGTCTCATAAAAAGATGGAATGAGAATTTTCACTTCCCAGTTTAGACCCTCACGGAAATGAATAGCTCGAACTTCTGGCTCTCTCACCAGATACTCTACAAATTGGCTCAACCTACCAAACTCTACAGCGTACTCCTCCACAGACATGTTCCCCTGAATAAGACTCTCAAACTGTCTCCCCAAGTCTAGCCTATCTGCCTAGGCGAAAAACTTTCTCCTGAAAAGGTCCTTGAATACCTCTCAAGATTGTCCTGCGTCAACCAGAACCGGCTCATTCCTGAACCAAGTACGAGCAACATCGAACAGTTGAAGTCCTACCGCCTCAACCTTCAGATCCTCAGAAAGACGGGACACCCTCATAAGATGCTCAATGTCCTCGAGCCTATCATCAGCATAGACGATGTCCTCCGTCCCCTTGAAAATCCTAGGCTCTAATTTTTTGAAGTCCTGAATGTTGCCTGGACCGAAACTCCTCTCTCGACTACAGCACGAGCAAGCTGATGAGCATTCTCGATGCCCTGCTATAGAACGTCGGTCTGCCTCTGATGTGCCTCTGACTGATCCCTCTATGCCTCGAGCATCTCACGAAATAGTATAAACATCTGTGACGCCTCTGCTGGCACAGGAGGTAGAGGTGAAAGCCCCTCAGATACAGCTAGCATAGTCCTTTAAGTAGGTGATGGACCTCCGAAAGCAGTTGACACTCCAATCACCGGAGAAGTGACTGGTGCAGGCCCTCGGGATGTCGCAGACCTCTCAGAAACTGCTCTCCCCTGCTGCGATCTAGTCTTAGGCGGCATCCTGAGATAAAGCGAAAGAAAGAATCAATATGGCACAAGATGTAAGACTTTCAAGGAAAGGACAGATTAAGAAATCAAGTATCAATATCAAAGGAGAATAGTTGAATCAAAAGAATTTCCTAGGTGTGCTTGAGTATCTCGGCCTATATCCTATATCCTATTGCAGGCTCGCAGTAGTACAACTAAATTGTCGCACTATCACGATATCACATACTTTATGATGCTTGACCTGCATGGGCCACCACTAAAAATGTGCCATGACCCGCACCCGGTGTAAGAGTACAAGTCAAAAACAACGCCCAGCCTACGCCACAAAATCGGCCTGGGTAATCTATCTAACAATATAATGAACCACCAACAATGATAATATACTCAATCACAAATCTAAGATGGAAAGCATGAATCAGATAAAGAATAGAATAGTCACAAATATAACTCATGAGTCTAAAATAATACATCAATGAGTCTAAAGAAATACAGAATAAGCTGGAGATAAATCCAGTACAAAGAATACTATAAAGCTACAACTCCTAGGTTAATCGTCTTAGTTGGGATAAGTTCCTCCTGAGCTAGGGTCTCATAATCTGAACCCATAATATCCTGGGGTCCATAATAGGTAGGGTACCACTCTTCAGTGTCATCTAAAAAATTATATTCAGTCAGGAAAGGAGCAGAGTACATCTCTAACGGCAGTTCTAATCAATGATAAAAATAATGTAACAGTAAATAGCTGTGGATAAACAAGATGCCCAATAGATACAAGACATATATATATACAATAAGAAAATACTGGAATAAATACAATAATGAACAATATGCCAATAAAATAAGAATACTAATGACTAAGTGTGTGAGTACTAGCTTAACATGTGATCGGCTTGGGAACTTGATACACGAGATGCAATATTTATGGCCTGGCTAATCATACGTGCGGTGTATGATTAATACTATTCAAGATAACAAGATGGGTATGATCGCATATCTACACTACATATTCTCTACCCCGACTGGTATAATAGATACAACCATGGTACGCTATGGCACAGGATTCCCCAAGAAGATAGCTAGTCTTCCCGAGAATCAGTGTCTCTACAAATACAAGATAATCAATGAAACAAGGCTTGCATAAGATACACCATATACCAAGGAATAATATCTCATGACGAGATTCGGATATACCAATCCGTGTAACCATAGTGTCAAGAGAACATGTATATCTACACTAGATACAATGAACATAGAGGATATCATAAATAAGAAACTATTAGAGAATGTACTCACCTGAAGTCTAATGAATAGTCTCACAGATGTCTGACTCGATGCCTCGAAGACCTAGATATGGAATACAACATCAATACAAGGTTCCAAAAAGAGAATAAGTTAATCTAGTCAACTTCTAGGTCAATAAGTTGATTCTAAGTCAAAAGTCAACTATGGTCAACTCTAAGTCAGCTATGATCAATTATGGTCAAACCAAGGTCAACTATCTATTTCTAGGTTGCACAATTCTAACACAAAAATCTTGGATCAAGATACTAAAATCTAAGTCAATAAATCCATATCGTAAATATTAGGATACCGTATCTCCGGATACGTGAATCCAAGGTAACACCTAAATAATATATATCAAACAATATTTATAATAATATAGAATCATAATTTACACATCAAATAGGTACTGTGGTTTTGAACCAACTTGGTATCTCAACAATAATCACCATCTTAATACCCAAACCCCGTATCTTGAGTATCCCCATTTACCTTCGTCTCCTCAAGGTAATACCCAATACCTTGGTATAATAATTACCCTTATATATATATATATATATATATATATATATATATATATATATATATATATATATATATATATATATATATATATATATACTAATATTATACATATAAGAAATATAGCAATAATAATATATTATCTCAATATCAATACATATATATATATACATACATATATAAATATAAGTATATAAACATATATATATAAATCTGCCAAACCGTCGCTGAAAACTATGTTAAAAGACACGGATACACTGATATGCAGACTTTTAGTGACAGTTCTGGCTGTCACTGAAGCTGTCGTCACTGCTGCTATAAAAATCTGCACTGCTGTCGCTGCTTTGGTGAAGGTTTACAACTGTCATCGCTTCCACTGTCGCCGCTGCTGCATCTTCCCGCCTGCTGCTGCTGCTATTAATGACAGCGGCGGCTGTCATTAAATGCTGCCACTGTTACAGCGGTTGCTGCTATTTAATTCCTGCTGTGTATTAATGACAACAACTGTCATTAACTACCATCGCTAAAAACCTATAAAAACATATATATATATATATATATATATATATATATATATATATATATATATATATATATAAATACCAAAAAACTATTAATACCCCCCTCTATAATAATATACATATTAGGGCATGCTACATGCACACACAATCATAAATACATATAATTGTATATATATATATATATATATATATATATATATATATATATATATATATATATATATATATATATATATATATATATATAATCCTATAACAAATACAAATAATATAATTACCCAATTAACACACATAAATATATATATATATATATATATATATATATATATATATATATATATATATATATATATATATATATATATATATATATATATATATATATATAATCCTTTAACAAATACAAATAATATAATTACCCAATTAACACACATAAATATTTATAAAAACATATACATGTACATCCATACAATATATTATAACATGTATATTAATGCATGTAGAAGAAAGCTACATAATATATATATATTCTATTAGTACATATATAATACATAGATCTATGATACAATAAACACTATAATAAATATACATAATAAATATATAATATCTATATATAGATGCACAATTATAACTCAAGAATTAAAAGCACAATAATTAGATCTATATATAAATACACAACATATGGAGAGTATCACACTGTATCCCACTAGATCTAGGATACGCATGTGACACAAGTCCACCACACATCCAATTATACCCCGAAGGACACACATAAGTCACATATAATATTTATAAATAATGCAAAGTATAAATTATAGATCTACGTGTCCGTGTCAAAATATGACATGTACAAAGTCCCGTATCGGAGGAAAAATCCCCAAAATAATACGTATCACCAAATTATTGGGATACGACCTACATGTACCCAATTGTGGATATGATACTAGCCCCAAACACATAAATACATGCCAAATTGATCTATAGGATCAATTAACACATACAACAAATGTCAATTTCAAAATTCCCTCAAAATTGACACAAAAAGTACCATAACTTTCTCAATAGATATCCTATGAACACAAAACCAAATCCTATGGGTAGTACATGCATATGAGTTAATTTTCCATGGTTAAATCTTATATTTAGAAGCTATTTTAAGAGGAAAAACTAAATTGTATCTATTGGGAGATGGATTCCCAATGAAACCTCCAATTGATAAAGAATTGCCTCCAAATTGTAGATTCTTGCTCCTCTTTGTAGATCCTTGCTTCCTTCTTCTATGTCCTTGCTTCTCAAGTCTCTAATGGTGATTTGGGAAGGAATTGGAATGAATTTGGTAGGAAAATTAAATAGGAATGAAGAAAATTTGGTAGTGGAAATTTCTAGATCTAGATTTGGAATAAAAAAGAGGAGAGAGAATTTTCCCCCTCTACTTATATAGGCCGGCCCCTATTCCTCTCCCTCAAGTAATCATGTAATGTCCATTATACCCCTTGGGATCTCTCATGAAGAAATAATTAAGGAAGGAAGTTTCTAGTCCAATAATTTAATTAATTTAATACATCTCCTTAACAATTGGCTTTCTAAATGGGCTAAGTCTAACTAATTAATTCATGTTGGTCCATGGGTCCAAACTAAACTAGTTAGGTTCACTAACACATGTCCAAATAAATAACTAACATCTAACAATAATTAAATAATATAATAAATAATTATTTATCAAGCACAATATTTAATTAAATAAAAAAATACTAAAATACCCTTTCCTAGAAAATGTGGTAGTGATAGCGTAGAAGCCAGGCTCTGATACCAATATGTCACGCCCCGATCTCCCGTAGGCTAAATCGACCGTTCCCGCTAGGCGAGAATCACCGCGCCAGCACTCCCACGGAACGATCCCTTGACCCATCCGGGAGTGATGTCGTACGAGAGTGAGCCACGCCCGTGCAAGGCCGTGGTTCATTGGCTGGCGGTAAGAGTTCTAAGCCACAGAGTCGCACAAATTATCCGAGTACAGCGGAGTCATAAACGCATGTACGATTTGGTAATAGGTTCACTGAGTCGACAATATAGCGGAAGCATTGAATAATACAAGTATAGGATTTAAAATACTTTTTATTGATATTGATCAAGTGTTACTGACGGCGCTAGGCCGAGATTACAAGTCGCTCAAGTCTCTCTCTGAAATAGTAAAAGCGTGCCAAGTGGCTATATTTATGGAATGATACATAGGCGATATTCTAACATTATGTCTTGTATATGTGCTTCAGTTTCGGACGCAACACTCCAAGGCTCCAGAGTAAACTCCATGCCTTAGCACACATGAAGAAGACATTCGCACTGAACGAGGTTCTCCCGCACCCTGTAAACGATCTGGTGGGTTATCAGTACAATGAATGCACTGGTGGGGAGGCTACTCGCCCGCTCGATAAATCCAAACACATAATATAGATTATGTGCAGCAACTATTATGTTGTCTTTCTAGTTGCCTTAGGATATGTTTCATACAAAGATTGAATAGCCTAACTCGTATGGCAGTGCATCGTACGACATGAGAGAAAATACGGCGAGACTTACCAACTTACCATTTGTCCTTCCCTGTCCAAGGCAAATATTGTAAATTCAAGCACGGGCAAGTATAAACATTCAGGGGCATTCATAATGAAAACTAAGGCACTAGAACATACAAATACGAGAGTCGTTGTATCATGATCGTTCAAGTATTTAGCTGTTCTTTGATGCGATGCAATAACTCGTACACGGATAGCCGCTAAGCGAGGATGACTTATCTATATGAACATTTGTCGCTGGCATAGCCCTAAAGGACCATAGTCATTGGCGGGGTAGAGAATGCAAAGAAAGCACGTGAGGCGCTGTAAACCATCCCGTCAATCACGTGAGACTATTACGTTATATTCCATCCGGATTGGATCAGATCGGTTCCAGTGCCCCGGAGACCGCTCGTGGAATGATGTCTCATTTATGAGTTGTCCGTGACATCCAGGTCAGGGTCTTTCCAAATCCACAACTTGATATGATAATCCATAATTCTTGTTTTGAATCGAGCGTTTACTCCACAAGCTGGGATTAATTCTTTACGTGACGTGATTCTCGTTCAGATGTAAACTTGATGTGATTATCATTCAGTTGTAACGTGATAGAATTCTCGTTCAGTATTTACTTGCCATGATGCGTGCCCCTGGTTCGGGGATTGCCTTGGCGACGCAACAATTCTGGATACTTGCAGGTTCAATTACACAGAAGGACTATTTGATAGTCTCCTGGCTAACAAGAATGCATGCACAATATAATAACGTTAGACATTCGTGAGTAGGCAAGCATGCGTTTCTAAGGAACATAAGCAGACACATTTGCTTGGACCCGAAGGTAAGCCGAGAGATGAAACCGTAAGGGACTTGGCATGCGAGGGTGTGAATATAAGCAATATTTTATTTCTATGTTCTAGTATAAGCAATACAAGTTAGGATTATTCCCTTAGCTAGGTGCGTTGGATTCTTATTAGCATGCAGGTGGTGATTCACCTAGTGAATTGTATGTATCGTTCCATATTTTATGTGTGCTGGCTAAGCAAAGACAAGTTTACCGAAGCTACCCACATTTGCGATGATTCGCCTCGGTAGAGCGATACGTCAAGCGAGCCTTTGAAAGCTTAAGCCGAATTTCTGTAGGGACAGGTCTGGATATCCTTTGCCTCAAACGAGTATTCTCGTCTGAGCAAAGTGGGTCGGGATATTGCATTTTTTCTGTTTGAATCGACAGTCTGCTTGAACTGAACGGGGTATTACAGATGGCAGGTCACAGGCCGCCTTCAAATCGTCTGGCGTGACTCACCGTATCAGGTAAATATGAGCTAGCAAATTTGACGAGCCGGTTGAATTCGACGGAATATTACTTCACTGTCATATTGCCCTGGTAGAGCTGTACGAACTCGTTCTTCTTTTACTGATGAACGGGAGGGGGTATGAACTCCTCTTCGAACGTGCCACAAAAGGTAGCCCATGCGATCGTCTCCTCTTTATCGTCAACTGAAAAAGATCTTCGATGCACGTCCCACCAATCATGCGCGTTCAAGCGAAGCTATAGTTGGGCATACGTGACACGCTTCTGCTCAGGAACCTCTAGAAGTTTGAAGTGATCCTCAAGTTCTGCTAGCCAGTCTAGAGCCATGATTGGATCTTCCGTCCCTTTAAATGGCGTATTGCAGACCTTCTTGAAGTTGGCAAAGTCGATGGTAGTCACATCCTTCTTCCTTACAGTTTGAGGTATTTTGACTTCAAGCAAGAATTGCTCCACCGGTGTCGCTGTTGTTGCCGCGGACAGGTTGGAGGCCAAGGTCTGTACGATCTGTTATAGGGTATCTAAATGCTTTTACTAGACTAAAAATTGGGCTTCTAGATTGCTCTCAAACTTGCTTTGCCTCTTTTCTGCTCGCTTCTCGGCTTGTTCATAACGGGCCTCGTCTCTCTGTCGGCTAGCCTCAAGTAACTGCATCATCTGCTGAATTGGATTGGCACGGGACATGGCTCGCTGGCTCCTAGAACTTTTCGAAGTGCCAAAACTACTTTCTTGGGCTTGCATCTCACCCGGTGCTAGCGCTGATGCTTGCGCTTAAGCCATTCCTTCAAAAGAAGGTAACTTATATCAGGTTCATAATGTATTATGGACTCATTGTATGAAACATATCTCATTTTGGCCTAACAAGTTCAAGAGTTCGCACAGGAAATAGATCGTTAAAAAAACTTTTCTGAACGAGAGTCAAAGGAACTTGAAGCTGTGGTTTGATACCAATATGTCATGCCCCGACTCTGTGGAATTGATAGTCGTCCCCCGGGCGTGATGCCGTACATGCCTAAGTTGTACAACATACAAGGCCAAGATATTTTTGCATAACGAGCACATATTCAGAGTACGCAGATAATTGAAACACAAAGTTGAAATGTGAAAAAGTTATCTTTATTGATTATGAACATCTTTTTACAAACTCTTGAACGAGTCAGATAATTGTCGCACAAGCATACAAAAGTGGACACAAATGAGATATTCGTCCTGTACATTACATCCTTGTACTAAATGTTAAAGACCTCCAGGCGGGACAATCGATTTTCCTCGGAGCTGCATGAGTTTTTGGGTGCAACATCCTGGGTCTTCAAAATACTTCTTCTGAGGCACGATTAGGATGCACAAGCAGCTGGACTGGAATAAAAAGTAGCTTCAGCTCCTCGCAGAATCACTTTGGTACGAAAAACATGTTTCAATGAGGGTTAGTACATCGAAATATACTGGTGAAGGTGAGCTAACCCAACTATACCAAGCAACACATTGTTTATATGAAGTGCAAGTTATGTGTGGTCTTTCTTTCTTGTCTTAGTTTATTTTACAAGTAAGCATTGATATGCAAATTTACTGAAATAAACTTACCACCGTTCGGTGACTTTTACCTGTCGAACCACATGCACAATACTTACCATGTCCTTCCCTGCTACGAAGACATAAGTTAGCTTGCAACAGGTTTAAATATATATGGGGATCACTGGCACGTTGCCATAGTGGACGGTTCTAGTCTAGGATGGAATAACATGCAACGCAAGGAACAGGGCATCACAGGCCACTCCGTCTGAAGCAGGAGACTATCAGAAGTTTCGTCTGGATTGGATCGGTGTCAGTGCCCCAGCGACCGTCCACAGGAACTAAGACCTTGTGCACAAGTTTTTTATGATCAAACATAGTCTACTAAGTTATCAATTGAGGCAATTTAGGGCAATACAGGCACAAGACAAGTAACAGGGCAAGATCTATTTTTGTATAGTCTTTTTGTTTAATTTATTGCATGGCATAGTAAGTTCTATACATAGCATAATTTATAGAAGAAGTATGCATTCTAACTTGAACTTGAAGCATATGAAAAACATTCTGAACGAATAGCATGCAATAAGGCAATCGTTCACAAGTTTGGTTGACAAGCACAATTAACCCAAGTCTATTCATTTTCTTTATCTTGAGATCTTTTAGGTATTTGGTATCGTTTGATCTGAACAAGCAAGAAGGTAAGATTTTTAGATGTGAAGATTTGGAAGAAGGGTCAACTGAATCAAATATAGCCACTCACAAGGTGGTTGGAGGGAGGAAAGAAAAGAGGTGCTTCAAGACTCCGTTTGCACGATGTCTACTGCACGATCACCTGCATTGCCACGAACAGGTGATCAATACCTTTTTTACTCTTTCCAAGCTCGGAATAAAATACAGTTCATGAACGAAAATAATAAAATCTATCAAAATCGTTCAAAAAATGCAAATCCGAAAACTAACTCAAAAGCACGAAAGCAACAAGGCGACAACAAAAACTTAGGCAAGAAAACCTACAGCGGAGAGATCCCTCTTGACTCTGCTGCTAAGTCCATCCTAGGGACATGGTCCACTGAATATGAGAATCGATTTCGAAGAAGCAAATCCATAACAAGGATAAGATCTTGATTCAATCTATCCTGATCGAACGATACATATTTGTATTTCTTGGTCGCGCTCCCCGAATAGGGAGAACAGGGCCCACATCCTCGACAACTTGGGGAGAGGCAGGGAGTGCAGGTTTCACAATTGGGTGAGGCACAACGGCCTTTAGAACCCATGTCCTGCGAGTTTTCTTAGACTTTGCTTACCTTGGAGACGGGCTCGCACAATCCCCGGAGAGCAAATTCTCGAATGCTTGCTGGTCGAAGCACACCACCAGCATCCTTTGGGTTGAGCCAAGCTTGGCTGCATCGAACTGCGTTACCATCTTCTCATTAGAGGAAAAGTTTGTCCCCATCAGAGTTGCCATTAAATTCGAAGTTTAAGAGAACTTGATTTAATTAACAAACAAACAAAAAAGTACAGAGAGATTCGAGGAGAAAATCTAAGTACAAATTTATTTTCTGGGGTGATGATGGGGGGTTATGAGTGTAGCAACTCTCTTTACTCCATGGATGATCCGATGCAGGAGGAGAAACTCTTCTCACTTGCTTGACTGTAGGTTCGTAGATAGCCAACCTCTTGTATGGGTGTGATACCCTGCCGCCATGTTAATATGCTATAGGTTCCGTATATACTCGTGCTTGGTGGCCGCATGGGGCTCCTCCAGCAAAATATGTTTGTAACGATAGCCGCATAATGCGGGAAGCTGCCACATGATCTTGGTTAAGATATGTTATTGAAGAGATCTTGGGGTTGCTATCAAAGTATTGTGGGCATGACTTGGTCAGCTGGACACGTAGTCAGCACCAACTGTGCGAAGATCTCTGTAGTTGTAACGGAAAGATATTGTGAGCTAAAGCCGCATAACAACTTGGCCTCATGATGATGAGGCCACATGAGTTTTGTAGCCACATACGTGCTCTCGTTTAGCCCTTGGTCGAATGGACACTCTGTCCGCATGTTAGCGGCCGCATAGGGCATTGCGGTCACATATATATCCTTTTTGGCCTTGGTTAGATAGACACTCAAGCCACATGGCATTGTGGCCGCATGCTCGTTCGGGCAGCATACATGCTCTCATCTTGCTTTAGTCGAATGGACACTGCAGCCGCATGTTGACGAGGCCGCATATTGCCGAAGTAGTAGATGGGAGTACACGTGGCATGGCATGTCTGTCGAGGCCATCAATACAGATGTGACTTTCTATCTTTTTGTATGCCGCCCCTTTCACGATTTTTGAAGCTGTCAGAACTTTATGTCAGATATTAGAGACTGTGTCAGGAGCTCATTATGTGGCCTCTTGCTCCTTGGTTGCTTTGGCCGTATGTAGATTATTATGCGACTTTCCATCTGGCCGCATAGATCATGTTTTATGCGGCAAGAATTCTTATGTGGCCTGTAGATTTTTTTATGCTTCTACAATTCCTATCTGTACATTCAATGGATTGGAAGAGTATGAAGATGTCATTCCATAGTCAATTCCATGTTCTAGGTTGAACAATGTGAATCCAAAGAATAATGCATGTTCCATAGTCAATTCCATATTCTAGGCTGAACGACGCGAATTCAAAGAACGATATATGTTCCATAGTCAATCACATGTTCTAAGATGAATGATGCGAATCCAAAGAATAATGCATGTTTTATAGTAAATTCCATGTTCTAAGCCAAACGATGCAAAACCAAAGAACGATGCATATTCCATAGTCAATTCTATGTTCTAAGCTGAACAATGTGAATCCAAAGAACTATGCATTTTGTATTAAAAACTTTTGAGTCTATTGAGTTGTAGGCCGGTATGACGGTCAGCTCCAAACTTAAAGTCCCTGAGGTTCTTGAACGCTTCATCCTTCAATTATGAGAAGATATGGGAATGTGTTTTTCGAGAAATCATCGAAGGAAGAAGTGATAAACTTTATCCCGACCCTTTGTGGAGAATAGAATTCACAGATATCTGAGCACACAAGTTCCATAGGATCTGTACTTGTAGACATCTGTCTAAACGACTTTTTGACTACCTATGTCTGAATATAGCTATCACGTCTCTCTATCTCCTTACCCCCATATTTTGGAGATATCCCTGAACTAGATATCTTTGTTGGAAAAAATATGTCTCAGTCAGATGCGTCACAACTCAATAAGATCAATCTCTTCCTCAAGTCGGAAGTCCAAAATCATAATCCTGATCCCTAGATCTTCTGTTTGACACTTGTTCGCCATAGAGACCTTCTTCTAAGTTAGTGCATTTCTTTGGTGAACAACCCTTTTTCAGAGCATGCGTGGCCAGATGTACCAATGTCTTCCCACCAGTCAGTAACCACACTTGATGACTTAACCTACGCAATCATAGGAACCAAGTTAATTAATCCAAGGAACCAAGTTTAGCTATACCTTGCTATATTAGTTTGAATTGGATCTGATTCAAGCTCCAATTTTAGCCATGCGCCAAGTCTTGTCTAGTGCAGTAACTTTTATGCACCTTGGTCACTATGCGCCAATCTTACCATATGCAGAGACAACCATGCACATAAGATACTATGCGGCCAGCTCTTCTATGAGCTAAGACCTTCAATGCGCTTCCATGCGCCAATAGTCTTCCATGCGGCAAGAGTTTTTCCTGCGGCAAAAAACTGCCATGCGGCCTAGTCTTGCCAACCGCCAAGAACTGTCTTGCGCTGTCCTATCATGCACAAACTTTGTAATCCTTAGTCATCTTGTAATCTTCCTTCCAACTGAAATGTGCGCCCTTCAAACGCTAACTCCTCCATTCTGAGAAATTGTAGGTTCTGACAACTCACGTTCAACATTTAACAAAGGACTCCTTCCCTCATCCAAATGTTCGAAGTGTATTCCGTCAATCTTCTCAAGTTTGTGAAAACTTATTGCCAAGAAGATTTGATCAGATTTTTTACAACTTTATTCGGATCTTGCTTTGAGATTGTTAGTCCCTAGGTGAATCAAAGATGGTAGAACGCGAGCCAGAACATAGATACTAGCAAGACTCGAAGGTACGTTCTCTACTGAAATTTAAGTTGTCTTCGAGATCGAAGATTCACACAAGAGTTCCTCATCTGATATCCCTCGATTCCAACGAAGCACAAATCAATAACAGTTTACAAACAAACTCTGAAGATAATGAACATTACAACAAGCAACAAGAAAATGTTCTTCTCTTTACGTCCGCAGATGCTACTATGAGAAAGAACGAAGCAAAGGAAGGACTGAAGAAAAACTCCTTGCTAGGGTGGTCAAAACCACCGTTGATCAAAGCAATATTTGTCGTACAGACGATATGCCCCTAGGAACCAACAAGTTCACAAATGAACTTCTGGAACGCTCTTGTCACCTTCAAAAACACTCAAAAATACCATGTGGGAGGGGGACACTCTGGACTGCATATGATCTGGTGTTCTCCTTTTTTTCATCTGTTTTATCTCTCCTCAAATGAAAGATGATGTACTCTATATATAGAGAAAAATAGCACATACGCGGACTGAGGAAACTCCAGGCCGCATATACCCTGACCGACCAGATCCCCCAAAATCTGGGTGTCAAAATCGCTGGTGTCGCATGCGCCGCATGCCCCGTCGGTCACGTTGTACTATATGAGGCAAACAGCGCCGCCAAACGCCGAAAGTAGCCACTCGCATCGCATGCGCTGTATATTCCGGAAGGCACAGAAAATCTGGCGCCGCATGCGCCGCCTAAAGCATACCATTTTTCCTCCACATGCAACTCGCTCATCCAAACCTGGCCGCATAGCCCCAGGCCGCATATCGCCTGGCCACAAAGCGCCTGTCCGCATACCCTCTGGCCACATAACGCCTGGTCGCATAGTGCAAAGTGCGCCAACAAAGTTCCACTTTGCGCCCTCGAGCATATGTCCGAGTCCGAGTCGCTATGCTCCTTCAGGGATTAGCTCCCAAGAAAAACTTCCTAAAGATGGTGACAAAACAAATATTGTCATAATGGAGTTGATACTTAATCCATTTAGAAAAGTCAACCCACATGGACCTCCACCCTATGTGCATATACCAATACTAAGCATAGCTATATATTGAGATATACATATTGGTGGTTTTTCAATGTGAAACTAAAACTCCCAAAGCTAATTGGAAAACACCAACAAGTCATTTCTACCTAGGAGTTT
This sequence comes from Iris macrosiphon, assembly GCA_036927795.1. Lineage (NCBI taxonomy): Eukaryota > Viridiplantae > Streptophyta > Magnoliopsida > Asparagales > Iridaceae > Iris > Iris macrosiphon. Next base: position 181,896,096 of record JAYESA010000009.1, read on the forward strand.
TTTTTATCTTGTTTAGAATTGTGCCGTTGTACATATTTTTCAATCTATTATATAGAAATAGAAGCTTACTCCTAATGAATAATATACGAAAAAAAATTATTCTAATCTTTTTTGTTAACATAGTATCAGAGCTTTGGCTCTAACCGATGCCTGCCTCCGACACCCAGTCGTGGCCTCCGCACGACCGTCTACTGCCTGCTTTCGCGACTACTATCCGAACCCGTCGGTGACCACACACACCAGCTGTGGACGTTCATTGGCCATCCACGCAGCCTCACTCCCACAGTAGCAGCTCCTTCCTCTGCTTGTTTCCTTCACGTTTACATCTGTACACACTTCCATACTTCACATAGATTTGAAATAGGTTTGAAGAGCTATTGAAAAGCAAATCTATGTGAAGTATGGAAGTGTGTACAGATGTAAACGTGAAGGACGTCGCAGCAGTCCGTTAATTCTGGTATTTTATATAATTTTTCTGTTTAATTGTTGTTGTTTTTTTTAATATTTAGAAAAAAAAAAAAGAAAAAAAAACTATTAGTACAAAGTTATGACAGACTCGACGTCAACATCTGTCGAACATAGTACTTTATTTTTTATTGATATTCAGAAAATAATCAAACATGTTCTTTCCATTGGTAACAACTCCACTACCATCTTTGTATTATCAGCCTCTTCAGGTATATATTCTACTAGCTAGCTGGTTTCTTGACTCTGGTGCATCAAATCATTTGACTTATAATTCCAAACTTTTTGAGAATTTAACTCCTCTCTTCTCATCACCTATAACTCGTACTGTCGATGGTACTACCATTAATGCAAGTCATATTAGTTCCATTAAAACATCAAATAGTTTGACTATCTCAGATGTTTATCTTATACCAAAATTATCAATGAATCTTATATCTGTTAGCTAGTTATCAGATCAAGGATTTAATACTAACTTCTCCTCTTCTTGTTGTGTCATTCAGGACCGCTCAACCAGAAAGCAAGTCGGCACATTCGGTAAAGTTGGTGTCTTTTTGTTTTGGACAAATTTCACATTCCATCCGTCATTGGTACCTCATTTATTGCTCCAACAATTTCTTCATCCACTTTTATGTTTTGGCACTCTAAACTGGGTCATGTTTCTTCACTACTAGAAAAAGCGGTCTTAGCGACGTATTTTAGCGACGTCAAAAGAAACGTCGCTAATAATATAAAAATTAGCGACTCCTTATTAAAACGTCGCTAGACGTCGCTAAATGGCGACATTTAGCGACGTTTAGCGACTTTTATTAAGATTTTAAAAGATAAGTCGCTATAAGTTCAGTTTAGGTCGCTAAACGTCGCTAATATTTCTAATTTAGCGATGTTTAGCGACGTATATAGCGACCTTAATATTAAAAATATTTAGCAACGTGTTTAGCGACGCATTGACGTCGCTAAAATTTAAATTAACGACGTTTTTCTTGGACGTCGCTAAACGTCGCTAAAATTTGGTTAATTAGGGATCGGTTTTATTTTTTCCCATCTGCTGAAATTTCGAAAAGAAAAAAAATTCCCCCCCCCCCCCCCCCGCGCTCCGTCGACCCGCTCTCCACCGCGACTACTCCGGTAAACCCTACTCTCTCTCTCTCTCTCTCTCTCTCTCTCACAGGACACATGTGACATTGACACAAATACGACACACACACAGACACTGACACAGACACAGACACGGCACACACACACACTGACACAGACACTGATCAGGACCTAGGGTTAGGGTTAGGGTTAGGTTTGTTGACATGGGGTTAGGGTTAGGGTTAGGGTTAGGGTTAGGGCCGACTGGCCCAAGTCGACGAGAGAGGTAACAGCAGCAGTGAGCACTGCTTACTAGCAGTGAGCAGGGGGAGACTTGAGGCACATCAGCCCAATGTGCAACAGGCAACTTGGGGAGGCACTGCACAGCTGAACATAGTGTGCATTAAGGTTTAGGTGCATTGTAGTTGGTTGTTAGCTTCTGCAGGCAGGTGTGAGGGGGTCCTAATACAGTGTAAACACTGCATCCTTGTGCAGCAACTTACTGAGCCAGTCAGCAACTAGTGCAAGGCAGGATTTGGATGTGTTTGAGATGGGGTTTGAACTCGTATGATTTGAAGGACATGAGGGCAAGTGTCAGATATAACACCAACATCAGAGAGAAGATTGGGTATTCATAGTGATACTATAGTGCACACATGAGTGTGTGGCTCGGGATAAGGGGTAATCAAATATTGAGGAAGAAGGTAAGCAGTAGCAGTGGGTGACTGATTTAAAGAGGTGTATTAGTCAGGTGTTTGAGTGAATATATGTGTTGAAGAGAATAAGTAATAGGTGTGAAGGTTGAGCATTCATATAGGTGTATCCCAGATCTGGGAGTATAGATGGAGTGTTTATATGAGTATAGATGGAGTGTTTATATGAAGTATAGAATTTAGAGTACTTAATAGGTGTTGTTGGTACCAGGTGAGTTTTGATTACAGAATTCTTAAGAGTGTATGTGTGTATCAGTGTGCCAGTTTGGGGGGTTAGGTTTTTTTACTAAAGGGAGTGCAGTAATCTGCCGGTAAATGTGAGTGAGTACAGCCACAATGCATGGGGTTATCCATTTCATAGAGCAATAGCCCGTGTACTTGGGAAACTTTTGATGCAAAAATTATTCAAGCACCAGGTGCCTTAGTGCAATGCCATGACTGCTTTTCCCATAACGGACACTGGCCTAGGAGTGTGGTTGGGGGCAGCTGCAGTTCTATAGTATGATACACTATTTGTAGTGTTGACTGCACACTTATAGTGCAGTTCATAGTACTATGAGGTTGGGGGCAGCTGCAGTTTTGATAAATAAAAATATGTATTATATCAGTTATGATTTTTATAGTACGGTTAATTTTGCATGTAATGATTTATATGATACATACTGTCAATTTTGCAGAAGTTTCTAGAAATGGATATGAATTACTATCTGCGTCATCATTCGTGGATGTACAACCATCATCCTGATGACATGTGCGATGTGCGGGATGAATTCATTGAGGGTGTACAGCAGTTCCTGCAGTTCGCAAAGGCGTTCCCTCAATACATGGACGGTACCAAAATTAAGTGTCCGTGTGTGAGATGTCGCAACAGGAAATATCATCCTGAAGTGGAAGTTACATATCATTTATACTCGAAGGGCTTTACGCCGAATTACTATCAGTGGACCGCGCACGGAGAACTTGTATCTCTAGCATCAGAGTCGGAGCCCTATGTGGAGCCGTATATGGATGTCCAAGACCACGATGCTTATGACGACGGGTTGGTGAACATGGTTTATGATGCGGCGGGGCCTAGTTTTAATCCTGACAATTATGATGCGGCGGGACCTAGTTTCAATCCGGACAATTATGATGCAGCTGAGGAGGCACCGAATGCCGATGCTGCAAAGTTTATGGAGTTGCTTGAGAATGCAAGGACTCCACTATATCCTGGTTGTGAGGATCATTCACCGTTGGAGGTGGTTACAAGATTATTGAGCATCAAGTCTGATTTTAACATGTCGCAAGAATGCTATAATCGACTACTCGATTTGATTATAGAGATCTTGCCCGAGGGTGCAAAGTTGCCTAAAGACTTCTATCGATCTAAGAGGATGGTGAGATCGCTTTGGATGGGATACGAGAAAATCGATGCATGTCGCAACGGGTGCATGTTGTACTACAAAGACGACAAAGATGAAGATGCGTGCAGATTCTGTGGTGCTGATCGCTACAAGGCCACTGTTAGAGGAAAGTCTGTCGGTGCAAGGAAGCCTACCGATTCGATGCACTACTTGCCTTTGACACCGCGGTTGCAGCGGTTGTTTATGGTTAAGGAGACTGCAGAAAACATGAGTTGGCACAGGCGAAAACAGATCGAAGGAGTATTGGATCATCCATCCGATGGAGAAGCATGGAAGCACTTTGATCGAGAGTATCCATATTTTGCCGAGGAAGCGCGTAATGTCAGATTGGGGCTCTGCTCTGACGGTTTTACCCCATTCGGACTTTCGGACTCCCAGTATTCGTGTTGGCCTGTGATCGTCACTCCGTACAATCTACCGCCTTGGATGTGCATGAAGACTCCGTATATGTTCCTAACCGTTATTATCCCGGGTCCGAACAATCCGAAGAGGAACATCGATGTGTATTTACAGCCTTTGATAGATGAGTTGAATCAGCTGTGGGAAGTCGGTGCCAACACGTACGATGTTTCTAGAAAGCAGAATTTTCAGATGAGGGCAGCACTTATGTGGACCATCAACGACTTTTCGGCCTATGGAATGTTATCGGGATGGAGCACCCATGGTCGTCTCTCATGTCCGTATTGCATGGACCGTTCTCAGGCTTTCTGTTTGAAACACGGAGGCAAACCGTGCTTCTTCGATTGTCATCGACAATTTTTGCCGAAGGATCATCCGTACCGGAGGAATCGGAATGCTTTTCGTGCGGGAGTTGTGGAGAAGGCCAATCCACCGCCAAGGTGGCCCGGATGCACGATATGGGAAGAGGTAAAAGATTTACCAAGTGCTATCCAAGAGCCTGCTAAGGGGTACAAGTGTGACGGATTTGGTCGCACCCATAACTGGACGAAGAGGAGTATATTCTGGGATCTGCCATATTGGAGCACCAATCTGATCAGACATAACCTTGATGTCATGCATATCGAGAAGAATGTGTTTGATAACATAATTAATACTGTAATGGATGTAAAGGGGAAGACGAAAGATAATCCGAAGGCGAGGTTGGACTTAGAAGACATATGTAGACGTCCTGCATTGCATTTGATAGAGGAGGAGAATGGAAAGTTAAAGCAACCTAAGTCAGTTTTCTCACTGGATAAAGAGGATAAAGGTAGACTTTGTAGGTGGATTTAGGGTCTAAAGTTTCCAGACGGGTACGTGTCGAACTTGAAAAGATGCGTCGACCTCAAGGAGAACAAACTAGTAGGTATGAAGAGCCACGATTGTCACGTATTCATGGAGAGGTTAATTCCGATTGCATTTCGGGAATTCTTATCGCAGGTCGTTTGGGACCCATTGACAGAGCTGAGCATATTCTTCAGAGATCTTTGTTGTACTAAGTTGCTCGTCGATCGTCTAGAAAAGCAAGAGAGGGACATTGCGATAACACTATGTAAGCTCGAGAAGGTGTTTCCTCCTGGATTCTTCGACTCTATGGAGCATTTGCCAATTCATCTTTCCTATGAGGCACGTGTTGGTGGTCCTGTCGGTTATCGGTGGATGTACCCCTTCGAGCGCCATCTGAATCACCTAAAGAGAAAGGTGAAAAATAAGGCACGGGTTGAAGGCTCTATTTGTGAAGCTTATGTTCTCGAGGAGATTACAAACTTTTGCTCGACGTATTTCAAACCGCTTGTTGCTACTAATAGGACGAAAGCTCCCAGAAACGATGACGCATATCAGGAATCTAATGATGCAATACTTAAAGTATTCAATGCATCCGGAAATCCCTCGGGAAAAATGAAGAAGAGATATTTGAATGACGATGAGCTAAGGGCTGCTCAATTGTATATATTACTCAATTGCGACGAGGATGAAGTGGAGAAGCTAGAGGGGTAAGTAATTAATACGTCCACGTTTACATCATCTCAATGTAATAGTATAAGATACTATTATGCTACTAATCAGCAGTTGCTTCATTGTTTTTCAGCACATATAATGATGAGTTGAGGTCGGTTAGACCCTACATAACAGACGAAGAAGTAGAACAAGATATGAGATGCCATTTTTCTTCTTGGTTGAGCACATATGTAAGATGCTTGGTAATTACTTTTTATTTCTGCACTTGCAAAACAAATAACTTACTATCGCTACTTTGGTATTTAGGTCGATCGTCTAATATCACCCGAGACTGAATCTATTAGGACTCTAGCCAAGGGACCAATTACTGCCGTAAAAATATGGCCAAGTTTCTGTGTGAATGGGTTCAGGTTCAAGTCAACAAATGCTCCTATCAGAGACAGCTTTCTGGATCTTGATTTCACGAAAAACTGTGGTTTGTGTATCAAATCTACAAACTACAAAGACGTCAATCCGGGCAATGATTTTTTTGGCATCTTACGAGAGATTGTGGAGTTGACATATAATTATGGCCCAGAACCTGCTAATATCGTGCTATTCAGGTATGAATGGTTCGATCCGATTCAAGATCAAGGTTGGAAAATTGACAAGCATGGCCTTGTGGATATAAACTACAAGCGTAGATATCAAGGCTACGAACCATTTGTCCTATCAAGTCAGGCTCAGCTCGTGTACTTCATAACTTATCCTAGACGGGGGACAGCGAGGTCGGATTGGTGGGCAATATGCAAGACTAAAGCTAGAAATACCTTTGACATTGACGAAATAGCTTATCAGGAGGACGATCTACCTCTTGTAACAAATATTGTAGATGTGGACTCAACGGAAGTTACTCATTACACGAGTAATAATGTAGAAGATGTAGAATTATCCGAAGAGGACGACGAAGTAGATGAAAGTGAAGACGAGGAAGAGGAAGAGCAGGACGAGGAAGGCGAACAAGATGAATTTTCTGAAGATGATTGAAAATATAAAATATTCCATGTAGAATGTAACTGTATTTGGACTGTAAATATTGTATGTAGAAGTAGATGTTGACATTAACGAATATATGTATTATATTTTGACTGTATAATGCTTTGAGATATGTATCACATTTCGACTGTAGAATGTAGTATATATTTGTGTTTCTCTATATTCATCATATGTTGTTATCAGATATGACAGGACGACGCGGAGGATTCGGCAGGTCCCGAGGTAGACAGAGTGCCACTCCGGTACTGCCTACTGTTGGTTCCGGATCATCGTCGCCCAGTACTCCAGTATATCGATCAGTCACATCTCCGACGGCGACGACGTTGCGTGGCATCACTCCTGGGACGAGTAGTTCCAGGCGTGATAGTACTCCCTCGTCCAGCGTTCCTCCTGCTGACGGAACCATGGAGACAGATGAGCATGTAGAGGAGGTCGTGCCGACGTTGTCCCAGCATCAGCAAGATCCTCCATGCGCACCACCGGAGGAGACGAGGACAGAGATTTGGGCCGACGGTACAAAGTAAGTCAATTAGATAGTTTAGTATATATTTGTGTTTCTCTTTATTCATCGTATATTGACTTTTTCAGTAATCTAAATTATTATTTCTGTATAGATATCGTCCATCGTCGGTTCAGAGACGCCTGGGCCAATTTCTGAGGAACAACTACGGTGGCCCTTGGATCAACTACTCTGAGGCTCTGGAGGAGAGGAAGGCGTTCTGGTTTGCGCACTTCCAGGTAAAAGTATATTAAATAAATCCTCTAATTTATGCATATTCGTGATGCTAACTTAATAAATTATTTATTGTAGCAAACGTATTTTTATCCTCCGTACCGGGCCGAGTTGATCGAGCGGCTCTTTCCTACCGTTGCCGCCAAGCTTATCCGAGATGCTCTGGATGACCAGAAGGCTCATGATCGTGCTGGAAAACCGATCCAAGGTTGGATCACGCCTGAGCAGTGGACTGCGATGAGGGCTAGATTCGACGATCCGAGCTACAAGGAAAGGTCTAAGAAGGCCAAGGCGGCTAGGCAGAATGCTGCCAAGTGGTGTGGTGGCTCGATTCCGATGACGGAACATTTCCGTCGTTTGGTATGTTTTTTCTTTTAAAATATATTATTTTAATATAAGTACCATAAAATGGTACTTGGAAAAAATATTTAAGTTTAGTAATAAAAAATATATTTTTAACACGTACAGAGGGGTGAGGATGCAAACATGGTGACCGTCTTCTTGGCCACCCATCGCAAGGACGGAAATCTTATTGATGAGAGGGCCTCACAGACCTATGTAAGTATTACTTTACTTTGTGTTTATTTTAATATAACTTAGGCAATTATTGAGTTTCCAAACCTTTTCTAGGCCGAGTATCTTAGGCTTCGTGAGCGGGCGACTGCTAGTGCACCTACACCTGGAGAGGCTGGTGCTTCGTCGTAGCCCGGTCCATCTCCATCGGCGGACGACCTGTGGGTGACCGCAGCTGGTGGTCTCCAGAGGGGTACGTACTACGGTACGGGCTCCTATGTCGCCCTGGTTGCGACGCAGTCATCTAGGGCCTCCCCGACAGCTGTGCATTCCACACACCCCTCGCAGTCGCAGCCCTCGCAGTCGTCGGCCAGAGTCCAGGAGGCCGTCCAGGAGGCCGTTGACCGTCAGATTGCGTCTCTCCGTGACGACTTGCTGTGAAGTATGGAGGACCAGTCCCGGTCCCAGCCGCAGGCGGACGATCCGATGCTCATCGCACGATTGGATATGCTCGACCGCAGCATGACGGAGCTACGAGAATTGATAAATGATATTAGAGCCTCCAATGATCGCAACATCATGGAGCTGCAGGCGTCACAGCTATCGATGGGCGAGAAGCTGACGAGGATGCAGGCGTCACAGCTATCGATGGGCGAGAACCTGACGAGGATGCAGGATTCAATGGGTGATAGCAGTACGAGACTGTTATCTACCCTGGATTCTTACAACCAGCGACTCGCAGACTTGGAGCGGGCACGGCCTCCACCGACGTCACTGCCTTCTCCATCGACATCGGTGTCGATTCCACGGGACGAGTATGAGGAGTTGTTATCCTTCAAGCGCGCCGCTGGTCAGCCTCCTGCAGATCCGTAGTAGTATAGTTATTTTTATTATTATTTATGAATTATTGATACTTCAACAATAGACATGATGTATGATGCTTCTTGTGGTCTTTAATTTTTTAGTTAATTTAATTGGATTATATAGTTATCCACATTTAATTGGATTGATACTTCTTGTGGTCTTTAATTTAATTGGATTATATAGTTAACTAGATTGAATCATGTTGGTGTGTATGATGAAGATGATGTAAAACTGCAGGAAATCACCAATGTTTGCTTCTGCACATTTTTTTTTTTAAATTAGCGACGTTATTAGCGACATTTAGCGACGTTTAGCGACGTTAATTTACGTCGCTAATTACGTCGCTACTTAGCGACGCTGTAAAACGTCGCTAAGGACGTCGCTAATGACGTCGCTATTTACGTCGCTAAACGTCGCCAATTGCTGACATGGCAGTATAGCCAGGTCATTAAAGACGTCGGTGTAACGTCGCGATAGATGTCGCTAATCAGCGACGTTTAGCGACTTTTCTAAACGTCGCTTTTTAGTGACTTGGCGTCGCAAAACGTCGCTAAATTTAGCGATACATTAAAGTCGCTAAAAAACGTCGGCATAGCGACGTTTAGCGACGTTTTTTGTTTTAGCGACTTGGTGTTTTCCGACTGCTTTAAAACGTCGCTAATTACGTCGCTAAACCTAATTAGCGACGATTTTTGGTTATTTAGCGACGTTTTTAGACGTCGCTAATTTGACTTTTTCTGGTAGTGCTTTTTCTCGACTTCAATATATAATAAAGGACTATTGGGTTCTGTCAATTTAGATAAAGAACCTTATTGTACTACCTGCAAATTAGCTAAACAACCGGCCCAATATTTTGTACTTTTTGTTGATGACTATTCTCGCTATACATGGACATATTTATTACATTCTCGTTCAGATTTCCTTAAAGTATATATTAAATTTTGCACAATGATCATTACACAGTTTTCAAAAACTATTAAAGTTTTTCGATCGGACTCTGGAGGCGAATATATATCCAAAGATTTTCTTTATTTTTTGAAATCTCAAGGGACCCTTCCTCAATTATCATACACTAAAACACTTGAACTAAATGGTGTAGCAGAACGCAAACACCGTCATATTGTGGAAATTGCTCGTTCTTTACCTTCTCATCCTCAGTTCCTCGTACCTTTTGGGGAGAGTCTGTTCACACTTCTACATATATCATAAATTATATTCCTTCTTTAGTCACTAACGGGATATCCCCCTTGAACGCCTTTATCAGACTCCTCCTGACTACTCAGAAACTTTGAGTCTTTGGCTCCACCTGTTTTCTTCTTCTCCCCAATAGAGAACAAGAAAAACTCAAAAAGAAAATGACCATGTGTCTTTTTAGGCTACTGTATTCAACAAAAAAGTTATAGATGTTATGATCCATCATCTCAAAAACTTTATTTCTCTCGGCATATTACTTTTTGGGAGAAGATACCCTTTTACTCAGTCCCCAAATATCAAATAGATGTCTCTGATTCATGTCAATTTTATGACCCTTTTATTGATTCACCACTGGAAAGTTCTAAACAAACACCACCACAAACTCCTACAACATAATATACTGAGCCTACCATAGCACCACCATCAGACCATCCTGCCCAATGTTTTGAAATCATCTCTTTGGAGGATAATCCAATAGTTGCTGAGCTAGTCTCTCTAAAAACTGATCCAGTCCCATCAATTTAAACTCGACATGTTCGTGATAAATAACAACCTGATTAACTAATAGATTATCACTGTTATATGTCTGCTCTTTTATCCCTTCATGAACAAACAACCATCGTGAGGCCTCTTCTGACCCACTTTGGCAACAAGCCATTGTAGAAAAGCTAACTGCTCTACAAGATACTAATACCTGGGATCTTGTGGATCTTCCTCCTGGTAAATATGTTGTACGATGTAAATGGATTTACAAGATAAAAACAAAATCTCATGGTTCTGTTGATCGATATAAGGCTTGTCTAGTTGCAAAAGGTTTCACCCAAGAATATTGTATTGATTATGAAGAAACTTTTGCCCAAATTGCTCATATGACTACCATACGAACGTTGAATGCAGTTGCTTCTATTCGTCAATGGAAATTATATTCGTCAATAGAAATTATATCAAATGGATGTCAAAAAAGTATTTCTTCATAGAGACCTACAAGAAAAAGTTTATATAAAACCACCCCCGGTCTCCTACACTCTCCTCATCAGGTTTGTAAACTTCGTCGTGCTTTATACAGTCTCAAGAAAGCCACTCGTGCTTGGTTTGAAAATTTTTGCATTGACATACTTAATTATGATTTAACCCAGAGTACACATGATTATGCTATGTTCTTCCGCTCATCTAGTGAAGGCATTGTTATTCTTGTCATATACGTAGATGATATGGTCATTACAGATAATGATTTAAAAGATATTCATGCTTTAAAGTTACACCTGAGCACCTGTTTTGAGATGAAAGATTTAGGTACTCTCTGTTACTTTATTGGGATTGAGGTTGATCACTCTTCTAATGATTATTTTCTTTCCCAAGTAAAGTATGCATCCGAAATACTTCTTCGTGCATGTTTAACTGATACTAAAACTGCATATACTCCTCTTGTATTGAATGTCAAGCTTCATGCATCTGACGACACCATGCTCTCTGATCCTACTATGTACCGTCAGGTTGTAAGCAGTCTTAATTATCTCACTATCAATAGACCAGATTTCAGTCTTGCAATTCATATAGTGAGTCAATTTATCTCTTCACCATGATCTGCTCATTATACAACTGTTCTTCGAATCTTGCGCTACTTGAAGGGAATTTTGTATCAAGGATTACACTTCTCCTCTACCTCCATGCTTACTCTTCGTGCATATTCTGATTCTGACTGGGCTGGAGATGTTACAGGTCGTCGCTTTACCACTAATTTTTGCATATTCCTTGGAGATTCACTTATTTCTTGGAAAAACAAGAAGTAAACAGTAGTTGGCCGCTTAAGTTCTGAAGCTGAATATAGAGCTCTCGCACACAGTACAACCGATATTATTTGGTTTCGCTGGCTTCTTCAAGACATGGCGTTGATCTTTCATCATCTACTACTCTTTTTTGTGACAGCAAGAGTGCTATCCTAATAGCTCATAATGGTATCTTCATGAACGCACAAAACACATTGAAGTTGACTGCCATTTCGTTAGGAATAATTTTACAAAAAAGACAATCCACCTACTCTACATTTCTTCGGAATCTCAAATTGCAGACTTTTTTACGAAGTCATATCCTTTGGCAAGGTTCAATTTTCTAGTATCCAAACTCCATATGTTTTCTAAACCATCTTGAGTTTCAAGAGGGGTGTTAAAGAAATGACTCAGTCACAGCTGTGTAGCCGTCTATACATTCCTACCTAGGAGACATTCCTATATAGGAGTTTTTTTTACCTTCTTTAGAATTATGCAAATGTACATATTTTTCATTCTATTATGTAAATAGAGGCCAACTCCTAATGAATAACATACAAGAAATTATTCCAATCGATTTTGTTAACATATCTGAGACTGATAGAATGAGGCTTGCATGTGTTCTCTTCTTCTCCATGTCCAGTCCAGTAGCATTCGTAGCTAACTAGAATTCTTCGAACATTTTTTGGGCTCAATTATTAGTTTGGGCCAGTCTTCTTGGATGGACCGGCCCACTAGATTTCTCTGGACATCATCAGTCCCAGTGTCCATTAACACTATTAAAGTTTTCTTCCGTCATTGTTAGTCTCCTTTGTTTGGATTTTTTTTCTATCATTTTGACACCTCTCGACTCGAGAACAAAATAATAATAATAATAATAATAATAATAATAATAATATAATAAAGACAAAACTATTATTAAATCTAAACTAGGAAAAAGAAAAATAAGGAAAATAAGGACATCACTACTTTGACACCAAATATGAACTAGCAATCGATTCATGCAAATATATATATATATATATATATATATATATATATAACAATACTGTAGGAGGCAAACTGGAGAAAAGAAAACCACGAGAAAAAAACGACATCACTACTAAGAAGTTATCTGGGAATTATTATCAAACCATATATGTGGAACAGTGCAATACCAAATTTCTCCTTTTTGTTACTCGTTCTTATCTACAACCTCAAGCCAAGTCTTATATGATGAATGAAGCTGTCCTCCAAGTCTCATTCTTATCTACAACCTCTATTATGTAAGAAATGCACCATAAGCCTACTGGTTTATCCAAAGCATAGAAAATAGCTTTATTACTCTTTTTCTTTTATTTTTTACTTGGAAGTCGTGCAAGTGCATGGCATATATATATATATATATATATATATATATATATATATATATATATATATATATATATATATATATATATAATGTTTTAAATATATACTTACATGACAAATTTATTTGAAATAGGATGAAATAAATTTAGTTTTGAGATGCTAAACATAGATTGTAATTAGAAATATTTAATTATTAATGGTGAGTAATTATATTAGTTGGGAGGTGTATAATTTATATGTTTACCTCTAGTCAATTTGAACATATTTTGATCTATACTACTATTTAATAGAAAAAGTTAGACCTACACCGTGGAAGTTTTTGTTACAAAGATATCCGTACCAATATTTACTAATTAAATTGTTCACTAAATTTAACATGGATAGTTAAGTAATTTATGTATAGAAAAAAATTTAACAGGGGGATGTTGATTGCTCTTTCCAAGTAGTAAATGTTAGAAATAATTCGAATTCATACCAAAATCAAATCCCTATTGTTATATGATTGTATATATATATATATATATATATATATATATATATATATATATATATATATATATATATATATATATATATATATATATATATATATGGGATTGTATATATCTCGAATTTATTTCATAAAGATCCATTCATTATGTGGTCCCTATTCCATATCCTGTTTTAATTAGGTAACTGCTGAATAATAGGAATATGGTTAATTTAGAAGATCTTTCCTACAATTAAGCAACTTTGATGGACGGTTGAGATTAGATCTATAGAGAAATTCGGCCCCTCTCTCTCCATATATATATATATATATATATATATATATATATATATATATATCCTAATTCCATCATTAGGATCAGCTTAAGAAACACAATTTATGAAATAGGTCAAGAGAGAGAGAGAGAGAGAGAGAGAGAGAGAGAGCGAATTTCACATCTCACTATGGATTCGGGTATGTTTATGATTTATAGTGACTAATTTTATGATCAAGATCCTATATCGATTTACATGTTTTAGGTTTACATGTTCGAATTAAGATTTGAATTAACATGTGGTATCAGGAATTCGTTAGATCATATTTTAGTTCTATGTATAAATAAATCAGATCTATTATCATGTTCCGCAATAGCATAGATTAATTTAATGTTTTGCTATTTAAATATTTATTATGATTATTTCACAGATAATATTTAGCTTAATCATTTTACAATCGGCATAATCTTGCTGAAGAATTTTTTTTTTAATGTGTTGTTTCGCTAATATCAATGATATATTCATATAGAATAATTATAGATATATTTTGTATATAGTTTGAACTACAATATTCATATTATATTTAGTTGATAATCACCATAGTGGTTTCAATTATGTACATGCATATTGTTGTATAACATTCATATTATTGGTTGGTATTCACCATAGTGGACTCAAATCATGTATTGAATGTTGGATTGAGTAATATCATCGTTGGTTTATTTACTTGCATCATGTGTTACCCACAGTTAGACCATGTAGTATTAGTAAAATAAACATAGCTCTCTCTCTCTCTCTCTCTCACACACACACACTCACTCTCTTCTCTTTCTCTCTGACTCTCGCTCTCTCTTACTCTCACTCTCATTCCTTCTTGCTCTCTCCCACCCACTCTATGCTCTCTCTCTATCCTTAACATTCTCTCTCTCTCGTTGTATTTTTTATTCCCACTCACTCTCTTTTTCTAACATTTACTCTGATTTTTTACTCTCACTCTCTCACTCTATGTAAAATTTTGAAAAAAAGACAGCGTCCGCCAACAGTGTTGGCGGAAAACACAACTGATGTACACATAGGCAGAAAAAAAATAAAAAAATTTAAAGTGGGGTGTTTATATTTTTAAATATTATATTTCTATCGTTAATTTTTTCGTCGTTAACAGACGTTAATAATAATAATAATAATAATAATAATAATAATCTGCCGTAAGAATATTACGTCTGCCGTCGAGCAGACTTCGAGCGGGCATAACTACTTGTTTCAAAATCGTTTTTTGTTAAACAATAAGTCGATTTGTATATTTTGGACGAGAGTAACACAAATCGTGTAGAAAAAAAAATTATCCGAAGCAAGACGCACATGTTACAGGCAAAAATATAAAATTTAAAACTTTAAAATATCATAACTTTTGACTGAGAGATCGAAACAAGCTCAAGTTTGTGCCAAAATGACCGTATTGAAAAGTACTACGGGATAAACAGTTTTATCGTTTGACGGACTTCTAAAATTTTTAGAATCGCAAAAAAAATGATGTTTCGACCTCAAAAGTTTACTTTTGGTCAAATTATTTTTAGAATATTTAAAATTTACTGTAATAAAATTAATTTATATTGGGTGTGGGGCCCATGGATTTAAAACGATGAGAGAGGAGAGGAGCGGGAACAGGGGAGAAGAGAGGGGAGGAGAGGAGAGAGGAGAGGAGCGGGAACAGAGAGGAGAGAGAGAGAGAGAGAGAGAGGAGAGAGAGAGAGAGAGAGAGAGAGTGGACGGGTGAGTGGGTGAGAGAGAGGAGAAGAGAGATGAGAGAGTGTGAGTGAGATAGAGAGGGGAAGAGAGAGTGTGAGGAGAGATGAGCGAAAAAATAATTAAATAGGAAAACGCTCCTAAGAAGGACGTTTTTTATAGGAAAAACGTCATTCCAATGGGTGTTTTTCTATTTAATTTTTTTTTTTTTTGGTTAACGGTTTTTTTTTTTTTTAACGGAGATGGACGACAAATTTTTATAAAAGCGTAAAACGTCCTTACAAAGAACGTTTTGGTACTTTTTTTTGTAATTTTTAAAATTTAATACTTTTGTAAAATTTTTATTATTTTTGATGCTCTGAACGAAATTTTCGGTTTATACAAACTTTTTCCGAATCAAAAATAACTCTTTCCCAAAATCCTACTCATTCTTCCGTCCTATCCGAATCTCGGACTAAATTTCAGTACTTTGGTCAAAGTCCGATCTGACTTGTAGTCTTTAACCTTGTTGATCCAGTCCATTACAGCCCGAATTTGACCAAACTCGGACTTGGCCAGCCTACTTCACACCTACTCTGTCCAAATACTTTAGAAACTATAGAGACCAATCATTAAGAAAAGTTGAGATGATTAATTGTGATTGGACTAGGCGCATTTCCATTGTATCTTTCAGTCCAAAAAGACTGCTGAAGTATGTTCCTTTCTCTTTGATTAAATTATGTGCTTGAAATAAAGGGGGGTGTAATTGTTGCGGTCGGGAAAGTTAGAATAGTATATCACCAATAAAACAAGGTAAAGGACTTCACAAGACCCACTCAACTATATGATCTTAATCTATAATATATAAAATAAAATAAAATAAATCAGTTTTATGATGAATATTTTTTTTTCAAATATATTTTTACATATAAATTTATCAATTAATATTATTTATTAAATTAATAAAAATAATAATATAATTAAATAATTTTTTTTTAAATAGTTTTAATAAAAATTAGAATAATTACAACTTTTAGGCTTTGCTAACAATGATGTATAAAATACATACAAAACACTTATATACTAGTATAAGATAAAACCCACAAAATATAAAATAATTAAATAAATAAAAGTAACTTTACACCTGAAAAATCTTAAGAGACTGAAAATATATATTCTCACTTTTTCATTTTTTTTTTTTTTCGATTCTTATCAAAATCATGAAGCATTGGATCATAGTTTGCTATAAATCGAAATGAATAATTTCTCGCATAGAACGAAGTCTAGTATCTCTAGCTACCAAATGGAAATCCCACTGATAAACTCCGAACAACCAGAAGTCTAGATCACTGCCACTTCTAACTTGGAATCTTTATTCTTGAAACAAAATTGCTATATGTTTTCGTAAGGCTCGGGCTTTTTCAAAATTCCGGCGTGCGAGAGCAAAGCCCAGAGATGGGTCAGGAACTCCCCACCTTTAGCGAGCGACGCCTCGTGGGTGCTCGAACGGCTCGTCGGAGCTATGTACAGCAGCAGCTCCGCCCAGACCTCCGCCAAGACCTTCCAGCGGGTCTCGTCGCTGTCGACGTTGCGGATCAAGAACTTCCCAAGCCTCGCGCCCTTGTCGACGACTGTAGTCGAGTCGTCGAACGGTTCTTCTTCTCCTTCTTCTTCTCCCACCACCTTCGTCAGCTCGCGATACTTGCTCTTCATTGAATCACAGCCCTTCAACGCGCTTGTCAGCTCACGAATCGTGTCGTCGAAGACGAACTCCACAGCAGGTGGATCGGACAGCATGTCTTGATTCGAAATTATCAAGTAGGCGCAGTACCTCGATAGGCTAGCAGCGACTTGGTGGTGTTCGAATGTCGAGCTCCTGCGTCCGTGTATCAGTAGCACCTCGGTAGCGATGTGCCAAGCGAGAATGGCTTCGATGTTGGTCCCGAACTCCTCCTGCGTCCACGCCAGGCCTCGAATAAGCCCGTTCCTCTCGAGCGCACATCTTCCCCTCGCCAGTCGATCGCCGTTCGACCTCAACGAGTCGACAACGGCTCTCCTGACCCCGTCGGGAAGTTTGATTGCGCGTTGCCTTCTCGCCCCTCGCTTCGTCTTCCCGACGAGACCCCACGTGAGCTTGTGCCCGAGGTTCCAAGGCTTGTAGTCGAAGGAGTCGAGGAGCGAGTACTGACCGATCCTCCCGTGCCACGCTCTTGTGATGCGGCAACGGCAGAGGATTCCGAGCAACCTCTCGAGAAGCACGAGTTTCCGAAGGAACGGCTTCTCCACGTACTTGCATATCAGCACCACCTTAGCCCAGTCGGAGAAGACGTAGGTGGCGATCTCCCACGCCTCCTTCGCTATCAGCACGAGCAGTAGAACGAGGGTGATGACCTTCCCCACATCCACGCCGTGCTCCACGTGCCGTAAGGCGCCCTCTCTCCATTTGAAGTGGATGAGTATCGCCGCGAGGAGCCAGGAGATGGCGCCGACCATGACGACCCGCACGATGCTGAAGACCGGGAAGCCTTTCGAGAAGATGATCGGGTACCTGCTGTAGAAGTGATCGGTAAGAAATTCCAATTCTACTTCGACCACTCTGAATAGCCTCTTGGAGGCGGCATCGTCGTCGTCTCCCGACCCCAGCAGTCCTTGGAGGATCAAATTGCGATGCTTCGGATGGTCCGGTAATTCCTCGTCTGTATTGTCCTTGTCGAACCTCCTCCTCAGTAGCTTGTACATGGCGAACGAGAGGCACAGATCCTTGAGCCTGCCGTCCTTGTCGCCGCCGCTCGGGCTCAGAAGCCTCCCGTCGCATTGCCATATCTTATCCAGCGTGATGAGCTTTTTCTCACGGATGGGCGTCAGCCTAATTTGGTAGCCTGGGATCGTCGGCTCTATCTTCTGCTTGTCTTCGCCCAGTACCAAGTACTTGAACCCTTTCATTTGTACGGGATCGGCCTCGCTCGGTTCGGACAGCGTGTGCTCGTACTTCATGTAGCTGGCGGTGAGCAGCGGGTTCTTGCCGAAGCTGTAGGACTCGGAGGCGTGCTCGTAGGAGATGATCCTGTGGAGGATCTTGGAAGTGTTGAGGCCCCAGAGGATCCATAGGGGATACTTGAACTTTGTTCCTCTCGTGGCGTTGAGATACGCCACCCAACAGGACTCCATCAGGTCCCGAAGCTCCCTCCGCCTCCGGTCCTGCGCCTGCTCCACGCCGTAGGCCGATATGTAGTCGTTGCTCTCCTTCAGGGTGGTCAGGAGCACCACCCAGACCTGCAGCAGCTCGTTCTTGATGTCGTAGGAGTTCTGGATCAGGCCGGTCGTGTAGGTGACGGTGGAGGCGCTGACGGTGTCGAGTATCAGGAGGAGGAGCTTCAGGACCGAGCTTCGAGAACGACGCCGGAACGACTCTAAGACGGACATTGTGAGGAGGATGGCCGCGGTCATGACCACCAAGCCCTCTATGCGGATGAGCTTCCCCATGGGCGTCTTCACGGCGCGGAGGAACTCCAGGATGGAGTTCAACATTGTTATCTGTGCTGTATTCTGCTCTGGTCGATAACAATTGTTACCAATTTAACGAGTGGAGAGGAGAGCTCATGTTGTAGCTTCGGAGAAATTATGCAATGACTTCAGTGAAGTTTTCTATGCTTGTAGCCTTCTATGCTTGTAGCCTGGGACTTCCTTAAGGCTTGTGATAAAGGTACTTCAAAGAACACTCTGGGCTGTCCATTTTTTAACTTCTAAAGATTATAAGTTTGTCACTCCTAAAACTTGCTTAGGGCTGTCCATACCAACCTATATAAGTAAAACCATTTCTCTTCTTTCTTTTTCACCTACAAATGAAGAATCAATCATTCTCTTCAAGTCCTAAAATCTAAACCTAACTTTGGAATTTGATTGCTGTGGTCCCAAGTGGAAGAAATTTCTGATTCAGTGATTCTCCAACGAATATTCTTTGTTAAATTCGGTATGTCTTCGATAACATACAATAAATAAGTTTTTGAAGCATTCGTTTGTCACCAAATTATTTAGTTTTATTCGACTATTGTAGGAGCGATGCACAAAATTTTCTTCGATGAAGAATTCGTATCATGCAATCCATTAAATATGCACTCCGCTCATTCCGAAGAACATGTCGGTTGTTCCGAAGCACCTACGGTACGCAAAATAACAACCCTATTTCGATAGTCAACAGTCATCGTGTAAGGACAGTATAAATTACGACAGTCTTATATAAATATAGGACTGTCATAAATTCGACAGTCCTATATGAGTATAGGACTGTCATAATTTCGACAGTACTATAGACTATGTGGACTGTCAAAATACTGACAGTCCTGAAGATAAAATGCTGAACAACGTATTTTCTTCAAGACTATAAATTTTTTGACAGTCTACTCAATACATTAGTCTGTACAAATTGTGATAGTCATAATTTGGACTGCCAATTATTTGAAGTTATTAATTTTTATATTATTTTATATTGGTTATAGTACCAACCTTGTACAGATGCTGTGGTACATCCTGCTATTGGGGTTGATGTGGAGAATGTATTCTCAACGGATATTCGATTTGCATCACATGAAGAAGCATTAGATTGGTGCAGAGAAGTTGGAAGACGACATAACATAGTCATTGTCATTGCAAGATTGATCAGATCTCGGCCGGGCCAAAAATATTTAGAGCTGGGTTGCGGAAGAGGAGGTGTGTTCAGGCACCATCGGAAAAAAAAAAATGCCGTTGAAAAAAATAATTCCTAAGAAAAACGTTGGGACGAGAAAATATGGTTGTCCATTTAAGGTATTGATTGTAAATGTAGAAGATGTGAAGTGGATAGTCGAAGTTAAAAATGGAATACACAATCATCCTATTCCAGAGACACTTGCGGGTCATGTCTACGTGGCACGGTTGAACAATGATGAGAGAAAGTTGGTTGAAGAATTGTTTCTTTCCGGAGTTGCACCCAAACAAATTTATTCTGCCATGCGACAAAAAGAAGATAAAAATAAGTCAACCATGAGGACGATCTATAATAATTTAACGAGAGCAAAATGTAATAGTATGAAAGGAAGAATGGCGATGCAGCAAGTATTGAAGTTGCTTGGCGAGCATCACTATGTGGAGTACCATAGAGACATCCACAAAATGATAAATTTGTTTCATTATTTTGGGCTCATCCTAATTGTACACACTTGGCTAAGTCCTTCTCAGACGTATTGGTCCTTAATTGTACAAATAAGACTAACAAGTTCAAGATGCCTCTTTTTCACATTGTTGGGTTTATGTCTACGGGGAAAACATTTTCAGTCACTTTTTATTTTATGAAGACTGAGACAGTTGAGGATTATACTTGGACATTGAGAAAACTATAATCCCTTTACACATGATACAAAGAGCCCTCTGTTCTTGTTAACGACAGAGAATATGCGCTGATAAATGCTATAGATATTGTATTTCCTCATGTGCATAGACTACTATGCACTTGACATATAAATCAAAATATCCAAGCTCAATGCAAGAGAAAATTTAAAAATGTGGACGGTAAAATTGACATGCTTCACTTCGAATAATTCTACAGTGATTGGAGTCTTGTATGGCGAGCAAGTACTACAGACAGCTATGACACAGCATGGTACATGTTCCAACAAAAGTGGGAGACGAGTAACCCGACATGCATATCTTATATCAAAGATACTTGGCTAGAACCACATACAGAATAATTCGTCTTAGCATGGACGAACATGGTAAAGTATTATGGAACAATCACTACGAATCGGGTCGAAGGATCACACTCAAGTTTAAAAAGATATCTACGGTCATCGGTCGATAATTTTGTCTCCGTTTGGTAATCGATTCATTTGATGATTATTTCCACGGTGAACGAGATTGTAACATCATTTGAGAAGAGCCTCAATATTGTAAAGCATGAATACAAGCATGAACACCTCTTGGATGCTTTAATCCATGTAATATCTCACAAGGCCTTGGGCTTATTGTTTGAGGAGATTGGTAGGTCAAAGTTCGTTGGTTATGATCCCGAAATTTACGGTTGTTCGTATCGACATTCACTCGGCTTTCCTTGTACACATGAGATTAACGAATATCACCATCAATCTATACCTATTCCAATAAATATTGTTGATCAACGTTGGAGACAGTTGTTGATTATGCCGACGGTGAAAGTTCACGATAATTTTTTTTTTTGCCACAAGTAAAACTCTTTCACGCAAGGTGGTGTGTCGCATCAGAACCGGAGAGAAAATCCATTAAAGTTAAAATCCAAAAAATTGCAGTCCCGACAATAACTCGATTGCAAGAGCCATCTATTGTTCGAGCTCCTAAGGGAAGGCAACACTCTAGAATCAGTAGAGCACAAAAAAGAGAGGTGGAGTCAACTAAAAGAGATCTATCCTTGTTTGAACATATTGAACGCAATTTAGAGCAAGTTGAGTCAAAGTCGGTTATCGAAAGTGTGGTATTTTCGAAGAGAAAGAGTAAGCTTACTATTCGAAGGGGGAAGAAACAGAAAATGAATGATGCAGTCATGGGCGAGGGTTTTGATAACTTCTCTGATTCATATAGTCTATACATTCAAAATTTTCTACCTGAGATACGGGATTTCATTTGGTCTATTGTTGATGCTCCTAAGGATGGCCAATGTGGATTTTATGTACTCGCAAGACATCTTGGCTATTCAGTTGAAGTAGGATGGAGACAGGTTAGGAAAGAGTTGTACGAGAAGTTGGAGTCTCGTTTACCCTTCTATAGGCAGATACTCAGCGAAGAAATTATTAAAGATTTATTGGCAAGCATACCTTGTACTAACACAATTACCGAACCAGACCATTACATGGATGTCCCGCATGCTGCATACGTATTCTCTAATAGGTTGTCACGACCCGCACCCAAAAAATCGGACATGAGTCGTGGGTACGTCCAGCCTACGACGCAGCATCGGCGGTAGAACGCTGTCTAGGTCAACTATCTAGATAACTCACAAAAAATCGGCCATGACCTCTCCAAAAGGAGAGCAACCACACAATCAAAGTATAAACCTGTCAAGATCTCAACTCCAAACGGAGGAGCAATATCATAATGATAATCACAATATACTCAATCACGAATCTAAGCACGATAAGATATCAAGGAAGTCTAACAACTATAAAGTCTAACCAACAACAACAACTACAACATCAATAATAATAATACATCATCCAAATCATCCAAAATAATATACAATACAAGGTCTCAATCCAAAATCGGAGACAAATCCGGTACTAAAAGCTAATAAAAACAACAACAAAGTCTCAGTGTGTCACGCCCCAATCTCCCGCAAGCTCGATAGTCCCCGCTGAACGTGAATCACCACGTTTACAGCTCTCCCGCAGGACAATCGTTTTCATCGGGACGTGATGCCGTACGAGCCTGGAGTTGCGTCCGTATAAGGCGATGTTGTCAAACACCAAATGTTATCATTGAAATAACCAAGTTGCAGCGGAAGTCAAGAATTGTGTACCAAGCACACAATCAGAGTAATATGCAGCGAAGCTCACGATAGGGTCCAAATGAAATGCCCCGAAGGCAATGCCACAAAGGCGATGCCACGGAGACGATGAAATGCTCTTGCTCTTTTCTCTAGCCCACAAAGGTACTTACAGTTCATACATCATGTCTCGTATATCCAAGCAGCGCCACTACGCCTGTGTACCTAAAATATTGCCCACAAACGTGGGTCAGTACACAACCGTACTGGTGAGCGAGGTAACCCACTCGCCTAAGCCGACACTAAGTAAAATAGTGAATGCAAACAGTTAAATGGTGATCTTTCTAGTTTGAATCCTAGATTCATTTCATGGCATATGGATGACATGTTAAGAAAAGCAGTAAAGCAGTTTAAGCATGCAAGCATTCAACTCAAACCAATCGACAAGCAAATATATAGCAACCCGAAGTAAACTAGCATGCAACCGTCCTGCTCAAGTCCAAGCAACACGATAACATATCGAACCATTCCCATGCCTCGTCCATCCTCAACCAACATTTACAATCCAAATCTCACAGTGCACACTCTTGCCGAGGCAAGGTGGCCGCGCCTACACGAAAGCCAAACCAACAAAAGAAAAGCAAGCCAACACTATACTATATGAAGTCACTGGCCAAGCCATAAAGGACTTTGATCGGACTGATCAAATACGGTTCTCCTCAAAACAGCGCTAAGTAGCTAACCCACCTGGATCGATTCCAACCGCTGGCACCGCGCCCAAGACGCGTTACCCAATTGTCTCCTCCATGGCCGAACGGTCCCGGTGCCCCGGAGCCTTTCCGTTCGAGGAGACCAAACCCTGTGCAATACAGGTTGTCCGTGACATGCAGACACCAAGTAGGTATGACGAGAGGATCGAACATTCTCGCCCCACCAAGTGATCCTAGACTCGTTCCACCAATAATCCAACCAAAACATCCATAACCATTCTTCCAACATATAGCCCAAGGCACCAAATCCCAAGTATTTCCATAGGCACAATGCCTCTTCTCAATACAGTGTTTCCAATGGTGCAACACCCATGCTCAAAGCTAACCCATGGCACAATGCCGTATTCAGTGACACAATGCCCCATTCGTGGCACAATGCCCCATCAAGCGGCACAACACCCTTGCCGATGCAGTTGTTCGGTTTCGAACCACAACTGCTCGCTTTGCAAGACAAAGCGACCAAGTGATACTCGTACACGGATGCACGCTCGCTCACCCAGATTTTCGATATTCCCAAGGCATCAATGACTCATTCCAGCTATCCAAGCATAATCCCAATCAATCAACCAACTGCCTCAAATGCATAATCCAACTCTAGCTCCAACTATCCAACGCGTAAACCAAATCAAGCCACAATCCTACCAAGCCAACGACGTCCACTCTATGCACGCCACAGTGTAGTGATTTCCAATGTTTCAATCTAAGTGTTCAAGCCTTTACGTGTTTTCCATATTATTAGGCATGAAGTAGTAGAGGAGAAGGAAAAGAGCCCACTCACAATGTTTGATCCCGTTAGGCATCCTGTCCTGCCGATATGGCCAATCCCTTGAACCCGTGGTCCGATGCAAGCGCGATCTACTCAACTGGTATGACCGTGCGAGCAGACCGTGCTCTACAAATCATCCGACCGATCGGACTAAGGAAGATGGCATTATCATTCCAATCCAGCTATCTCAGTACTGCTCTGAACGAATACCTGATTTCTATCGAACCCGCTAGCCATCTGCACACGAAACAACTCAATCAATACTTATTCCCAAAATCCAACAAATCAAATGTAACCAGCATTTGTTTCATTCAATCCGACTCAGCGTAACGCACCATGCGGTTGCGGGCGTTACATAATATACCACTTAGAATCAGGTTCGTCCACGAACCGTGCTGGTACTCATTCCTATCACATGCCACAATCCAATTTCATGGATCTGCTCTATGCAACTCACATATTCACGATTTCTGACTCAACATCTCGCTCTGCTGAACGCTCGTACAAATTCTATGAATTCCCACATCCTCCTTGCAGCTCAATACGAATTCTTCGTATCGCTTAGTTTTGGATTGTACACATATTTAAGACGTCCCTAAAATACATGCATTTCAGCCGAGCTTTGCGATAGCGAATTTGGACAAGTTATAAGGGTATCTTTATGTTCGAGGCATCCACTTGCTTTACTCCCAATTGAACCAAATTTCGATTTCCATTCCAACATATTCACTTGAGCACTATTCTCAAATATGAAGATTTTCCACTGACTCAATCAGTTCGTGTTCTAACTCAATCCATCCAACTATTTCTGAAACCGCACTAGCAACATCTCCAAATATATCTCATGTACCGAACGATCATCACAACTGATACTACCCCAGCTAGGCGACTTACCCAAATATCAACTTTGCTCTCATCAGCTCAACCAAACACTTCTTCCTCAATCTCAATACCTCGCTGGGTGAACATCTATATTGAGGTTCGTGTGATCCACGAAGATCTCGCCGCCACGCCAAAGGGATAGTGTCGCCATAATTTCAACGTGGACACACTCGCCACAATTCCTAGGTTGCGCATGGAATAGTTCTTCGCGCTGCTTCCACTGCCTCGAAGCATAGGATATCACCTTTGCCTTCTGAACGAGCACGCTTCCCAGACTAAGTTCCGAGACATCTTATAAATCTGAGGCAAATCTGTCCCTTCCAGTATTCGCAAGGATTTGATTCGAACGAGCCGCTGCTTTAACTTCACGAGCTAGTTTCACAGTCGTCAATTCATATGAATGCTATTTCCTTCCAGGGCACGATGAGTCAGAGGCGATGCCATTGATAAAAATTTGCGACTCTGAATCTTATCAGTTGACAAGGCTACTTCCACCATCGCTTCGATCTTCTGGCTGCATCTTTAGCTGAAGGCTATCCCAAGGATCTCTCAAATCCAACACTCAGTCAATAAGCCAAATCTTATCGCTCACATCTGCCCTCGACGCATTCCCAAATATGCCGCCTCAAGGGTCGTTCTATGGGTCTACCATATTCAATCTCTGATCTGGCGGGCGAATCGCTAGGATCAGCTGTCCCGAAGCTACGCTCGATAATTATAATCATCACGATGGACAGTTACTAAGAACCATGCTATATCTCATCTGCAAATCTGAATCAAAATCCAGCCATTCCATCCGAACGAACTTCCAAATTCGAGAACCGCGCTCGTTGAAACCGTCTTCCATCAATCCGTCGTTCTGCCCTGAATCCATCAAATTTTCTGAACTGCCATGTTCGTCTTCTCGCACTACCACTGCAATGATTTTCGAAACCAAAGACTTGCTCCAATTCTTATCCGTTTGCCGCGTTCCACAATGCACGTCCAACTTGCTCTAGCAACACAGTGATTTGCTCTGACGTTGCTCCCACATTTAGCTATCTTCAAAAGTCTGTCTGCCACAATCTTTTGCCTTTAGTTGTTGCCATAATCCGTTCACGTCTTCTGGAGAATCCGTTTACCATCATTGCACCGTTTCACAAAATTCTACTTTCGCTAAACCTGAGTCGACTTCTCGAGCAGCAATATTCAAAATCTTCCAAGTTTGTGTGAATCCATCTAATTGTCCCTCCAAACCAAATCGTGTTTCATTACTCAACCAACAGCTCAAATGTGTTGCCCAAAATCGTAGTCCGTGCTCGCTATCCTTCAATTAGCCAATCGCTTCGCTCAAGCGTCTCCCAACTGTTCATTCTGATCTCGTCCATCTTGTCAAGTCCAACGATACTTCCATTTGCACCAGTCCGTTCTCGATATACTCGACTCAATATTTGCTTGCTCCAACCAACATGTATTCTCGATACCTTGCTCAATATGTGGTATCCCATATACCACTCCGAATCAAGTCGCTACTCGCATTACGATTTTATGAACTGATCCAAGATCCGTTCGAACCATCTCTTATGCGAGATCATGCCTTGCCCAACTTCAGTCTGACACAAAAACCCAACCAACAAGTGAACCATCTTACTCTTACTCTTTCCATCAATCTCGCTAGGCAACTTATGCTATATTCCATTCTCAATGCTTCCAGCTATTCTCAAAGCCGTCTGATACTTTTGCAACACGAGCAATTGTGCAACGATTGTCTTCCAAATATTCTAACCCAATACCCAATGGTTCCACACATTTGCTGTACGAGCAACTCGTGCAAACTTATCCTGATATTCCCAAGCCAAACTCAAATATGCTCAACCGATGCGCCACAGCCAAAATTCCAACTTCTATCCAACACAGTCGCTAGACGAGCAACTCGTGCAACGATCCATTCTCAAATCCAATGCTTCTACTCACAACATGCTGCATAACCAATCTCGTCAGCCAACCAACTGATCCACAGATACAATCAGAAACTCCCGAACGACAAGCCAAGCCAACCCAATGAAAGCTCTCAACTTGTTGCACAAATGCAACAACGCCAACCAACTTGCTGCACGAATGCAATAACGCCTAACGAGGCTAAGCGATCCTATGAAAACCAACCAAGGCAACACAACCAAGAACAACATGCAGCTACAACCAGCAATATACAGACTTATTGCTTGAAACATCCAATGCGACACCGAGTAGAGTCAAGAGCTAGACGACACGCGGAAGCTATTTTAGAGTTTGTGATGAAGCGAAGGACCAAGTCCGAGAAAATGAACCGGGCGCTCTGATACCAATTTGTCACGCCCCAATCTCCCGCAAGCTCGATAGTCCCCGCTGAACGTGAATCACCACGTTTACAGCTCTCCCGCAGGACAATCGTTCTCATCGGGACGTGAGGCCATACGAGCCTGGAGTTGCACCCGTACAAGGCGATATTGTCAAACACCAAATGTTATCATTGAAACAACCAAGTTGCAGCGGAAGTCAAGTATTGTGTACCAAGCACACAATCAGAGTAATACGCAGCGAAGCTCACGATAGGGTCCAAATGAAATGCCCCGAAGGCAATGCCACAAAGGCGATGCCACGGAGACGATGAAATGCTCTTACTCTTTTCTCTAGCCCACAAAGGTACTTACAGTTCATACATCATGTCTCGTATATCCAAGCAGCGCCACTATGCCTGTGTACCTGAAATATTGCCCACAAACGTGGGTCAGTACACAACCGTACTGGTGAGCGGGGTAACCCACTCGCCTAAGCCGACACTAAGTAAAATAGTGAATGCAAACAGTTAAATGGTGATCTTTCTAGTTTGAATCCTAGATTCATTTTATGGCATATGGATGACATGTTAAGGAAAGCAGTAAAGCAGTTTAAGCATGCAAGCATTCAACTCAAACCAATCGACAAGCAAATATATAGCAACCCGAAGTAAACTAGCATGCAACCGTCCTGCTCAAGTCCAAGCAACACGATAACATATCGAACCATTCCCATGCCTCGTCCATCCTCAACCAACATTTACAATCCAAATCTCACAGTGCACACTCTTGCCGAGGCAAGGTGGCCGTGCCTACACGAAAGCCAAACCAACAAAAGAAAAGCAAGCCAACACTATACTATATGAAGTCACTGGCCAAGCCATAAAGGACTTTGATCGGACTGATCAAATGCGGTTCTCCTCAAAACAGCGCTAAGTAGCTAACCCACCTGGATCGATTCCAACCGCTGGCACCGCGCCCAAGACGCGTTACCCAATTGTCTCCTCCATGGCCGAATGGTCCCGGTGCCCCGAAGCCTTCCCGTTCGAGGAGACCAAACCCTGTGCAATACAGGTTGTCCGTGACATGCAGACACCAAGTAGGTATGACGAGAGGATCGAACATTCTCGCCCCACCAAGCGATCCTAGACTCGTTCCACCAATAATCCAACCAAAATATCCATAACCATTCTTCCAACATATAGCCCAAGGCACCAAATCCCAAGTATTTCCATAGGCACAATGCCTCTTCTCAATACAGTATTTCCAATGGTGCAACACTCATGCTCAAAGCTAACCCATGGCACAATGCCGTATTCAGTGACACAATGCCCCATTCGTGGCACAATGTCCCATCAAGCGGCACAACACCCTCGCCGATGCAGTTGTTCGATTTTGAACCACAACTGCTCGCTTTGCAAGACAAAGCGATCAAGTGATACTGGTACACGGATGCACGCTCGCTCACCCAGATTCCCGATATTCCCAAGGCATCAATGACTCATTCCAGCTATCCAAGCATAATCCCAATCAATCAACCAACTGCCTCAAATGCATAATCCAACTCTAGCTCCAACTATCCAACGCGTAAACCAAATCAAACCACAATCCTACCAAGCCAACGACGTCCACTCTATGCATGCCACAGTGTAGTGATTTCTAATGTTTCAATCCAAGTGTTCAAGCCTTTACGTGTTTTCCATATTATTAGGCATGAGGGAGTAGAGTAGAAGGGAAAGAGCCTACTCACAATGTTTGATCCCGTTAGGCATCCTGTCCTGCCGATACGGCCAATCCCTTAAACCCGTGGTCCGATGCAAGCGCGATCTACTCAACTGGTATGACCGTGCGAGCAGGCCGTGCTCTAAAAATCATCCGACCGATTGGACTAAGGAAGATGGCATTATCATTCCAATCCAGCTATCTCAGTACTGCTCTGAACGAACACCTGATTTCCATCGAACCCGCTAGCCATCTTTACACGAAATAACTCAATCAATACTTATTCCCAAAATCCAACAAATCAAATGTAACCAGTATTTGTTTTATTCAATCCGACTCAGCGTAACGCACCGTGCGGTTGCGGGCGTTACAAAGTGATCCCGGCTACTAACCCGAAAATCACCCCTAAACTAGAGGGTCCCTGTCTGCACCGTCGATAGGCTCAGGTCCATAAAACGTCGGACACCAATCTTCCGGATACTCTAAAAAAATATGTCCAGTCAGGACTGGAGCAAGTACATCTCTAACAGCAGTTCCATTTAAATGATAAAAACTATAAAACAGTTATAGCAAGTAGCAAGAAGAATGAAGCAAGTATGAAACAAGGAAATATGTATAACTGGTGCATAAAGGTAAAGATGCATGGAATATCAGAAACAAGATAGTAGTAACTGTAAGATACAAAAATCTAAACTAAGATCAAGTCCGTGCACATGAACATGTAGTGAGTCCAGCATGAAAAATATGTAGTGAGTCAAGTCCAGAAACATGTAAGTGAGACCAACAAGAATGCAAGTGAGTCCAGACTATAAAGAATAAACTCGGTGTCTTTGAAATACTTGTTTCGACATGTAAACGGCTAGGGGTAAGTACGGCTCACCGTGCACTGGGTGCGCGGCTGCTATCATTCCAGATTAGACCAGAGGGAGTGATTCTTGATGATGCCAGATAGGAATGTTTACATGTCTACTCGAGTATTTCCCCGCCCCGACTAATACAAGTGGATCCAAGACCCAACAAGCAAATCAAGATGAGTCCAGCCTGAACATGAATAATGCATGTATTGATGCCTGTAGGTGATGCCAGTAGTGATTCCAAAATAGAGGCCAGAAACATGAAATGTACGTGTCACAAGTAAATGAATCCAAAAATACCAGTCAGTGTCTCGTGTTGTGCCAGAATAATCATATGATACTATACTAGAAGCTGAATCATAATAATCATCAGATAATAAAAACTATCAGAGAATGTACTCGCCTGACGTCCTGAGCAACTGGCGATCCAAACTGGTGTCGCAAGGACCTATGCGAAAAACAAGGTTAAACAGGGTTCTAATGAGTTAAACAGATATAAAAATAACTAAAAAATAGGCTTCTAGGGTCGTTCTAGGTCAAACGGGTCAAACCGGTGAAATCTAGGTCAAAAAGTCAACTCTAGGTCCAAAAAGTCAACTCTGGGTCAAAACTAGGTCAAAAGTTGACTTTGGCGGTCAACCGAGTCAACTACGGTCAAGTCTGGGTCAAACTAGGGTGCTCCTGAAATTCTAGGTCAAACCGAGGTCATTAAGCTAGAAAACTCACAAACTCGCCTCCTTGAGATACCGGGATACCCTCGGTATCCGATACCTCAACCTACGCCATAAACCTCGCCTATACCCTCTAAAACCTATGCTAGCACGCGTAAATATATACACATAAGCATATAAAAATCACTCCAATACTATTCCTAGGCTATTGCTCAAAAACCCCGCTCGAAACCCAATACCTTGGTTATCTTAAGGTATTGAAATACCTCGGTATCTCAAGGTATTGAGATACCGCTCTAAACTCAACCCGACTACCCCTCTAGCTAACTAACTATGCATAAACATATATATCTAGCTATAATCTAGGCTAAAATATAGATATCTAATACATATAGGCATATACCTATATATATACCCAACATATCTCACATACCTTACATATATACCTTACCTTACACATACCTTACATATATATGTATCTACACCTATGTATCTATCTATCTAATCTAGCTATCTATCTATGTGATATCTAGCTATCTATCAACCTATCTAACTATCCAACTATTTATCTACCTATCTATGAATCTATCTATCTAGCTAGCTATATAACTATATATCTATCTATCTTTCTATTACCTATCTATCTATATGTCTATCTATCAATTTACCTATCTATTATCTATCTATCTATCTATCTATCTTATGCATCTATCTAGGTATCTAACTAGGTATCTAACTATCTAGTATCTATATATAGATACCTATTTACCTAGATACCTATTTACCTAGATACCTATCTACCTATTTGTCAATCTATCTAGCAAACTACCTATTTACCTATCTATCAACTATCTATCTATTTATCTATCTAACATATACCTATTTATCTATCTATGTATCTATCTAGCTAATTTAGCAATCGAATATCTACCTATCTATTTATCTAGCTATCTATGTATCTCCACATATCCATCAATCTATCTAACTATATACCTATTTATCTATTAAATCATAGATACCTATCTATCTATCTAATATATCTATACATCTAACTATGTATCTATATATTTACCCATCTTAGCTATCTAGATATCTATCTATCTTAGCTATCTAGATATCTATCTATCAATCTATATATCTATATCTAGCTATCTATATACAGAGCCCCCTCTCGCTACTGCGCTAAGCTAGGCCTCGCCACGCTTGCGCAAATGCCACGCCCTGCTGCCGCGCTTGCTGCTGGAGCTGCTGCTGCTGCTTCTGCTGCTGCCACGGCGCTGCCTCGCTCGAGCGAGCTGCTGCCGCGATGCTGCTGCGCGCTGGAACTGCTGCTGCTGCTGCTGCTGCTGTAGGCCGCGCTGTAGCGCCCGCGCGCTCTACTGCAGCCTGCTATTGATGCTTCTGCTGCTGCTGCGGCGCTGCCTCACTCGAGCGAGCTGCTGCCGCGGCGCTGCCTCGCTTTGCTGGCTGCTGCAGCGGCTGTGTGCAGTCCGCTGCCTCGCTCTGCTGCACCCAGACACAAGCACACACACACACACACACACACACGACCACACACACACAATCACACACACAAACACTCCTACATATATATATAAATACATATATACATATATACACACAAACTCATAATCATATATATATATATATCTATAAACACATACACACACATATATATATATATATATATATATATATATATATATATACATATCAACACACTCACACACACTCTTACACATCTACATATATATATATATATATATATATATATATATATATATATATATATATACACATAGGCATATACACACAAGCACATAGATATAAATACACACATATATATATAAATATATATACATAAACACACATACATATAAATATATACATATATATATATATATATATATATATAGACACATATACACTAACACAACACAACACAACACACAACAACACACAAACAACACGCCCCACTCACGCCCAACGACCCCGACACTCACCAACACCCTAAAATATATATAATATAACTCGAAAACTCTAGCACACACTCCCCGATACTAATCCAACGCGCACACAAGCCCGAAACGAGGAAACCAAGTCGAAATGGCCGTTCGGTTATTTCGACGAATACGTGGTGCGCGGTTCGGAAAACCTCCTGAAACGCACACCAAACGAACTCGGAATTGGCCCAAAATTTACCCACGCGCTCTAAACGATGCCTAGATCCTAGAAAAAGTGCTCCCGCGTCGATTCTAGGTCCGTGGCGGAAACGCGCACGCACTTAGAATCGGCGACGATGAAAAGCTCCAATTTCGCCCGAAACGCCCGTTTCTCCGCGACACGGCTTCCCGTGTCCAAACGGAGACACGCACTCACCCTCTAGACACCCGACAACGTCTACCTAGGTCTGTCTAACCTAGGGCATCACCCAAAATTGGGCCAAATTCGGATTCCACCCGAATTCGACACAAAACCTAATGTTAAAGTCTCTAAACTCAACCAAACTAGTTCCAACTTCCTCCCACGGGTAGCCTAAGGGTCTAGGAAGGTTCTAAACTATTAATTACACTATAAAAGAGTAATTACAAGGGGAAATTTAGGGTTTACCTCTTGGAAGTTGGAATCCCAAGCCAAAATCTCTAAAAAGCTCTAAATCCACCAACCCAAGCTTCCAAGCTCCCAAATCTATCTCCAATACCAAATCTAGGCTCTACCCACCTAGGTTGGGGAAAAAGTAGGGTTAGGGTTCAATTAAGAAGAAAAAATGGAAGAAAGAAGGAAGAAAATGGAAGAGAAACTCACCTTGAAGAAGAAGGAAGAAGAAAGAAGAAGTGGAGAAGAAGAAGAAGTGAAGAAGAAGAGTGGAATAAAGAAGAAGAACCAAGGGGGGAGAGGGCTGCTGTGTTCCACGGGTTGGGGGGGTAGGTAGAGGCTAGCCATGTAGAAATAAAGGGGTTTACAAGTTCCAAATTCCCAAAACGCCCCTACCTGACTTGGTTTTGGGTTTCGGGTTCCAAAAGCACTCAAACTAGCTCCAAATCTCTCCAACTAACCCACTAAAAATATAATAAATATTCTAAAACCCAAAAATAGGTCTCACAGGGGTGTGGTCTGGGTCGGACATGGGTCCACTAGGGTCTGACATGGGTCCAGGCTAGCCAAAATCCTAAAACAATCAATAAAAATATAATACAATCAATAATTAATTATAAATACAATTAATTAAAAATAATACACAATTAACTAAATTAAAATAAAAAAAATACCCGGCTCTGGAAATGGGGTGGTGACAAGCCTATCCTCCTTAGAAAATTTCATCCTCGAAATTTAAAGTCAATCACACTCCCTCTAGGTCAAACCCCCAACAATCACAGTCAAGAAATTCTACCTATACAACATACAAGATCAGGGTCCTACTGGTCGTGTTATCACAGTCTCAATCAGGGTTACTACACTATCTACCACAG
Source organism: Iris macrosiphon (assembly GCA_036927795.1). Taxonomy (NCBI): domain Eukaryota; kingdom Viridiplantae; phylum Streptophyta; class Magnoliopsida; order Asparagales; family Iridaceae; genus Iris; species Iris macrosiphon. The sequence continues at coordinate 181,930,489 of JAYESA010000009.1, forward strand.
CACAAAGAAAGTCTAACCGGTACTAATGAAGCACACCACAAGGAATGGAAAAGGACAGGAAGAAGAACAAAGAGACAGACCTGCTAACCCGATACCCGTAGCATCGGCCTCCTCGATCGTCAACGCATAAGCCCTGCCCTGCTGGGGTGTATCCCTCTGCTAGTGCGGGGCATGATGCTGTGCCACAGATGGCCTAGCTCCAACTCTCTGATCCTGTGCTCCACCCAATGGAGGTGCAGTGGGGCAATCTCGCATCTGGTGAGCAGCGGATCCACAGAACAAACACACCTTCAGCCTCCTCCTACAAATATCCCAAGTGTGTCCTGCCTCCTGCAGTAGGCACAAGTGGGCACCCTCTGATTCTGACCCTGCTGCGCTGCCTTCTGCACATAGGGACGCTTAGTTGGTCCCGCACTGCCACTCGCACTGCCTGAATCATCTCTGCCTCTCTTGGACTTGAGCTCCAAGTCATCCTCTGCTTTTTGAGCATCTCCTACTATCTGCTCAAAAGTCGCCTCGCGGTCGCTCCTGGTCAAAGACTTGACCGCCATGACCAAGCCCTTGCAAAACTTCCTCGCCTTAGCTGCCTCACTCAAGCCATCTACAAATCTTCCCAGACGGCAGAACTCCGCTGTGTACTCGTCCACCGTCATGCTCCCCTGGACGAGTGCCTCAAACTGGCTCTCCAAAGCATTGAGCGCCACATCTGGGAAAAACTTCTCTTTAAAAAGCCTCTTGAAAGCCTCCCAAGTAAGCCCTGGCGCCACAATCCTCGTATCTATGCGATACCATGTCGAGGCGAGGTCGAACATCTGACTGCCCACTGCCTCTATCTGCATACTGTCTGGAATCTGCGCCAGCCTGAAGATCCCCTTGATCTGCTCTATCCTGTCATCCGCATACAGGATCCCTTCTGTACCACGGAACTCCTTGGGCCGCATCCTCTGAAAGTCAATAATGCTGCCTGGCCTCGGATGCTGAATCTGATCTGCCTGTGGCTGAATCTGTGCCACCCTATCCACTGCCGTCATGGCCACCTGGTGGGCGTTCTCAATGTCCAGCCTCATCACATCCACCTGACGGTGTTGCGCATCCATCATCTCCCTGAAGAACGCAAACAACTGCGCGGCATCTACTGGAGCAGGAAGTGGTGGAGGAACCACCGGAACGACTGGGGTAGTCCTCGGATCGACAGGTGAAGGAGGATCCCCGAGAGAAGCAGATGCTCCCTCAACTGCAGGAGTGGTGAGTGGAGCGGTAGCAGCTATCAGAATACGAGCTGGACGAGAGGTAGCAGACCTCTCAGTAGCAACTGCTGGAACGGTATGACGAGATCGTGTCTTCGGAGGCATCCCGAACACAGATCAAAAGAATTCAATACGGCGCAAGATACGATATCATCAAAGAAGGACAGTAATATTTCAAAAGAAAGCAATTTCAGAAAAATTAGATTGGAATTATTCCTAGTCGTGATTGAGTACACTCTCATCCTAGATCCTAGATCCTATAGCAGGCTCGCAGCAGTACAACTAAGTTGTTGTACCACCACGACATCACACTAATTGCGAATCGAGACCTGCATGGGGCCGCCACCAAAAACGTGTCACGACCCGCACCCGGAAAATTAGGCATGAGTCATGGGTAAGTCCAGCCTACGCCGCAGCATCGGTGGTAGAACGCTGTCTAGGTCAACTATCTAGATAACTCACAAAAAATTGGCCATGACCTCTCCAAAAGGAGGGCAACCACACAATCAAAGTATAAACCTGTCAAGATCTCAACTCCAAACGGAGGAGCAATATCATAATGATAATCACAATATACTCAATCACGAATCTAAACACGATAAGATATCAAGGAAGTCTAACAACTATAAAGTCTAACCAACAACAACTACTACAACAACCACAACAACAATAATAATAATACATCATCCAAATTATCCAAAATAATATATAATACAAGGTCTCAATCCAAAACCGGAGACAAATCCGGTAATAAAAGCTAATAAAAATAACAACAAAGTCTCAGTGATCCCGGCTACCAACCCGGAAATTACCCCTAAACTAGAGGGTCCCTGTCTGCACCGTCGACAGGCTCAGGTCCATAAAATGTCGGACACCAATCCTCCGGATACTCTAAAAAAATATGTCCAGTCAGGACTGGAGCAAGTACATCTCTAACAGCAGTTCCATTTAAATGATAAAAACTATAAAACAGTTATAGCAAGTAGCAAGAAGAATGAAGCAAGTATGAAACAAGAAAATATGTATAACTGGTGCATAAAGGTAAAGATGCATGGAATATCAGAAACAAGATAGTAGTAACTGTAAGATACAAAAATCTAAACTAAGATCAAGTCCGTGCACATGAACGTGTAGTGAGTCCAGCATGAAAAATATGTAGTGAGTCAAGTCCAGAAACATGTAAGTGAGACCAACAAGAATGCAAGTGAGTCCAGACTATAAAGAATGAACTCGGTGTCTTTGAAATACTTGTTTCGACATGTAAACGGCTAGGGGTAAGTACGGCTCACCGTGCACTGGGTGCGCGGCTGCTATCATTCCAGATTAGACCAGAGGGAGTGATTCCTGATGATGCCAGATAAGAATATTTACATGTCTACTCGAGTATTTTCCTGCCCCGACTAATACAAGTGGATCCAAGACCCGACAAGCAAATCAAGATGAGTCCAGCCTGAACATGAATGATGCCTGTAGTGATGCCTGTAGGTGATGCCAGTAGTGATTCCAGAATAGAGGCCAGAAACATGAAATGTACATGTCGCAAGTAAATGAATCCAGAAATACCAGTCAGTATCTCGTGTTGTGCCAGAATAATCATATGATACTATACTAGAAGCTGAATCATAATAATCATCAGATAATGAAAACTATCAGAGAATGTACTCGCCTGACGTCCTGAGCAACTGGCGATCCGAACTGGTGTCGCAAGGACCTATACGAAAAGCAAGGTTAAACAGGGTTCTAATGAGTTAAACAGATATAAAAATAACTAAAAATAGGCTTCTAGGGTCGTTCTAGGTCAAACGGGTCAAACCGGTAAAATCTGGGTCAAAAAGTCAACTCTAGGTCCAAAAAGTCAACTCTGGGTCAAAACTAGGTCAAAAGTTGACTTTGGCGGTCAACCGAGTCAACTACGGTCAAGTCTGGGTCAAACTAGGGTGCTCCTGAAATTCTAGGTCAAACCGAGGTCATTAAGCTAGAAAACTCACAAACTCGCCTCCTTGAGATACCGGGATACCCTCGGTATCCGATACCTCAACCTACGCCATAAACCCTGCCTATACCCTCTAAAACATATGCTAGCACGCATAAATATATACACATAAGCATATAAAAATCACTCCAATACTATTCCTAGGCTATTGCTCAAAAATCTCGCTCGAAACCCAATACCTTGGTTATCTTAAGGTATTGAAATACCTCGGTATCTCAAGGTATTGAGATACCGCTCTAAACTCAACCCGACTACCCCTTTAGCTAACTAACTATGCATAAACATATATATCTAGCTATAATCTAGGCTAAAATATAGATATCTAATACATATAGGCATATACCTATATATATACCCAACATATCTCACATACCTTACATATATACCTTACCTTACACATACCTTACATATATATGTATCTATACCTATGTATCTATCTATCTAATCTAGCTATCTATCTATGTGATATCTAGCTATCTATCAACCTATCTAACTATCCAACTATTTATCTACCTATCTATGAATCTATCTATCTAGCTAGCTATATAACTATATATCTATCTATCTTTCTATTACCTATCTATCTATATGTCTATCTATCAATTTACCTATCTATTATCTATCTATCTATCTATCTATCTATCTTATGCATCTATCTAGGTATCTAACTATCTAGTATCTATATATAGATACCTATTTACCTAGATACCTATTTACCTAGATACCTATCTACCTATTTGTCAATCTATCTAGCAAACTACCTATTTACCTATCTATCAACTATCTATCTATTTATCTATCTAACATATACCTATTTATCTATCTATGTATCTATCTAGCTAATTTAGCTATCTAATATCTACCTATCTATTTATCTAGCTATCTATGTATCTCCACATATCTATCAATCTATCTAACTATATACCTATTTATCTATTAAACCATAGATACCTATCTATCTATCTCATATATCTATACATCTAACTATGTATCTATATATCTACCCATTTTAGCTATCTAGATATCTATCTATCTTAGCTATCTAGATATCTATCTATCAATCTATATATCTATATCTAGCTATCTATATACAGAGCCCCCTCTCGCTACTGCGCTAAGCTAGGCCTCGCCACACTTGCGCAAATGCCACGCCCTGCTGCCGCGCTTGCTGCTGGAGCTGCTGCTGCTGTTGCCGCGGCGCTGCCTCGCTCGAGCGAGCTAATGCCACGGCGCTGCCTCGCTCGAGCGAGCTGCTGCCGCGGCGCTGCTGCGCGCTGGAACTGCTGCTGCTGCTGCTGTAGGCCGCGCTGCAGCGAGCTGCTGCCACGCCGCTGCTGCGCCCGCGCGCTCTGCTGCAGCCTGCTGCTGATGCTTCTGCTGCTACCGCGGCGCTGCCTCGCTCGAGCGAGCTGCTGTCGCGGCGCTGCCTCGCTCTGCTGGCTGCTGCAGCGGCTGTGTACAGTCCGCTGCCTCGCTCTGCTGCACCCAGACACAAGCACACACACACACACACACACACACACACGACCACACACACACAATCACACACACAAACACTCCTACATATATATATAAATACATATATACATATATACACACAAACTCATAATCATATATATATATATATATATATATATATATATATATATATATATATATATATATACATATCAACACACTTACACACACTCATACACATCTACATATATATATATATATATATATATATATATACACATAGGCATATACACACAAGCACATAGATATAAATACACACATATATATATAAATATATATACATAAACACACACACATACATATAAATATATATATATATATATATATATATATATATATATATATATATATAGACACATATACACTAACACAACACAACACACAACAACACACAAACAACACGTCCCACTCACGCCCAACGACCCCGACACTCACCAACACCCTAAAATATATATAATATAACTCAAAAACTCTAGCACACACTCCCCGATACTAACCCAACGTGCGCACAAGCCCGAAACGAGAAAACCAAGTCAAAATGGTCGTTCGGTCATTTCGACGAACACGTGGTGCGCGGCTCGGAAAACCTCCTGAAACGCACACCAAACGAACTCGGAATCGGCCCAAAATTTACCCACGCACTCTAAACGATGCCTAGATCCTAGAAAAAGTGCTCCCGCATCGATTCTAGGTCCGTGGCGGAAACGCGCACGCACTTAGAATCGACGACGACGAAAAGCTCCAATTTTGCCCGAAATGCCCGTTTCTCCGCGACACGGCTTCCCGTGTCCAAACGGATACACGCACTCACCCTCTAGACACCCAACAACGTCTACCTAGGTCTGTCTAACCTAGGGCATTACCCAAAATTGGGCTAAATTTGGATTCCACCCGAATTCGACACAAAACCTAATGTTAAAGTCTCTAAACTCAACCAAACTACACCGATGCCACAGACTGAGAGGCCGACATCTGAGGAGACGCCTACCGCACAGCCAGAAGTTCTACTACAATCACCTCCACCTTATCCACCCCAGATACCACAGCTAGATGGACAGCTACAGATGCTACAGTTCCTTCAGACTATGATACAAGCACAGTGGCACCAGACAGAGACATTGAGGCAAAGCTTGATGGCAGTAATGGAGAGGACACCTGCCCCAGCACTCGCAGTACCCCCACCAGCCAAGACAGGTGGCACTGCTAGATGGTTCCGACAGATGGGACCAGATACATTCTCAGGCAATGAGACTACATAATAGATCTCCGATTGGATCACCAATACGGAAATACTACTAGAGGCATCGCAACTACACCCAAACCTTTGTATGACTACAGTGAGGGCCCAACTAAAAGGCAACATCCATCACTGGTAGGATTCCATTGAGCGCAGTATAGACAAGAACCAGACCTGGGAACAGTTCTTAGAGTACTTCAATACGAAGTATTTTCCAGCCACAGTTAGGAATGCCCTGTACTCCCAGTTTCTATATATAGAACAAAGGAATATGACTGTGGACGCATATGACGCAGAGTTCAGCCGTCTTAGCAGATTTGGTGCCGTCCTGATACCCAATAATCTCGAGAAAGCTCAGAGATTCCATCACGGCCTAAATTTTAAACTACAGAGGTATACCACCATACAGGTGAGGATTTCTTACGAGGAGGTTCTTGCAGAAGCAAGGATCTAGGAGGCCATTGCTAGAGGAGCTAGATGTCCCAGCACGACCACACCAGTCAGAGCCCAGCCCAGAGCAGGAGGACCGATCCGTCGACTCGGAGTGCAGACACAGCAAAGGATAGCACCATACCAGCAAAATGAGCTTCCATCTTACAACTGCTGCGGTAAGAAAGGACATTACCAGAAGGACTGCCGAAAGAGATTAGGAATATGCATGATTTATGGAGCGAGCCAGCACTATGCCCGAGATTGCCCACAGCGCAGAGACATAGCACCGCAGACAGGACAAAGGCCAGCAGCACCAGTTCCGAGGATACAACCGCCACCAGGAAGACAGCGCCCACCAGCCCCCGGAGGATTTTATAGGGGACCAACCTTGGCCCCACAGCAGGTACAGTTTGAGTGAGCTCGACAGCAGACCGGAGTACAGAGACAGGGACAGGCCTTTGCATTAGTAGCTACTGAGGAGGAAACAGAAGGAGAAGCAATCACAGGTACCATTTTAGTTGGCTCATTACCTGTGATTGCATTATTTGATTCTGGAGCTATATTATCACTTATATCTAGTAGATTTTTAGCGATGCATAGAGTAGCTACTTCCCCCTTGCCTAAGAGTTGGAAGCTTCTTACCGGAGGAGGAATTGTGCCGGTTACCAGCACTATTAGAACGTGCTCGATAGTTGTATGTGGTAGGGAGATGAGAGCGCGATTCTTGGTATTGCCCATGCTGTACTTTGATGTTGTGTTAGGCATGGACTGGTTAAGCCAGTATAACGCGGTACTGAACTGCCGGAAGGGTAGTGTTACTTTTAGACTGCTAGATCAATCGGAGTTCGAGTACATGCGAGGGACCGTCGAACAAGGAGTATGACAGATAGATGGAACTTTCATGGCTATGGAGATTGCATCCCCACAAATAGTTACAGAATTTGAGGATGTGTTTCCAGAAGAATTGCCAGGCTTGCCGCCAGATAGAGACGTAGAGTTCACCATTGAGCTAGTATCCGGAGCAGCACCGGTATCTTCTAATGTGTACCGATTGGCGAAGAAGGAGTTAGATGAGCTAAAGCTACAATTAGAGGAGTTACAGAGCAAGGGATTTATCCGTCCTAGTACATCACCCTGGGGAGCACCAGTGTTGTTTGTACCCAAGAAGGATGGAACAGTAAGCATGTGCATTGATTACAGAGCCCTTAATGCTTTGACTATCAAAGACAAGTACCCCCTGCCGCGGATTGACGATTTATTCGACCAGTTGACAGGAGTAGTGGTGTTCACAAAGATTGACTTGAGATTGGGTTATCATCAAGTGAAGGTGCGAAGAGAAGACATTCAAAAGACAACGTTCAGGACTAATTATGGTCACTACGAGTTCTTAGTGATGCCTTTTGGACTAACGAATGCACCTGCTATATTTATGAATTTGATGAACAGAGTATTCCACTAATACTTAGACCAGTTCATGGTAGTCTTCATCGATGATATTTTAGTGTATTCAAAGATCCATGAGGAGCACGAAGAACACTTGAGACGTGTTAGAAACCCTGAGGAGAGAGAGGCTTTATGCCAAGATAAGCAAATGTGAGTTCCTTCTGGACCTTGTCGCTTTTCTTGGACACGTTATCTCATTAGATGGCATTTCAGTAGATCCGACAAAGATTTTATCTGTAGAGACATGGCCAACCCCTACCAATGTCTCAGAGGTGAGAAGTTTCCTAGGGCTTGTCGAATATTACCGGAGGCTCATAGAGAACTTTACAAAGATAGCAGAGCCAATGACCCACCTAACCCATAAGGAGCAGGAGTTCACTTGGACAGAGGAGTGTCAGAAGGCATTCGACGAGCTGAAGAAGCGCTTGACTAAAGCACCCATCTTGACCGTACCTTCTGGACCCGGAGGATTCGTGATCTACAGCGATGCATTCGGGAAAGGATTAGGATGTGTCTTGATGCAACATGGAAATGTTGTAGCTTATGCTTTTAGACACTTGAGGACACATGAGAAGAACTATCCTACCCACGACTTGGAGCTTACCGCGATGATTTTTGCTTTGAAGCTTTGGAGGCACTATTTATATAGAGAAAGAGTGGAGATATTTACTAATCATAAGAGCCTAAAGTACATCTACACCCAGAAGGATCTGAACCAGAGACAGAGACGTTGGCTAGAGGTGATGATAGACTTCGAGATTGAGCTACAGTACCACCCAGGAAAGGCCAACGTAGTAGCTGACGCGTTAAGCAGAAGACCTATGGCATTCTTCCTGACTACCCAACAATATCTGTTGAGGGATCTAGAGCAGATGGGTATAGAGATTGTCATGCCCGGAATAGATAGACAGTTGTCGAGTTTTCAGTTACAATGGACATTGGTGTAGAGAATCAAGGCTGCTTTGCCACCAAATGCCAGATTTCAGAGGCTTAGACAGAGGACAGATGCTGGATTACAGACATGACTACTTATACATGAAGACGGAACCTTGAGATATGGAGACCGTCTCTATGTTCCAAATAGAGAACTTCGGCAAGATTTGATGACAGAGGCACACAGTTTGACCTACTCTATTCATCCAGGAGGTACGACGATGTACATGAACTTGAGACAGTACTACTGGGGGCATGGAATGAAGAGAGAAATAACACGTTTTATGGCCAAGTGCCTGGTGTATCAGCAAGTCAAGGCTGAGCATCAGAGATCTGCAGGATTGCTTTAACCACTACCTATACTGGAGTAGAAATGGGAACACATCACTATGGACTTTGTTATGGGCTTTCCGAGGAGTCCTAGTGGCTGCAATAAAGTATGGGTAATCGTGGATAGACTCACCAAATCCGCACACTTTTTACCTTTCAGAGTTGGGCAATCTATAGAGGTCTAAGTAGACATGTACATGTGGGACATTGTGCGCCTGAACAGAGTGCCAGTAAGTATCGTATCTGAAAGAGATACGAGATTCACATCTTACTTTTGGCGGAGTATGCAAGAGAGTCTCGGTACCCACCTAAAGTTTAGCACAGCATATCACCCACAAACAGATGGCCAGTCAGAGTACACCATTCAGACATTAGAAGACATGTTAAGAGTGTGCATGCTTGACTTCGGAGGATCATGGGAGGACCATTTGTATTTGATCGAGTTTTCCTACAACAACAGCTATCAAGCGAGCATCCAAATGGCTCCCTATAAAGCGTTATATGGAAGGAAGTATCGTTCCCCGGTATGCTGGAGCGATATAGGCGAGCGACAGATTCTCGGACCAGAGTTGGTTGTTCGTACAGTGGAGATGGCGAAAAAGATCTAAGGACACCTACGAGCAACACAAGATAGGCAGAAGCATTGGACGAATGTGCAGCGATGACCCTTAGAGTTTCAGGTTAGAGATTACATATTTCTAAAGATCTTGCCTACTCGAGGGACTATCATATTCTGAGGCCGAGGAAAGCTGAGTCCAAGGTACATCGGACCATTCGACGTATTAGAACGCGTCGGAGAGGTTGCTTACAGATTAGCCTTGCCGCAGACTTTGGAAGGAGTCTATGACATCTTCCATGTATCTCAGTTGAGGAGGTACATACCGGATCCGAGTCATGTGCTTGACCATTCTGAAATCACAGTCGCCCGAGCCTATCATACCAATAGGAGCCTATTGAGATCCTGGACAGGAGCGAGAAGGTACTGCGAGGTCAGACTATTCCCCTAGTTCGCGTTGCGTGGAGACATCATTCACCAGGCGAGTCGACCTGGGAACGCGAGAAGGATATTCGCCAGTGTTACCCCCACATATTCGAAGGACTAGGTTTGTGGTAGCAATTTAAATTCAGTCTTTAGTTCTTACCATACGTATATTTTAATTTCGAGGACGAAATGCTCTAAGGAGTGTAGATTGTAAACCCCCTCGACAATGTAGGATTTATTTAAATTGAGGAACAATCACAACCCAAAACCTAAGTACCCAAATTAGGGTATCAGTCTACACCAAGCCTGCTATGCCACGACTCTTGTGTACCACCCAAAAATCTAGTTCTATATATTTTTGCTGCATTAGGAATTACCTTGTTCAATTGTTAAATTAATTTAAATTATAGGCCAATGCCACCTCAAGAAGGACCTAGCCCAACCCACGTGCCCCCTTTCATGTGGACCAGCCCATTTCCATGAGTCCTGGCCAGCCCAAGACTCAAGACCAGTCTACAAACTCCACATATAAAGATATATATTCAACCTCAAAACCGTAAGTAATTACTATTCATTCATCTCCTCCAAAACCCTAGCCGACTCTGACTACACCCCCTCTCCCACCGCCGACCGCCTGTGCATCCGCCCGACCGCCTGTAAATCTGCCCCCAACTGCCTGTGCATCCTCCCCCAACCGCCTGTGCATCCTCCCCCGACCGCCTATTCATCTGCCCCCGACCGCCTGTGCATCCGCCCCCGACCGCCTGTGCTTCCGTAGAAGACCGCCTGTGCACCCCCACTCCCATCGCCGACCGCCTGTGCATTCGTCCCCGACCGCCTGTGCACCCTTCCCGACCGCCCCGACCGCCTGTGCATCCGCCCATGATCGCCTCGACCGCCTGTGCACCCTTCTCGACCGCCCACGACCGCCTGTGCATCCTTCCCGACCACCCGGGACGACGGCAGACCAACCCCGACCCCCACGGCTGGACCTCCATCCAGGTGCTGCGACCCCTGTCGTTCTGTTGTTGCTACTGCCGGAGTTGCCGCACGATGTCAGAGCCGCCGCCGAAGGCTGACGACGACTGGACAACACCCTCGACTATGACTGGGAAACACCCTTACTTCGTTGTATGATGTATAAATTGTAACAACCGCATCGTCGTGTCGGATGACGACACGATTAAGTCACCGTAAACCATGGGTATTAGTATGAATGTGTAAATAGATTTTATGGGGTCTATGACTATTAATTATCTTGACATAACGACCTATGCAGAGAACTTGTGTTCCACCTGAAAGCATAGTTGTAGACTTAGTATAAAATGCATGAAGAATAATATAGAGTAATTTAACAGGACGTAGTGTAGTTTCGTGAAACCATAAATGAGTGTTATTGACGTGAGTTGTACAATGACAGAGGATAGGGCACGCTTGCATCTTAGCTACGTGCACACGCGACCATGTAGTCTATCTACCGTGAACTTGCATCAATACCTAAAGGCAACGTCTTAGTCATGTATGTATTGTTTAGTGTCTGATGCTGGATTGCTGTATTATATTATGTTTAGGATCATTGGATCAGCCAGGAGATACTGCAGGATCCGGTTTTGGCATTCACAGCTCAAGGACTCAGGCAAGATACCTTGCCATATTTATTGTTTAAATTAATGCTGCATATGTTGTATGATATATTATTATTCTATTTCATATAATTGTGTGCGCTCGAAATTGATTCGGGTGCTATCGACGGATACGTCGATGATTTAGTATACTTGACCTAGTCACTAGCAGACTTACCCCAAGGGAAGATATTTTGATATCTTCCGAGACCTGGCACTCTTACACGTTTCACAGTGACATTCATATTAGGATGCGGGTCAGCGTATTCGACTAGCTATCGGTGCGTGTGACATTTATCACGGTTAGTACATAATCCCGGTTTATGTTTTATGTTAGTAGAGACTGGCACATAGATACGTGGTATGCACGTCGAGTATTCGATTTGCGTATTTACATTGGGAGGGGAGGACCACTAGTAGGCGTATGGGATACACCCATTGGAATCCGTAGTATCCGGAGGAGCCACGGATCCAATAATCTCCATTATTCAGATTCTCCGTTCTTCGGAGCAGTTTGGACGTATATATACTGGCATATTCCCCATTCTTTAGAGCGGTATGGACGTTATATTATTCAGATTCCCCGTTCTTTGGAGCGGTATGGACGTATATATACTTGCAAATTCCCCGTTCTTTGGAGCGGTATGGACGTTATGCCTACACCTACTCATACGTACCAAAGTTGTCCTCACATTGCATACACTTAGATGGTTAGCACACCCTTTATTGCATTTACTTTATTCAGTATGTATATATGTCATATTTCTATGTATTTTGTTATGTCCCTCTGAGGACCTGGTACCTTTCCAGATTTGGACGAGGCTTTCTACCCTATAGTATACGGACCCGGACAGAAGACGAGGTTAGCTACTGCAGAGGAGCTAGATGTGCTACCGTCAGAGTTCCCATGATCATTTGGTAGGCCTTCTGCATAGGATTGGGTGCATCATTATCCAATCAGCCGATGCCCTAGTTATTATCTTTTATTTATCATTTCAGTACTTTATTTTGTCATAGTAGTAGATTTGTTCCCACCAGACATTATTGGTTGTACTATGATATTTTGAGACTGGTGTTTATCTTGCAGCAGTTTATTTAATACTTCTTGCTTCTTATATTGTGGATGAGATAGTTTACCCGTTGATTGACTGTTATTGGACATGTTAGTATTTTAGGATAGCGTAGCACTCTTCGCAAAGATCCATTAAATTGGGATATCCTTGGAGATATGACATCTGGCTATTGCCACGTGGCCTAGTTTCGTGTATTTTGGGACTGGGGCATGACACAAGATGAATGCGTTGCCTCTTCTACTTAGAGCATCTGCCACTACATTTGCCTTGCCTGGATGGTACTGAATTACCATATCATAATCACCAAATAACTCTAGCCACCTCCTCTGTCTTATATTCAAGTCCTTTTGAGTAAATATGTTCTTCAAACTCTTGTGATCTGTAAATATCATCACCCGATCCTCATATAGGTAATGTATCCAGAACTTGAGAGAAAACACTACTGCTGCCAATTCTAAGTCATGTGTTGGATAATTCTTCTCATGATCTCGAAGCTGCCGAGAAGCATAAGCTATTACCCTTTCGTATTGCATCATTATACATCCAAGTTCTTTTCCCGATGCATCACGATAAACTATAAATTCTCCTGATCCTACTAGAAGTGTAAGGATCGGTGCTGATAATCATCTTCTCTTTCAACTTTATAAATGTTGCTTGCAACTCTGCTGTCGAAACAAACTGTACCTTATTGCAGGTTAGAAGAGTCATTAATCCATGCAAAGTCTGACATGAACCACTGGTAATATCCCGCTAATCCTAAGAAACTTCGCACATCTGCTATTGTCTTCGAGACTGGTCAATTCTCTACTGCTTCAACCTTCTTTGGGTCCACTGATACTCCTTCTTCTGAGAAGATGTCCCCCAATAATAACATGTGATCTAACCAGAATTCACACTTACTGAGTTTAGCATATAATTGATGCTTCCTTAGAACTTGCAACACTTATCGAAGATATTTTTCATGCTCTTCTTCATTGTTGGAGTAGACAAAACTGTTGTCTATGAATACAACTATAAATTGATATAAGTATGGCATGAAGATATGATTCATCAAATCCATGAATATTGCTGGTGCGTTAGTCAATACGAATGGCATAACTAAGAATTTGTAATACCCATATCGAGATTAAAATATTATCTTTGGTATATATTGCTCCCGGACTCACTTAATAATATCTTGATCGAAGGTCTATCTTGGAGAATACTTTTACTTCAATCAATTGATCGAACAAATCATTAATCCTAGGCAATAGATACTTGTTATTCACTGTTAAGGCATTCAACTGCCTATAGTCAATACACAACTGTGTTAACTCATCGTTCTTCTTTACTAGAAGTGCTGGTGCTCCACTAGCCCGAATAAACTTTTTCACCTTCAATTCTTCTAGGTGATGGTACAAGTGGTTAAGTTATATCGGTGATGTCTGATAGACTTGCTTGAAACTAGTTCTGCTCCTGGTTTTAACTCTATGCAGAACTTTACTTCTCTTACTAGGGTTAATCCGTATAGCGCTTCCGGAAATACATCAAGAATTTTTTAATTATTCTGGGAAATTGACCTTCAACTCTTGCTACTACTGTAATGCTACCTTCATGCTGACCCTTTACCGTTCTGTTGAAGATAAATTCTTTCTTGCCCAGGATATTAAACAAAACTCTACCCCTAAGGTAATCTATCGTCGCATGACTGTCTCTCAACCAGTCTATGCCTAAAATAATGTCAAAGTTACCCATAAGAAACTCGATGAACTTCGCAGGTCATGAATGCCCGCATGCTACGTTTGGACACGCTACACATACTCTACTAACTCCTACTAGTCTATTACCAGTGACTATATTCAGCCTCTCTGGCAATGCCACAAACTCCAATCTAATATGTGTTATAAATCGTGCACATAAAAATGAATAGGATACACCCGAATCAAATAATGCTATAGAAAAAAAGATGTAATAAGAATATAACCAGCCACCACGTCACCTGAGGCCAAGGCCTCCTCAAAAAATAGGGTAAAAGATTTCCTTTGGCCTTATGGTGCTTCTTGAATATGCATTTATGGCCTCCGCTGCCCATATTACTAATTCCTCTGCAGATTATATATCTAAGTTTGTGTCGACAATGGAAGCTGAGCCAATGGCCTGATCGCCAGTGCTTGTCCTCTGTTCTGAGTTGCTTCTGGTGCTAATAATGTTAACCGTTGTGCCGGTCCTTCAATTCGATGATCTAGACTACCATATCGTAGGCAAAGCCCTTATGCTGCCCTACACACATCTTTAGTATGTCCTCCCTTGCCACAATATGTACATCCGACTGGGGTTCCCAATTATTATTGCACTACTAGAATAGGCGGGTTTAGCGATATTTTTTAGCGACGACAAAGAAAATATCGCTAATTTAGCGACTCCATTAAAAACTGTCGCTAGACGTCGCTAATTGGCAATATTTAGCGATGTTTAGTGACTTTTATTAAGTTTTTAAAAGATTAGTCGCTATAAGTTCAATTTATGTCACTAAATGTCGCTAAAATATTTTATTTAGCGACATTTAGCGACGTATTTTGTGACGTATGTCTTTTGGACATTTAGCGACGTTGTTAGCGACGTCAGTTTAGGTCGCCAAACGTCGCTAAGTTTGGGACGTCATTAGTGACGTCGCTAAAATGTCGCTAAATTTGTTTCAATTAGGGCTGCTTTCCTCTATTTCTTTCGATCTCTCGCTCTCGCTCTCGCTCTCCCTCTCCCAAATTTGAAACCCGCGGTACCCTCCTCCCTCCCGGCGACCCCCCTACGGCAGCGTCCTCTCCCCCTTCCTCCTCCTCCTTCTCCTCCTCTAGGTGCCCTCTCTCTCTCTCTCTCTCTTTCTCTCTCTCTCACACACACACACACACACACACACACACACACACACACACACACAGACACTGACATAACATACACACACGTTACAGACTGATACTGACACGACACACACACTGACACGACACACACACGTGACCTAGGGTTAAGGTTAGGGTTAAGGTTTTTTACCTGGGTTAGGGTTAGGATTTAGGTTTTTGACCTGGGGTTCGGGTTAGGGTTTTTGATCTGGGGTTAGGGTTTTTGACCTGGGGTTAGGGTTAGGATTTTTGACCTGGGTTTAGGGTTAGGGGTAGGGTTTCTGTGATATCTTGTTGAGATCTGCGACACACACACGTGACCATTTTCAGCACACTTTTCACATCTTTCCATTTATATTTTGATATATGTTGAGATCTGCGATAAAAATGACAACTTAAGGGTAAATTATTCCAACTTTCTCAATACATGTCGAAATCATATAAAACTTGTTCCTATAGCTAGCTTAGATCATTTATAAACTTACCCATATGATACATTATTGATTTTGGATAAAAGCGTGCTGAAAATGGTGAGGAATCCCGAGCCCTAGAATCAGTATTATAGCGTATAGCTTCTCCTTACTGTTTTACACACGATACATGCTTCGTTCACAATCTAAAATTGTATAGTGCTTACATTTACTTGTTGTCGTATTTATTCGCTAATTTCTCATATCATAGTTATTGATTATCTCATTATCGTCTTGTATTCATCGTTGTGGTGATTGGGTCTAGTCTAAAATTAATTGTTGGATAGTAATTGATTGTCATGGAATGACTGTTAGAGATGATTGAGAATTGGTACATTTTGGCCTTGGTGAGCACCAACCTGGATATACTGCCAAAATGGCATACCACAGGTATACTGGTTCTGGAAGTATGAATTAGTTTAATAGGCTCAGGAGTTTATTTGATTTTCTGATTGACTTGCACCGAATGATTGTTAAAGTTTTAATTCATGCATTTTCATCATGCCAGTGTATCCCGTAATGCGTAGCTGACCTTGTTACTCCTCCGGTATTGTAGTGTGGCACCGGTTGTACACATAAGACACAAGCATACATCCATGCATAAGCATAACAAATTCTCTATGGGGTTAGATCATATTTCTATTGTAGACGCCCGGATAAGTCAAACAATCACATGGACCATATTGATCTGATTAGTTATTTGAGTTGATTGTCTCCGGTTTATGTATGATCGCTTCACCTATTTGGGGCAAGAAGAAAAGGTCGATTATTGATATGGGGCTCAGTTTCCACGTATAAGTAGGGACAGAGCTACATTAGGGCCGTAGGACTATTCTTGACGGTGATACACAATTATAATCATATATATCCTACTTTGCTTCTTCTATGTGACTTCAAATATAGATTACCTAGCCAACTAATTGTCAGCTTCTTCTTTAGAGAACCACACTGTATGTAATAATTTATATGATACATATTGTCATTTTTGTAGAAGTATCTAGAAATAGATATGAATTACTATCTGCTTCATCGTTCGTGGATGTACAACCATCATCCTGATGACATATGCGGTATGCTGGATGAATTAATTGAGGGTGTACAGCAGTTCCTGCAGTTCGCCAAGGCATTCCCTCAGTACATGGACGGTACCAAAATTAGGTGCCCGTGTGTGAGATGACACAACAGGAAATATTATCCAGAAGTGGAAGTCACATATCATTAGTACTCGAAGGGATTCATGCCGAATTACTATCAGTGGATCGCGTACGGAGAACTTGTGTCTCTAGCATCGGAGTCAGAGCATTATGTGGAGCCGTATATGGATGTCCATGACTACGATATTTACAACGACGGGTGGGTGAACATGGTTTATGATGCGGCGGGGCTTTGTTTCAATCCGGACAATTATGATACGGCAGGATCTAGTTACAATCCGGACAATTATGATACAGATGAGGAGGCACCGAATGCCGATGCTGTAAAGTTTATGGAGTTGCTGGAGAATACAAGGACTCCACTATATCCTTGAGCATCAAGTCTAATTTTAACATATCACAAGAATGCTATAATCCACTGATTGATTTGATTATAGAGATCTTGCCCGAGGGTGCAAAGTTGCCTAAAGACTTCTATCGATCTAAGAGGATGGTGAGATCACTTTGGATGGGATACGAGAAAATTGATGTATGTCGCAACGGGTGCATGTTGTACTACAAAGACGGCAAGGATGAAGATGCATGCAGATTCTGTGGTGCTGATCGCTACAAGGCCACTGTTAGAGAAAAGTCTGTCAGTGCAAGGAAGCCTACCGATTTGATGCACTACTTGCCTTTGACGTCGCAGTTACAGCGGTTGTTTATGGTTAAGGAGACTGCAGAAAATATGAGTTGGCACAGGCAAAAATAGATCGAAGGAGTATTGGATCATCCATCCGATAGAGAAGCATAGAAGCACTTTGATCGAGAGTATCTACATTTTGTCGAAGATCCGCGTAATGTCAGATTGGGGCTCTCCTCTGACGGTTTTACCCCATTCAAAATTTTGGGCTCCCAGTATTCGTGTTGGCCTATGATCGTCACACCGTATAATCTACCGCCTTGGATATGCATGAAGACTCCATATATGTTCCTAACTATTATTATCCCGGGTCTGAACAATCCGAAGAGGAACATCGATGTGTATTTACAGCCTTTGATAGATGAGTTGAATCAGCTATGGGAAGTAGGTGCCAACACGTACGATGTTTCTAGAAAGCAGAATTTTCAAATGAGGGCAGCACTTATGTGGACCATCAACGACTTTTTAGCCTATGAAATATTATCGGGATGGAGCACCCATGGTCGTCTCTCATGTCCGTATTGCATGGACTATACTAAGGCTTTCCGTTTGAAACAGGGAGGCAAACCATGCTTCTTCGATTGTCATCGACAATTTCTGCCGAAGGATCATCCATACCGGAGGAACCAAAATACTTTTCGTACGGGAGTTATGGAGAAGGCCAATCCACCGCCAAGGTGGCCCGGATACACGATATGGGAAGAGATAAAAAATTTACCAAGTGCTATCGAAGAGCCTGCTAAGGGGTACAAGTGTGACGGATTTGATCGCACCCATAACTGGACGAAGAGGAGTATATTCTGGGATCTGCCATATTGGAGCACCAATCTGATTAGACATAACCTTAATATCATGCATATCGAGAAGAATGTGTTTGATAACATAATTAATATTATAATATAGGTAAAGGGGAAGACGAAGATAATCCGAAGGCAAGGTTGGAGTTAGAAAAAATATGTAGACGTCCTGCATTGTATTTGATAGAGTAGGGGAATGGAAATTTAAAGCAACCTAAGTCAGTTTTCTCACTGGAGAAAGATGATAAAGGGAGACTTTGTAGGTGGATTCAGGGTCTAAAGTTTCCAGACGGGTACGTGTCAAACTTGAGAAGATGCGTCAACCTCAAGGAGAACAAACTTGCGGGTATGAAGAGCCACGATTGTTACGTATTCATGGAGAGGTTAATTCCGATTGTATTTCGGGAATTCTTACCGCAGGTCGTTTGGGATCCATTGACAGAGCTCACCATATTCTTCAGAGATCTTTGTTGTACTAAGTTGCCCGTCGATCGTCTAGAAAAGCAAGAGAAGGACATTGCGGTAATACTATGTAAGCTCGAGAATGTGTTTCCTCCTGGATTCTTCGACTCTATGGAGCAATTGCCAATTCATCTTTCCTATGAGGCATGTGTTGGTGGTCCTGTCGATTATCGGTGGATGTACCCCTTCGAGCGGCATCTGAATCACCTAAAGAGAAAGGTGAAAAATAAGACACGGGTTGAGGGCTCTATTTGTGAAGCTTTTGTTCTCGAGGAGATTACAAACTTTTGCTCGATATATTTCAAACTGCATATTGCTACTAATAGAACGAAAGCTTCGAGAAATGATGACGCATATCAGGAATCTAATGATGCAATACTCAAAGTATTCAATGCGTCTGAAAAGCCTTTAGGAAAAATGAAGAAGAGATATTTGATTGACGACGAGCTAAGGGCTGCTCAGTTGTATATATTACTCAATTACGACGATGATGAAGTAAAGAAGCTAGAGGGGTAAGTAATTAATACGTCTACGTTTACATTATCTCAATATAATAGTATAAGATACTATTATGCTACTAATCAGCAGTTGCTTTATTATTTTTCAGCACATATAATGATGAGTTGAGGTCGGTTAGACCCTACATAACAGACAAAGAAGTCGAACAAGAAATGAGATGCCATTTTACTTCTTGGTTGAGCGCATATGTAAGATGCTTGGTAATTACTTTTTAATTCTGCACTTGCAAAACAAATAACTTACTATCGCTACTTTGGTATTTAGGTTGATCGTCTAATAACACCCGAGACTGAATCTATTAGAACTCTAGCCAAGGGACCAATTACTACCGTTAAAATATGGCCAAGTTTCTGTGTGAATGGGTTCAGGTTCAAGGCAACAAATGCTCCTATCAGAGACAGCTTTCTGGATCTTGATTCCACTAAAATAGTTGTTTGTGTATCAAATCTTCGAACTACAAAAATATCGATCCACGCAATGATTTCTTTAGCATCTTACGAGAGATTGTGGAGTTGACATATAATTATGGCACATAACCTGCTAATATCGTGCTATTCAAGTATGAATAGTTCGATCCGATTCAAGATCAAGGTTGGAAAATTGACAAGCATGGCCTTGTAGATATAAACTACAAGCGTAGATATCAAGGCTATGAACCATTTATCCTATCAAGTCAGGCTCAGCTCGTATACTTCACAACTTATCCTAGACGGGGGACATCGAGGTCGGATTGGTGGGCAGTATGCAAGACTAAAGCTAAAAATACCTTTGACATTGACGAAATAGCTTATCAGGAGGACGATATACCTCTTGTAATAAATATTATAGATGTGGACTCAACGGAAGTTACTCATTACACGAGTAATAATGTAGAAGATATAGAATTATCCGAAGAGGAAGACAAAGACGAAGTAAATGAAAGTGAAGACGAGGAGGAGGAAGAGGAAAAGGAGGACGAGGAAGGCAAAAAAGATAAATTTTCTGAAGATGATTGAAAATAAAATATTTTGCCTGTAGAATATAACTATATTTTGACTGTAGAATGTACTATTTTAGCGAATATATGTATTATATTTTGACTGTAAAATGCTTTGAGATATGCATCACATTTTGACTGTAAAATGTACTATATATTTGTGTTTTTCTATATTCATCATATGTTGTTATCAACTATAAAAGTATGACGCGGAGGATTCGGCAGGTCCCGAGGTAGACAGAGTGCTCCTCCGGTACTGCCTACTGTTGGTTCCGGATCATCGTCGCCCAGTACTCCAGTGTATCGATCACTCACATATCTGACTGTTGCGATGAGTAGTTCCAGGCGTGATAGTACTCCCTCGTCCATCATTTCTCCTGCTGACAGAACCATGGGGACATATGAGGATGTCGAGGAGGTCGTGCCCACGTTGTCCCAGCATCAGCAAGATCCTCCATGCGTACCTCCGGAGGAGATGAGGACAGAGATTTGGGCTGACGGTACAAAGTAAGTCAATTAGATAGTTTAGCATAATATATATCATGTATTTCTTTATTCATCGTATATTGACTTTTTTGATTAAAATAATTATGTCTGTATAGATATCGTCCATCGTCGGTTCAGCGACGCCTGGGCCAATTTCTGAGGAATAACTACGGTGGCCCTTGGATCAACTACTCAGAGGCTCCGGAGGAAAGGAAGGCATTCTGGTTTGCGCACTTCTAGGTAAAAGTATATTAAATAAATCTTCTAATTTATGTATATTATATAACTTATCCGTGATGCTCACTTACTAAATTATTTATTGTAGCAAACGTATTTCTATCCTCCACACCGGGCCGAGTTGATCGAGCGGCTCTTTCCTGCCATTGCCGTCAAGCTTATCCGAGATGCTCTGGATGACCAGAAGGCTCGTTATCGTGCTAGAAAATCAATCCAAGGTTGGATCACGCCTGAGTAGTGGACTGCGATGAGGGCTAGATTCGACGATCCGAGCTACAAGGAAAGGTCTGAGAAGGCCAATGCGGCTAGGCGGAATGCTGCCAAGTGGTGTGGTGGCTCGATTTCGATGATGGAACATTTTCGTCGTTTGGTATGTTTTTTCTTTTAAAATATATTATTTTAATATAAGTACCATAAAATAGTAGTAGAAAAAAATGTTTAAATTTAGTACTAAATAATATATTTTTAACAGGTACAGAGGGGTGAGGATGCAAACATGGTAACCATCTTCTTGGCCACCCATCGCAAGGACGGAAATCTCATTGATGAGAGGGCCTCACAGACCTATGTAAGTATTACTTTACTTTGTGTTAATTTTAATATAACTTAGGCAATTATCGAGTTTCCAAACATTTCTAGGCCGAGTATCTTAGGCTGCGTGAGCAGGCGACTGCTAGTGCACCTACACCTGGAGAGGCTGGTACTTTCTCGCAGCCCGCTCCAGCTCCGTCGACGGACGACCTGTGGGTGACCGCAGCTGGTGGTCTCCAGAGGGGTACGTACTACGATACGTGATCCTATGGTACCCTGGTTGCGATGCAGTCATCTAGGGCCTCCCCGACAGTTGCGCATTCCACACAGCCCTCGCAGTCGTCGACCAGAGTCCAGGAGGCCGTTGATCGTCAGATTATGTCTCTCCGTGACGAGTTGCTATGTTGGATAGAGGAGCAGCCCCGATCCCAGCCACAGGCGGACGATCCGACGCTCATTGCACGATTTGATATGCTCGACCATAGCATCATGGAGCTCCGGGATTTGACAAATGATATTAGAGCCTCGACAGACCGCAACATCATGGAGCTGCAGGCATCACAACTATCTATGGTCGAGAGGCTGATGATGATGCATGATTTAATGGTTTATAGCAGTATGAGGTTGTTATCTACTATAGATTCTTACAACCAGCGACTCGCAGACTTGGAGCGGGTATGGCCTCCTGGTACGCCTAAATCGACACAGACTCCACCGACGTCACTGCCTTCTCCATCGACATCGATGTCGATTCCACGGGACCAGTATGAGCTGTTCTTATCCTTCATGCGTACCGGTGGTCAGCCTCCTACAGATCCGCAGTAGTATAGCTAGTTGCTGGATATTTGTATTTTTTGTATTATTTAGGATGAGATTGTATGGATATATATTTGTCGTATTCTTTACGATGAGATTTGCTGGATGCTTTCTTTTCTTCAAATTTTATTATATTATTCATATTAAATATGTTATTTTATCGGTGTTGAGTATTCAACCCAAGGGGGTTGGCAAACCCAAAAATTTAACGGAGGGTTGCTCTGGGTCTATTTGTACAGATTGTGATTTAATAAACTGCAGGAATAATAGTTTGGAAACAATTCAGTATTCTATTTTTTTATTTTTTCTGTAAAATTAGCGACATTTTTAGCGACATTTTTAGCGACGTTTAGCGATGTTTAGCGACGTGTATACACGTCACTAAATACGTCGCTAATTAGCGACATTAATAAACGTCGCTAATGACGTCGCTAAATTTGTCGCTAAAAACGTCGCTGAACGTCGCAAAATGCTGACATGACATTATTGCCAGGTCATTAAAAACATCGCTGTAACATTGTTATATAATTTGCTAATTAGCGACATTTAGTGACGCTATATAACGTCGCTAATTAGTGACGCTGCGTCGCTAAACGTCGCTAATTTTAGCGACACATTTAAGTCGCTAAAAAACGTCGGCATAGCGACGTTTAGAGATATTTTTTATTTTTGCGACTTGCTTTGTTCCGACTTCTTTAAAACGTCGCTAATTACGTCGCTAATTACGTCGCTAAATGTGATTAGCGATATTTTTTGGTTATTTAGTGATGTTTTTAAACGTCGCTAATTTGACTTTTTCTATTAGTGTTACTGCTGCTACCTCGGATAGTTCGGCCGAGCTGGCATTATTGTTGTCGATGCTACTGACCTCCTTGGCACTGTATCATAAATACAAATGCCAGGAGATGGTGCAAACGTTCATTGTGCTTGTCCTCCTCCTCCGCTTTGTGCATGAGACCTTTTTTGGTCTCCCGTCCTTGAAGCAAACATCTACATCGTTAGCTCATGTCACCTAGATGCGATAAATACTTTATCAAAAGTCTGGTCGTTATTCCCTCTACCAGTTGCTGAATCTCTAGATGAACTCCATGTTGGAACCTCATTGCCCTCTCTGGTTCTGTTGCTACCATCGTTGGAACAAATCTGCTAAGCCTGCGAAACTCCATCGCGTAGCCATCCACTTTCCTTCTAGACTATTTCAGGTTGATAAAACTTTATTGTAGCTCATACTGTGCTACCACTCTGAAATACTTAACCCTAAAATAGGCCCTGAAGTTGCCCCACGATATAGGTTATCTTAACCCAACTTCTTCTCTTGCCTACCAATCTCTAGCAAGGTCCTAGAGTTACAATCGGACCTAATCAACTTGTTCCTTATCTGGAACCTTTGTTGCTGTCAGTATTGATTCAATATTCTGCAGCCAAGCATCTGCAGTAATGGCATTCTTTGTGCCATCAAAGTACTTACGGTTGAGTCTGTAGAATCTCACCGATGCCCCTAAATATGTTATATTACTTCTTTCTAAGGTCGTCTATAGTCCTTGGTTCAACAAGACATTCTCCTCTTGCTTCTGAAGCTGCTGATGTTGTTGCGTCGCTATCATTCCTCTTATAATTTCTAGCAATGCCGATGTATCAAGTGCTACTGGAACTATTTGTACGACCAGAGGTACTAGAGCCTCTAGTACATGTTTCTTCTCGTGCTCCTCTGTTGATTCTACCCTGATCCCTCCAAGTACATATATTACCTCTCTACTAGGGACTACCAGATTGTTGTCGTACTAAAACTATTGGTTCCCCACCCACCGATGCTGGAGAAGCCCTAAGAAAAAGGACACAAAATAAATTTAGAACTGGACAAGAAAGGATCAAGGTACTAATGGTACAGAAGTCAAGCTGAGTTTCAAGGAGACGAATTCAGGATTTGAAGAAGGAACATGTTTGATTGAGACATCATATAATCAAGCAACCCTAGAAGTCTTAAAAGAAAGATAGAACTGTATGGGCCACCACTAAATCCATGTCACGCCCCAGATCAAAAATACTGGAGAGCGGAGGAATGACTCAGCCAACTGCACCTTACAGAAAACCAAAGTAACCCACAATATGTTAAGGTTGTCTAGAGACGAGTGGGTGCATACTACAATCAAGTCTCTTAGGGTCAAGAAATTCTATATCTTAATTATTCAATCAAGTTACAATAACATAGAATATTTTAGAATAAGCTATAATACATTCCAAATACCGCATCAGAAGGTTCTAGAGTTCTAGAAATACAAGTTGATATGCCATATACACAATCAAAAGTATACATGATAGTGAGTCAGCTGCATTCTGAGTATAAAAATAGTCATGTAGGGAACTAGTGTCCAAATTTGACGGCTAACAAGTGTCAGTTGGCTAAAGACCCAAAAGAATATAGTTTATAAAACACGAGAAATGAAACAAGAAACCCCCTCGTGATCCTCAGCAGCCATCCTTCTGATGCGTGCCAAGTGAGGGAGAAGTTAGCTTGATCCTACGGTGCTAGCTCTAAACCTGGCTATACAAAACCAGTGGGGTCAGACTCCAAATAGAAAGTACAACAAAGGAAGTACAAAATAAAGAAACAAAACCATATCTATTGTATGAGATGCATGAGCCAATAATCAATGGCATATATCCCATCAATGACATGATACGATACCCCTTCACCAAATATGAACTTGAAGTGCTATATTATATCAAGATAGAATACGTCCCTGGATTATGGTCAAGCTAAAATATTATATATCATAGTTTCGGTCCACAGTTTATTGTAACACAAATAACGCAACCCAACAACCAAACCAGGAAATGAGCTGAACTATCAAGCCACAACAGCCTGCATCACTAATTCCAATCAATAGAAGTCATAATACACAAGAAGAGATATAATAATAAGAAATAATATAACTTCATTCCTTGGAGTATCGTAATACAATGATGTAACCCATCAACCAAACAATGATATGGGTTGAATCATCATGCCACGATAGCCCACTTTCCTGGCTAGGCACCTATATAAGCAAATTAGACGACCAATCATGTATTATGGCTTGATATGTGATCTCTGGGTTATCCCAGTAATGAAATATATGAGTATCCTCAGATCGTGCCATAATCGAGCAGGGCTGGCTGAACCAATGATATATTTGTAAAAATATATGTAAATGATGCACTAGTCCCTCATAAGTACCCTGAGCTAATTAATAATCAGAAACAGTTCTAGGCTTTCTATAGGAAAGATACTTGCTCTATCTTATAATTAAATTATATACCGTACTCCACTAATGCGGATGATATAAGTATCCGTGGTGGCCAGCCTTTACTCTCAGCTAATTTAGGGTGGTTCGACATGCACGATCTCGAAATACCGTTCCCTTCAAATGCTCTATAATTAAGTTGCCTAGTTAACCCTAGGTTAGTTAGAATCTCATGTCGTGGTCACATGAATATTCTTTCTTAGATGTCATACCCTATGTATGGGCACTCGTGATAAATCCATATTGTCACTCAAAAGTTAAATCTGGATTCATCCAAGTGTGATGCAACAAATAATACTATCTAGCCATGGCTAAAGTCATTGTCTAACTACCAGATCTGTGCATGAAAATAATAACATATATCACGTAGTAGGAGTTTGTGGCACGATGACTCAATATATATATATATATATATATATATATATATATATATTAAGTGTATTAGTACAGTTACAATAGTCAGGGCAGAAACAAGTTCTAGTATCTAGATCAAGGACAAGTTATCAGATAGCAAGTTATTCTGGACATGATAGTTTAATATTGGTCATATAATTTCTCACTTTATTATATTGATGAATGATAATAAGAGTAGTGTGAGAACCACTCAAGATCAGATTCACAACTCTTAAACCAAACAAGGACCGGGGTTACAAAATATCACCCGAGTTGAACTGCACCTTATATTCTATCCAAAGTATAATAAGGTGATCAAGGAAAACTAAACTAATTAGCAAGTAAAATAACATACGCATATAGGGCCATATCAACAAGGATCAACGTGCGCAGGAAATAGTAGGCACACAAACAAACAAGATTAGGCAGCGGTGCACAAACAAACAAAAGCAAGGTTGGCTCATAAACGACCAAAACTAGGTTAGCGCACAAACGACCAAAACTTGGTTGGCACACTTTTGCAAGAAAGTGCCCGAGCTACAAAGGGTGGCATACTTTGTCAAGTTGACCAACATGGTGCATTTAAAAAAAGTGCGCGAGCAAGAATAAAATTTGCTTTTAGGGAAAGTGCATGAGCAAGCTAGCTACAAGACAAAAAACACAATCCAAGGACAAAGCTCGACAGTCAAAAAACTTGTCAGTCGAGGAGCACAGAAATTAATAACACAAAAATTGAGAAACCAACCAAAGTTTCGTCCCTTAGGAAATGAAGATGGAAAAGTGCACGAGCTACCAAACGTAAGCAAAGTGCGCCGACTCATGAAACATATAAAAAGTGCGCTAGATGGTTAACTCGAAGAAAGTGCACATATTGACTGTGGTATACTTTCCCTTGATTTTCTAGGAAGAACTTTGATTTAATACGCACTAAAGTACGCCAACTAGGTTTTCTCTCAAAAAGTGCTCTACTGACTCAAGGAGTGTGACTGGTGCACTTTTAATAGGGGACTAAGTGCAGTACGATTAGTACGCACAAGGAGTTGGAATAGTACACCAATGCGCCCAAAGTGAAACATACGTATTTCTACGTAAAAGGAATTCTCTTGCATACTCTTCACAGAGCACTGTTCTTCTTCTTCTCCAGTAAGCCATTTGGTATACGTATTGTATCAAGTTTTAGCTTTGAACTTAGCTGGACTCGAACAACATGGCCAAAAGCAAAGTTACATAAAATATGGTGCTCTACACTATAATATAATTAGTTTTATAAAACACAAGATTTTGGGAGATCAATCCCCAAGAAAATAAAAGTGAACCCATAGATCCAAACTTTTGTCCACACAATTCCAACCAAGAAAATCAAGAACCACAAGTATTAAAGATGTAGCGGTGCTCGGTCCCAATAAGATAAGCTAGAAACAAACAAAAATTATTAAGAATTAAAAGTATGTATAAATCTATGATTCTTCTCTTGTGCAAGATATACTTGCCTATGGAGGGAGAGAAAACCTAAGTGAGATAAGTGAAACGAAAATAATGAGCAGAGAAAGAGAAATTAAAATATATATAGGTTTATGTTTGAGATATGGACCATTGGATCACTCAAACCAATCCAAGCAACACATTCCACTAACCCAACTAAACCCACTCTTCTCCACAAATCATGAGTTCGGTCTAAACAAAGGCCGGGCTAGCAACCAACATACGCCAAAGAGAACATGCGCCAAAGTGAGCCGGGAATGGGGGCTAACACGTGATCCAACCTTGGATTAGTTTTCTAACACGATCCTGATAATTCTGGTCATTGATCCCATCACATATCAGTTTGGCGGCCATGAAAGAAAACTGATGCTCGATCTACTCCGTCCGGTGTGGTGGATAAAAATATATTCTCTACAAGAAGTAAAGTAGTAAGTTAAATTATATTTATAAATTAGATGATTGATATTGAAATCAAATATAATTTTACCTTGAAATGCATAAACCAGAACGCCTTCCTCTTGTCCGAAGCGTCTGAGTAGTTGATCCAAGGCCCACCATAGTTCTGACTCAGAAATGACCCCAGTGCTCTATGTACCGCTGAGAGACGATATCTATACAACGATAATTAAATTCCTAAAAAAGTGAATATATAGACATGCATAAGAAAATTTTAACTAATTAACTTACTTTGTAGGTCCGTCTGCCCAAATCTCTGTCCTCATCACATTCGGAGGCTCGCGTGAATGATCACTCTGATACGCAGACGGAGTTGGCTCGACCTCGACCTGTCCTCCTCCATCCCTATGGTACTGTCAGTAGGAGGAACATTAGACAGAGTATACTGCTCCATGCAACTGTTAGTTCCAGGAGTACTGCAATGTACTGCTGATGCCGTCGGAGATCTGAAAGGTCAAAATACTAGAGTACTCGGAGACGAGGGCCAGAACCAATATCATGTACCGCGGAAGTACGTCGACTAGAGTCTCCACCTCTGAACGATCTGCATTGTCTTATTATATTTGATAACAATATATGATGATATAACACACACATACACACACGCACATACACATACACACACACACATATATAATACAACATGGAAAGAACAAGTATAATACTACAAAAATGATGTATTAAACTATTACCAGATGAGATTTTTTTTTTTACTATTATCATATGGTACGGCCGATCCACTGAATAACTTCCTTCTTAGAACGATGCCTAGTATATCTACCAAATAGAATTCTCACTCTCAAACTCCTATCAATCAGAAGCTTGATACGACTACTTCTAACTTAGAATCATTAAACAAAACTGCTATACATTTTGGTAAGGATCGGGCTTTTTCAAAATATCGGCGTACGAGAGCAAAGCCCACAGATGGGTCAGGAACTCCCCATATTTAGCGAAAAATGCCTCATGGGTTCTCGAACTGCTCATCGGAGCTATGTATAGCAACAATTTTTATCGAAGTCTCATCGCTGTCGACGTTGGGGATCAAGAATTCCCTATCGTCGTGCCCTTGTCGAAGAATATAGTCGAGTCATCGAACGGTTCTTTATCTTCTTCTTCCACCACCTTTGTCAGTTTGCGATACTTGCTCGCCATTGAAGCACAACCCTTTAATACGCTTGTTAGTTCACAAATTGTGTCGTCTAAGATGAACTCCACAACAGGTGGATCGGACAATATGTCTTGATTAAAAACTAAGTAGGCGCAATACCTCTATAGGCTAGCAGCGACTTGGTAGTGTTCAAATAGGACTGGCTCCTACCCCTTCATCTGCGTAAAGACTGGTAGCAATGTGCCAAGCAAGAACAATCTCGGTATTGGTCTGGAACTCCAGTGTCCATGACAAGTCTCGAATAAGCTCGTTCCTCTCAAGCGAACATCTTTCCCTCGTTAGTTGATTATCATTCGACCTTAAGGAATAGACAACGAATCTTCTAACTCCGTCAGCAAGTTTGATTGTAGTTTATTTTCTTGCCCCTCGCTTCGTCTTCCCGACGAGACCCCACGTAAGATTGTGGCCGAGGTTCCAAGGCTTGTAGCCAAAGAAGTCGAGGAACGAGTACTGACCGATCTTTCCAAGCCATGGTCTTGTGATGTGGCAATGACAGAAGATTCCAAGTAACCTCTCGAGAAGCACTAATTTATAAAGGAATGACTTCTCCACGTACTTGCATATCAGCACCACCTTAGCCCAGTCGGAGAAGACGTAGGTGGTAATCTCCTATGCCTCCTTCACTATCAGCATGAACAGTATAATGAGGGTGATGACCTTCCCGACATCCACATCGTGCTCCATATGTCGTAAGGCGCCCTCTTTCCATTTGAAGTTTATGAGTATTGCCACAAGGAGCGAGGAGATAGGAGGTTACAACTTTAAACCATCAGTCATTCCTAGATCAAGCGATCATAGGTGTCTCAATCATAAGCAAATAAATAATATACAAGAAATATGATCATCAAGAGCAAGATAGTAAAGCATCCCAAACCATATATATAAAGATGATTACGAAGCTAGTAATACAAAATAAAGAACTAGCAGAGTATGAGTCATACATGATGAGCACTAGCTACAGTCCAGATTAAAAAATTATGCTATGCCCGTAGGCAGAATGTCAAGTCCAAAATATGAACTAACATGTGCTCGGTGGCTAAATACCTCAAAAAATATACAAGTATTAGATCTAGTAGGTGGATTAAATAGAAATCCACTCAAGTAGTTTGGTGTTCCGGGAGGTCACTATCCAACAAAACATACGAACAATTCTCTGGTTTTGCTACATGATCTGACCATACAAAATCAGTGGGGTCAGATATCAATGGCAAGTACCACAAAGGAAGGCCAAAAGCTATAAACTAAAGCCAATACTAACTTAACACAATAACAAATAGAGACAAGAATAAGTAAATGCTGATCAAGACTCATGCGCTACCACTGTACTTGTCTTGAGAATAGAAAAGATAATAAGCTAAGTAACATGTAACCATAGAAATATAAAGCATAATAGGAAACAAGAAAATAAACTGGTGGCAGGTAAAGTAAAATTGCTCAAGAATCATGTACAGGAATCTAGGGAGCATGTACTGGGTCTGGTCAATGAATAAGAACATATAAGTAATGGGTCATGGACAGGTAAAAGCAATAAATATGTAAGTGACAATAAGCAGGAAAAGAAAAAGAAAAGTCGGCAAGCAACAAGAAGATTTGGGAACTCCTCGAAATAGGAACCAAAACGCTTTAACCAAACAAGGAACATGATAATCATTCTTTTCTCGGGTCGTACCTAGTCTCTAGTCACTTACTGGTAATGTAACAATACGAGAAAATAAAAGAGACTAGATAAGCAATAGTAACAATTAATAAAGCATGGCCAAGCAATAGTACGGCTTGATATATTAACTAAATAGGGTTATCATAGATTGTCACACCCCAGTCCCAAAACTTATGGGACCAAACACGTGGCAATAGCCAGCTAGTACGACTCTGTAGGGCTTTCTAATTTAATGGACCCGACGAAGTACACTTACGCTGTCCAAGGTTAAGTGATCAAACTAATATCTATTTCTAATATCCAACAACTAAACAAAATCTCAATACATGGTAAATAAATCTTAAGAATGAATGATACGCATCATTAGTCTATAGCCCAATAATACATCCGTTCGAATAGGTCAAGCGAACAATATAGGCCTATAAATACTAGGCTATAAAAGCAGAATCAAAATAGAAAGTAGTACATGACTGTATTAGCTGAAAGATATAAAGATACCTACAACGATGTCCAACACTCCACTAGATCCAGTATCATGCAACATGCTCAAATAACCTGGAAGTGAACTAGGTCCTCAGAGGGACGTAACAAGATACAAAAAGTACATGCCATAATATAAATACTGAGTAAAGTAAATTCGGGTAAACTATCCATCTATGTGAATGTAATTTGAGGACAATTTAATACGTATGTGAAATATAGGCTAGACATACGCTAACGTAATTCACCAATCATCGTGACTGGCTAGTATATGCCATATATGCCCCCATAACAAGGGCCCTCGCATATATAATGACGACCATAATGCTCTGAAGAATGCGGCACCTGAATATAGTAACATCCTTATCACTCCGAAGAACGCAGAATCTGTATAAATAATAACATCTGTATCGCTCCGTAGAACGCGAAATCTGCATAAATAATAACATTTGTATCGCTCTGAAGAACGCATAATCTGCATAAATAAAGAGGTGGGTGTACGTGCACCTACTAGTTTTTCTTCCCGCCCAATACCAATATACAAGTCTCAATTACGACGTGGATATCTCGTAACTATAATGTAAGTCACCTAAAGCAATACAACTATGCTAAATACCATCATACGTGCTACTCGGACCGATATCCAGTCAAGTGCGTAAGCCCGTGTCCTATCATGAACTCACTCTGCGACATGGAATGATACGTGTCAAGGCCTCATAGTTATAATGATAACTCTGCAACTTTAGGTGCATCCACTAGCTACTAGGTCCACTACCAGAATAAGTCAATTTAGCGACTTAAAAAATGTCGCTAAATGGCAAAAAAATATCGCAAAATAACTTTAGCGACGTAATTAGCGATATTTTATTGAAGTCGCCGTTAAACTAGTCACTGACAAAAAAATATCGCCAACCGTCGCTAATCCAATTTTTTCTAGCGACGTATATGCGTCGCTATATTAGCGATGTGCAGCGACGCAACGTTGCTAAATTAGCGACGTATATTTTTGTCGCTATATGTCGCTAAATTAGCGACGTATATAGCGACGTTAGTAGCGACATAAATAAAGAATTTTATAGCGACGTATGTGTGACTCATCTAGCGACATTGTACGACTAATTTAGCGAAGTTAATATAACCTGGCAATACTGCCATGTCAAGAATTTACGACGGACAACGACTTGCTTAGCGACATGTGTAGCGACGTATTTAGCGACGAATATAGCGACGTAATTAGCAACGTGAGGTGACGTCGCTAAATGAATCAAAACATCGCTAAAAATGTTGCTAAAGATACAGTAAAAAAATAAAAATAAATAAATACTGAATTATTTCCAAACTATTCTTCCTGTAGTTTATGAATTCATAATTTGTACTAATAGACCCGGAGCAACCCTCAGTTAAATTTGCTGGGTTCCCCGACCCCTTTCGGTTGAATACTCAACACCGATAAATTAACATATATTTAATATGAATAATATAATCAAATTTAAAGAAATAAAAATAATCAATAAATGACCCAATATCATAGGTCTGAAACACAAACAATCAATAAACGGTCCTAACTATGACTACTGCGGATCTGCAGGAGGATGACCACCGGCGTGCATGAAGGATAAGAACAGATCATACTCCCCCCATAAAATCAATACCGATGTTGATGTAGAAGGTAGTGACGTTGGTGGAGTCTGTGTCGTTGTAGCGCACCAGGATGACGAATCCGCTCCAACTCTGCTAGTCGCTAGTTGTATGAATCCATGGTCGATAATAGCCTTGTATTGCTATGAACCATTGAATCCTGTATCATCGTCAGCCTCTCACCCATGGACAACTGTGATGCATGCAGCTCCGTCACCCTGCACTATGTCGACGCTCTAAGATCAGCTGTCAAATCTCAGAGCTCCCTAATGCTGCGCTCGAGCATATCAAATCATGCAATGAGCGTTGCATCGTCCTCCTGCGGCTGGGATGGGGGTTGCTCCTCTATCCTTCGTAGCAACTCATCACGGAGAGACGCAATCTGACGGTCAAAGGCCTCCTGGACTCGGACCGGTGACTACGATGGCTGTGTGGAATGCGCACTTGTCGGGGAGGCCCTAGATGACTGCGTCGCAACAAGGGCGTCATAGGATCCCGTGCCGTAGTACGTACCCCTCTGGAGACCACCAGCGGTCGTCACCCACAGCTCGTCCGCCGAAGGAGCTGGAGAGGGGTGCGAAGAAGTACCAGCCTCTCCCGCTGTAGGTGCACTAGCAGTCGTCCACTCACGCAGCCTAAGATACTCGGCCTAGAAAAGTTTGGATACTCGATAATTGTCTAAGTTATATTAAAATTAACACAAAGTAAAGTAATACTTATATAGGTCTAGGAGGCCCTCTCATCAATGAAATTTCTGCACTTTCGATGGGTGCCAGGAAGACGGTCACCATGTTTGCATCCTCACCCCTCTGTACCTGTTAAAAATATATTATTTAGTACTAAAATTAGACATTTTTTCTACTACCATTTTATCGTACTTGCATTAAAATAATATATCTGAAATAAAAAATATACCAAACGACAGAAATGTTCCGTCATCGAAATCGAGCCACCATACCACTTTGCTGCCTTCCGCCTAGCCGTCTTGGCCTTCTCAGACCTTTCTTTGTAACTCGGATCATCGAATCTAGCCCTCATCGCAGTCCACTGCTCAGGCGTGATCCAACCTTGGATCGATTTTCTAACGCGATCATAGCCTTCTGGTCATCCGGAGCATCACGGATAATCTTAGCGGCAACGGCAGGAAATATCTGCTCTATCAACTCGGCCCGGTAGGAAGGATAGAAATAAGTTTGCTACAATAAATAATTTAGTAAGTTATATAATATGCATAAATTAGAGAATTTATATAATATACTTTTACCTTGAAGTGCGCAAACCAGAATGCCTTTCTCTCCTCCGGAGCTTCAGAGTAGTTGATCCAAGGGCCACCATAGTTGTTCCTCAGAAAGAGGCCCAGGCATCTCTGTACCGACGAGGGACGATATTTATAAAGAGATAATTATTCTTATCAAAAAAGTCAATATATGATGAATAAAGAAATATACGATATATATGATGTTAAACCATCTAATGGACTTACTTTGTACCGTCGGCCCAAATCTCTGTCCTCGGCTCCTCCGGAGTTTCGCATGGAGGATCTAGCTGATGTTGGGACAACGTCGACTCGACCTCCTCCATATGCTTATCTATCTCCATGGTTCCGACAGCAGGAGGAACGCTGGATGAGGGAGTATTATCAGGCCTGGAACTACTTATCCCAGGAGTGAGGCCACATAATATCGTCACTGATCGATATACTGGAGTACTAGGCGACGATGATCCAGAACCAATAGTAGGAAGTACTAGAGGAGTACTCCGTCTACCTCGGGACCTGCCGAACCCTCCATGTCATCTTGTCATATCTGATTACAACATATGATGAATAAAAAATACACAATTATGTAGTATATTCTATAGTCAAAATATTATGCATATCTCACAGCATTCATAAAATTATACAGTAAATAACTAGTGGTGTCACAAGTCTAAATGGATAGTACATTCTACAGTCAAAATATAATACATATCTTCGTCAAAATAGTACATTCTACAGTCAAAATATAGTATATTCTACAGGCAAAATATTTTATTTTTAATCATCTTCAAAAAATTTATCTTGTTCGCCTTCCTCGTCCTCCTCTTCCTCTTTCTCCTTATCTCTACTTTTATCTACTTTATCTTCATCTTCGTCTTCCTCTTTGGATAATTATACATCTTCTACATTATTACTCGTGCAATGAGTAACTTTCGTTGAGTTCACATCTACAATATTTGTTACAAGAGGTAGTTCGTCCTCCTGATAAGCTATTTTGTCAATGTCAAAGGTATTTCTAGCTTTAGTCTCGCATACTGCCCACCAATCTGACCTCGCTGTCCCCCGTCTAGAATAAGTTTTGAAGTACACAAGCTGAGTCTGACTTGATAGGATAAATGGTTTGTAGCCTTGATATCTATGCTTGTAGTTTATATCCACAAGGCCATGCTTGTCAATTTTCCAACCATGATCTTGAATTTGATCAAACCATTCACACTTAAATATCAAGATCTTAGCAGGTTCTGTACCATAATTATATGTCAACTTCACAATCTCTCGTAAGATGTCAAAGAAATCATTGCCTGGATCGACGTCTTTGTAGTTCAAAGATTTGATACACAAACAACTATTTTTTGTGGAATCACGATCCAGAAAGCTGTCTCTAATTGGAGCATTTGTTGACTTGAACCTAAACCCATTCACACAGAAACTTGACCATATTTTGACGGCAGTAATTGGTCCCTTGACTAGAGTTCTAATAGATTCAGTCTCGGGTGTTATTAGACGATCGACCTAAATACCAAAGTAGCGATAGTAAGTTATTTATTATGCAAGTATAGAAAAAAAAGTATTTACCAAGCTCCTTACATATATGCTCAACCAAAAAGGAAAATGGCATCTTATTTTTTGTTCTACTTCTTCATCTATTATGTAGGGACTAATCGACCTCAGCTCATCATTATATGTGCAGAAAAACAACGAAGCAACCGCTGATTAGTAGCATAATAGTAGCTTATACTATTACATTAAGATAATGTAAACATGGACGTTTTAATTACTTACCCCTCTAGCTTCTCCATTTTATCCTTATCACAATTGAGTAATATATATAACTGATCAGCCCTTAGCTCGTCGTCATTCAAATATCTCTTTTTTATTTTTCCCGAAGGCTTTCCGTACGCATTAAATACTTTGAGTATTGCATCATTAGATTCCTGATATCTGTCATCGTTTCTCGGAGCTCTCGTTCTATTAGTAGCAACATGAGGCTTGAAATACGTCGAGCAAAAGTTTATAATCTCCTCGAGAACATAAGCTTCACAAATAGCGCCCTCAACCCGTGCCTTATTTTTTACCTTTCTCTTTAGGTGATTCAGATGCCGCTCGAAGGGGTACATCCACCGATAACCGACATGACCACCAACACCTGCCTCATAGGAAAGATGAATTGGCAAATGCTCCATAGAGTCAAAGAATCCAGGAGGGAACACATTCTCGAGCTTACATTGTGTTACCGTAATATCCTTTTCTTGATTTTCTAGACGATCGATGAACAACTTAGTAGAACAAAGATCTCTGAAGAATATGTTGAGCTCTGTCAATGGATCCCAAACGACCTACGATAAGAATTTCTAAAATGTAATCGAAATTAACCTATCCATGAATACGTGACAATAGTGGTTCTTCATACCTACCAGTTTATTCTCCTTGAGGTCGACGCATCTTCTCAAGTTTGACATGTACCCGTCTAGAAATTTTAGACCCTGAATCCACCTACAAAGTCTCCCTTTATCCTCCTTCTCCAGTAAGAAAACTGACTTAGGATGCTTTAACTTTCCATTCTCCTCCTCTATCAAATGCAACACAGGACGTCTACATATTTCTTCTAAGTCCAACCTGGCCTTCGGATTGTCTTTCATCTTCCTCTTTACCTCCATTACAGTATTAATTATGT
The DNA here is from genome assembly GCA_036927795.1 of Iris macrosiphon. Taxonomy (NCBI): domain Eukaryota; kingdom Viridiplantae; phylum Streptophyta; class Magnoliopsida; order Asparagales; family Iridaceae; genus Iris; species Iris macrosiphon. The sequence goes on from JAYESA010000009.1 coordinate 181,967,795, forward strand.
TATCAAACACATTCTTCTCGATATGCATAATATCAAGGTTATATCTGATCAGATTGGTGCTCCAATATAGCAGATCCCGAATATACTCATCTTCGTCCAGTTATAGGTGCGACCAAATCCGTCACACTTGTACCCCTTAGCAAGCTCTTCGATAGCACTTGGTAAATCTTTTATCTCTTTTTATATCGTGTATTCGGGCCACCATGGCGGTGGATTGGCCTTATCCAAAATGCCCGTACGAAAAGCATTCCTGTTCCTCCGGTACGAATGATCCTTCGATAAAAATTGTCGATGACAATCAAAGAAGCACGGTTTGCCTCTGTGTTTCAAATAGAAAGCCTTAGTACGGTCCATGCAATACGAACATGAGAGAGGGCCATGAGTTCTCCATCTCGATAATATTTTATATGCCAGAAAGTCATTGATGGTCCACATAAGTGCTTCCCTAAAAAAATTTCTTTCTGGAAACATCGTACGTGTTGGCACCTACTTCCCATAGCTGATTCAACTCATCTATTAAAGGCTATAAATATATATCGATGTTCCTCTTCGGATTGTTCGAACCTGGGATAATAACGGTTAGGAACATATACGGAGTCTTCATGCACATCCAAGGCGGTAGATTGTATACAGTGATGATCACAGGCCAACACGAATACTGGGAGCCCGAAAGTCCGAATGGGGTAAAACCGTCAGAGGAGAGCCCCAATCTGATATTACGCGGATCCGAAGCAAAATTTGGATACTCTCGATCAAAGTGCTTCCATGCTTCTCTATCGGATGGATGATCTAATAATCCTTCAATCTATTTTTGCCTGTGCTAACTCATATTTTCTGCAGTCTCATTCACCATAAATAACCTCTGCAACCGCGGCATCAAAGGCAAGTAGTGCATCAAATTGGTAGGCTTCTTTGCACCGACAGACTTTTCTCTTCCAATAGCCTTGTAGCAATCAGCACCACAGAATCTGCACGCATCTTCATCCTTGTCGTCTTTGTAGTACAATATGCCCATTGTGACATGCATCAATTTTTTTATATCCTATCCAGAGCGATCACAACATCCTCTTAGATCGATAGAAGTCATTAGGCAACTTTGCATCCTCTGGTAAGATGATTATATCCATCAATCGGTTATAACATTCTTGCGATATGTTAAAATCGGACTCGATGCTCAACAATCTTGTAAAAACCTCCAACGGTGAATGATCTTCACAACCAGGATATAATAGATTTTTTGCATTCTCCAGCAACTCCATGAACTTCGTAGCATTGGTATTCGGTGCCTCCTCAGTTGTATCATGATTGTCCAGATCGAAACTAGGTCCTGCCGCCCACTGTCGTCGTAAGCAGCGTGGTCGTGGACATCCATATATGGCTCCACATAAGGCTCCGACTCTGATGCTAAAGACACAAGTTCTCCGTATGCGGTCCACTGATAGTAATTCAGCATAAAATCCTTCGAGTACAAATGATATGTGACTTCCACTTCTGGATGATATTTCAAGTTGCGATATCTGACACACGGACACTTAATTTTGGTACCATCTATGTACTGAGGGAACGCCTTAGCAAACTGCAGGAACTGCTGTACACCCTAAATAAATTTATCCCGCACACCGCATAAGTCATCAGGATTACGGTTGTACATCCACGAACGATGACACAGATAGTAATTTATATCCATTTCTAGATACTTCTGAAGAAAAAATAAATATATAATTACCTTCAAGTATATACTCATCATTAACTATAGTACATATACTGATACTCCTAGTCCTAGCTTATATACTCATCGTTAAATACAGTACATGCACTGATACTCACTGCTACCTTCAAGTATGGTTGTTTGAGTGATCAACTAAAGGGAGAGCAGTGTGCAGCTCTGTGATAGCTCAGCAAGTGGGAGCACAACTGAGCAATATGCAGCTCTGTGCTACCACAGTACAAGGGGAAGCATACAGCAGTTTATAGCAGAAGCAGCTAGCTGTACTGCACAGTATAGTAGTGAGGAATCAGTGTGAAGCAACACTGTAAAGTACACAACTGGAAGGATACACAGCAGCAAGTAAACTCAGCAAGTAGCAGCAGAGCCAGTGCACTGCAGAACCTTCAATATCAGGTTTAGCAGTCTACAGTAACCAATACAACAACTCGTACAGCAAGAAGCATCAGCACAAGTTGGATACGAGTTCTAGAAGAAGCCAATACCGTATATCATGTCTCGGCTTTGAATTGTCATTCCCGTGTCTATATATACAACTCTCCTTGAGTCAAGATCTATATGGTATTATATACGCTACAGATACGCAAGGTTGTGTCTCAACTCAGATAGCTAACTAGAAGAGAGATAGGGTTAGGGTCTGTGTCTAAAACAATAGAGTGCACCAATAGAGTGCACCCTTAAATATGATAAATAAAGAGAAGGACAAGTCAAAGTATTAGGGTTAGGGTCTGTGTCCAGAAAGCTATCTGAGTTAGGGTCTGTGTCCAGAAAGCTGTCTCTATGTTTGTGTGTGTCCGTGTGTCCGTGTCCTATTCGGGTTAGTGTTCGTATGTGTTAGTGTGTCCGCGTGTGTGTGTGTGTCCGAGTTAGGGTTAGGTTTAGGGTTAAGGTTAGTGTGGGTCATGTCGTGTCATGTCGTATTTTGTTGTGTCGTGTTAGAGAGAGAGAGAGACAGAGAAAGGAGCTCACCGAGTGATTGGAGAGGGGAGAACGTCGGAGGAAGGAGGAGCCGCCGGAGGGGGAGGACGTCGAAGGGAGGAGGGGAGCCTAAGGAAGGAGGAGCCGCCGGAGAGGGGAGGACGCAGCCGGAGGTAGGGCGCTGGGATGGGGGGCGCGGTTTAAATTTTTCGATGTTTCGATCGAAATGGGGAAAGAGAAATTCGTCAAACACTATATGAAATAAATTAGCGACGTTGGTCTTTACGTCGCTGATATAATAATATACTGTGACTTAAATACATAAACGTCGTTAAACGTCGCTAAAATTAAAAAGTTTACGACGTTTAGCGACTACCTAGCGACATAATATATATTTATAATAATTATAATCACTAAATGTTGCTCCACGTCGCTATCACCTACGTATTATGATGTTTTATATGGACGTCGCTAAATACCTACAATTCAGCGATGTTTTATTTTAACGTCGCTAAAAATGTCGCTAATCCCACAATTTTTAGTAGTGGTCAAACATAAGTCCTAACGTCAACGTCTTCGTCGACTGCACCTGAGCATACTAAGAAGCGCACAGTTATAAAATATTTAAAGCACAATATATAGTATTAATTGAATTTAAACAGTACAACAAGGCAAGATATACTTGTCTGGAAGTCAGACGAAGATTCGAACACGAACTCGCTAGGAAAGTAGCAGCACAAGATGGAAACTGGAGCAAATATCCCCGGATGCTGTCACAAATATTACCAACAGTCCCAGAATGAGTGAGATACTCAGAAAAGCATATTCAAAAGTCCAATTTGGACACAAGGGCAAAAATACAGTTTTTGGTCAACGTGGGGTCCACTAGTGGGCCCGTCTTGCACCAAAAAATGTGTCAGCAGCAAAGGTCCCTAAATATAGCATATTATAGGTCAAATAAATTGTAAACGATGATACAAACTCAACTCTATGTCCAGATTTGTATTTCGGTGAGCCGATCACAAAAATGCTCGTTGGAACGGATTGTGGGGCTCGCAAAACAGTGATACGGTCACTATCTTAGAATCAGGCAAAACTTGGGTCACAGGACAAGTCAAACATTGCGAGTCCAATGGCTCTAGTTTTTTCACGATGCGACAAATGTGCATAAAATAATTGGATAATTTGCAAAACACCGATACGAGAGACTTTCGACGAATATGGGTTGATTCTGGCGTACCCACACGTCCGAATCGAGTTCCGCAAAATCTTACACATCCGAAAATACTGCACGCTCCTTTCGATGAAATTGGTATGCGACTTGGTTGCCCGGATTGATGGGACCAACTCCGTATCGGGAAATTTTTATTATTATATAAAATAGTTTTTCTTTGATTTAACACCAAATTATCTAGATATTAAAACCTGATTAAATTATTGTATTTAGAAGGGAAACGAAGGTGTTTATGTTGTGTATGCACCTGCATAGGAGGTTCAAGGAAAGATCGAATGATGGTGGAGAAATTATGACTCAAAGTTGAGCCTACAAACTGTGGATTTAGTTACTGTGCACGCTCGGGGACAGTCCGTCGACTGAGGGCAGCCGTTTTGGCGATTCACAGTGGCTTAGGGCAGTGCTAGACGGCGGCGGTGCTCGTCGACGGTCGGGGATTATCGGAGGGGGTGCTCCGGTGGCCAGCTCCGGCCAGGGAGGCCAGAGTAACTGCGGCAATAGCAGCATACGCAGTCGCAGCAGCGGCAGCAGCTTCAGCATACAACGACGGCAGCTTCACCTGGAGGGCAGAGGCTGCCGGTGGTGGTTGGCAAAGATGATGGTGGTGGTGATGATGATGGTGGCAGTGGTGGTGTTCGGCGGAGAGGTTGGAGGTTGGATCGAGTGGTCGTGGAGGTGAGGGCTGCTGGGTGGTCGTGGAGGTGATAAAGCAGTGGTCGTCGTGGAGGTGATGGCAGCGGTGGTCATGAAGGTGAGGACAGCGGTGGTCATCGTGGAGGTGATGGCAATAGTAGTCGTGGAGGTGATAGCAGCGGTGGTCATGGAGGTGAGGGCCATTGTGGTGATGGTGGTTAATGGTGGTTGCATATTGAGGGAGAGAGGGAGAGAGTGTTGCCTAGGGATTATGGTTGGCTAGGTTCCCAAGGAGAGGGGGGATTTTTATGAAGGAATGGGTGGAGGTGATGTATTAGAATTTGAATAAAGGGTGGAGATTGATCGTAGGTTGCATAGTTTCATGAAAAGAAGAGGGATATGCACATGTGACCAGTCAAGCCTCATGAATGGGTCTTCTTCATTTGTTTCAACTAATAGGAGGTGGACACATAGCTAGCTATTTGCACAAAAGTCCCCAATAGTTTAAGACTTGCACAAAGAGGAAAATGTTGATTGGATGTGGAAAAATATCATGTTTGGTGTGTTATAGTAGAGGAAATTGGTGTGTGGTATTTTGTATGAGCCATGAGGGTGTGGGTGTGGGTTTGGGTTGGTGTTGGGTCTAGTTTTGGATTACGTTGAGTCATTGCACCAATTTAGTTAAAATTAGTGTCAATGGTGTTCTTTAGTTAATTGGAAGTACATAAGATTTAAATTTGGTGGGACACAAGTATCATAGACGTAGTAGACTCGAAATATATTATTGTCATAAATTTGGTTGTGAGAAAAGGGTCGATGTTGTGTCTCCAATTTCGATTGGAACAGGCAAGAATGCAAAGTTGAATTTAAAATTAGAAAATGTGCACAAATATTGTAAAATTAAAATAATACACAAAAGAGTGCATATACGAGTGACACAAAGATCAAGATTGAAGATTGGTATGTCTAGGTCAAGGGTGTGATATTTATTGGACGGCAAAAACTAGTGTAGTACTCTAGATATTTAAACAACGGTAAAGTACAATAATTGAATAAAAATTATAGTAGTGAATTATAACCCAAATAATTTATCCTGAATAATACTAATTTAATCCATAATCCTATATTTTGGTCTGGGGGTTTACAATCTATCCACCTTAGAAAATTTTGTCCTCAAAATCCAAAATCCATCTCCCCAACAATAAACTCCACGTATATCTAAATATATAAACACAACTTTGTACTTAGTCCTACTCTACTCTCTTTACCTTAAACTGTCACATACGTACAGTCCAATTATTTAAGTCATTTGGTCCTCTAAACTTCTTCTCACCACCATGAACTGTCTCTTCATTGTTATCATACTAATCATCATCCAAAAATTATCATATATAAGCCTAGGTTACTCAATGATGTTGCGACACAATATAAGTTTGAAACTTCTAATATCTATAAAGAACATAATGTCATTCTTTTAGTCTTAAAGGACTGCAGGGGTTAGGCAATAAAATTTTATAAGCACAAAATTCTCAAGGCTACTTATGTAGTATCTAAATTCCTTTTTCTGCAACTAAGACGGTTAATATCTCAACATTCTTTTCTAGGTATAACGCCATCATCCTATAGTATCCACAATGGAATCATGCAACCTAACTTCTTATAATCAGTCTTAGCAGTAACAAGTCTAATCTAGTCAGTCAGTCATACCTAGTCTAGAAGTCCAACTCGAACAATTTCTAGAAGAAATATATGTAATAAAATACAACATAAGTCTCTACTCAATACATAGTAATAAGAATATATAGAAATTATGTAATAAATATCTATTCAATCATTCTAAATACCCTAGAATAAAATATAACAAATATAATAACAAGAATACGATTTCTAAAATTCATCGGCTAGGGTAAATTGAAAATAGGTTCCCATAACACCACCTACTACTAAGGATTAGGTTCCGCAAGCTCATGCTCTATTAGTCAAAAAATCTAAATCTCTATCCTTAAGCGGTTTATGTATAAACTTTAATATTCAGCTATCATTCCTATCAGACTTTTATCTTCTATTTACAGCCCCTACTCATGTGTCAATATATAATATAAGAGTCTAGTGGTAATCCTCTACCGATTGACCAATGAGTCAGCGTGTGATCTAAACCTGTATTTTGTTCCTTGAAATTCGTAGCACTTTGAGGCTGATCAATAATTTCTACCAATGCTAAATCCTCAAAATTCTAAAAGTATTACAATTCATAAATACTATAATTATTATTCCTCAAGTCCATATCAAAATTTCTCATCCTTGGGTTACGTGACTCTAATATATTCTCTTATCATTTGTTTCCTACATACCTTCATATCTTTCTAGTACGTTAATCTTGTACAACTCTAAACTCCATCAATCATGGCCCAGTACCTTCCACTTCGTAGTATCAATCGTCGAGGAAACTATCGAGTTATAAAATTTGTAGTCTTTCCTGGATCCTTTTCTTAATTAAAAAAACTCAAGGTCAGGTACTTCTCGTGAATCTTATCTTGTTGTCATTCTACCTTTTTACCTCGAACCTGAGGTTTCTCCTAGTTTACTCCATGCATACCCTTCATCCAAACTATATAGGTACTATCTTGTTTATAACTGGCCATCCATTATAGGTAGTTCACGATATCCAACTCAAGGCTATAACATCTGTCGATACTCTCATCTTTCAATCTAATTGCTTTATTTTTGATACTAGATCAACTAATAATGTTATTAAAGGTGAAAACCACGAGCCCAATTGGCACTGGCAACCCAAATAAATTAAGTATATCTAATCTAATTCTAGAAGCTATAACCTAGTACCTATGTCACAGCCCAGTTCCAAAATACAGGAAACTAGGCCACATGGAAATAGTCAGCTAATACGTCTCCGAGGGATTATCCAATTTAATGGATCCGACGAAGTGTACTCTGCTGTCATAAAAATACTAACAAGTCCAATACTACATCAAACAGGTAATCTAATCTCATCCACAATTAAACAGGAAATACTAAAATAGATACTGGAAGATAAAAGCCAGTCTGAAATATCATAGTACAATCCAAAATGTCTGGTGGGAACAAACCCATGACTATGACGAGATAAAAGTACTGAAAGACAGATAAAAATAATAATGACTAGGGCATCGGCGGACTAGATAATGATGCTCCAAACCTAGGCGGAAGGCCTACTAAATGATCACGGGAACTCTGACGGTAGCACCTCTAGCTCCTCCTCGGATGCGCACCTCGTCTCCTATCCGGGTCCGTACACTGTAGGATAATATGCCTAGTCCAAATCTGGAAGGGAACCAGGTCCTCAGAGGGATGTAACAAGTTACAAAAATTCATGCCATATATAAATACTGCATAAAATAAAGGGTGTGCTAACCATCTAAGTGAATGCAATATGAGGACAATATTGGTACGTATGGGTAGGTATAGCCATAATGTCCAATACTCCGAAGAGTGTGGTATCTGTACATGTAACGTCCATCTTTCCAAAGAATGAGGTATCTGCAAATATATATACGTCCGTATCGCTCCAAAGAACGTGGTATCTATATAAAGGAAGTCATTGGATCCGTCGCTCCTTCGGATACTACAAATTCCAATGTGTGTATCCCATATGCCTACTAGTTGTCCTCTCCGCCCAATGTAGATATACAAGTCGAATACACGACGTGCATACCAGGTATCTATATGCTAAGTCTCTACTAATTATATAACCTTGATTACGTACTAACCGTGATGCATGTCACACGCACCGATAGCTAGTCGAGTACGCGGACCCACATCCCAACATAAATTTGTCACCGTGATGCGTGTAAGAGTGTCAGGTCTCGGAAGATATCAGAGTATCCTTCCAATGGGGGTGAGTCTGCTAGTGACTAGGTCAAGTTCACTACTCATCGACGCATTCGTCGACTGCACCCAAGTCAATCTCGGACGCGCATAGTTATATGAAATAAAGCAACAAGATATCATACAATATTTGCATAATTTAAATTAAATAGTAAATATGGCAAGGTATCTTGCCTGGGTCCTCAAGCTGCGAATGCCAATAACCTGCTCCTGAAGTCTCTCCTGACCGGTCCAGACCCTATACAAATAATATAATATAGCAATTTGATCATCAGACACTAAAGTAATACGCACAGAAATACTACGCTTCTTCTTAGGCACTGACGCAAGGGTCACGCTGGTCAACTAATAGAGTTGCGTGTGCACGCAGCTAAGATGTACATGTGTTCTGTCCTTAGTTACCGTGTACTTCAAGGAAATAATTTACCAAAGTTCTGTTACAAATTAATTATGCAAATAATTCTAAGGTGTACTTGGTCAATGTCTAGATTTTTAGGTAAATTCACAAAGTTCTAATTGACAAGTCATTTATTATTTGAGTAATTACTAATCATTAATTACTAATCTGAATGAATACACACACACACATGTTCCCTTAGGGTTCATCTTACTTTACACGTATCCATTTGACGACACGTTGACACCACGATACATGAAATTTAATTAAAATAAACATGTAATACCTAGTCGTGGCCGGGGGGTCGGTGCTCGTTGAAGTCCTGTTCTCCAGCGAGGGGATAGAGCTCCGGTGGTGCACGAAGAAGCAGCAGCCACGACAGCAGTCTCGACAGCAGTCGCAGCAGCAGCAGCGGTTGGCGGCAGCGGCGGTTGGCGGTGGTACAAAGGTTGGTTGCTGGTGGTGTTAGGGTGGTGGTGACGGTGAGGCTGGTGGCGGCGCTGTCAGTAGTCAGGCGGTGGAGGTGGTGTTGAAGATGGTGATGATGGTTGATGGAGGTGGACTTGCGGTGGTGCTGGCGGTTGGAAGGCGGTGGTCTGGAGTCAACGGGGAGGGCAGGCGGATGAGGTGGTGGCTGAGACGGTTAAGGTGGTGGAGGTACTGTGTGATCGGGGGAAGGGGGAGATGGGTGATTGGGTTGGAGGAGGAGGTGAATCGGATTCAGCTAGGGTTTTATTAGGTTAGGGGAGGGAGAAACATATATATATATATATATATATATATATATGGAGAGAAAATGGGTCCTCCTTGGGAATTGGGCCGGCTAGGGTTTCTTGGGGCGGGTGAATCATGTTGTCATGAAGGAGTGTAGGTTGTATATGGGCTAGGTTGGGTCAAGTTTTGGGTGAGGTTGGTCTTCTCAATAATTTAATTAGAAACTAATGTGCAAGGTGTTCTTTAATCAATTGAAAATACATGGGGTTAAAATTAGGTGGAACACAAGTGTCATGGGCATAGCAGACTCAGAATAGGTTAGTGCCATAATTTGGGTTGTATAAAAGTGGGTTGGATCTGTGTCTTAAATTTTGATTGGAACAAATAATTATGCAAGGTTGGATTTATTAGGATTTAAAACTAGACGATTGCAACGAATATAGCATGACTAAAATGAAGCACAAGATAGAGTATTTATGAGTTACACAAGGGTCAGAATTATAGTCTGGCATATCTAGGAAATGTGTATAAAATTTGTTTACAGGTAATAGCTAGTGTAGCGCTCCAACTATCGAAGCAACGGTAAGGTGTATTAAGTAATATAATTATTGCACAATAATTCTAATTTACTGCATTCAACTCTAATTGTCACCAATTTAATCCTAGTCTCTCTATCTAAACTAAATAAACCTAAATTTTGTCGAGGGGGTTTACAATCTACCCTCCTTAGAGCATTTTGTCCTCGAAATTAAAATAGACATACGGTAAAAACTATTGACTAAAATTAAATGCTACTACAAACCTAGGCCTTCGAAGAGATGGGGATAACACTGTCGAATATCATCCTCGCATTCCCAAGTCGACCCGCCTGGTGCATAAAGCCTCCATGCGACATGAACTAGAGGGATAGTCTGACCTCGCAATACCTTCAAATTTTTGTCCAGGATCTCTACAGGCTCTTCTTGATATGATAAACTTGGCCCAACTGTGATCTCTGAATGGTCAAGCATATGACTCATATCTGGCATGTACCTCCTTAGCTGAGATACATGGAAGACGTCATAAACTCCTTCTAAAGTCTGTGGTAAGGCTAATCTGTAAGCAACCGCTTTGATGCATTTTAACACATTGAATGGTCTGATGTACCTCAGACTCAGCTTTCCTCTACCTCCAAACTTGATGGTTCCTTGGGTAGGTGAGATCTTCAGAAACATATGATCTCTAACCTGGAACTCTAGGGGTCTTCGATGTGCATTTGCGCAATGCTTCTGTCTGTCCTGTGCTGCTCGCAGGTGCCCTTGGATCTTCTTTACCTTCTCCACTGTATGAACAACCAACTCTAGTCCAAGAATCTATCTCTCGCCTATATCGCTCCAATATACTGGGGAGCGACACTTCCTGCCATACAATGTTTCATAGGGAGCCATCTGAATGCTCGCTTGATAGCTATTATTGTAGAAAAATTTGATAAAATATTAATAGTCTTTTCATGATCCACTGAAATCAAGCATGCACGCCCTCAACATATCTTCTAGCATCTGAATGGTGCGCTCGGACTGGCCATCTATCTGTGGTTGATACAATGTGTTGAACTTCAGGCGATACCGAGACTCTCTTGCATACTCCGCCAAAAATAAGATATTAACCTCGTATCCCTGTCAGACACTATACTGACTGGCACTCCATGCAGTCGCATGATCTCCCTCATATACATATTTGCTAAGACTTTCGTAGACTGCCCAACTCTGAAAGGTAAATAGTGAGCGAACTTGGTGAGTCTATCCACGATTACCCATACTGCATTGCGACCACTAGGACTCCTCGGAAAGCCCGTAACGAAGTCTATAGTGATGTGCTTCCATTTTCAATCAGGTATCGGGAGCGGCTGAAGTAAACCTGCTGACCTTTGATGCTCAGCCTTGACCTGCTGATACACCAGGCACTTCGCCACAAAGCGGGCTATCTCTTTCTTAATTCCATGCCACCAATAGTACTGCCTCAAGTCTCTGTACATCTTCGTGCCTCCTGGATGAATAGAGTACGTTGAACTGTGCACCTCTGATATAAGCTCCTGCTAAAGTTCTCCATTCGGAATATAGAGACGATCTCTATATCTTAAAGTCCCATCCTCATGTATGCGTAATCCTGTCTGTATTTCGGCCTCTGTCCTCTGTCGAAGCCTCTGGAATCTTGTATCTGTTGGCAAGGCAGCCTTGATTCTATTAACCAATATCGATTGCAACTGGAAACTCGACAATTGGCCATCTATTCTGGGCATAATGACCTCTATACCCATCTGCTCTCGATCTCTCAATAGATGTTGCTGGGTAGTAAAAAAGAATGCCATAGGTCTTCTGCTTAATGCATCAGCTACTACGTTGGCCTTTTCGGGATGGTATTGTAGCTCAATCTTAAAGTCTGTCATGAACTCGAGCCAACGTCTTTGTCGCTGGTTCAGGTCTTTCTGAGTATAGATGTACTTCAGGCTTTTATGATCTGTGAATATCTCCACTCGCTCTCCGTATAGGTAGTGCCTCCAAATCTTTAGGACAAAGATCACTGCAGCAAGTTCCAAGTGGTGAGTGGGATAGTTCTTCTCATGGTTCCTTAGCTGCCTAGAGGCATAGGCCACAACCTTTCCATGCTACATCAAGATGCATCCTAATCCTTTCCCCGATGCATCGCTATAGATCATGAATCCTCCAGGTCCAAAAGGTATGGTCAAGATAGGTGTCGTAGTCAGACGCTTCTTCAGCTTATCGAACGTCGTCTGACACTCCTCTATCCAGGTGAACTCCTGCTCCTTGCGGGTCAAGCGGGTTATCGGTTCTGGGATCCTTACAAAGTTCTCTACGAACCTCCGATAATATCCGACAAGTCGTAGAAAATACCTCACCTACGAGATATTGGTAGGGGTCGGCCACGTCTCTACTGACGAAATCTTCGCTGGATTTACCGAAATACTATCTCTTGAGATAACGTATCCAAGGAAAGCAACATGATCTAGGAGAAACTCACACTTGCTCAGCTTGGCATAGAGCCTCTCTCGCCTTAGCATCTCTAACACTAGTCTCAAGTGCTATTCGTGCTCCTCGTGGCTCTTTGAATACACCAAAATATTATCGATGAAGACTACCATAAACTGGTCTAGGTATTGGTGGAAGACTCTGTTCATCAAGTTCATAAATACTACAGGCACATTTGTCAATCCGAAAGGCATCACCAAGAACTTGTAGTAACCATAACGAGTCCTGAATGTTGTCTTCGGGATATCTTCTCTCCGCATCTTTACCTGATGATAACCTGATCTCAAGTCGATCTTCGTGAACACCACTGCTCCTGTCAGCTGGTCGAATAAATCATTAATCCGTGGCAGGGGTACTTGTTCTTGATAGTCAAAGCATTAAGGGATCTGTAATCAATGCACATACGTACTGTCCCATCCTTCTTTGGTACAAACAATACTGGTGCTCCCTACGGTGATGCACTAGAGTGGACAAATCCCTTGATCTCCAACCCCTCTAACTGTAGCTTCAGCTCATCTAATTCCTTATTTGCTAACCGGTACATATTTGAAGATACCGGCGCTGCTCCGGGTACTAACTCAATAGTGAACTCCACGTCTCTATCTGGCGGTAAGCCTGGTAACTCCTCTGGAAAACATCTTCGAACTCTGCAACTATTGGTGGGGGTGCCGTCTCCATAGCCATGTAAGCTCCAGCTGTCTGTCCTACTCCTTGCTTGATGGTCCCTCGCATGTACTCAAACTCCGGTTGATCTGGCGGTCTAAAAATGATGCTACCTCTCCGACAATCCAGTATGGCATTATACTGGCTCAACCAGTCCATGCCTAATACGACGTCAAAGTATGGAATTGGAAATACAAAAATTTTGCTCTCATCTCTTGACCACACATGACTACTGAGCACGTTCTAATAGTGCTAGTAACCGGCACGATACCTCCTCCGGTAAGAATCTTCCAACTCTTAGGTAAGGGGAAAGTAGCTACTCTATGCATAGCTACGAAACTACTAGATATGAAAGATAGTGTAGCACCATAATCAAACAATAAAGTCACAGGTAATGATGCAACTAAAATGGTACCTGTGATAGCTTCCCCTTCTGTTTCTTCCTCAGTTGGTGCTAGTACAAAGGCCTGCTCGTGCCACTGCCCTCCGGCCTGCTGTTTGGCTCGATCAAATCGTGCCTCTTGTGGGGCCAAGGGTGGTACCCTTTGAAATCCTCCGGGTGCTGGTGGACGTTGACCTCCTGGCGGGGGTAGTATCCTCGGGACTGGTGCTGCTGGCCTCTGTCTTGTCTGCGGTACTGTATCTCTGTACTATGGGCAATCTCTGGCAAGGTGCTAACTTGCTCCACATATCATGCACAATCCAAGCTTCTTCCGACAATCTCTGACGACGTGTCCCCTCTTGCCATAATGGTGATAAGTCGGAAGCTCCTTGTGCTGGTATGGCACTGTCCTCTGCTGTATCTGTGCTCCTGGACGACGAATCAGTCTTTTTGCTCCTGGCTGGGCTCTGGCTGGTACGGTCGTACTGGAACGTCTTGCTCCTCTGCCGATGGCCTCCTGGATCCTCGTCTTTGAAAGAACCTCCTCATAATAAATCCTCGCCCGGGTGGTGGTATACCTCTGCAGCTCGAAAATAAGACCGTAATGAAATCTTTGGGCCTTTTCTAGATCGTTGGGTATCAAGACGGCACCAAATCTGCTAAGTCGGCTAAACTTCGCGTCGTATGCATCTACGGTCATATTCTCCTCTTCTAGATGTAGTAACTGGGAGTACAGGGTATTTTTGACTGTAGCCGGGAAATACTTCACATTGAAGTACTCTAAGAACTGCTTCCATGTTTGTATCTTGCCTACGCTGCGCTCTATGGAATCCCACCAGTGATGGGTGTTGCCTTTCAGTTGGGCCCTGACTGCGGTCATCCAAAGGTCTGGATGTAGTTGAGAAGCCTCTAGTAGCATCTCCGTGTTGGCGACCCAATTGAAGATCTGCTCTACAGTCTCGTTGCCCAAAAAAGTATCCGGGCCCATCTGTCGGAACCCTCGTACATTACCAACTGTCTGAACTGGTGGAGGTGCTGGTACGGGTGCTGGGGCAGGTGTCCTCTCCAGAACTGCCATCAAGCTCAGTCTCAACGTCTTGGTCTGATGCCACTGTGCCTGTATCATAGCCTGAAAGAACTGAAGCATCTGTGGCAGCCCATTTGGATGTAGCATCTGTGGTGGAAAGGGTGGAGGTGGTGGTAGCGGAACCTCTGGTTGCGCGGTAGGTGTCTCTTCATATGTCGACCTCTCGGTTTGCGACATCGGCGTAGACCCCGAAGTCTGGCACTCAAAATGCTGCATGGGGATCGTCTGTGAAGTCTGTCCCTCGTGCTGCTGCGTAGGATCGCCTTGAGAAGTCTCGCGCCAATATATCAGCGGGACCTGTAGAATCATCGGGGCCTATGGTGGTGGTTGCTCTCTAGGAGGTCCCTGGGATATCTCCTCTCTCTGGGTGGTATCGGCTGGCACCACGGCACCGTGTGCTCCTCGTCCACTGTGCAAGTTCATCTTGCTGCAAAAGATAGAACTTCATTAAATGAGTACGGAATCAAGCAAACATGATGTTGATATTTAGAAATAATACGAAGGAAGTTCAAAAATGAAATCAAAGTAGATGAGACCTAGAATTTTTTATCTTATTACAGGCTCGCTGGGCATGTTACCATACCGTAAGCTATAAACAAGTCCTGCATGGGCCACCACTAAAACCATGTCATGCCCCAGTTTCAAAATACACAGAACCAGGCCACGTGGCATTATCCAGCTAATATCTCCGAGGGATTATCCAATTTAATGGATCCTACGAAGTATACTCCGTTGTCCTAAAAATACTAACAAGTCCAATACTACATCAAACAGGTAATCTAATCTCATCCACAATATAAACAAGAAATACTAAATTAGATACTAGAAAATAAATGCCAGTCTGAAATATCATAATATAATCCAAAATGTTTGGTGGGAACAAACCGATTACTATGACGAGATAAAAGTACTGAAAGACAGATAAAAATAATAATGACTAGGACATCGGCTGACTAGATAATGATGCTCCAAACCTAGGTTGAAGGCCTACCAAATGATCACGGAAACTCTGACCGTAGCACCTCTAGTTTCTCCTCAGATGCTTACCTCGTCTCCTGTCCGGGTCCGTACACTGTAGGGTAATATGCCTCGTCCAAATATAGAAGGGAACCAGGTCCTCAGAGGGACGTAACAAGAAACAAAAATGCCAGCCATATATAAATACTGCATAAAATAAAGGGTGTGCTAACCATCTAAGTGAATGCAATATGAGGACAACATTGGTAAGTATGGGTAGGTATAGACATAACGACCAACACTTCGAAGAGCGTGGTATATGTATATGTAACGTCCATTATTCCGAAGAATAAGGTATCTATAAATATATTTATGTCCGTATCACTCCGAAGAATGCGGTATCTGTATAAAGGAAGTTATTGGATCTGTGGCTCCTTCGGATACGACGGATTCCAATGTGTGTATCCCATACGCCTACTAGTTGTCCTCCCCGCCCAATGTAGATATACAAGTCGAATATACGACGTGCATACCACGTATCTATATGCTAAGTCTCTACTAATTATATAACCTTACGTACTAACCGTGATGCATGTCACACGCATCGATAGCTAGTCGAGTACGCTGACCCGCATCCCAACATGAATTTATCACCGTGATACGGGTAAGAGTGTCAGATCTCAGAAGATATCAGAGTATCCTCCCAATGGGGGTGAATCTGCTAGTGACTAGGTCAAGTATACTACTCATCGACACATTCGTCGACTGCACCCGAGTCAATTTTTCTCGGACACGCACAGTTATATGAAATAAAGCAACAAGATATCATACAACATTTGTATAATTTAAATTAAACAGTTAATATGGCAAGGTATCTTGCCTGGGTCCTCAAGCTGCGAATGACAATAACCTGCTCCTGAAGTCTCTCCTGACCGGTCCAGCGACCCTTTACATATAATATAATATAGCAATTTGATCATCAGACACTAAATTAATACGCACAGAAATACTACGCTGCTTCTTAGGCACTGACGCAAGGGTAACGCTGGTCAACTAACAGAGTCGCATTTGCACGCAGCTAAGACGTACACGTGTCCTATCCTCAGTTACCGTGTACTTCATGGTAGCAATTTACTAAAGTCCTGTTATGAACTAATTACGTTTTGTACAGAAATACTTGTCCTTATTATCATGTTAAGGTATACTTGGTCGATGTCTAGGTTTTTAGGTAAATCATAAAGTTCTTATTAACAAGTCATTTATTATTTGAGTAATTACTAATTTTAATGAACACACACACATGTTGTCCTTAGGGTTCACCGTACTTTACAGTGTCCATTTGACGACACGTTGATACCTCGAAACATGAAATGTAATTTAAATAAATATGCAATACCTAGTCGTGGCCGGGGGGTCGGTGCTCGTCGAAGTCCTGTTCTCCGGCGAGGGGATGGAGCTCCGGCGGTGCACGGAGAAGCAGCAGCGGCAGCAGCAGTCTCAGCAGTAGTTGCAGCAGCAGCAGCAGCAGTCTCAGCAGTAGTTGCAGCAGCAGCAGCAGCGGCGGTTGGCGACAACAGCGATTGGCGGTGGTGTAAGGGTTGGTTGCTGGTGGTGTTGGGGTGGTAGTGACGTTGAGGCCGGTGGAGGCGCTATCAGTAGTCCGGCGATGGAGGTGGTATTGAGGATGGTGATGATGGTTGATGGAGGTGGACTGGCGGTGGTGCTGGCGGTTGGGTGGCGGTGGTCCGGCGTCAACGGGGAGGACATGCGGAGGAGGTGGTGGCTGAGGCGGTTAAGGTGGTGGCGGTGCTATATGATCGGGGAAAGGGGGAGGTGAATCGAATTAGGCTAGGGTTTTATTAGGTTAGGGGAGGGAGAAACATATATATATATATATATATATATATAGGGAGATAAAAAGGGGTCCTCCTAGGGAATTGGGCTGACTAGGGTTTCTTGGGGCGGGTGAATCATGTTGTCATGAAGGAGTGTATGGTGTACATGGGCTAGGTTGGGTCTAGCTTTGGGTGAGGTTGGTCTTCTCAATTATTTAATTAGAAACTATTGCGCAAGGTATTCTTTAATCAATTGGAAATACATGGGGTTAAAATTGGGTAGAACACAAGTGTCATGGGCGTAGCAGACTCAGAATAGGTTAGTGCTATAATTTGAATTGTATAAAAGTGGGTTGGGTCTGTGTCTTAAATTTTGATTGGAATGAACAATTATGCAAGGTTGGATTTATTGGGATTTAAAACTAGACGATTGCAAGAATATAGCGCAACTAAAATGAAGCACAAGATAGAGTATTTATGAGTTACACAAGGGTCAGAATGGTAGTCTGGCATGTCTAGGAAATGTTTATGAAATTTGTTTGCAGGTAATAGCTAGTGTAGCGCTCCAACTATCGAAGCAACGGTAAGGTGTATTAAGTAATATAATTATTGCACAATAATTCTAATTTACTGTATTCAACTTTAATTGTCACCAATTTAATCCTAGTCTCTCTATCTAAACTAAATAAACCTAAATTTGGTCGAGGGGGTTTACAACCTAAGTTACCATTATTCAAACAACAGATCTAGTATTCTATCTATTTATCTAAACCCAGTCATAGAATCTTCATCTAGGTTTGATACTAAATGTTATAACACAACTATAGGTCCAACTTCTAGGGCTTGCTACATAAAGTTCTATTTTCCTAAGTCAAAATATCTTTCACATATCCCTTATGCTTTACCCATAATTCATCCTCGACAAATTTACAGAACTTCAAGATTTTATAACAACTTAATCATCTCATTAATTCACCGAGAGTTTCTCTAGTTATAGTCTAGACTTATCCTCATAATAAATTCTCTCATTTTATTTACAAACACTAATCCTCTTAAAAAAATTGTTTTTTTTTTGCCCTTAATGTATAAATACTCTTCTCTTCATATTTTTTTCTCGAATTTTGTTCTCATTCATGTTCTATTTCATACCTCTGTTTCAATGGTATCGTTTCTTGAATCAAGTTTTTGTTTAGTTCTCTACTCTGATATTCCCAATTTTTTTATCGATATATTCATCGTTTCTTTGTCATAATATAATTTTTTTAGGTATTAATTTTTTTAAATCCTCTAGGTATAATCCTCTATTAAACTGTCACAAGTAGTGTTATCCTTATAATAGTTCATACCTAATATTGGTCTCAAAAATTATCCACTATATAATTTTATCAACTATTTTGTTCAAGTTAATCCTCCTCATACCATATCAAATTACAGCTTATTCTCCCTAAAATTGTATTCCTTAATTTTCTTCTTTCTACTGTTTATTACTCTGAGTCACCATGGTGCAATTATAATAATGGGTACCACCAAAACACATGATAAAACTCCTAGAATTCAGACAATCTTCTTCCAAGTGAGAGCCTAAAATTCCATCTTCTCAAGTTCATAATATTGTCCCTTGTATCACCACCATGGGCTACAACCAATCCATAGCATCTGGCTATCCATTTTCATAAATTACCCCAGAGTATTTATAATCGAACAATCTTTCCAATTTCAAATACTTCCAAATCTCTGCTATCTTAAGTAAGGGTATAGTTTTGTTTTAAGTCTCTACTTCTATGTCTAATTCTTATGCCAACAGTCTATACTAGCTCTAGCAACAAGAAAGAACCTATCAACCTCCTCTACTCTGGATAACCATCTACTCAAACTTTATATCAGATATTCCTTCTTTGTCTTGACGATGATCTACTTCTTGAGAGAATCACCGCGCACGAATGTCCATCTCTCCGAAATAGGGGGAGATAAGAAACAATAATAACGATGTCAATGGTAAAGGAACGAATACAATAATAAAATCCAAGGGCGACAATCGAATACAAGAGGAGTTTTAAAATTAGTTATGGATTTAGATCTTATTCAACATTAATTCCTAAGTTGCATGCTCGTTTGGTACAGTAACGTAACCGAAATGATATGCTCTGACCTGCATAGGCCACCACTAAAACCATGTCACGTCCCAGTCCCAAAACGTATAGGACCAGACATGTGGCAATGGCTAGCTGGTATGAGTTCGTAGGGCTTTCCAATTTAATGGATTCGACGAAGTGCACTTATGTTGTCTAAGGTTAAGTGATCAAACTAATATCAATTTCTAATATCCAACATCTAAACTAAATCTCAATCCATGGTAAATAAATTTCAAGAAGGAATGATACGCATCATTAGTCTGTAGTCCAATAATACAACCGTTCGAATAGGCCAAACGAACAATATAGGCCTATAAACACTAGGCTATAAAAGTAGAATCAAAATAGAAAGTAGTACATGACTATAATAGCTGAAAGATAAAAAGATACCTACAACGATATCCAATACTCCACTGGATCCGGCATCATGCAACATGCTCAAATAATCTTGAAGTGAACAAGGTCCTCAGAGGGATATAAAAAGATACAAAAAGTATATGCCATAATATAAATACTGAGTAAAGTAAATCAGGGTAAACTATCCATGTATGTGAATGCAATTTGAGGACAACTTAGTGCATATGAAAATTGTAGGCTAGACATATGCTGACATAATTTACCAATCATCGTGACTAGCTAGTATATGCCACATATGCCCCCATAACAAGGGCCCTCGCGTATGTAATAACGCCTATAATGCTCCAAAGAATGTGGTGCCTGAATATAGTAACGTACATATCGCTTCAAAAAATGCAGAATCTGTATAAATAATAACGTCTGTATCGCTCCGTAGAACGCAGAATTCGCATAAATAATAACGTTCGTATCGCTCCGAAGAACCAAAATCTGCATAAATAAAGAGGTGAGTGTCCCATATGCCTACTAGTTGTCCTCCCTGCCCAATACCAATGTACAAGTCTCAAGTAAAACGTGGACATCTCGTAACAATAATGCAAGTCACCTAAAATAATACAACTATGCTAAATATCACACGTGCTACTCGCACCGATGGCCATTTAAGTGCGTAAGCCCATGTCCAATCATGAACTCATTTTGTGACATGGAATAATACGTGTCAAGGCCTCAGAGTTATAATGATAACTCCATAACTTTAGATGCTTCTACAAGACACTAGGTCAAACACAAGTCCTAACGTCAATGTATTCGTCGACTGCACCCGAGACCTACTCAGAAGTGCACATTTATAAAATATTTAGAGCACAATATATAGTATTAACTAAATTTAAATAGTAAAACAAGGCAAGTTATACTTGCCTAGATGTCGTGCGAAGATTTGAACACGAACTCGCTAGGGAAGTAGCAGCGCAAGATGGAAACTGGAGCAGATATCCCCGAATGATATCACAAATATCACCAACAGTCCCAGAATAAGTGAGATACTCAGAAAAGCATATTCAGACGTCTAATTTGGATATAGGGGCAAAAATATAGTTTTTGGTTAACACGGGATCCACTAGTTTACAGGTCAAATAAATTGTGCTATTTAAATTCTAAACGATGATACAAACTCAACGGTATATCTAGATTTGGATTCCGGTGAGCAGATCACAACATCGCCCGTTGGAACGGATCGTGGGGCCAACGAAACAGCGATGCGGTCACTATCTCAGAATCAGGCAAAACTTGGGTCACAAGATAAGTCGAATACCATAATTCCAATAGCGTAAGTTTCGTCATGATGCGACAAGCATGGACAAAATAATTGGATAATTTGTAAAACACCGATACGGGAGACTTTCTTCGGATACGGTTGATTCCAGTGCACCCACATGTCCGAATCGAGTTATGTAAAATCCTACACATCAGAAAATACTGCACGCACCTTTCGATAAAATCTGTAGATTACGTGGTTGCCCAGATTGACGGGACCAACTCTGTATCGAGAAATTTTTTTGTTTTATAAAACAGTTTTTCTTTGATTTAACACCAAATAATCTAGATATTAAAACCTAATTTAATTATTATATTTAGAAGGGAAACGAAGGTGTTTATGTTGTTTATGCACCTGCATAGGCGGTTCGCAGAAAGATCAAATGATGGCGGAGAAATTGTGACTCAAAGTTGAGCCCACGAATTATGGATACTGTCACTGTGCGCGCTCGGGGACAGTCCGTCGAGTGAGGGTGGCCGTTTTGGCAATTTACGGTGGCTCAGGATAGTGCCAGATGGTGGGGGTGCTCACCGATGGTCAGGGCTTATCGAAAGGGGTGCTCTGGCCAAGAAGGCCGGAGCAACTGCGATAACAGCAGCATACGCAGTCGCGACAGCAGCTTTAGTATGTAGCGGCGGCAGCTTCACCTGAGGACAGAGGTGGTTTGCTGGTGGTGGTGGTTGGCGGAGATGATGGTGGTGGTGATGATGACGGTAGTAGTGGTGGTGTTCGGCGGAGAGGTTGGAGTTTGGCTCGGGTAGTCATGGAGGAGAGGGCTGTGAGGTGGTCGTAGAGGTGATGGCAGCATTGGTCGTCGTGGAGGTGATGGCACCGATGGTCGTGGATGTGAGGACCGCGGTGGTCGTCATGGAGGTAATAGCAGCGGTGGTCGTGGAGGTGAGGGAAGCGGTGGTAATCATGGAGGTGATGGCAGCGGTGGTCGTGGATGTGAGGGAAGCAGTGGTGGTCGTGGAGGTGAATGCAGCAGTAGTCTTTGAGGTGAGGGCGACGGTGGTGATGGTGGTTGGCGATAGTGATGGCGAGGGTGGTGGTCGGAGTTAGGGGTGGTGATGGTGGTGATGATGGTGATGGTAGTTAATGGTGGTGATTGTGGTTAAGGGTGGTTGCATATTGAGGGTGAGAGGGAGAGGGTGTTGGTTTAAATGAGGAGAAAGAGATAGTGTGTTGCGGGCCGACTAGGTTCCCAAGGAGAGGGGGGTTTTATGAATGAATGAGTGGACGTGATACATCATAATTTGAATGGAGGGTAGAGATTGATTGTAGGTTGCATAGTTTCATGCAAAGAGGAGGGAGATGCATATGTGACCTATCAAGCCTCAAGAATGGGTCTTCTTTATTTGTTCCAACCAATAGGAGGTGGACACATGGCTAGCTATTTGCACAAAAGTCCCCAATAGTTTAGGACTTGCAAAAAGAGGGAAATGTGGATTGGATGTGAAAAAATATTATGTTTGGTGTGTTGTAGTGGGGAAAATTGGTGTGTGATATTTTGTATGAGTCATAAGGATGTGGGTGTGGGTTTGGGTTGGTGTTGGGTCTAGTTTTGGGTTAGGTTGAGTCATTGCACCAATTTAGTTAAAATTAGTGTAAATGGTGTTCTTTAATTAATTGAAAGTATATTGGATTTAAATTAGGTGGGACACAAGTTTCATGGACGAAGTAGACATGGAATAGATTATTATCATAAATTTGGTTGTGAGAAAAGGGTCGAGGTTGTGTCTCCAATTTTGATTGGAATGGGGAAGGATGCAAAGTTGGATTTAAAATTAAAATGAAGCACGAGAGAGTGCATATACGAGTGACACAAAGATCAAGATTGAAGATTGGTACGTCTAGGTCAAGGGTGTGATATTTGTTGGACGGCAGAAACTGGTGTAGTACTCTAGATATTTAAACAACGGTAAAGTACAACAATTAAATAAAAATCACATTAGTAAATTATAACCCCAATAATTAATCCCGCATTATACTAATTTAATCTATAAACCTATATTTTGGTCTGGGGGTTTACACAGATCCTAATTACTAGCACATGCAATTTGATGTTCTCCTATTGGTCGCAGGCGCTGCAGTCTACCCGAGTTATATTTCATATGCAGATAGTGACGATAAGTGAAAATAGTAACAATAGTAACAATATGCATCATTCAACGGTGATATGGAAATGTGCCCTACTCGACACATTTTATAAATCCATAGGTAATGTGGCACCGAAACACTGGGAATGCCTGCAACCAGGTAACTTCCCCTCCTAATGATCTATGTCAATAATCTAGTCATTAATCCTTAGTAGTTTCAATTCAGGATTTCTGGTGTGGCATTCCACAGAATCCATCCTTGGCATGATGCAAGACGGGACAATAATTTGACTGTTACTAGAGCTAACATAAGATAAGCCCCAAAAGTTATAATAGGGACAATAGGTTACAAACAGTGGCAATAGTGTCAATTGATATCCAGAGTGACAATAGTGACAGTCATTGTCAATATGTGACAGTCAGTATCTATCAGTGGCAATAGTGACAATCTAGGAGTGACAGTGAGTGACAATACAGGATAGTGTGGTCATGGTCAAGGGTAACAATAGGTGTAAATATGGGTTATGTAGTAACAATGGACATCATGTACTGGGCAGGTGTATAAAGGGTAGGTGTCCCAAACTATGCAAAATATCGGGTTTGTATTGTGAGGCATAAGTAAGTATATAAGACAATGTAGAGACATGGTATCGGTAAAGGATATGTGCTCATGTCAATATATAGGGTGTAAAAATATTTTCTAGCTACACAAGTCATATAATCATGTAAATAAATTATTAAAGTCAAGGAAGATCTCAGAAACGGACAAAAATAGTCAATTTCAGAAAAAATAACCTAAATCGGATTACCGGTAGATTACCGACGGATTATCGACGAATCATCCGATATGAAATAACAGCTTTGTGGGCCAAAATTTGGATCTTTCGTCGGTGATCCATGGATTACCTTCAGATAATCCGAAACTGCATATCATCCCGGACTTGGAATTTTCTAAAACTTCTTTCGGCTATAAATTTTTTGTTTTAATTCAGAATTCAAAATTTCAAATATCAAAATTGAATAAAATTAAATTATCCATAATATAGGAGCATTAGATTTCATAAATTTTAAGATTTGATAGATCATTTCCATAAAATACTCTAAAAATAGATTTTTGGGAAACATAAACGTGTTCCAATTTCCACCAAACTCTAAACCAAAAAGATACAAGGCTAGGGGAGGGTATCACATAGCATATACACTTAGCCTCATAGAAATCACTTCGGTAATCATTTTTGACACCGAGTTTCCTTACTAGTAAATATTACGATTCCACAGGAAAAGTGAAAACTAAGCTCAAAACAATTTCTAAAAGTTGCACATGTTTGGAAATTATGAGAGAAATATTATTAACAAAGCATGTACCATGAAATTCTAAGCATATAAAATCAAAAAAAGCAAAAACTGTAATAAAATAAAGTCGTCCTAGATTTTGACAAGATGTACTTGCCTAAGGTCGAGCTCCCAGCCTAAATTTTTAACTCTACCACCAAGAGGGATTTAAAAACTACAGTCTTAGGCCTCAAGAACATGATCCAAGATTCTACCAAAAATATGGAGACGAAATATAGAAGGAAGAGTAAAACAAAAGAGAAAGAGAGAGAAAATTAAGCTGTACATATAGAAGGTAGAAATTAATCATGACTGTTGGATCTACCATATCCACGATCCATATCTCGATTCAAATTGATCTAGGTCATTGAAAAAAATGTTGGGTAATAATATGATTCATCACTATTTATGAAAATATCTAAACATTATTCAACAAATTATCTTGAAAAAAAAGTAATATCTGACGATCGAATTTTTCGTGGTGTACTGCGGTAGTCCGGTCAGGGAGAACATTTTCAAAATGCCATGTTTTAAAATTCTTTGAAAATCCAGTAAACAAAATATGTAGTATAAAATACGTATCCATATACCAATATAGATACTATGAGACAAAGTCTCACAACTCTCTTCTCTACCAAAAAATTTTGTCCTCAAAATTTCAATAAGGCTAGCCGAGTTGGAACCAAACCAAACTCCAAAAAATACAACTATATCAATAAAATAAATCATTGAATATAGACAGGAAATGAAAGCAATCAGAAGTATAAATAAATGCACGAGCAACTATATTAACAAGAAGAAGAGATGGACACACACGAATAAATATGTCTCCTAAATCAGCTAAGTAGGAATTCGTCCTCGTTGGCCTACGCAGACTCCCAAAATGGACAAGGGTGAACTCTCGAGAGAAGTCGGTACCAATAACTCAGTCAAAGATATAAGTCTACCTAAGACGTACCTTCGTAGTCAGAAAAAATGATAACTATCATGCATCCTGGGATATACAGGCAGAAGAGTGACTCAAGATTCACTCTCAGAATATACACAAAACCAAGGAAATTGATAAGAATGAGAAAAACTCAGCACGTACCAACAACCTTACCACCCTAGGTCAATACCAGCTCCAAGATGCCAAATACTCCATGTACATGCCTTAGGTCTGCTGCTCTGAATTCCTGTTGACCCTTAGCTATGGGTGTTTGTCCCTTCTGTTGCTGGCCTGTATACCTATCCTGGATCTGAGCATACTGCAAGGGCCTCTATTGCTAGAAAGTCTGAGATTAGGTCAACAAGGGCCTTGGACCCTGATTCGGCTGAACTGGTACGTGAGCCCTATACCATGGTCCTTCCATGGTAGATGATGAAGCTGACTAAAATGATGAAGGATCAGCTCTACGAGGATAGGACTCCACTTGGTGGCCTGAAGCTCTGCATATCAAACATAATCCTTGTGCTTTACATCACTGAAAGAAAACGTGTCCTGACTTGCCACAATAGGAGCACACAACTGAAGTTGACTGCACCAGATGTTGAGGATATTTTGTGATAATTGCTGGAAGAAAGACTCTGGTGTTGGCCTCCTCGGAGTTCCAATCTCCATTGTCCTGATTGTTAGTGCTGGTGCCGAAGACTGGGTGGAAGAGTCCCTCAAAGTAGAATGAGACCTCTTTTGGCTCCCGGTCCTCTCAGAAATTCTCTGGGATGTATACTTATGCCTCTGTGCTGCCCTCATCATGGCATCAAATATCTAAAACTTGCGATGCTCTACCGCAAGAATAATCTCCAAGTGAAGGCTCTGTTGGAACCTCCTGACACGATCTGAGTCGACTGAACTCCATCACGTAGCCATCAATTGAACTCCCTTGCTACCTTAGGTTATTAAACCTCTGTTGAAGATCATATTGCGATACCCTATCAAAGTATCACGTCTAGAACCACTCGATAAAATATGCACATAGAAATGGCAACACCATAGTACTCTCCTGTCCTCCCCACCAATCTCTAGCCAAGTCCAGCAACTGCAACTTGACCACTGATACTCTCTCTTGAGCCAAAATCCATGCTACCTCAAGGATAGCCTCAGTATCCTGGAGCCAAGCATCGGACGTAATTGCACTCTCTATACCATAGAAGTATGGGGGATGGAAACTCCTGAAGTCCCCCACATAATTAGGGGTCTAAGGGCTACCTCGCTCAAGGGTTGTCTGAATTGAGTTGGCAAAAATATCACTCTAGCACTGCTACGTTGCCATGCTGCCTCTCACAATCTCCATAAGTGTGCCAAAAACTCCCTCTGGCTGCTCTGGATGAACCGGTACTACTTGTTGATCGGGATGAACATGCTACTCTGCCCAAGGAATTATCCTAGACTCTACTCCTGAAGGCTGGGGCTGATCCCCAGAAATTTGCTAGCCTCATTGTTGCTGCTCTGCCATCATCTGAGCTCGAATAATATCATTAGAAGGATCAAAATTAGTGCCCCAGAAAGTTAAAGGATACGAGAATCAAATCTAAGGGATATGATAGATCAATGATGAAAAAAGGTGACAGGTCAAGGATTAGAGGTATAAAATAATATGAAAGAGTTCAAATAGGAATAAATTAGGATTGAGACATCTAAGCAGATAACACCCACATGTCTAAAAACCATACCTGCATCGACCACCACTAAAAACCTGTCATGCCCCGGGCCCAGAATACTGGTTAGAGCAGGAGCATGGCAAAGCCAACTGCGTATATTAGAGTACTCATGTACTCTAATATACGGTTATGGCTGTGAAAGACATGGGAGGTTAACACTATTAACCATCAGTCATTCCTAGGTCAAACGATCCTTGGTGTCTCAATCACAGGCAAATAAGCAATATACAAGAAATATGATCATCAGAAGAACAATAGTAAAGCGTCCAAAATCATATATAGGTAGATAATCATGAAGCTAGTAATACAAAATAAAAAACTAGCAGAGTGTAAGTCATACATGATCAGCACTAGCTGCACTCTAGATAAAACAAAATCATGATATGCCTGTAGGCAAAATTTTAAGTCCAAAATACGAGCTAACACGTGCTCGGTAGCTAAATGCCACAAAAGAATATAAAAGTACTAGATCAAGTAGGTGGATAAGTAGAAACCCACTCAAATAGTTTATTACTCTGGGAGGTCACCATCCAGCGAAAGATACAAAAAGTTCTCTGTTCCGCTATGAGATCTGACCATAAAAAACTAGTAGGGTCAGACCTGCAATAGCAAGTACCACAAAGAAAGGCCAAAAGATATGACTAAAGCCAATACTAACTTAACACAACAACAGATAGAGACAGGAATAAATAAATTCTAATTGAGACTCGTGTACTACCACTAAACTTGTCTCGAGAAGAGAAAAGATAATAAGCTAAGTAACATGTAACCACAAAAATATAAAGCACACTAGGAAATAAGAAAATAAACTGGTAGCAGGTAAATAAAATTGGACAAGTATCATGCACGAGAATTCTGGGAGCATGTACTGGGTCTGTTCAATGAATAAGAACATATAATTATCGGGTCATAGATAGGTGAAAGCAATAAATATTTAAGTGGCAATAACTAGGAAAAGAAAAAGATAAGTCAGCAAGCAACAAGAAGATTAGAGAACTCCTCGAAATAGGAACCATAACCCTTAAACCAAAAAATGACCAGGATTATGATTCTTTTTCCGGGTCGTACCTAGTCTCTAGTCATTTATTGGTAATGTAACAATACGAGAAAAGAAAAAATACTAGACAAACAATATTAACAATCAATAAAGCACGGCCAAGCAATAGTATGGCTTGATACATTAGCTAACTATGGTTATCACAGATCCTAGTTACTAGCACATACAATTTGAGGTTCTCCTATTTTTGCAGGCACTGCAGTCTATTTTGGTTATATTTTGTATGCTGATGGTGATGATAAGAAATAATAGTAACAATATGCGTCACTCAACGATGAGCAAAAAATGTGCCCTACTCGACGGCTTGCTACAAATCTATAGGTAATATGGCACCGGAACATCGAGACTGCCTGCAACCAGGTAACCACTCCTCCCAATGACCTATGTCAATAATCTAGTCATTAATCCTTAGTAGTTTCAGTTTAGGATTTTGGATATGGCATTCCGCATAATCCAACCTAAGCATGAAGCAAGACGGGACAATAATTTGACGGTTATAAGCCCTAGCAAAAGACAATCCACAATAGTTATAATAGGGATAATAGGTTAAATTCAGTGGCAATAGTGTCAATCAATATCCAGAGTGACAGTTGTGACAGTCGGTGTCAATAGGTGACCATCAATGTCAATCAGTGGCAATAGTGACAATCTGGGAGTGATAGTGAGTGACCATACGGGACAATAGGGTCATGGTCAAGGGTAACAATAAGGGAAAATATGGTTCATGTAGTAACAATGGGCATCTTGTACTGGACGGGTGTATAAACCGTAGGTGTCCCAAACTATACAAAATATCGGGTCTGTACGGTGAGGCATAAGTAAGCATATAAGATAGTGCAGAGACATAGTGTCAATGAAGGATATGTGCTAATGTCAATATATTTGGTGTAAGTCAACGAGGACCTCAGAAAAACGGACAAAAATGGTCAAAAATAGTCAATTTCAACAAAAATAGCCAAAATCGTATTAACGACGGATTACCTCGGATTACCGACGGATTATCCGATATGAAACACCAACTTTTTGGTTCCAAATTCGAATCTTCCAACGGTGGTCTGTGAATTACCTTCGGATAATCTGAAATTACACCGCAGCCAGGACTTAAAATTTTCTAAAACTTGTTTCGGCCAAAAAAAATGCGATTTAATTTAGAATTTGGACTTTCAAAAGTCAAAATTGAATAAAATTAAAATTTTCACAATATTATAGTATTATATTTTACATATTTTAAGATTTAATATATCAATTCCTTAAAATACTCCAAAATAGATTTTTGGAAAATCGAAACGTGTTCTGACCCCTACCAAACTCCAAACCAAAAATATACAAGTCTATATGAGGATCTCACATAGAATATACACTAAGTCTCCGGTAAATCACTCCGATAATCATTTCTGACAACGAGTTTTCTAAGCATTAAATATCAGGGTTCCACAGAAAAATTCTAAACTAAGCTCAAAACAATTTTTTAAAGCTGCATAGGTTTTGAAAATCATGACAGAAACATTATTAACAAAGAAATTACCATGAAAATATAAGCATATAAAATCAAAGAAAGAAAAAACTACAAGAAAATAAAGTCTTCCAAGATTTTGGCAAGATGTACTTGCCTAAGGTCGATCTTCCAGTCTAAATCTTCAACTCCACTACCAAGAGGGGTTCGAAAACATGAAGAGGAAATAAAGAAGGAAGAGTTAAAGATTATAGAGAGGAGAGAAAAATCAAGCTGTATATATAGAGGGTGGAAATTAATCATGACCATTGGATGTGCCACATTAGCGATCCACGTCTCGAGTCAAATCGATCTCGTCCGTTCAAAATAAAACCAAGAAACCATTGGGTAATAGGGTGATTCATCACTATTCATAGAAATATCTAAACACTACTCACCAAAGTATCTTAAAAATATCTCGAAACCAAAATAAATATCTGACGGTCGAATTTTTAATCGGTGTGACGCGACATTTCGGCGGTATTCCGGTCAGGGAGAAATTTTTTAAAATGCCAAGTTTTAAAATCCTACGAAATCCAGAAAATAAAACATGCAGTATAAAATACGTATCCATATTCTATATAGATATTATGAAACATAATCTCACAATACTCAATCACAATAATCTATAAGAAGAAAATGGCACGATATCATATAAAATGGAATATAAGTCTCAAAGTCATAATTGGATTAGTCACAACAAAATATCCAAGTCTATGAGTCTAGCAATGATCACAATAAGTCTAAATAATAATAACATCTCAAATCTAAAGCTGGAGAAAGATCTAATACAATATAACAATACTATGTAAGACTCGACAATAACTAATTGAGTCACATCACAACTAGTACTGGCACTCCTGTACTATAGGTGCATCCTCAGCTAACTCTCCATCATGTGGGCCATAATATGTGGGACACAAATCCTCTAAGAAGTCATCTGAATATATTCAGTCAGGATAGAGCGAGTACAACCCAATAACTGTTCCAGTTAATTGATAAAGACTATAAAACTATAATAGTAAAGTAATATAAGATGAACAGATAAATAATATACTATGGTATAAGAAATATAGTACAACAAATAATATAGAAGTACGAAAATGTAAAGACAGATAAATAAATAAAAACTATCAAGCATGGTAGATAAGAATATGACCAGTAAATATAGAGTGAAACCAGAAAGACCGTATCTAAACTAGTGTTTTGAAATACTACTTTCGACATATAAAATGCTAGGGGATAATACGGCTCATCGCACGTGAGGTGTGCGAATGCTATCTTTCCATATTAGACCCTAAGGGGGTGGTTCTAGATTATGGAAATATTTACATGTCTAATAAAGTATTTCCCACCCTACTAGTACAATAAATCCAAGTCCCGACATGTAGATAAATATGATGACAATCAATACAAGTGATGCCAGAAGAGACCCGATAATGGTGATGCCAACAAAAGAGCTAGATGGGCCAGCAAGTACAATTATGTATCTCAAAATGGATCCATAATATTACTCCGTATATCCATCGTGTCAAGAAATCAAGTAAAACGATTATATAAATAAGAATTATAATAATTATTAAATAATGGAACTATTAGATAATGTACTCGCTTGTGGTCCAAATTAAGAAATATCAAACAGTGTCTGTCTCGGTGTCTCAAAGATCTAAATATGAATTACTAGTGAAAACTATATTTTTGAATTATAAACATGCTAAACTAGCTTGATACTAGGTCTACAAGTCATTTATAGGTCCAACTAGGTCGTACTAGGTCCACATCTGGATTCTAGGTTCATGCTACTCTTACCTTGTTATTATATAAGGTATATTAGTTAAAACGGGGTGTATTCTAGAAATTTATAGGTCATACTAGGCATTAGGCACTAGGTATTATATCTATGTATTCCTATACTATAGTATCTAGGACACTTTACCTTATTCATTACCGTAGCATATAGGCTAATACCTTGACTCTAGCTACAATCAACGTTACTCTCAATACGAAGTACTATAATCTAGTACTTAGTATCATATGATACCTTAATCATATCTCTTGCTACCTTAGCCTACACTATTACCCAATCATTTATCCCCTCACCTTAGTATCAATATCTTGATATACACTCAAGTGATTTGGTACCCCAAACCCACACATGATACTAACTCTCTAGAATACTTGACACCCACTTAGCTTAATATCCAATACTTTCATCTTCTCAATAATCCCACCCTAATACTCATGCACCTTAACACTAATAACCAATTCCCTTCACTTACCATACTGCACACACACACAACTAATACCCATCCAATATTCTAACTAGCATGGTTTCCTCCACTTAGTACCAGACCTCTGAAACCAAGCCTACATACACCCCTAATTATCTTTCCACAGACACTACACTTGCTCATAGTGTGTCACAATCACTTATACTCCCAACGATACTCTCACATCCATCACAGAACCATGCTTTAAATAGGTGAATTCAGTACACAAGCTGTTGTGCACTATCCATCATGATGGAGTTCACAGGTTGGGGACAACCTTGCAATAACAAGTTGCTATTGTTGCACACTACTGCAATATCTAGGAGTGAAATCCCTTCCAGGCATGTTTTCCACAGCACAGGAAATGTTACTAATCTTCCCTTGCTCTCCTCACAGGTACAAGACCTCATTGCAACCAAGTACCTCTACTCATAGCTGCTGTCATTGTTGAACTCCATCTTCCCTTCTCTCTAATGTCCACTGCAAAAATTGCCAACCCGAGCACTTCCCCAACACCCTAACTCTCAAACTCAACTAGGCACAATATCGAAACATCACTCCATCTACTAATACTTCAACTCTAATATACTCAACTAACCACACTGTGCTCACTGTAAATCTTCTTTACAGATACAAGGGTATCAGTGTTCACTTCTCCTTTTACTTATCTAGTACTCGAGCCTGGCATGGCTCACTGATTTGTTCTTGCTTTAAGTTTGTAAACTCTATATGTTCCCTCTTGAACCCACCACTTTCAGTACATAGACACACACTCAAATTCTAAAATTTATGATACACCTCACCAACATAGAACTCCACATACACAACACTCACTGATACTCCCCCTCCCTAATTCCTCAACTCCAACACTCCCCCGTTCTAATACACACCAACACGCAGGTAAACACTGAAGTTACACTCTATACACCATTTAATCTGATACCCCATATCTCTTTTAATACTCAGTTCACCAAATACTTGAACACTAATCCCTTGTCAACTGATATAGTAGCTATACTTAAAACTACCCACACTTATATTCAAAATAAAATACTTGTAATTTTGATACTCCACTCTATCACACACCAAGTTCCCGCTGCTGACCTACAATCTCACCTCCTACTCCAATAACATGCAGTTCTTTCTCCCCCATATTTACTGTCACCTCAGTTTTTTCCATGCAAGTGTTGTACTGCTATATGCAGTTTCTACTGCTTCCATCCAGCTCCAACACACCAATGTCGCCCTTGGAACTCCTTTCAAAACTGGCCTGTCTACCCGCGCTCACTCAACCACACAACAGGCATTCAACTCTGCTGCCCATGCCAAGTCTGATACCCAGAACTCCTTTCCCCCTCCTCTAGACACTCTCACGGACTTCTAATACAACCTACACTTGTGCAAACTCATCCCCCAAAACTCCACAAACTGGCACACATGATACATCATAACCTGAGCACCCTCTATGTACACAGAATAGTTCCCTTCCTTAACTGATACACTTACACTCTCACTCATTGGTAATCTACTTCACACACACCCTCTATGGATCTTCATATGCTCCTGGAAAGTGGTCTGACGCTCCAGAACTCAGCAATAATTGACTCATATTCAGTCTAAATTAGAGCCGAGATGTCCCTATTGTTAGGCTATAATTATTCATTAATAGGCTACTCAAGGGCTATCAAGATTTGCTCAAGAGCAGCAGTCCTATCTTCATCCTTAAAAATTTTGATGAGTTGAATCATGGGTGTAGTGCCCAGTTCCCCCTTTTCAGGAGCGCGGCTAAGAAATACTTGGTATTTTGATCGAGATTGATTGAATCAAGATTCTTTCCACTTTATGGATTGATTTGTTCGAAATTAGGTCCCACATTCAGCGAATTGTGCCTCAAGGAAGGACTCGGCGGCAGAGTCGAGAGAGGCCTTTCCGTTGCGCTAGTTTCTTTGCCCGTTTTCGATGCCGCTTGGTTGCTTTCTTGTTTGTTTTGTGGCTTGCATTTTCTTGAACAGTTTTGATGGATTTCATTATCTTTATTTCTTGAACTTCGTATTTTGTATTGAACTTTGGAAGACCAAGGTAGGAGATATTGATCATTTGTTGATTCATGAGTGATCGTATAGGCGACTCACGAGCGGAGTCCTAAAGATATTTCCATTCTCTTCCCCGATTCACCAACTTATGAGTGGCCTTACTTTTGATTAGCGCCCTTCTTCCAAGTCTTCATTCATAATAATCTGGCTCATTTATGCATTCTGATCAATGATACTAAAATAATAAAATTGAGTCAAGATAAAAGGAAGAAGTAGACCTGAAAAACTTAATGCTTGTCACGTTATATTTCTATACAATTATATCATTGCGTGCTTGTCCGCTATGCATGTATCTATTTTTTGTTTCAGTTGTAGCTAAATCTTATTCATCTATGACTGTTCAATGGGTAGTACATAACTTAAAATTTGATCATATCAGCTAGTAGACTATGCCATCGCACTGTGCTAAAGTAGTTATGTTCACTTTGATGTCTTAAAATGCTTTGTATATTAACTTAGTGTTTAGATCGTCAATGGTCATGGACAACTTGTGTACAAGGTATATGGTTCCTGTGAACTGTCATCGAGGCACCGGGGCCGATTCGTTTCCGGCGGAACAACAATTAGTCGTGCTAGCAACTTAGCACGGGTGAGGCGGAAGTTTGTAGCGGGGCTCGCTACCTATGCTGTAAGCATCGCCATCTACCCAGACTATAGTCCATGATGGCTAGTCAAGACAGTGATCCTTATGTATATTTAAACTATGTAAACTAACTATATCTTCGTGGCAGGGAAGGTTATGGTAAGTTGTGTATAGGTGGTTCAGATGGTACATGCAAATGTCACAGAATAGTGGCATATTTTGTTATATTATTTCATTCTATCACATGTTAAAAAATTAAACTAAGGCAAGATATAAAGATCGCATAATAATAATTGTGCATGTTCACATGAATACGGCATTGATTTGGTATGTTGGGTTAGTTCGCCCCCACTAGTACTTTTTAAAATACTAACCCTCGTTGCAGCATGTTCCCCGAGCCAAGACTACGCGGCGAGGAGCTGAAGATTTCCTTCTGTCACGCCCCAATCTTTCGTAGGCAAATCGGCCGTTCCCGCTAGGCGAGAATCACCGCGCCAGCGCTCCCGCAGAACAATCGTTTTGACCCATCTGGGCGTGATGCCGCACGAGCGTGAGCCACGCCCGTGCAAGGTCGTGGTCCATTGGCTGGCGGTAAGAGTTCTAAGCCACAGAGTCGCACAGATTGTCCGAGTGCAGCAGATTCATGAATGCATAGCGATCGGTAAAGGGTTCACTGAGTCGACAGTATAGCGGAAGCATTGAATAACACAACTAGAAGTAAAGTAACTCTTTATTGATATAAACAAGTGTTACAGGCGGCGTATGGCCGAGATTATAAGTCGCTCAAGCCTCTCTCTCTCTGAAATAATAAAAGCATGCCAAGTGGTTACAATTGTGGATACAGGCGATGTTCACAATATTATGTCTTGTATATGTGCTTCTGTTTCGGACGCAGCGCCCCAAGGCTTCAGAGTGATCTCCTGGCCTTAGCATGCACGAAGGATGCATCCGCACCGAACGAGGTTCTTTCGCACCCTGCATACAAACTGGTAGATTATCGGTACATTGAATGCACTGGTGGGGAAGCTACTCGCCCGTTCGATAAATCCAGACACGTAATACAGGTTCCGTGCACCAACTATTAAGTTGTCTTTCTAGTTGCCTTAGGATCAGTTTCATGCATGAATTGAATAGCCTAACCCGTGTGGCAATGCACCGTGCGATATGAGAGAAAACACGGCGAGACTTACCAACTTATCATTTTACCTTCCCTGTCCAAGGCAAACATTGTTAATTCAAGCACGGGCAAGTATAAACATTTAGGAGGCATAGCATATGCAAACACGAGCAATGTTGTATCATGATCGTTCAGGTGTTCATTTGATGCAATATAATGACTCGCACGTGGATAGCCGCTAAGCAAGGATGACTTGTTATCTATCATTTTATAAGCAAGCATGCAACATGTTTAAATGCACAAGGTAAACAGACGATGCATTATAAGCCATATTCACACGATAAACACACGAGGCATTGCAAGCCAAATACACACGATGATCACTGGCTAGATGCCATAATGGACTAGTCAAGGACAAGGATAGCATGTAATAAGAATACACGAGGAGCTCACAATAAAACATGATGCATTGCAATCCATCCAGTCCGTACACGATTTGACTACACACGAAGTTCCGCTCGGATCGAATCGGTGCCAGTGTCCCAGCGACTGCTCGCAGAACTTATACCCTTGTACACAAATTATCCATGATCGAACATGATTATTAAGTTCATACTTCATGCAGTTAAGGCAACACGAGCACGACAAGCAGTATTGCATGATTCATTTGTTCAGTGAATGACTTTTGCCTTGATGCAATTCTCCTGGGGCAGAGATTACCGACCTAGCGGTCCCGGATACTTGCAGGTTTATTCAGGCACGGAACAACTACTTAGTAGTCTTATGGGGTTTCGATGAAAACAAGGCAACATACAAGCATACAAGCATGTATTTATATAAACACAAATAATCACGTTGGCTCGGGCCCGAAGGTAAATCGAGAGGTGAAACCGTTAGGGGACTTCCCGAGCAACACGTTCTAGGGTAGCATGCGAGGGTTTGAACATATATATGAGCAATATTTTATTTCCATGTTCTAGCATAAGTAATACAAGTTAGGATTATTTCCAAAGCTAGGTGCATTAGATTCTTATTAGCATGCAGGGGGTGATTCACCTAGCGACTAGCATGTAACATTCCAGAATTTTAAGTGTGCTGGCTAAGAAAAGACAAGTTCACCGTAGCCACCCACCTTAGCGATGATTCACCTCGGTAGAGCGATATGTCAAGCGAGCCTCTGAAAGCCTAAGCCGGATTCCTGTAGGGACAAGTCTGGATATCCTTTGCCTCAAATGAGTATTCTCGCCTGAGCAAAGCGGGTCGGGACATGCAATAGTGCCATCAGAATCGGCAGTCCGCTTGAGCGAAACGGGGTGTTACATCCTACCCAACTCAGAAAAAGTCTCGTCCTCGAGACTTACTGAGGACAAGCAGTACGTTTCAATAAATTTTGATTTAACGATACAAGGCTGAGCCAAACCTATACAAGTCGTTATACTTGTTTATTTGGATATTCACTTGCACTAGCATCGAGATCGGCATATCGCTTGGTCTGGATCGTGCGCACATTCGAAGTGCACCTTTAGCGTGAGCACGTCAACCAACTTAGCGATAGCGAAGTCTTAGCACTCGAGTTTCACCTTTTCTTAAGTCTTGGATCGTGCACAAGTTCAAGGCATCCCTCAAACGTATGCATT
The DNA here is from genome assembly GCA_036927795.1 of Iris macrosiphon. NCBI lineage: Eukaryota > Viridiplantae > Streptophyta > Magnoliopsida > Asparagales > Iridaceae > Iris > Iris macrosiphon. Next base: position 182,005,373 of record JAYESA010000009.1, read on the forward strand.
CAACCAAACTTAGAGTTAGTGAAATCACACAAGCTACTAGCGACAATCTCACGGGTCTCACTCAGGTTAGCACAAAGGCCAATCACAGCACAAAATCATACAAGCAATCACATCAATCAAAATATATTTTGAAAGTATTTAGACTTATTGTTGGAACATCCCATCGAGTCGTTGAGAAAGAGCGTACATATAACCCACGAACGAGCTTTTAAAACTGAGATATTCGAAACAAAGTTCAAAGACGTAGAAGCCAGGCTCTGATACCATTATGTCACGCCCCAATCTCCCGCAGGCAAATTGGCCATTCCCGCTAGGCGAGAATTACCGCGCCAGCGCTCCCACGGAATGATCGCTTTGACCCATCCGGGCATGATGCCGTACGAGTGTGAGCCACGCCCATGCAAGGCCGTGGTCCATTGGCTGGTGGTAAGAGTTCTAAGCCACAGAGTCGCACAGATTATCCGATTGCAGCGGAGTCATTAACGCATAGCGACCGATGATAGTATAGCGGAAGCATTAAATAACACAAGTAAAAGTAAAGCAACTCTTTATTGATATAAACAAGTGTTACAGGCGGCGCATGGCCGAGATTATAAGTCGCTCAAGTCTCTCTCTCTGAAACAATAAAAGCGTGCCAAGTGGCTACAATTGTGGATACAGGCGATGTTCACAACATTATGTCTTATATATATGCTTATGTTCTTGACACAGTGCCCCAAGGCTTCAGAGTGATCTCCTGGCCTTAGCACGCACGAAGGAGGCATCCGCACCGAACGAGGTTCTCCCGTACCCTGTATACAAACTGGTGGATTATCAATACATTGAATGCACTGGTGGGGAAGCTACTCGCCTGCTCGACAAATCCAGACACGTAATACAGGTTCCGTGCACCAACTATTAAGTTATCTTTCAAGTTGTCTTAGGATCAGTTTCATGCAAGAATTGAATAGCCTAACCCGTGTGGCAGTGCGCCGTGCGACATGAGAGGAAATACGGCGAGACTTACCAACTTATCATTTTACCTTCCCTGTCGAAGGCAAACATTGTTAATTCAAGAACGGGCAAGTATAAAAATTTAGGAGGCATAGTGTCACGACCCGCACCCAGTACAGGGGCACGAGAGCGTGGGTACGTCCAGCCTACGCCGCAGTATCGGCGGTAGAACACTGTCTGTCGCAATAATACTACTCACTAACACCTGTCAATGATATACATCTCCATATTCTCACGATATAACTCAATCACAACAACTCTAAGGCACGATAAAAGATAAAAGAAATAACATAGTTAAACAGCATATCTCAACATAAAGATAACTCACAGTCTGGCTGTCCAACACAAGTCTCCAATTAAACTTAACATAGTCTAAACAAAAACTAAAATAACCTCCATAAGTCTCAAGTATAAATAAATACTGTCTAAATAGTTGTAGGCAAAGTCTCCTCTAGAAGCATAGTCTCTTCTAGGATCTCTGGAACATAGTCTGCATCTATACCTGGTCCGTAGTGTGTAGTACAGAAGTCCTCAAGGTTCTCTGGAAAAAATATCCAGTCAGGATTGAACGAAAATATACCTCTAACAGCAGTTCCACATATATTGACAAAGACTATAAAACAGTGTAAAGAAATACAGGACAGATATGAGATAACTGGCAATAAGAATACTGGAATAAAGAAATGCTGGAATAAGATACTGGAACATCATCATCAATAGCATCTGACAAGGAATAGAACTACAAGTGCACGCAAGTACAAAGAACGGGTATGTAAGAATAACAACTAGAACATGTAGAAAATACAAGATCAGTCTATTAAGATACATGTCAAGAATCCTCTATCTAAGTGTGTGAAACATTAGTATATCATATGATCGGCTTGGGTGATATGACTCATTACATGGATTAGTGATCATCCCCAACAGGTCAGGCTAACCGGAATATAACAGTAATGAGGCATGTAAGGGTAAGGCTGCACCGACGTGAGATATGGGTGAGCTAATGCTGCATGTAAGGGTATGATCACATAACTACTAATACTTCCCTATTTTCTCCAGCTAGCACAATGGATTCCAATCACGACTCCTCATGACAGGTCTCAATGATGCTAACTAGTGTAAGCAATAGTGTCAGAGTCATGTACGCTATACAACAAGAATTATAGAGATAATCAACATAATAGAAACTGTCAGAGAATGTACTCGCCTGTGGTCCTTTGCTGGCAATACCAATGTTCGGGTTCCAAGGTACCGTCCGAGTGATCCCACAATCCTATAAACATATCATATAGTACAATACTTTATCAGACATTACTTCTAGCACACAATCAACATAATGATCAGTCTACTCTATAGGTCACAGGTGGGGGTAGCTACGGTTATTCGTAATTTGTTAAGGTCACCTCGTACACGAGTACATAATGCCTATTGTTATCTATTATATACATCACTGCTTAATTAATTATTATTATAACAGGAGTGTGCATCTAGTTCTTTAACAGTTTTATATTATATATATAAATATACGTATGCTTTAGGTTAATTGAGCATAATACGGTATGTATATACATATACAGGGCATTTATATCTGTATATATGCGATGGAGATACACCATACATATATCTATATACCGCATACGTCTATCATATAACAATACGTATACCATATACACGTTGGAAACTCTACGGTTAACATGTGTGGATTACTACGAAGATTACGTATATACGGGCACGTTTTCAAGCATGCGAGGGTTCGAACCTGCGATCGTGAAGGAGGTAGTTTTCGCGGCTCCCGTCGATCAGTCCAGTCTGGTTCGTGGAGGGTTGAGGTCGAGTGCAGCGTCTCCAGCGTGCTCCTGTGCAGTCAAATTCGTCGGCAGCGGTCAGTTGATCCGGTCGGCAGCGGTCAGTTGATCCAGTCGGCTTCGGTCGGTTGATCCGGTCGGCTTCAGTCGGTTGATTCGGTCGACAGCGCTCGATCAGCGGCTTCGTACAGCGTTCCAGTCGGCAGTGCTCGATCAGCGGCTTCGTGCAGCGTTCCAGTCGACAGCGGCGACGAGTTCACGGCCGGGTTTGGCGGTGAACAGTGAAGTCAGGAGGGGGGTCGACAGCGAGTAGGGTGAAGAGGGGTGTCGGCTGGAGGTTTTAGGTTTAAAGAGAAGAATACATAAGATGATATATATATATATATACAAGGTATGGGTTTGACCTAGAACATGTTGACTTTGGTCAATACTAGGAAAGCCTTGGCTTAATTTGGCGATACTCCAAAGGGCTAGGTCCAGATGAAATTTTGAAAGTTGTATTGGTCTAAGGGTTTGGAGGCCATAGTTTTCAAGGATTGATGTTAAATTACACATCCCCAAATTATATGGATAATACAATGAAAAGGTAAAATGGGTTTATCATGCGCTTCGTGTCAAATGGGTGTATACTTAATGCTCTATAACAGTGCCAATAATTGTAATTTGCATGAAATAGGTTCATTGTTTGCTTAATTAAAATTAAATGCAAGAGGTGTATCACAATTAAATAGAAGTACTAAAGTCTAGATTTACGTGGGATACAAGCATTAATGAATGGTCTGGCGTGTCTATGACAAGGGTATGAATCGGATGGAAGACAAGGCTAGCATAGCGTTCTAGTTATTGAATAATGATTAAGTACAACAATTAATTAGAATCATAATTATTAGGATAAATAAATTATCATGAAATCATTTACTCATTAATTATGGAAAGACTAGAATACCCTTAATCCAAAAAGTGGGGGTGACAAGTCTACCCTCCTTAAAGAATTTTGTCCTCGAAATTTAAAATAACTATCACTAGCATAATCAATTAATTAATGAATCATACCTCAAGTCTCGAAGAGATATGGATACCGCTCGCGCATTTCGTCTTCTTTCTCCCAAGTTGATTCTCCTGGAGAGTGATTTCTCCATGCAACACGAAACAAGGGAATAGTCTGGTTCCGCAATATCTTTTCTTTACGATCCAAGATCTCCACCGGTTGTTCCGGATAGCTGAGTGTCGGTCCAAATTCGACCTCCGAGTAATCTAATACGTGACTAGGATCTGCCACGTACCGTCTCAGCTGCGACACGTGGAACACGTTATGCACTCCATCTAGAGTAGGTGGCAAGTCCAGTCTATAGGCCACTGCACCGACCCTTGCAAGAATACTGAAGGGCCCGATTTATCGTGGACTAAGCTTCCCTCCTCTGCCGAATCGAATCGTGCCTCGTGTTGGAGAAATTTATAAGAATACCAAATCGCCAACCTAGAACAACGATCTTACACGCAATCTAAATAAAGCAATCAAAACAAATAAAACAGTCAAACAATACCTGAAACTCTAGGGGTCTACGGTGGCTGTCGGCCCAATGCCGCTGTCTGTCCTGCGCCACTCGCAGTCTGTCTCTGATAAGTTTTACTTTTTCTGCTGCATCCACGACCATTTCTGGTCCTAACAAGGCTCTTTCTCCAACATCATCCCAAGATAAAGGTGTACGACACCTTCGTCCATATAAAGCTTCGAATGGTGACATCTCAATGCTGGCCTGGTAGCTGTTGTTGTAAGCAAACTCTACCAAGTGTAGATGATCCTCCCAAGAACCTCCGAGATCCAAGACGCAAGTGCGTAACATGTCTTCAAGAGTCTGAATGGTCCTTTCAGACTGCCTGTCCGTCTGAGGGTGATATGCGGTACTGAACTTGAGCTGAGTGCCCAAGCTAGACTGTAGGCTCCTCCAAAAATGGGAAGAAAAACGACTATCTCGATCTGAGACAATACTCACAGGAACTCCATGTAATCTGACAATCTGCTGTACGTACATCTCTGCTAGCTTCTCCGTCGAAGTACCCACTTTAAAAGGTAAGAAGTGGGCTGATTTGGTCAACCTATCCACGATGACCCAAATTGCGTCCTTTTCTCCTGGAGAATGAGGAAGTCCAGAAACGAAGCCCATGGTCACGTGCTCCCACTTCCATTCTGGAATGGGTAAAGGTTGAAGCAATCCTCCTGGCCTCTGTCGATCTGCTTTCATCTGTTGGCACACTAAACATCGGGATACGAAGTGTGCTACTTCGTGCTTCATACCATACCACCATACATGCCTTCTCAAATCTCGATACATCTTGTTGGCTCCGGGATGTATCGAGTACTGAGAGCGGTGTGCCTCCTGTAAAACTTCTTCGCGCAGCTCTCCACTTGGTACACACATCCTCGTGCCATATCGTAAGGATCCATCATCCGCGATAGTGAAATCGTCTATCAATCCTGCCTGAACTTGTGCGCTAATATTCCTTAGAGTCTCATCATCATACTGCGCAGCTATAATTCTGTCCATTAGTTCTGATTGAATCTGCAGTCCCCACATCTGAATCTCAGCTCCTGGAACTAATACCTCAATTTCCAAGCTCTCAAGATCAGCTAATAAGTGTCTATCCGAAGTCAAACACATAGCCATTGGGTACCTGCTCAAGGCATCCGTGACTACATTGGCTTTCCCTGGATGATACTGTAATGAGATATCAAAGTCTTTCATCAATTCTAACCACCTTCTCTGTCTCATATTCAGTTCTTTCTGTGTAAACACGTACTTTAAGCTTTTGTGGTCTGTGAAGATCTCCACACGCTCTCCGTACAGATAGTGCTTCCACAGCTTTAGGGAAAAGATAACTGCTGCTAACTCCAGATCGTGAGTGGGATAGTTCTTTTCATGAGGGCGTAATTGTCTTGAAGCATAGGCAATTACTTTCTCGTGTTGTTGAAGAACGCACCCCAACCCTTTTCCTGAAGCATCACTATAGATAGTGAATCCACCTGTCCCTGATGGCAACGTCAAAACTGGCGCTGTCGTCAATCTCCTCTTCAGCTCATCGAATGCGGCTTGACATTCTTCGATCCAGACAAATTCTACATCCTTCTTGGTCAGCCTAGTCATTGGCTCTGCAATCTTGGAGAAGTCTTGTACAAATCTTCTATAGTATCCTGTTAGTCCGAGAAAGCTCCTGATTTCAGCTACCGTACTGGGGGTAGTCCATGACTTCACTGCCTCTATCTTCTTTGGGTTAACTGAAATTCCGTCACCCGTCACCATGTGTCCAAGAAATTCAACCTTGTCAAGGAAGAACTCACACTTTGAAAGCTTCCCGTACAATCTTTCTCTCCTGAGTGTTTCTAAGACTACTCTCAGGTGCTCTTCATGCTCTTCTGGGGTTTTTGAATATACTAGAATGTCGTCAATAAACACCACTACGAACTTGTCAAGGTATTGGTGGAACACCTTGTTCATCAAGTTCATAAATACTGCTGGTGCATTGGTTAAACCAAACGGCATTACTGTAAATTCAAACTGGCCATATCTGGTTCGAAAGGCGGTCTTCGGTATGTCTTCTTTCTTCACTTTCACCTGGTGATAGCCTGACCTCAAGTCTATTTTTGAAAACACCTTTGCTCCGCTCAATTGATCAAAAAGATCATCTATCCTTGGCAGCGGGTATTTATTTTTGATAGTGAGGTTATTCAAAGCTCTATAATCGATACATATACGTACCGTGCCATCCTTCTTCGGTACAAATAATACCGGTGCTCCCCATGGCGATGAACTGGATCTAATAAAATCTTTGTCTTGCAGCTCCTCTACTTGTTTCTTCAGTTCTACCAACTCATTGTTGTTAACTCTATAGACATGTTGTGAAATAGGCTCCGCTCCTGGTATCAAGTCTATAGAGAACTCAATGTCTCTGTCTGGTGGCAAACCTGGCAACTCCTCTGGAAATACATCCAGGAACTCCGCTATAAGGGGATGCGGTGACTCTTTTTCTTCCGTCCTGGCTCCGCAAAAAGTGCCTCTGCTCCGCTCCTCTGCTCCTCTGGCAATCTCAAACTCTGGCTCTCCTGGTGGTCGAAATACTACTCTCCCTCTGCGACAATCTATGGAAGCATGGTGTTTACTCAGGCAGTCCATTCCGAGTACAATATCGTATTCCGGAAGTGGCATAACGAGTAAACTCACGCTCAACTCTCGGCCTTCCAATGACACTCTCCGATCCTTGCAACAATCACGGACTAGGATAATACCTCCTCCTGTCGTGATCTTGCAAGTCCTATCTAATGGTTCCGTTTCTAAATGATGCTTAAGGGCATAAGATACAGATACGAAACTATGGGAAGCGCCAGAATCAAATAGTGCAAGTGCTGGAATAGAATCGAGTAAAACTGAACCTGAAATCACGTCTCCAGCTGGCTCGGCCTCCTCAGTGGTCATGGCGTAAGCTCGCCCTTGTGGTGCTCCTCTCTGTTCCTGCTGCTGCTGCGCAAACCTCTCCTGCTGCATTGGAAGTGGAGGTCCCCTCTGCTGACCTCCTGGTACGATAGGTGCTCTGGCTCGTCCTCTCTGAGCAGCTCCTCCTCCTTGGCGATTCTGAATAGTCGGGCAGTCCCTCAGCTGATGTGCTGCTGATCCACATGATAAGCAAGTGCCCAAACTTTTTTTGCAGATGTCTTTTGTATGTCCCATCTTCCTACAATACGAACATGGGGTAGCGAGTTGATTATGCCTCTGTGGTTGCTGTTGTTGAGCATGTCCTCGAACGAGTGCCTGTTACTGGTGTTGCTGCTGGTATTGTTGCTGGTGTGGCCTATGTTTTTGTTGAAAGTGTGGGCGCTTGGCTGGTCCTATGTTACCTCCTATTGCTCCGGATGTGTCGCGTCCTCTCTTGGTCCTGAGGTCCAAGTCGTCTTCGGCAATCTGGGCATCCATCAGAATACCCTCAAATGTAGCAGTGCGTCGTCCCGAAGTACGAGACTTGATCTCCCTGTTTAATCCCTTCCTGAATTTCCGAGCTCTGTCTCCTGGGTCTCGAATCATTGATGGTGCAAATCGACTCAATCGGCAAAACTCTGCAGCATATTCGTCGACTGACATACCTCCTTGGACTAAGTCATGGAACTGACTTTCTAATGCTCCCAAGGCTACGTCAGGAAAGAATTTCTCTTTGAAGAGTTCTTTAAAGTTCTCCCAAGTAAGTCCTTCAGCGGCGAGTCTCGGCTCTGTACGATACCACGTCAGTGCGATATCAAACATCTGACTGCCAGCGGCCTCTATCTGAAGATTCTCCGGAATCTGTGATAAACGCAAATTCCTTTCTATGTCTTCTAACCATTCGTCAGCATATAGTATTCCTTCTGTGCCTTTGAACTCTCGAGGCATCATCCTCTTAAAGTCCACTATGGTACCGGGCCTCTGTTGTTGACCTTGATGTTGCGGTTGTCGTGCTACTCTCTCCACAGCCTGGAGAGTCATCTGATGAGCATTCTCCATGTTCTCTCTCATCATTTTGGTCTGCGCCTGGTGTGCTTCTGCTTGCATTCTCTGAGCCTCAGCTTGAACACGCTGAGCTTCTGCTGTTACTCTCTGGGCCTCTAGCATGCCCTGTATCAGTGCGAACATCTGTGCCCCGTCAGTCGGCACTCCTGCGGGAATCGGTGTCGGTGGGGGTAGGTTGTCTGTCATAGCTGGGGCAATCCTCTGTATAGGTGGAAGAGGAATCCCGTTAGTTGCAGATACTCCCACACGAACAGGAGATGTAGGAGAATCCCCAGGTATCTGTTCGTCAGGTTGAGAGGTGGCAGTCCTCTCTGAATTGGCTGCTCCCATTCTCATGGATCTAGTATTCGGCGACATCCTGGATACAGACCAAAGAATCAATTAAGGTGATAGATGTGATATAATAAAGGAAGATACTACAGTGCTAAAGGAAGCAATCCATTAGAACAGCAATAAGAAGTTCAGAATTTCCTAGTGTGATTGAACATACTCTCATCCTAAAATCCTTATTCCTATATCCTAGCACAGGCTCGCAGCAGTACAACTAAGTTGCCGCACTACCACGATATCGCATAACTTGCAAAACTAGACCTGCATGGGCCACCACTAAAAATGTGTCACGACCCGCACCCAGTACAGGGGCACGAGAGCGTGGGTACGTCCAGCTTACGCCACAGTATCGGCGGTAGAACGCTGTCTGTCGCAATAATACTACTCACTAACACCTGTCAATGATATACATCTCCATATTCTCACGATATAACACAATCACAACAACTCTAAGGCACGATAAAAGATAAAAGAAATAACATAGTTAAACACCATGTCTCAACATAAAGATAACTCACAGTCTAGCTGTCCAACACATGTCTCCAATTAAACTTAACATAGTCTAAACATAAACTGAAATAACCTTCATAAGTCTCAAGTATAAATAAATACTGTCTAAATAGCTGTAGGCAAAGTCTCCTCTAGAAGCATAGTCTCTTCTAGGATCTCTGGAACATAGTCTGCATCTATACCTGGTCCGTAGTGTGTAGTACAGAAGTCCTCAAGGTTCTCTGGAAAAAATACCCAGTCAGGATTGAACAAAAATACACCTCTAACAGCAGTTCCATATATATTGATAAAGACTATAAAACAGTGTAAAGAAATACAGGACAGATATGGGATAACTGGCAATAAGAATACTGGAATAAAGAAATGCTGGAATAAGATACTGGAACATCATCATCAATAGCATCTGACAAGGAATAGAACTACAAGTGCACGCAAGTACAAAGAACTGGTATGTAAGAATAACAACTAGAACATGTGGAAAATACAAGATCAGTCTATCAAGATACATGTCAAGAATCATCTATCTAAGTGTGTGAAACATTAGTATATCATGTGATCGGCTTGGGTGATATGACTCATTACATGGATTAGCGATCATCCCCAACAGGTCAGGCTAACCGGAATGTAACAGTGATGAGGCATGTAAGGGTAAGGCTGCACCGACGTGAGATGTGGGTGAGCTAATGCTGCATGTAAGGGTATGATCACATAACTACTAATACTTCCCCGTTTTCCCCAGCTAGCACGATGGATTCCAATCACGACTCCTCGTGACAGGTCTCAATGATGCTAACTCGTGTAAGCAATAGTGTCAGAGTCATGTATGCTATACAACAAGAATTATAGAGATAATCAACATAATGGAAACTGTCAGAGAATGTACTCGCCTGTGGTCCTTTGCTGGCAATACCAATGTCCGGGTTCCAAGGTACCGTCTGAGTGATCCCACAATCCTATAAACATATCATATAGTACAATACTTCATCAGACATTACTTCTAACATACAATCAACATAATGATCAGTCTACTCTATAGGTCACAGGTGGGGGTAGCTACGGTTATTCGTAATTTGTTAAGGTTACCTCGTACACGAGTACATAATGCCTATTGTTATCTATTATATACATCACTGCTTAATTAATTATTATTATAACAGGAGTGTGCATCTAGTTCTTTAACAGGTTTATATTGTATATATAAATATACGTATGCTTTAGGTTAATTGAGCACAATACGGTATGTATATACACATACAGGGCATTTACATCTGTATATATGCGATGGAGATACACCATACATATATCTATATACCGCATACGTCTATCATATAATAATACGTATACCATGTACACGCTGGATACTCTACGGTTAACATGTATGGATTACTACGAGGATTACGTATATACGGGCACGTTTTTAAGCATGCGAGGGTTCGAACCTGCGATCGTGAAGGAGGTGGTGTTCGCGGCTCCTGTCGATCAGTCCAGTCTGGTTCGTAGAGTATCGAGGTCGAGTGCAGCGTCTCCGGCGTGCTCCTGTGCAGTCGAATCCGTCGGCAGCGGTCAGTTGATCCGGTCGACAGCGGTCAGTTGATCCAGTCGGCTTCGGTCGGTTGATCCAGTCGGCTTCAGTCGGTTGATCCGGTCGACAGCGCTCGATCAGCAGCTTCGTATAGCGTTCCAGTCGGCAGCGCTCGATCAGCGGCTTCGTGCAGCATTCCAGTCGGCAGCGACGACGAGTTCACGGCCGGGTTTGGCGGTGAACAGTGAAGTCGGGAGGGGGGTCGACAGCGAGTAGGGTGAAGAGGGGTGTCGGCTGGAGGTTTTAGGTTTAAAGAGAATAATACATAAGATAATATATATATATATACAAGGTGTGGGTTTGACCTAGAACATGTTGACTTTGGTCAATACTAGGAAAGCCTTGGCTTAATTTGGAGATACTCCAAAGGGCTAGGTCCAGTTGAAATTTCGAAAGTTGCATTGGTCTAAGGGTTTGGAGGCCATGGTTTTCAAGGATTGATGTTAAATTACACATCCCCAAATTATATGGATAATACAATGAATAGGTAAAATGGGTTTATCATGCGCGTCGTGTCAAACGGGTGTATACTTAATGCTCTATAACAGTGCCAATAATTGTAATTGGCATGAAATAGGTTCATTGTTTGCTTAATTAAAATTAAATGCAAGAGGTGTATCACAATTAAATAGAAGTACTAAAGTCTGGATTTACGTGGGACACAAGCATTAATGAATGGTCTGGCGTGTCTATGACAAGGGTATGAATCGGATGGAAGACAAGGCTAGCGTAGCGTTCTAGTTATTGAATAATGATTAAGTGCAACAATCAATTAGAATCATAATTATTAGGATAAATAAATTATCATGAAATCATTTACTCATTAATTATGGAAAGACTATAATACCCTTAATCCAAAAAGTGGGGGTGACACATAGCATATGCAAACACGAGCAATGTTGTATCATGATCGTTCAGGTATTCATTTGATGCGATGTAATGACTCGCACGTGGATAGCCGCTAAGCAAGGATGACTTGTTATCTATCATTTTATAAGCAAGCATGCAACATGTTTAAATGCACAAGGTAAACACACGATGCATTATAAGCCATATTCACACGATAAACACACAAGGCATTGCAAGCCAAATACACACGATGGTCACTGGCTAGATGCCATAATGGACTAGTCAAGGACAAGGATAGCATGCAACAAGAATACACGAGGAGCTCACAATAAAACATGATGCGTTGCAATCCATCCAGTCCGTACACGATTTGACTACACACGAAGTTCCGCTCGGATCGAATCGGTGCCAGTGCCCCAGCGACTGCTCGCAGAACTTATACCCTTGTACACAAGTTATCCATGATCGAACATGATTATTAAGTTCATACTTTATGCAGTTAAGGCAACACGAGCACGACAAGCAGTATTGCATGATTCATTTGTTCAGTGAATAACTTTTGCCTTGATGTAATTCTCCTGGGGCAGAGATTGCCTTGGTGACCTAGCGGTCCCGGATACTTGCAGGTTTATTCAGGCACGGAATGACTACTTAGTAGTCTTATGGGGTTTCGATGAAAAAAAGGCAACATACAAGCATACAAGCATGCATTTATATAAACACAAATAATCACGTTGGCTCGGGCCCGAAGGTAAACCGAGAGGTGAAACCGTTAGGGGACTTCCCGAGCAACACGTTCTAGGGTAGCATGCGAGGGTCTGAACATATATATGAGCAATATTTCATTTCTATGTTCTAGCATAAGTAATACAAGTTAGGATTATTCCCAAAGCTAGGTGCCTTAGATTCTTATTAGCATGCAGGGGGTGATTCACCTAGCGACTAGCATGTAACATTCCAGAATTTTAAGTGTGCTGGCTAAGCAAAGACAAGTTTACCGTAGCCACCCACCTTAGCGATGATTCGCCTCGGTAGAGCGATACGTCAAGCGAGCCTCTGAAAGCCTAAGCCGGATTCCTGCAGGGACAAGTCTGGATATTCTTTGCCTCAAACGAGTATTCTTGCCTGATCAAAGTGGGTCGGGACATGCAATAGTGCTGTCAGAATCGGCAGTCCGCTTGAGTAGAATTGGGTGTTACACCCCCAACCTTTCACTGATCTGACGCATTCATGACTTTTTGGAGCACAAGTACATAATCTCAAGGAACTCACACATACCCTTTCGAAGATTTTTGGCGATGGTGCTAAAATGCACCCAAGGTGGTTTGCTCTTTTGAAATATTAGTAAGGGATATAATGTATGGATCAACCATCTTATTTTGCGTCCATGTTGTAAGCCCGTACGGCATCCTTTTTTTACTTTTGAGTCAGAAGTTTATAACAAGATGTTCATTATCAATAAAGAGAACTTTTCTATATTCCAATGTGTGATCTCTTATTTGCGTACACTATTGCATTTGTTTCTAAAGTATATCATTATGCCTAGGCCTTGTGCAGGCACGCCTTAATCCGTACTATATCACGCCCGAGTGACGATTATTGATTTAGCAAAAATTGGGGCATAATGGGCAAGCTAGCATCTTTTACATCCTCAAAGGATAAACCTTTCTCAAGTACCAGATTTATCAACTCCTTCAATATTGTGTAGAAAGAAGATGTATAAGCTTCTAATAAAGCATTAAAGTGAGTATTTAAACTTGGATCCGCGATAATACCAGCTAATCCTTGACCATGATGTACGAGGATAGTTATCGTGACAATTGTAGCCTCATCACTGGAGACAAAAGAGTAAGTACCCGCTGCTCATTCACTCGGGCTAATAGTGGAATCCATTTCAGTAGCACTGGTCATTTGTACCAAAAGAGCAGTTGAAGCTACTCGTGGTATTGACAGGATATATACAACCGGAACCGTGACATCAGTAAGAGAAGTTATTTCAGCCTGCGAAATAACCGTCTCTTCGGCCCTCTCCGGAGCAACTTCTACCAAAATTTTATCTCCTAAAAAGAAAAATTGAACAAACAATATGATCACTATAATTAAGATATATACACGTCGAGCTAAGAAAAGAAGTGACACATTGGCATGTGCTAGCTGGACCTATCACTGCATAAATTTGTGGCAATGTAGAATGCAACACAAGAACTTATCGTATAGAAAGAATAGAGAGACACGTACCAGTACCAGGCGGTATATATTCATCATCAGGAGTCTGCCACTCCAAAGAATTTTTCAGGCCTGTCAATGAAGCCTCTACCTCAGATGAATCGATATGAAGGAGCAAATTATCATAATAACTCATAGTCATGCTCGCTTTTGAAACTACAATTTCATTATCAATCTGCTCCGTAGCATCTTCAAGCCCAGCTGTAACTATAGCAGATTGAGGCTGATCATGAATATCCTGTCCAGGAATATCTTCGGAAGTTGTAGCAGCAATATGAGCTTGTGACTCTGTCACTACCACGTTCCAAAAATAGGGGTATTTTCGACTTTTTATAATATTTGATATTATGGTAGTTACAATTAAGTAATTGTATGATAAGTATTTAATTTAAATAAATATGTGAGATTTGTGATTAAATATATAATTATATACAGTGTTCATTTATTTTGAGCTAGCAGACTTGACCTAGAAGCCCAGTAGATAAACACCTGTCCGAATTATGGAATTCTGTATTAAATTGTTTTATCTAGAATTTATTTATTGGAGATTGTAATTAATTACCGTATTTTATTTAATTATTGTGCAATTGCCTTTGCTTCGATATTTGGAGTGCTACCCTAACTTTTGCCTTCCAACAAATTTTATAATCTTGTCCTAGACATGCCCGCCTTCCATTCTGCTATTTTTGCAACTCATAATTATGCTCTCTGTACCTTATTTCTAGCCGCACAAAAATCGTCGTGGACGTTTATTTAATAAATTCCTATTTTGTACCGTTGTGCGTTCCAATCAAAATTGGAGGCAATCTTGACCTATTTTTCGTGCGGCCCAAATTAGGGTAATCTTCTGTTCTGAGTCTTCTTCACTATTGGTATTGATGACCTGACCTAATTTTGGCCCCATGTACTCCTAATTAATTTAGAACACAACTTGCATTTATTTCTAATTAAATTGAGGATACTATTTTAACCGATTCTGAAAATCCCAATTTAATACCAGTGTCCTGCTAATTGAGCCCGTACCAAACATACAGCGCTCCTGACCCTACAAAACACCAGACACCGAATCGCCCGCCAAATTTTCGTCATTTTATGCGTCTGTGCAAATACCCAAATTTAATGGGGCTAATTTGCAAATTTGTATTTTTGGTGTCAACACCCATTTGTTTAAAACAATGTGGGAGCGCTAATAATATTTAACTAAGCCACCACCCTCATCCCCACATGAAATTTCTGCATGTCAAATCTGGACCACTCATTCAATGGGCAAATCCTAACCCTTGATTTCACACACACTCTCCCCTATTTAATGTCATGTCACATCAAGCCCTAATCCCCAAAACAAGCCCCCACCTCTCTCTCTCCTCCATCCTCACTCCAACGTAGGAGTTTCTCCTTTCTTCTTCTCCTTCTTCCTTTCTTCTTCTCTTTCCTTCTTTTCTTTTCTTCTTCTTCTTCTTCTTCTTCTTCTTCTTCTTCTTCTTCTTCTTCTCCTTCTTTTTGAAATTAAAAAGAGAGGGAAAACCATCATCACCACCACCCCATCTCACAACTCCGGCGGCCCAGCCCCGAGCTCCGGCCGACAGCACATCAATTCCTCCTCCCTCTGCTTTTCTCCCCTCCGCCGTAGCCACCCCACTCCGACTGCATCTTCCTCCCACCACCACCATCACCACCACTACTCCCCTCCCTTCCCCGACCTGCTCCGGAATAGCAGCCCGCCCTCTCCCCCATTGCTCAGCTTCCACCCCGCGGCGGCCAAGCTCCAGCCCCGATCCCCCGGCGGCCCGCTGCAGCCCCTCCCTCTGCTGTTCAACTCCGGCCGGCCAGCAAGCCCGACCACCCCCTGTGATCCATTCCTCTCTCCTCTTCCTTCTTCATATATATATGTATATATATATATATATACATATGTATATATGTATGAGTATATATATTAATATATGTATATGTATAGCATTTATTTAATTAATGTTTAATACATGTATAAGTATAGTATATATATATATACCTTAGTATAATGTAATGTGTGTATTTAATATACGTATATGTATATATATCTAATCTACTTGGTATATATATAAATACGTATTTTCGTATGTGTATTGTTGATATGTATATATATATGTTTTATATATACTTAATATATTTTCAATATATATATATATAATTTTGTATATATGTATAAAAATATATATCTTATATATTCTTTTAGTATACCCTTAATATATAGTATGAACTTAGTTTGGTATTAGTATTAGTATATTCAATAATAATGTTGACAATATATATATATATTCTAAATTGTAATTTTGGCATACATGTGATATATATATATATATATATATATATATATATATATATATATATATATATATATATATATATATATATTGTTGTTCAATTGGTATGTGTAGTATGTACATATGTTTAGTATGAGTACATCATTCAATGTGATGTATATATATGTATATATTATACAACTATCTATATTATGTATGCATTTAGTATTGATATTTATAATTAATATATATATTTTGGTCTATCTACTAGATGACGCTAGATGACCATTATCGTACCTAGCGTAGCCCTGAGGCCAGTGTTTTTGACTGTGTGTTAGGGTAGCACCTGATACAAGTGATACTGTGATATGTTTATAGGACTATTGCTTCATCCAGGAGATACTCTGGAACAGGACACCAGTATTTACCAGCTAAGGACCTAAGGCAAGTACATTCTCTGATAATTTTCAATTGTTGATAATTTCTATAAGTTCAATAATCTAGAAATGTTACATCTGAATCCTTGACACTGTGCTACACGGACTAGTATAGCTTGGATCTGCAGTCATGAGATGTTACATTGATTATCGTATTGACATTGTACACGACATGTATATTAGACATCGTACATGATAGATTGGACTTGCTCGTGTATCGTGACGTGTCATGGTTGGATCCACAGTACTAGTTGGGGGCGGGGAAGTAGTTAGTAAGAAATGTGATCATAACCTCTTATTGTAGTGTAGAACAATGTAAGTGTTAATCATGCTCTTCACATATGATTAGCCAGGCCCTATAGCTATCGTACATGTTCCCAAGCCAATCACAATTCGAAACTACTATTTCAAACACTTAGAATAGATTACAGTCCCCTATTTTAAATCATATACTACATCACCCGTATATGATACTGTACCTTGTTCTTTCCATTTCTTTTATGTACTGACTATATCATATTGCCTATTTTGCATGTCTCTTTACATTGCCTGTCTCTTTAATTGCCATTGCATTTATTTCACTGTCTTCTCAGTATCTAGCATCATATGTTTATTGCTTTATAGTCCTTATCAATTAAATGGAACTGTTATTTGAGATTTATACTTTGCTCCTTCCTGACTGGAAATATTTTTCCAGACTATGCCTTAGAGGACCGGTGTCCGACACTTTATGGACCATATGGTGAGTAGCTGCAACTTGGGCTTGATAGTTAGTTGTGATTCCGGGAGGTCTAGCCGGAATTACTAGTTTTCTGATTAGTTCTTTTAGTAGACTATTTGGTACCGGATTTGTCTCCGGCATTTTTGATGAGACTTGGATATTGTTTAGTTAGATTATTAGTTTTGACTTGTGTTGTATTTAATTTTTGTTCGATATCTTATCGTGCTGTAGTCTTGTGATTGAGTATGTGTTCGTATTAATTTATGTCATCCGTGCCTCCTTATGGAGATTGGATGCTTGTGTGAGATTGGCTAGATAGTATCAAGACCTTGACAGCGTTCTACCGTCGATGCTGTGGCGTAGGCTGGACGTACCCGCATACTCGTGCCCCAATTCTGGGTGCGGGTCATGACACATTTTTAGTGGTGGCCCATGCAGGTCAGACTTTGCGAGTTGTGCGATGTCGTAGTAGTGTGGCATCTTTGTTACACTATTGCGTGCCTGCGATAGGATCTAGGACATAGGATACTAGGACGAGAGAGAATACTCAATCACAATTCCTTGAGAGATTCCTGGGATGACCCCTGAGAATCTTGTTAAATTTTTCCAATTTAAAAATTATTCCATTGTTCCGTCCATTCTCACTTGTTGATTGTTGATTAGTTATTAAGTTAGGATTTTGGTTTCATAGTAGGGTTTGATTTCATATCAAGGTGAATTTGCAGACTGATTTATGGTATTATCTGATGACGCATGTCGATGAGGACAGCGAGGAAGATTAACACTAGGACTATTGGATTACTAGATTTGGATTTAAATTATAATTTGAAGATTGAAAATGAATTGTATTTTAATTTTGAGAAGTTGAGATATTATGTTATTAAAAATTTATTTTGAGGAATTCAGATTCGATTCAATGAACATAGACAAAGCTGTAAGGATTTTTGGAATTGATAAAATTTTTACTTCAATATTTAGATAATTAACCTTGAGGAAAGTGTATGCATTTTTACTTTAAAAGTTTATTTGAGGAGTTATTTTGAGGATAAAAATCTTATAGTGAGAGAGATATATTAGTATATAATAGATGAGGTGCATATGTAAGGATATGTTGGCTTGAGCATGATTGAGATTTCACTGCCAACTGACTTGGGTGTTCATCTAGGATGGTATTAGAGAGAGCAGTACTTAGTATAGTGTGTTGCAATTGTTATGCACTTGAGTGATAAGGATAACTAGTATCAACGGTTGTAGTAGGTAAGGAAGCTAGCAGTGAGTATGTTTCTAGTAGAACTATGGTACCTTAGAGGCATAGAGGTATCAAACCTTGGATGCATCTTTGACCTGTGAAATCACAACTAGGAATATTTATTCCCAATCTTTTATCTTGAATGTTGCTCTTTAGAACTGTACTGTCCTTCCTTGATGATATCGCATTTTTGCCTAAATTGATTCTTTTGGATCTGTCTTCAGGATATCGCCGAAGACACGATCTATGAGAGCGGGAACATCAGCTTTAGAGGGGTCTGCCACCTCTCCACCTGATGGACAGACATCCGTAGTTCCTCCTACATCTTTGATGCATGTAGGAGTGTCTGCACTTTTCGGGGATCCTCCTCCCCCACCTGTCCAGAGGATTGCCGCAGCTGTGACGGACAACCTTCCTCCTCCACCGACTCCGATTCCCGGAGGTTTGCCCATTGACGGGACGCAGATGTTTACCTTGATCCAGGGCATGGTAGATGCCCAGAGAGTGACGGCAGATGCCCAGCGAGTTCAAGCTGAGGTCAGAGGGTGCAAGCAGAAGCGCACCAGGCACAAACCGAGCTGATGAGAAAAAACATGGAGAATGCTCATCAGGTGACTCTCCAAGCTTTGGAGAGAGTAGCACAGTACCAGCAGTTTCCTGGCCAGCAGCACCAGAGATCAGGCACTATAGTGGATTTCAAAAGGATGATGCCTCGAGAGTTTAAAGGCACCGAAGGGATACTCTACGCTGACGACTGGCTAGAGGATATAGAGAGGAGTCTGCGATTGACCCAGATTCCGGAGAACTTGGAGATAGAAGCCGCTGGCAGTCAGATGTTCGATATCGCACTCACGTGGTATCGCACGGAGCCGAGAATTACTGCACAAGGACTTACTTGGGTGACCTTCAAGGAGCTCTTCAAGGAAAAGTTCTTTCCCGACGTGGCATTGGGAACCTTGGAAAGTCAGTTTCATGACTTAGTTCAAGGAAATATGTCGGTCGACGAGTACGCTGCAGAATTTTGTAGATTGAGCCATTTTGCATCGTCTATGATTCGGGACCCAGGAGATCGAGCCCGGAAATTTAGAAAGGGACTGACGAGAGAGATTAGGTCGCGCACTTCTGGTCGTCGTACCGCTACCTTTGAGACTATCTTGATGGATGCCCAGATTGCAGAAGAGGATCTGGATCTCAAGCCTAAGAGGAGTCACAATATTTTTGGAGATACGAATGGTAGCACAGGACCGGCCAAGCATCCCCGTATTCAGCACCAACAGCAGTACCAAGTACCAGTTCATATTCAGCCATGGGTATTTCAGCATCCACCGCAGTACCTGGCACCAGTTCATATTCAGCAACATCCATGGGCGTATCAGTATCAACAACAGTACCAGGCACCAGTCCGTGTTCAGCAGGATCAGCAGCAGCCTCCGAGAGAGACACAGCAGACTTGTCATTTCTGTAAGAAGCCGGGTCACCTTTGGGAGAGCTGTAGAACGAGGCTAGGACTTTGTTTGCACTGCGGCGCTGCAGGATATCAAGTAAGGGATTGTCTTCTAGCCCCTTATCTTCCCGGCCAGCGCACAGCTTCAGATTATAGAGATCCAGTTAGGCTACCTGTGGAACCGTATATTGCTCAGCGCCCGCGAAGGGAATCATCCCAACAGGGCGGGGCATTTGCGATGACGGTCGAGGAGACCGATACTACAGGTAATGTGTTAGCAGGTTCTGTTCTTTCCTTCCTTCTGCTCCTATCTATTTGATTGATTGACTGATACCTTAGTACCGTAGTTGGTATGCATGATTTTCTTGTTATAATGTAGTTAGTAGTACACCCTGATACAGAGACTGCAATACCATGACAAAAGACACCATGACCGTACATATTTCCCTTAGATTGCATGTTGTACGATTGTAGGAAGGATTTTTCTTGGACCATGATTATCGGGATTTGACCATGACGAAGATTCATAAAGGGGTTATGACTTGACAGGAGAGACAAGATGATTAAAATTCGAGGATAAACATCGATTTAAATAAAGGATCAAGAATTTAACATGGCAAAATTGATGAATTATTAAATTCTAGGAAGGATATGATATGATTGAGGTTATCATTAGAATTTGAGGAAATTTAGGAGATTATCATTATAATTATTTGATTGTAAGTTATAATTTTTTTAAATTTTATATCTGGATGTTGCATTTAGAGAATCCATAAGTATCGCATTGTTGAGCATTTTGAGGAAAGAGGAAATCGAGGAATAAAATTATTGATGGATTAATGTTTGAATTCATACTTTTGGGGACGAGATTTACATTCTATATATGTGCATTGATTAAAAATCAAATTAGAGGAGTGGATATTAAATTCTGAGTATTGAATTATTAACTAAAAATTTCGGGAAAATTTTTGATAAAAATGGACTTTGATTTTATTTCGAGGATTTTTCAGAAATGCAATAATTTCAGAATTTTTGAAAACTGTGAAAAGACATTGTGGATTATTACCTGATTTCATGGTTGATGAATTTAAACTTTGAGGGAAAATAATAATGTGTATGAATAAACACTACTATGAGGATTTTAAATTTTGAGGACGAAATTCTTTTAAGGAGGGTAGACTTGTCACTACCACGTTCCGAAAACAGGGGTATTTTCGACTTTTTATAATATTTGATATTATGGTAGTTACAATTAAGTAATTGCATGATAAGTATTTAATTTAAATAAATATGTGAGATGTGTGATTAAATATATAATTATATACAGTGTTCATTTATTTTGAGCTAGCAGACTTGACCTAGAAGCCCAGTAGATAAACACCTGTCCGAATTATGGAATTCTGTATTAAATTGTTTTATCTAGAATTTATTTATTGGAGATTGTAATTAATTACCGTATTTTATTTAATTATTGCGCAATTGCCTTTGCTTAGACATTTGGAGCGCTACCCTGACTTTTGCCTTCCAACAAATTTTATAATCTTGCCTTAGACATGCCCGCCTTCCATTCTGCTATTTTTGCAACTCATAATTATGCTCTCTGTACCTTATTTCTAGCCGCACAAAAATCGTCGTGGACGTTTATTTAATAAATTCCTATTTTGTATCGTTGTACATTCCAGTCGAAATTGGAGGCAATCTTGACCTATTTTTCGTGCGGCCCAAATTAGGATAATCTTCTGTTCTGAGTCTTCTTCACTATTGGTATTGATAACCTGACCTAATTTTGGCCCCATGTACTCCTAATTAATTTTAGAACACAACTTGCATTTATTTCTAATTAAATTGAGGATACTATTTTAACCGATTCTGAAAATCCTAATTTAATACCAGTGCCCTGCTAATTGAGCCCGTACCAAACATACAGCGCCCCTGACCCTACAAAACACCAGACACCGAATCGCCCGCCAAATTTTCGTCATTTTATGCGTCTGTGCAAATACCCAAATTTAAGGGGGCTAATTTACAAATTTGCGTTTTTGGTGTCAACACCCATTTGTTTAAAACAATGAGGGAGCCCTAATAATATTTAACTAAGCCACCACCCTCATCCCCACATGAAATTTTTGCATGTCAAATCTGGACCACTCATTCAATGGGCAAATCCTAACCCTTGATTTCACACACACTCTCCCCTATTTAATGTCATGTCACATCAAGCCCTAATCCCCAAAACAAGCCCCCACCTCTCTCTCTCCTCCATCCTCACTCCAACGTAGGAGTTTCTCCTTTCTTCTTCTCCTTCTTCCTTTCTTCTTCTCTTTCCTTCTTTTCTTTTCTTCTTCTTCTTCTTCTTCTTCTTCTTCTTCTTCTTCTCCTTCTTTTTGAAATTAAAAAGAGAGGGAAAACCATTATCACCACCACCCCATCTCACAACTCCGGCGGCCCAGCCTCGAGCTCCGGCCGACAGCACATTAACTCCTCCTCCCTCTGCTTTTCTCCCCTCCGCCGTAGCCACCCCACTCCGACTGCATCTTCCTCCCACCACCACCATCATCACCACTACTCCCCTCCCTTCCCCGACCTGCTCCGGAATAGCAGCCAGCCCTCTCCCCCATTGCTCAGCTTCCACCCCACGACGGCCAAGCTCCAGCCCCGATCCCCCGGCGGCCCGCTGCAGTCCCTCCCTCTGCTGTTCAACTCCGGCCGACCAGCAAGCCCAACCACCCCCTGTGAGCCATTCCTCTCTCCTCTTCCTTCTTCATATATATATGTATATATATATATACATACGTATATACGTATGAGTATATATATTAATATATGTATATGTATAGCATTTATTAATTAATGTTTAATACATGTATAAGTATAGTATATATATATATATATATATATATACCTTAGTATAATGTAATGTGTGTATTTAATATATGTATATGTATATATATCTAATCTACTTGGTATATATATAAATACGTATTTTAGTATGTGTATTGTTGATATGTATATATATATGTTTTATATATACTTAATATATTTTCAATATATATATATATAATTTTGTATATATGTATAAAAATATATATCTTATATATGCTTTTAGTATACCCTTAATATATAGTATGAACTTAGTTTGGTATTAGTATTAGTATATTCAATAATAATGTTGACAATATATATATATATTCTAAATTGTAATTTTGGCATACATGTGATATATATATATATATATATATATATATATATATATATATATATATATATATATATATATATATTGTTGTTCAATTGGTATGTGTAGTATGTACATATGTTTAGTATGAGTACATCATTCAATGTGATGTTTATATATGTATATATTATACAACTATCTATATTATGTATGCATTTAGTATTGATATTTACAATTAATATATATATTTTGGTCTATCTACTAGATGACCCTAGATGACCATTATCGTACCTAGCGTAGCCCTGAGGCCAGTATTTTTGACTGTGTGTTAGGGTAGCACATGATACAAGTGATACTGTGATATGTTTATAGGACTGTTGCTTCATCCAGGAGATACTCTGGAACAGGACACCAGTATTTACCAGCTAAGGACCCAAGGCAAGTACATTCTCTGATAATTTTCAATTGTTGATAATTTCTGTAAGTTCAATAATCTAGAAATGTTACATCTGAATCCTTGACACTGTGCTACACGGACTAGTATAGCTTGGATCTGCAGTCATGAGATGTTACATTAATTATCGTATTGACATTGTACACGACATGTATATTAGACATCGTACATGATAGATTGGACTTGCTCGTGTATCGTGACGTGTCATGGTTGGATCCACAGTACTTGTTGGGGGCGGGGAAGTAGTTAGTAAGAAATATGATCATAACCTCTTATTGCAGTGTAGAACAATGTAAGTGTTAATCATGCTCTTCACATATGATTAGCCAGGCCCTATAGCTATCGTACATGTTCCCAAGCCAATCATATTTCGAAACTACTATTTCAAACACTTAGAATAGATTACAGTCCCCTATTTTAAATCATATACCACATCACCCGTATATGATACTGTACCTTGTTCTTTCCATTTCTTTTATGCACTGACTATATCACATTGCCTATTTTGCATGTCTCTTTACATTTCCTGTCTCTTTAATTGCCATTGCATTTATTTCACTGTCTTCTCAGTATCTAGCATCATATATTTATTGCTTTATAGTCCTTATCAATTAAATGGAACTGTTATTTGAGATTTATACTTTGCTCCTTCCTGACTGAAAATATTTTTCCAGACTATGCCTTAGAGGACCGGTGTCCGACACTTTATGGACCATATGGTGAGTAGCTGCAACTTGGGCTTGGTAGTTAGTTGTGATTCCAGGAGGTCTAGCCGGAATCACTAGTTTTCTGATTAGTTCTTTTAGTAGACTATTTGGTACCGGATTTGTCTCCGGCATTTTTGATGAGACTTGGATATTGTTTAGTTAGATTATTACTTTTGACTTGTGTTGTATTTAATTTTTGTTCGATTTCTTATCGTGCTTTAGTCTTATGATTGAGTATGTGTTCGTATTAATTTGTGTCATCCGTGCCTCCTTATGGAGATTGGATGCTTGTGTGAGATTGGCTAGATAGTATCAAGACCTTGACAGCGTTCTACCGCCGATGCTGCGGCGTAGGCTGGACGTACCCGCGTACTCGTGCCCCAATTCCGGGTGCGGGTCGTGACAGACTCAATCTTCTCATAAACTTCAACCTGAGAAGTTAAAATTATTTCTACGCCAATGTCTTCTCCGTTATCACTGACCCTAGAATCAGAACTTCCTAGAGTAGGTTGATCCTTTGTATCCATAGACGGAGCAACCTGATTCTTCGTATCTATCGATGGAGGAGGTATGAATGCAACCAACAAAATAAATTGAGCCGTGACATCAAAGATAGGATCTACAAAATTAATTGTTGCAGCAACAGTTGTGACACTTATTCCTGTAGCAATAATAGGAGGAGGGATGGAAGTGATAATTCTCTATACTACTAGAGAAGAGACAGAGGGTCCAGGCCACTCCGACGAACTAATCAGTTCGTCAATCAAATTCTTTCTTGAAGAAAAAAAAACCTTTGATTTTGGCTTCCTAGGCTTCGCGACAACATCCATATTCTTGGCGGACCGGCCCTCAGTAGGGAACGTAATCTTATGCTTCAAATATTTTTGAACCACTATGGCAGGGGCATGTGCATCTGGTTGTACATATGGAAGAGCTTCCAATACCTCATCTAGTGGTGAATTATCCTTCTCTTCGATTAAAGAATAATTTATTGTTTCCGGAGTCACTCCTTCTATTGTTTATTTATCTTATTCTGGCAGCGATTTTATGCGCCAATCTGCCTAAACAGACGAAGAATGCACAAATCTGTTAAAATAGACAAAAAATGTGCCGACTCGCCAATAATTGGAAAAGTGCGCCTAAATGGTTGTTTCCACTCTGAACGTGGAAAAGTGCGCCAAGATGACTGTTTTTGCTCTTATGAAGAAAAATGCGTCAAAGTGGCTATTTCTTCTCTGAACGAGAGAAAAGTATGCGTGTACACATGTCTCTGTATTCTTAGTCTTCGTTCTTCTTCTTTCTTTCTTTCATCTTTCTGCCTTTGTTAAAAGCTTACATTGTATATATAAAAGAAAAGAAAAGAAAATTGGGAAGAAGAAGACAGCCGCCATGCCTATCAGAGGAGGATGTGCTACAACTCCTCATATGACTCTCGACGATGACATATTTAGCCTTTCTCTAGCTGTCTGAGTCACTGTCGGCCTCACCGGCGACCTCGTCGTTGTTGTTCGAGATGAAGAAGTCGCTCGTTCACCCTTGTTGCCCTTATTGCTCATCTGTGATTTCCTTGGGGCGATTGCTAAAGCTTCGAAGGAAGAAGAAAGCTGGGATTTTCTTAAGGAAGAAGGAGACGAAGAGATTTGAGAGCAGTAAAAAAGTTCTCTCTCTCGTTAACCCGTCTATTTACAGATTTGGGGGGGTGGAAGATCTTCAGCTTCTCTTCAGGATTCGAGCAGTAAATCATAACTATATCTACGACAGCAATCCGTTGGGATTTTGCACAAATGCGCGCAAAAAATCTCAACAATTTTTTATGCTTCTAATTCAAAGTATTTTGAATTCATTTGAACAAAATCAAAAACTTTGAAGGGGGTCTTGTAGAAGAAAAAAATGTGCCTCTTGAAGATGGTGCACTTTTATATAAATAAACTTAACAGAGTAAGAATGGCGCACTTTCTCTCTATTTAGATGATGGCGCACTTTCTACTTGTTTCAAAGGATGGCGCATTAGTCAGAGAACAGAAAAGTAGCATATTTTTAAGTTGCTTTCATTAGTGCAGATAGATGTACAATTTGTATGTATATTTTTTCCTCTAAGCATTAAATACGATGAATCTGAATGAAAGAACAAGAACCGAAGAGTCAGAAGTCATTATTACAGCTGGACTGCGGCACACGGACCCAGATTATCATTTAGCGAACCAGCCGTTAAGCCAAATTCTTCAAAAGTGCGCTGTTGTGCCAATTTCTTTAAACGTGCATCTATGTGTCAATTTCTTCAAAAGTGCGTCGTTGTGCCAATTTCTTCAAAAGTGAGTCGTTGGGCCAACTTCTTCAAAAGTCTGCCGTTGTCCCAATTTCTTCAAAAGTGCGTCGTTGAGCCAACTTCTTCAAAAGTGTACCGTTGAGCCAATTTCTTTAAAATTACGTCGTTGTGTCAACTTCTAAAATAGTGCACTATCACGGCCAATTTCATCAAAAGTGCTCCATCATGGCTACTTCTTCAAAAGAGCGCATGTATAGCCAATCTTTTCAAAAGTGCGACAGTCTCCAGACCACTTCTAAAGTGTGCATATTATCCTAACTAACAGTGAGCGGTTATGAGTGCATGTCTTGAATGCCATGCTTCTTGCAAAAAGTATAAAAATAACTGTCTTCCACAACCTATGCTTTTCTCGTATAGGAAGCTACATATCAAACAGGCAGCAAGTTGTACACCTACTCATTAAGAACGCGGGATGTTAGTCCACGAAAAGTATGCGAATAATAGTAAAACAGTATTAACTGTCCAAAGTGCGCACACACTCTCATAACCGCTCCTAAACTATATAAATACAGGATTGATACATCCATTAAAATGGAATAAACATACAGAGGGAGAGAAAGGAGCTAGAATATTTAAGACTTTAAAATTCAAGAACAGAAGAAGAGAAATAGAAGCGTCTCGTGACGTTGTTACAAAGCTTTCTTATTGATCAACTCAACAAGTTGTTCACAATATTCCCTGTATTTCTTCGTCGTTGTGTGGTCCAAGGAGTAAACTGATCGTCCACAGATCAGATATCTATAGCTATACTTTTCCAGAATCAACTGTACTTAGATTCATGTTTAGGTGTCACGCCCCAGGCCCAAAATACCGAGGAACTAGCCACGTGGCAATGGCCAGCAGCACACTCCAATGGGCAATGGCCAGCAGCACATGTCACATTCTAATTTTAATCTTATCCACATAAGGTAAACATAATTCAAAATATTAGACTAATCAAAAGAGAAATATAATTCAACAAGTCTCAATAAAAAGTATCTCGGGGAATAACTCAAAAATAAGTTTAATACAGTAATCCACGAGAATAAAAATAGAGTATCAAGAAACAGAAATAACTGAGTATATAACAAAATACTTAGGAGAAATCCTCTCGCACCACCTCGTCCTCTGGTGCTGGTACTGCTCCAGTGTCTGCTCCTGTCTCGTATACCTCGGGATAGATCTCCTCTGCTATACCTAGGAACATAATCCGGATCCAGGTCCTCCGAGGACATAGCAAGGTACAAGAATAACTCAAGCCAAATAAAATACAGTATATAAAAATATATCAACAGGGCAAACTATGTAACCAGCTATGTGATATAAAAATGAGAGCATCACTAGTACTCAGGCTGAGACCACTACAAGCTCTGTGTCGGGGAGCTTGTAGCAGTAATATCACGTAGCCTAATATAGAGGCTAAAGCACCACAGTAATATCACGTAGCCTGTGTGTGTCTTCCCACCCAATGTAATCATACGTCTCATTTCCACGACTCCACATGTCCATAACACGAAAGATCAAGACCTCAAACTATTACAGCGAGTCATAATAATATCTATGAATATGAAAGACTTATGTCACGAAACCTGTAAACCTATACAGAATCACCATAAATAACTCAGGAAAGATTCTGTCTCCTGAATAGTGTCAAGTGTTCTATGGTATGACGTACTTGATAAAGTAAGCACGAAAATATAGGATCGAGATATCAACTTTCTATGTGATGTTATACGACTCCGCGTACGGCGTTGACACCCGAATATTATTCGGACGCCAACTAACATCTCACGGTACTAAGTTGAGCAGATACATCACATAATAAATCAAGCATATAATATTAAGGTAATTACTGTAAATTTTGGTGAGGTACACATGCCTGGGATTTGAACTCTTTCAATTGCTCCGGTAACAGCTAAATCTTCAGATACGCCTTCGGATGCTGAAACATATATTACCATCACTCTCAGAAGACATGAAATAGCTAAAATTGACTACCCATAAGTCCAATTTGGATACATGGGCAGAATTGACAGTTTATGGTCAAAGCGAGGTTCACCTGTGGTCCACTTTGCACCAAAAAATGTGTCAGAGGTAAAGTTCTCCAAATTTGTCAAACTTAGTGTCTATAAGTCCAGAACGATGATACAAACCAAACAGAATATCTATAACTGGATTTCGATGAGCCAGTCACAAAATTGTCTGTCAAATAGAGTCGTGGGGCCCACGAAACGGGGTTTCATCAACGTTCTCAGAATTGAACCAAACTTGGGTCACAAGACCAGCGTAACACTACGAATCTAATGGCATAATTTTTGTTGCGAAACGATAAGTACAAACGCAATTATGATGAGTGTCCGAACAGGCCCGATACGGGATTTTTTGATGGATACGCATTTATTCTAGTGTGCACGCACATCTAAACCAACTTTTGCAAAATCTCACACATTCGCAATGACGATACGCATCTTTTGATGCAATTGGCACACGATAAAGTCATCTAGTTTAGCAGAACGCATCCAGTTTTGCAAAAAATTCAGGTTTTAAAAATCAAGTTTTTGGTCAACTTTACCCGTGAATAAAACATAACTTACAGCAAATTAAAATAAACTATTTACAGGATTTAAAACTTGGTTATATTATCTAATTTAATGTTCAAATATAATTTAGAATTATTAACTAGGTTAGGAGTAAAATGGCTATGAACATAGGGGTTCGGGACAGTTTTTAGAACCAGAATTTTGGTTATTTTTCTTATTTTTGTGTCGCGGGCTACGACCGACACAGGACACGATACCCTAATCTAATTGTACAAGGTTCAAGAGGGTCATTCTGTGATCATAACATAATATGCCGATCAAAAATTGACACAACGAGGAGGAAGAAAATCTTACCGGAACAGGGGTCGGCCACGGTGTGCAGTGCTTAGATGGTGGCAGTACGGCGGTTGTGCGGCTGCTATGTCGTTGGCGGGTTATTAGTGGGTTATCGTCGCCGTCGTCGTCTTCATCGTCGTCGGGCTCGAGTGGCCGGAGTCGTCGAGGTGGCCTGATTCGAGTGGGGTGATGGTGGTTGTGATGGTGATGGGGGCTGCGGGGGTTCATATAGGGAAGTGCGGCGACGGTTACGGAGAGGGGGATGGAGGAGTCGTCGACGTTGGGGGAGTAGAACAGAGAGGTCGCAGCGGCGGGGAGTCGAGGGGTCGGGGGTTTTCGAATTTTTTCAGTTACTATAATCAATGGATTAACGGGTCGGTCGGGTCGGCGGGTCAGGTCGAGTTCAGATCCGATCCAACAAGGTTGGGTTGGGTTGGTTTAATTTTATTTGGTTTGGTTCAGTTCAAGCTAGTTTTGTTTGGTTTAGTCTGGTTTAATTAAAAATAATGCTTTTAGGTTATTTAAAAATAGTTTTTAAGCCCAACAAATTCCAAAAAAATTACATAACATCCTATTATTAATTACACACTCAAAAATATAATTTTTATAATATTTTAATATTATTTTAATTCACAAAAATATTAATCCCTGATGAAACTTTATTTTAATTAATAAAAAAATACAGAAAATCTTAAAAAATCATAATTAAATTTCTAAAAAATCTGGGTGTTTACAATCCCCCCACCTTAAAATAATTGCGTCCTCCAATTAAGGAAATAAAATATAATCGGTCAGAAGAGATGACGTAGTTGCAAAATATGTTTGTTGAAGTACGACACAAAGAATAAGGAACCATGAACAAGGAGAAATCGAAGGGTGAGGGTTTTTGTTCAAGCAGAACACATAGGGAAGGAATAAAAACTTTTTCCTAGGCAATGAGAGATAAGTAACTCAAGAGTAAAAGAGCCTAGTTAGATCAAGGATCAACTATAGCTTACAAAAACTTGTGTACCAGTTACTAATATAGACTAACAAGTTCATGTTAACATAATACTTGGCTTAGACTAGGGAAATGAACTAACAGGCACATGCTAAAGCATTAATAGGAATAGATAGCTATGATAAAACTTAAATCTTACTCATATTCGCTACTCCTCGAGTCGGTGTGTCCTCCACTGTTATCGTAAAATCCTGTCCACATCCTTGTGGTGGTGCCCTCTGCTGTTGCTGGGCCTGCTGAAAGAGTGCTGCTCATGGTGCCAAGGGTGGCCTCGGCTGATATCCTCCCGGTGCTGGTAAAGTTGTCGATTTACTATCTGTGCTCCTTTTTGATGCTCAGGGCAATCCCTTACTGAATGATGACTGGATCTGCAAGCTAAACATAATCCCAATCTGCGTTGGCATTCCTTGGCGAGATGGCCTACCTTGCCACAGTACTGACAAGTAGGAAGGACTAGTGCTAGTGGTGTAAATGCTCTCTGTGGTGGATTTATCTGTGGTCGCTTGGTAGCTTCCTGCTATGCTCGGTCTGGTACTAATGCATGCGGTCACTTCAGGCTGGACTCTCTTCTGGTGACGTAATCCATGGGTCGGGTTGCAGCAAGGACGTCCGTGTAAGAATTAGTTACAACAGAGCTAATTAATTTTTGTAGCTCAGAGCTAAGTTCGTCAAAGAACTACTCTGCCCGGCATTGCTGGGCCTCTTTATGAAACTGTTGTTAGGATTGCATCATTGCGTAGAATATTTGGAACATCTGTTGTCCATCCATAGGTTATCCTGGTAGAAAAATATCGATTGGTGAGTAAACTGCGGTAGTAGTAGAATGTCGTCTCGCTGAAACCTTGAGGCATGTTGATCTGCTTGACTGCTTTGGTGAGTGAAGGGATCTACACTTAATGGCATTACTCCATCATCGTAGGTGACCACATCACCTGGTGGTATACCTACGGTAGTCTCATCGCTGGCTCGTGGATCCATTACTCTGTATCTAAAATAAATTATGAGAGGCACACAAAGAAACTGTCATGCCCCAGTCCCAAAATATGCGAGACCAGGCCACGTGGCATTGGCCAGCTGTCACGTCTCTGAGGGATTACCCAATTTAATGGACCCTATGAGACGTGATACGCTGTCCTAAATACTAACAAGTCTAATACTAGAAGATAACAGGTAATGTCTAATATCATCCACAAAATGATAAGGAATACAGAAATAAGTGCTGGAATATACAAGGGCTGAGTCTGAAATGTTATAGTACAAATCAGATATGTCTGATGGGAACAAACTTACTACAAAAGATAAAGATAAAAGTGCTGAAATATAATAAGACTAGATCATCGTCTATCTAGGTATGAGGCTCCAGCTCCAGATGATGAGACTACTAAAGATCAGGGAGACTCTGATGGTAGCACCTCTAGTTCCTCCTCAGATGCGTACCTTATCTCCTGTCCGAGTTCGTATACCGTGGGATAGTATGCCTCATCTAGATCTGAAAGGGAACCAGGTCCTCAGTGTGACGTAACAAGATATATAAAAGCATGCCATATATGTAAATACTGAATAAAATAAATAAAGGTGTGCTAACCATCTAAGTGAATGCAATGTGAAGACAACCTTGGAACGTATGGGTAGGCGTAGGCATAATGTCCATTCTCCGAAGAGTATGGTATCTGATTATGTAACGTCCATCATTCCGAAGAATGAGATATCTATAAATATATATACGTCCGTATCGCTCCGAAGAACGCGATATCTGAATAGAGAAAGTTATTGGATCTGTGGCTCCTCTGGATACTACGGAGTCCAATATATGTATACCATACGCCTACTAGTTGTCTTCCCCGCCCAATGCGGATACACAAGTCGAATACATGACGTATGTACCATATGACTATATGCCATGTCATAGCTATTCTAAATAGTCTTGATTATGTGCTAAACCGTGATGCACGTCACACGCACCGGTAGGTAATCGAGCACGCAAACTCGTATCCCAATATAAATTACAATCATGTTGCGTGTACAAGTATCAGAGTCTAGGAGGATATCAGAATACCCTTACAACTATAGGTGAGTCTGTTAGAGTCTAAGTCAGTTACACTACATGTCGACGTATTCGTCGACGGCATCCGAGGCAATCTCGGACGCGCACAGTCTATATGTAATTGAAACAGGATAACATACAATAGTTTATAGTTTAAACAGTAAAAATTGGCAAAGTATACTTGCCTACGTCCTCAAGCAATGAGTGCCAAAAACTTGTTACCGCAGTTGCGTCTGAATGGTCCTGTTACCTGGGATCACTAACTGCGTCGTAGGTGCACTCTGTTTAAAACGTACATGAGTTCATAAATTTAATAATTTAATAATTATGTAGTAAGCATACATACTTATAGTATAGGATTTACATAGTATAATAATATATATTAAAAATAACTATATTCATACTTATATACATAATATATATATATATATATATACATATAAAATATAATGTACATATATAATAATTAAACATATGTATAATACATAAATATTATACATACTTAAATATATATATTAATGTAAATATAAATATATACATATAAAGTTAGTATATATATAGATAGTATAAATATATATATAAATATATTATATAATATATAATAATAAATATATATATATTAAATATATATATTTATACATATTTAAATATATATAAGGTATATATATATATATATATATATATACATATATATATATATATATATATATATATATATATATATATATATATATATATATATATATATATATATATATATATATATATATATATATATATATATATATATACATAATATAAGTATATACATATTAATATATTATATATATATATAGTATAAATATATATGCACATAAATATATATATAATAGTATACATATCATATAATACATAAATATATATGTAATACATATTCTATACTTAAATATATATATATAAGGTATATATATATATATATTATATATATATATAATATATATATAATATAAATATATACATATAAATATATAGAATAGTATATATATACATAATATATATATAATACACAAAAATGAAATACAAATATATTATTATATATACATAGTATATATATATTTATATACTTAATATATATGTATAATACATATACATATATATATATATATATATATATATATATATATATATATATATAATAATAATAATTAATATATACATATACATATATATATATATATATATTATAATAATAATATAAACATATACATATATAATAATAATAATAATGTATACATATACATATATATATATAATAATAATAATAATAATAATAATATAATACATATACATATACATATATATAATAGCATATATAATAATAATATAGGATGCTATAATATATATATATTATATATATATTTAATATATAATAGTATATATATTCATAATAATATAAATAATATATATATATTATATACTACATATTATATATATATATATATATATATATATATATATATATATATATATATAAATACATATATTATAAATATACTATACATATATATATATATATATATATATATATATATATATATATATATAAATATTAAAATACTTATATATATACATATAATAGTATATACATAATATAATATATTATATATACTGTATATATACATATTTATATAAATACTTAATATATACATATATATATAATATAACATATATACATATATATATATATATATATATATATATATATACATATACATATATATACGTATAGGGGGGGTATACCTGACGTGTCAGGGGGGAGGGCCCGTGGTCGTCGTCGCCGACGGGGGGTAGGTGGGGGGGCGGAGGTCCGGTGGGGGGGTGGCGGAGGTCAGCCGCAGCAATAACAATAGCAGTAGTAGTAGCAGCTGCGGCGGCTGCGGTGGCGGAGGCGGCTGCTCAGGGTGGTGGTTCGATGGCGAAGATGATGGCGAAGGTGATAGTAGTGGTGGTGGTGGTGGTCTGTGGTGGCGGTGGTGAGGGTTAAGGGGGAGTCGGGGGGTGGCGCTGTTGTTGGTGAGGGTGGTGCGAGTGCTGCGGGGGGTGGTGGCGGTGGTTGCGGCGGCCGAGGGGGGCCGACGGTGGTGGTTTTGGTGGCGGGGAGGGTAGGGAAGGTGGTAGTGGGGGTGGCGGTGGTGGTGACCGGTGGTGGTGGTGGTGGTTGTTTAGGGGTAGTCGGGTGGTGGGGGAGGTGATGTTGATGTTGTTGGTGATGGTGGTGTGGTTGATGCTGGCGGTGGGTGGCGGTGGCTAGGACGGTGGTGCAGAGGCCGGGGGGGAGGCAGGGGAGGGTCGAGCAAAGGGGAGTGGTCGGAGGTGGGGGGTGGCTGAAGGAAGAGTTGTAATGAGTCGGGTGAGAGGGGGGGTGTTTAAATAGAGTTTTGAAAGGGGTTAGGGTTTAGGGTATTTTGGTAATTACTTGTGTGAACACACTTTAGGATTGGTAGGCCACATAAATACATGAAAATGCATTAAACTTAGACCTAATTTGGAATAGAGGGTGGAGAATCACCCATGTGTCCCCTCCACTAGCAAGTGGACACCTCACCCAACCCATTTTGCAAATAAAACCCTGCAGTTTCATAATTTGCACAAGAGCCCTAATAAATTAGGAAATTACGTAATTGCAAATTTTTTTGAGAAAAACATCTCATTTCTGGGGGCGATGTAATAAACAGAAATGAGGGGTGGTATTTAGTGAGGGTGTTGAGGGTGTGAGGGTGAGTCTGGGTAGGAGCTGGGTGCTGGTCTCCGTATTAATTTATTTAGAAATTAATGCGCACGGTGTTTTCTAATTATTTAAAATAATCCAGGGTCAGATTTTAGCGAAGTGCAAGTATCCTAAACGTAATATACTTAAAATAGAATAATAACATAATTTAGTTTGGATAAAACAGGTTCCTGTTGGGTCTCTAATTTCGATTGTAACGGACAAGGGTACATGTTTGGAAATTAATTAAAAATTAATACGGACGTTTGTAACGATATTTGTGTGGCTAAAATGAGACTCATGCCAGAGTATTTGTGAGTTACACAAGTTTAGAATAGTAGACTGACATGTCTAGAAGAGGTATGTGAACTTTGTTTAGGGGTAACAGTCAGTGTAATGCTCTAAATATTGATGTGATGGTCAGGTGCACTAAGCTGTATAAGATATTGCTTAATAATTTAATATACTATAATTAATTCCTAATTTGTTAAAAATAATCCTAATTTTACTATCTAAGCTGAAATCTGGTCAAGGGAGTTTGCAATCTACCCTCCTTAGAGCATTTTGTCCACGAAATTAAACAGACATATAGTGAAAAATTATTGATTGATTTGAAATATTAGGACATACTCAGGCCTTCGAATAGATGGGGGAAACATTGTCGAATATCCTCCTCCCGTTTCCAAGTCGACTCGCCTGGGGCATGATGCCTCCATGTAATACGAACTAGGGGGATAGTCTGACCTCGCAACACCTTCTCTCTCTATCTAGGATCTCTATAGGCTCCTCCTGGTACGACAAACTCGGGCCGACAGTGATCTCCGAGTGGTCCAGCACATGACTCAGATCTGGAATGTACCTCCTTAGTTGAGATACGTGGAAGACGTCATGCACTCCTTCTAATGTTTGTGGTAAGGCTAATTTGTAAGCAACTTCTTCGATGCGTTCTAACACATCCAATGGTCTGATGTACCTCAGACTCAGTTTTTCTCTGCCTCCAAACCTGATGGTCCCTCGGGTAGACGAGATCTTTAAAAACACATGCTCTCCAACTTGGAATTCTAGAGATCGTTGATGCACGTTTGCCCAGTGCTTTTGTCTGTTCTGCACTGCTTGCAGGTGCCCTTGGATCTTCTTCACCTTCTCCACTGTACGAACAATCAATTCTGGTCCTAGGATCTGCCTTTCGCCTATATCGCTCCAACATACTAGGGAACGATATTACTTACTATACAATGCTTCATAGGGATCCATCTGAATGTTCGCTTGATAGCTATTGTTGTAGAAAAACTCAACCAAATACAAATGGTCTTCCCATGATCCACTGAAATCAAGCATACATGCCCTCAATATGTCTTCCAGTATCTGAATAGTGCGCTCGGACTGTCCATCTGTCTGCAGGTGATACGATGTGCTGAACTTTAGGAGGGTACCAAGACTCTCTTGCATACTTCGCCAAAATTAAGATGTAAACCTCATATCCCTGTCAGATACTATACTGACTGGCACTCCGTGCAGACGCACGATCTCTCTCATATACATATCTGCTAAGACTTCTGTAGATTGCCCAACTCTGAAGGGTAAAAAGTGGGCAGCCTTGTTGAGTCGATCTACGATCATCCATACGGCATTACGACCTCTGGGACTCCTCAAAAAACCTGTAACAAAGTCCATAGTGATGTGCACCCATTTCCACTCAGGTATTGGGAGTGGTTGAAGTAGACCTGCGGAACTTTGATGTTCAGCCTTGACTTGCTGACACACCAGGCATTTTACCACAAAGCGGGCTATCTCCCTCTTCATTCCATGCCACTAATAGTATTGCCTCATATCTCTGTACATCTTCGTGCAATCTGGATGCATAGAATATGTTGAGTTGTGCGCCTCTGACATTATTTCTTCACGAAGTTCTCCATTTGGGACATAAAGATGATCTCCACATCTTAAAGTCCCGTCCTCGTGTATGCGCAATCCTGTCTGTATTTCGGCCTCGGTCCTTTGTCGAAGTCTCTGGAATCTGGCATCTGTTGGCAGGGCAGCCTTGATTCTCTCGACCAATATTGATTACAATCGGTAATTTGACAATTGGCCGTCAGCTCCTGGCATAATGACCTTTATACCTATCTGCTCTAGATCTCTCAACAGATGTTGCTGGGTAGTCAAAAAGAATGCCATGGATCTTCTGCTCAATGCGTCAGCTACCACATTGGCCTTTCCCGGATGGTACTACAGATCGATCTCGAAGTTTGTCATCACCTCGAGCCAACGTCTTTGTCTCAGGTTCAGGTCCTTCTGAGTGTAGACGTACTTCAGGCTCTTGTGATCAGTGAATATCTCTACTCGTTCTTCGTATAGATAGTGTCTCGAAAGCTTCAAGGCAAAGATGACTGCGACAAGCTCCAGGACGTGAGTGGGGTAGTTCTTCTCATGGGACCTCAGTTGTCTAGAGGCATAGGCTACAACCTTTCCATGTTGCATTAAGACACAACCAAATCCTTTTCCGGATGCATCACTATATATTACGAATCATCCGGATCTAGAAGGTATGGTCAAGATGGGAGCCGTAGTCAGACGCTTTTTTAGCTCATCGAATGCTTTCTGACACTTCTCTGACCAGTTGAACTCTTACTCCTTGCGGGTCAAGCGGGTCATCGGCTCTGCGATCCTTGCAAAGTTTTTTATGAACCTCCGGTAATATTCGGTAAGTCCTAGAAAACTCCTAACCTCTGAGATGTTGGTAGGGGTCGGCCACGTCTCTATGGATGAAATCTTCGTCGGGTCTACCAAAATACCATCTCCTATGATAACGTGCCCAAGGAAAGCGACATGATCTAGGAAAAACTCGCACTTGCTCAGCTTGACATAAAGACTCTCATGCCTTAGCGTCTCTAACACCAGTCTCAAGTGTTCTTCGTGCTCCTCATGGCTCTTCGAATACACCAAGATGTCATCGATGAAGACTACCACGAACTAGTTCAGATACTGGTGGAAGACTCTGTTCATCAGGTTCATAAATACGGCAGGTGTATTTGTCAGTCCAAAAGGCATCACCAGGAACTCGTAGTGACCATAACGAGTCCTGAATGTTGTCTTTGGAATGTCTTCTCTCCGTACTTTTACCTGATGATAACCTGATCTTAAATCTATCTTTGAGAACACCACCGCTCATGTTAGTTGGTCGAACAGATCATCAATCCGCGGCAGGGGGTACTTGTTTTTTATTGTCAAAGCATTAAGGGCTCTGTAATCAATGTACATACGGAATATTCCATCCTTCTTTGGTACAAACAACAGTGGTGCTCCCCAGGGTGATGTACTAGGACGAATAAACCCTTGATCTGTAATTCTTCTAGTTGTAGCTTCAGCTCATCTAGTTCCTTCTTCGCCAACCGGTATACATTTGAAGATA
This sequence comes from Iris macrosiphon, assembly GCA_036927795.1. Classification (NCBI taxonomy): domain Eukaryota; kingdom Viridiplantae; phylum Streptophyta; class Magnoliopsida; order Asparagales; family Iridaceae; genus Iris; species Iris macrosiphon. The sequence goes on from JAYESA010000009.1 coordinate 182,044,048, forward strand.
CTGGTGCAGCTCCGGGCACTAACTCAATAGTGAACTCCACCTCTCTATCAGGCAATAGGCCTGGCAACTCCTCCAGAAATACATCCTCGAATTCTACAACAATTGCTGGGGGAGCTGTCTCCAAAGCCATGTAAGCTCTAGATGTCTGACCTACTCCTTGCTCGATAGTGCCGCGTATGTACTCGAACTCCGGGTGACCTGGTGGTCTAAAAATGATGCTACCCTTCAAGCAGTCTAGTATAGCATTGTACTGGCTTAACCAGTCCATGCCTAAGACAATATCGAAGTTTGGCATTGGGAGCACCAAAAATCATGCTCTCATCTCCCTACTACACAGGACTACTGAGCACGTTCTAATAGTGCTGGTAACCGGTACGATTCCTCCTGCGGTAAGAATCTTCCAACTCTTAGGCAATAGGGAGGTAGCTATTTTATGCATGGATATGAAACTACTAGATATGAAAGATAGAGTGGCGCCAGAATCAAATAATACAGTTGCAGGTAATGATGCAACTAAAATGGTACCTGGGAAAGTTTCCCCTTCTGGTTCTTCCGCAACTGCTGCTAGTGCAAAGGCCTGCCCGTGCCTTTACCCTCAGGTCTGCTGTATGGCTTGGTTGAACTGAGCCTCCTGTGTGGCCAAGGGTGGTCCCCTCTGAAATCCTCCAGATGCTGGGGGACACTGACTTCCAGTTGAGGGTAACATCCTTTGGGCTGGTGCTGCTGGTTTTTGCCCATTCTGGGGTGCTGCCTCTCTGCGTTGTAGACAGTCTCTGGCCTTGTGTTGACTTGCTCCATATATCATGCATAGTCCAAGCTTCTTCCGGCAGTCTCTGACATAATGTCCCTTCTTACCATAATGGTGACAAGTCGGAAGCTCCTGGTGCTGATATGGCACCATCTTTTATTGTGTCTGCATTCCCGAACGACATATTGGTCCTCCTGATCCAGGCTGGTTTCTGGCTGGCATGGTTGTGTTAGGGCGCCTTGCTCCTCGGCCAATGGCTTCCTAAATTCTTACCTCTGAAAGAACCTCCTCATAGGAGATCCTCGACTGTGTGGTAGTATACCTCTGTAGATCGAAGGTAAGGCCGTGATGGAACCTCATGGCCTTCTATAGCTCGTTAGGTATCAGAACGGCACCAAATTGACTAGGTCGACTGAATTCTGCATCATAGGCATCCACGATCATATTTTCTTGTTCCAAGTGTAGGAACTGGGAGTATAGAGCATTTCTGACCGTGACCGAGAAATACTTCGCATTGAAGTATTCTAAGAATTACTTCCAAGTCTGATTCTTGCCGATGTCGCATTCTATGGAGTACCACCAGTGATGGGCGTTGCCTTTGAGTTGGGCCCTCACCACGTTCATTCAAAGGTCTGGGTGAAGTTGTGAACCCTCCAGCAGCATCTTCGTTTTGGAGACCCAATCTGAGATCTCCTCCGGAGTTTCGCTGCCCGAAAAGGTTCCCGGGCACATCTGGCAAAAACCTCGGACAATACCAGCTGGTTGGATAGTTACAGGTACTGGAGTAGATATTCTCTCCAGAGCTGTCATCAAGCTTTGCCTCAAGGTTTCAGTCTGATGCCATTATGCCTGCATCATGGCTTGAAAGAATTGGAACATTTATGGCTATCCCTTTAGTTGTGGCATCAGGGCTGGAAGGGGTGGAGGTAGAGGCAAAGGTGTCTCCGCCTGTGGTATCGGTGCCTGGGAGGTCTGTCCTTCTTGCTGGGATGGTGTAGCTTCCTGGGTAGGACCCTGGTGAAGGTACGGGATTGTTGGATAAACCAGTGTCCGTCTCGGGGACTGGTCTCCCGGGGTGGTCGGGGTCCTATTGACATCTTGCGAGGGGTCTGTTGCTTGGTCAACCCCATCAGTCGCGTGTCCACTGGGTACGTCCATATTTCTGAAGAAAATAGAATAATTTTAAAAAGCACAAAAAATATAATCAAGCATGATGCATTTATGAAAGAGATTCAAGGATGAGGTCAGAGTGGATGAGATCTAGTAATTTCTATCCTATTGTAGGCTCGCTGGGCATGTTATCATACCACTAGCGATTAACTAGACCTGCATGGGCCACCACTAAAACCATGTAACATCTCAGTCCCAAAATATGCGGGACTAGGCCATGTGGCATTGGCCAGCTGTCACGTCTCTGAGGGATTATCCAATTTAATGGACCCTATGAGATGTGCTACGCTGTCCTAAATACTAACAAGTCTAATACTAGAAGATAACAGGTAATATCTAAACTCATCCACAAAATGATAAGGTGTAAACCCCCTGAATTTTTTCAAAATTTTAAAAAGCTGGATTTTCACAATTTTCTGGAATTTTCTGGGATTTTTCTGTAAATTAAAAACAGGGTTTTAATTATTCAATGATTTTTAATTGATAATAAACAGTATTAAAATATTATGAAAATAATATTTTTGGATGTAAAATGAAAAACTGGACTTAGGGCAATTTTTCTGGAATTTATCGGACCTCGGACCTATTTTTTTAAAAGCCTAAAAACTATTTTTCTAAATTAATTAATTAATTAATTAATTAATTATATTATTATTTATATTATTATTGTTATTATTATGGATTTTATTTTATTTTTTTTATTTTTCCGTTTTTGGGCCCGGCCCGGCCCAGTGGGCCGAGCCCATTGGTTTCACCCGACCCAGCCCTCAAAGCTTAGCGGGTCGGGCGGGTCCGCTCGCCCGGATCCGCGCCCGACCCGACCCGTCAGCCTCACCCCTGTTCCCCATCTTCCCCGTTCGATCCGCCGGCCGCCGCGATTTCCGGCCACGCCGCGCCACGTAGCCCCTCCCCTCCGTGTTCCCCGCCCACGTCGTCCCCGACCTCGCCGCGCCAACCCCCCTATAAAGACCCCCATCTCCGCCTCTTCCTCCCCCACAGATCCAAACCCTAACCCTCCACCCTAGCACTCCGGCGACCTCCGGCAGCCCCGATCCCCGCCGTCCACCTCCCAGACCCACCGTCGACCTCCCGCGCCAACTCCCCCGCCGTGAGCCACCGCCCAGAGCCCCTCCACCCGCCGCTCTCCCCTTCCTCTCTCCTCTCCGCCGCTCGAGAGCTGCTCTCCGCCGGCCACCCCGTGTCCCCCGAGCCCTAGCTCCGCCGTGAACCGCGCCGGAGACCTCGCCTGAGCCGCTTGAGCCCCGGCCCGACCTCGCCGACCGACGGTCAGCCTCCCAGAGCCTCGGACACGGCGGACACGCCGCGGACACGCAGGGAACCCTAGCTGGACACGCTGACACGTGTCCAGGACACGATACGGACACAGTAAATCCTGATTTCTCGGTCCCCTTCAGGTATTCGTATCTTGCAACCCTGATCTCCGTTTTCGATTCCGTCAATTCCTACGCGAAGCCTGTATGACCCTCTCGGTGTCCGGACAAACTGTTCGGGGCATCGCGTCCTGTGGTGATCGCACACCGCGATCCAAAAATAGGAAAAACCAGACCCTGTTTCACCCCGGAACCGAGTCCGCCCCGCCAAACGGGACGACTTGGTCACGCGCGGTCTTCACAGATACGTGCGCCTCGTCGATACGGACGTGTGGGATTTCGCGGAAGCTGATTTGGGTGTGCGTGCACACCGGAATCAACGCGTATCCGCGGACATCGTCCCGTATCCGTCTTTTCTGCAATTTGACCTAACTTTGTGTACACACGTCGGATTGAAACGAAACTTGCGCCATCAGACTCGTAGCGATACGCTGGTCCTGTGGGTCAAGTTTGGTTCGATTCTGAGAACGTTGACGAAATCGGGTGTCGTGGGCCCCACAGGCCCCGCTCGACGGGCGATTTTGTGAACGGCTCATCGGAATCCAATTCTGGAAGTTCCGTTGGGTTCGTATCAGCGTTTCTGACCTGTTGACACTAAGTTTGGTGAATTTGGAGACCGTTGACCCTGACGCGTTTTTCGGTGCGAAGCGGGCCCACATGTGGACCCCGTTTTGACCCGAAACTGTCGTTTCTGCCCTTGTCTCCAAATTGGACCCAAGGACAGGCGTTTCTAGCTGATTGATATTTTCTGGATCTGATGGTGATGTTTGTTTCAGCAACCGGAGTACCGCCTGCAAATCCAACTGAAGTCAGAACCGAAATCAGAGCCGGAACCACAGGCAAGTGTACCTTGCCAAACTCTGCAGCTTGCTAATTATTTTCTGGACTTAATTATGCAATAAAGGACAATTAAAGCTTGCCAAATCTCAGTAATTCTTGACATAGTATTTTAATGTGGAATTAGATATGAATATATTTTAACTGCTTAACCTAGGAAACGAGTGACGTGCTTAGTGTCCGATCACAGTCGGGTGCCAACTCCGTACGCGGGGTTGTGTAACGTCACATAGGCATGGATATCGAGACCCGATAATTCTCGTACTTGTCCTATCAAGTACACCAGAACCTAGGACACTTGACACTACTTCATGAGACAGAGTCTTCCTGAGACATTCAAGGTGATTCTGTATAGAATGCATGTTATATGACATAGGCTTTACATTCCTAGACATTTTGATTCATATCTATCAGACTTACTGCATTAGTTATGATTATGCGTGTCATGGACATGAGACGTGTGATTACATTGGGTGGGGAGAGACACACAGACTACAAGCTGATATTATATATATATAAAACATAGTTTAGATCAGAGTATAAATCATAGTTATTGCCGCTACCGGCTCCCCGACACAGAGCTTGTAGTGGCTTCGGCCTGAGTTCTAGTGCTGCTCTCATATTGCATATCACATAGTTGGTTACTTAGTCTACCCTGCTGATTATCTTATCGCTGCACTGATATTCATTTGGCTTGAGTTATTTCTGTACCTTGCTATGTCCCCTGAGGACCTGGAATGGATGATGTCCCCAGGTACAGCTGAAGAGAATTACCCAGAAGTGTACGGTACCGGAGCACTTCTCAGAACAGAACCAGGAACAGAGGACGAGATAGTGGCCGAAGACTTCTCTTGAGCACCGGCTACATCTACACAGTATTTACATTTTCCAGCATTTTATTTCCTGTCTTTCCTTATTGTAACAGAATAATTCTCGGATTTGTTTCCCGAGATAACCTTATTTCGTATTGCATATTTAGTTTCATTACATTATTTCTGGCTTCAATCTGTGTTATCTGTGGATGAGATTAGAAATACCTGAGACTTGTAATTATTACTGCTAGACTACAGCTTAAGCATGCCCTGATGGAGCCATTAAATTGGGTTGTCCATCGGTGCGCGCTGCTGGCCATTGCCACGCTTCTCCAGTCCCTCGTCATTTTGGGACTGGGGCGTGACATGGTTTTTGTGGTGACCCATGCAGGTCTACGACTAAATTGTTCGGTTTCAACTTAGGGACCGAACAGGCCTGCAATAAGATAGGATAAGTTTTAGGATCTCATCCACTTGCTTGAAACGTTTTTGATCTCTATATCGACTTCAAATAATTTACTTGCATCTTGCCTTGATTCCTGTACGCCTCTTATTGGTTATTTTTGATACAGGAAAATGGACCCACAAGAATGCAACGAGACTCCCGTCGGAACACCCCAAGCTACAGGTGTCACCTATGACGACGAAGTGACACCAGACGGAGGAATTCCCACAACTCAACAGAGCCAGCAGGCAGGTCAACCTACATCCCGATTCCGACGCGATGACATTCCACCTCCGCCGCAGTTCGTCCCACCAACCCCCGTACTCCCACAAGGACAGCCAATTGACGGGCAGCAGATATTCCAAATGATCTACGCGATGATGCAAGCCCAGCAACAAGTCCAACACGAGGCTCAGCGTCGCGAAGCCAACTTCTGGAGGGACAACATCGTAACTGTACTGGAGCAGGCCAACCTACCAGCTCGACGGCCATCTACAGGCTCTATCACTGACTTCCGCCAACTGAAGCCCCGCACCTTTTCTGGAAAAGAGGAGCCCACAGAAGTTCATGAGTGGCTCACCAACATACGGCATCAACTTGAAGCAGCTGAGCTTCCACGGGAACGCTGGATGACTGCTGTCCGAATGCAGTTGACAGGCAACGCGCACCACTGGTGGTTGTCGGAGGAGACGCGACTCGGACCAGACCGAGTCACTTGGGAGGAGTTCTCCAGACTCTTCCAAGAGATGTACATTCCGGCTATCGCACGATCCGAACTGCGGGACAAATTCAACCGTCTCACTCAGGACTCTATGACAGTGGAAGAGTACAACGCGGAATTCATCCGTCTAAGCCGCTTTGCCCCAACCCTGATCCCGACAGAGGAAGAGAAGGCCGAGAAATTCTTCGACGGACTGAACATTGAGCTGCAGAAACTCATCGGATCCGTCGCACCTACCTCCTACTCGGATGTTCTCGCTGCAGCCCGACGCATGGAACGCGTCACCAGGAGAGAGTCTCGCCTCAAGCGGCCAATCACCACAGCACCAGACAGAGCTTCACCGGGAGAATCTGCAAAGAGATCTCACACGCACCAGCCACCCAGGACAGCTTCGCAGACCCTTCCTACCTGTCACTACTGCGGCAAGTTAGGTCATGTCGAGAAGGACTGCAGACACAAGTTGGGATTGTGCCTGATTTGCGGCACTAATCAGCACATCGCCAAGGACTGTCCCCAGCATCGAGATGGAGCACGAAGGGCAAACCAACCAGCTCTACCAGCACCGAGGCCACCTCTGGCACCTCAAGCAGCACTCTTCCAGCAAGCCCAGCAGCAGCAGAGGAATCCACCTCAAGGACGAGGGCAAGCTTATGCGCTGACTGTGCAGGACGGTGATGCGAGTAAGTGATTCGTAGTTTTTCGTTCTAGTCTTGTTGTAGTTCGTGCCCGTTGGTTCGTGACCTCAGCCCCAACCTAGTAAATTGCAACTTGTTAATAATAGCCTGGTTTTCATAAAAGTTATAGTTTTAACTAGATTTTCCTGGAAGTGTAAACTTTCATTTTTAGGGAAACGGTATTTCCCTGAAGTCCCTTGTGACGTGCTTTCAAACGATACCTGCGACCGTGTCATCTCTGTTGACCGGTTATTCTTTTGATTGCGAGGACGCAATCCTCTTAAGGGGGGTAGATTGTAAACCCCCTGAATTTTTTCAAAATTTTAAAAAGCTGGATTTTCACAATTTTCTGGAATTTTCTGGGATTTTTCTGTAAATTAAAAACAGGGTTTTAATTATTCAATGATTTTTAATTGATAATAAACAGTATTAAAATATTATGAAAATAATATTTTTGGATGTAAAATGAAAAACTGGACTTAGGGCAATTTTTCTGGAATTTATCGGACCTCGGACCTATTTTTTTAAAAGCCTAAAAACTATTTTTCTAAATTAATTAATTAATTAATTAATTATATTATTATTTATATTATTATTGTTATTATTATGGATTTTATTTTATTTTTTTTTTATTTTTCCGTTTTTGGGCTTGGCCCGGCCCAGTGGGCCGAGCCCATTGGTTTCACCCGACCCAGCCCTCAAAGCTTAGCGGGTCGGGCGGGTCCGCTCGCCCGGATCCGCGCCCGACCCGACCCGTCAGCCTCACCCCTGTTCCCCATCTTCCCCGTTCGATCCGCCGGCCGCCGCGATTTCCGGCCACGCCGCGCCACGTAGCCCCTCCCCTCCGTGTTCCCCGCCCACGTCGTCCCCGACCTCGCCGCGCCAACCCCCCTATAAAGACCCCCATCTCCGCCTCTTCCTCCCCCACAGATCCAAACCCTAACCCTCCACCCTAGCACTCCGGCGACCTCCGGCAGCCCCGATCCCCGCCGTCCACCTCCCAGACCCACCATCGACCTCCCGCGCCAACTCCCCCGCCGTGAGCCACCGCCCAGAGCCCCTCCACCCGCCGCTCTCCCCTTCCTCTCTCCTCTCCGCCGCTCGAGAGCTGCTCTCCGCCGGCCACCCCGTGTCCCCCGAGCCCTAGCTCCGCCGTGAACCGCGCCGGAGACCTCGCCTGAGCCGCTTGAGCCCCGGCCCGACCTCGCCGACCGACGGTCAGCCTCCCAGAGCCTCGGACACGGCGGACACGCCGCGGACACGCAGGGAACCCTAGCTGGACACGCTGACACGTGTCCAGGACACGATACGGACACAGTAAATCCTGATTTCTCGGTCCCCTTCAGGTATTCGTATCTTGCAACCCTGATCTCCGTTTTCGATTCCGTCAATTCCTACGCGAAGCCTGTATGACCCTCTCGGTGTCCGGACAAACTGTTCGGGGCATCGCATCCTGTGGTGATCGCACACCGCGATCCAAAAACAGGAAAAACCAGACCCTGTTTCACCCCGGAACCGAGTCCGCCCCGCCAAACGGGACGACTTGGTCACGCGCGGTCTTCACAGATACGTGCGCCTCGTCGATACGGACGTGTGGGATTTCGCGGAAGCTGATTTGGGTGTGCGTGCACACCGGAATCAACGCGTATCCGCGGACATCGTCCCGTATCCGTCTTTTCTGCAATTCGACCTAACTTTGTGTACACACGTCGGATTGAAACGAAACTTGCGCCATCAGACTCGTAGCGATACGCTGGTCCTGTGGGTCAAGTTTGGTTCGATTCTGAGAACGTTGACGAAATCGGGTGTCGTGGGCCCCACAGGCCCCGCTCGACGGGCGATTTTGTGAACGGCTCATCGGAATCCAATTCTGGAAGTTCCGTTGGGTTCGTATCAGCGTTTCTGACCTGTTGACACTAAGTTTGGTGAATTTGGAGACCGTTGACCCTGACGCGTTTTTCGGTGCGAAGCGGGCCCACATGTGGACCCCGTTTTGACCCGAAACTGTCGTTTCTGCCCTTGTCTCCAAATTGGACCCAAGGACAGGCGTTTTTAGCTGATTGATATTTTCTGGATCTGATGGTGATGTTTGTTTCAGCAACCGGAGTACCGCCTGCAAATCCAACTGAAGTCAGAACCGAAATCAGAGCCGGAACCACAGGCAAGTGTACCTTGCCAAACTCTGCAGCTTGCTAATTATTTTCTGGACTTAATTATGCAATAAAGGACAATTAAAGCTTGCCAAATCTCAGTAATTCTTGACATAGTATTTTAATGTGGAATTAGATATGAATATATTTTAACTGCTTAACCTAGGAAACGAGTGACGTGCTTAGTGTCCGATCACAGTCGGGTGCCAACTCCGTACGCGGGGTTGTGTAACGTCACATAGGCATGGATATCGAGACCCAATAATTCTCGTACTTGTCCTATCAAGTACACCAGAACCCAGGACACTTGACACTACTTCATGAGACAGAGTCTTCCTGAGACATTCAAGGTGATTCTGTATAGAATGCATGTTATATGACATAGGCTTTACATTCCTAGACATTTTGATTCATATCTATCAGACTTACTGCATTAGTTATGATTATGCGTGTCATGGACATGAGACGTGTGATTACATTGGGTGGGGAGAGACACACAGACTACAGGCTGATATTATATATATATAAAACATAGTTTAGATCAGAGTATAAATCATAGTTATTGCCGCTACCGGCTCCCCGACACAGAGCTTGTAGTGGCTTCGGCCTGAGTTCTAGTGCTGCTCTCATATTGCATATCACATAGTTGGTTACTTAGTCTACCCTGCTGATTATCTTATCGCTGCACTGATATTCATTTGGCTTGAGTTATTTCTGTACCTTGCTATGTCCCCTGAGGACCTGGAATGGATGATGTCCCCAGGTACAGCTGAAGAGAATTACCCAGAAGTGTACGGTACCGGAGCACTTCTCAGAACAGAACCAGGAACAGAGGACGAGATAGTGGCCGAAGACTTCTCTTGAGCACCGGCTACATCTACACAGTATTTACATTTTCCAGCATTTTATTTCCTGTCTTTCCTTATTGTAACAGAATAATTCTCGGATTTGTTTCCCGAGATAACCTTATTTCGTATTGCATATTTAGTTTCATTACATTATTTCTGGCTTCAATCTGTGTTATCTGTGGATGAGATTAGAAATACCTGAGACTTGTAATTATTACTGCTAGACTACAGCTTAAGCATGCCCTGATGGAGCCATTAAATTGGGTTGTCCATCGGTGCGCGCTGCTGGCCATTGCCACGCTTCTCCAGTCCCTCGTCATTTTGGGACTGGGGCGTGACATAAGGAATACAGAAATAAGTGCTGGAATATATAAGTACTGAGTCTGAAATATCATAGTACAAATCAGATATGTCTGGTGGGAATAAATCTACTACAAAAGATAAAGATAAAAGTGATGAAATAAAATAAGACTAGAGCATCGTTTATCTAAATAAGAGGCTCCAGCTCCAGATGATGAGACTACTAAAGATCAGGAAGACTCTGATGGTAATACCTCTAGCTCCTCCTCAGATGCGTACCTCATCTCCTGTCCGGGTCCATATACCGTGCAATAGTACGCCTCATCTAGATCTGGAAGGGAACCAGGTCCTCAGTGGAACGTAACAAGATACATAAAAGCATGCCATATATGTAAATACTGAATAAAATAAATAAAGGTGTGCTAACCATCTAAGTGAATGCAATGTGAAGACAACCTTGGAACGTATGGGTAGGCATAGGCATAACGTCCATTCTCCGAAGAGTATGGTATCTGATCATGTAATGTCTATCTTTTCGAAGAATGAGGTATCTGCAAATATATATACGTCCGTATCGTTCCGAAGAATGCGGTATCTGAATAAAGGAAGTCAATGGATCTGTGGCTCCTCTGGATACTACGGAGTCCAATGTGTGTATCCCATATGCCTACTAGTTGTCTTTCCCGCACAATATGGATACACAAGTCGAATACACGACGTGAACACCACGTAACTATATGCCATGTCATAGCTATTCTAAATAGTCCTGATTACGTGCTAAACCGTGATGCACGTCACACGCACCGGTAGCTAATCGAGTACGCAAACTCGCATCCCAATATGAATTATAATCGTGTTGCGTGTACAAGTGTCAGGGTCTAGGAGGATATCAGAATATTCTCACAACTGTAGGTGAGTCTGCTAGAGTCTAAGTCAGTTACACTACATGTCGACGTATTCGTCGACGGCACCCGAGGCAATCTCGGACACGCAAAGTTTATATGTAATTGAAACAGGATAACATACAACAGTTTATAGTTTAAACAGTAAAAATTGGCAAGGTATACTTGCCTACGTCCTCAAGCAATGAGTGCCAAAAACCTGTTCCCGTAGTTGCGTCTAAATGGTCCTATGACCTGGGATCACTAACTGCGTCGTAGGTGCACTCTGTTTAAGACGTACATGAGTTCATGAATTTAGTAATTTAATAATTATGTAGTAAGCATACATACTTATAGTATAGGATTTACATAGTATAATAATATATATATATTAAAAATACCTATATTCATACTTATATACATAATATATATATATATATATATATATATATATATATATATATATATATATAATATATATAATGTACATATATAATAATTAAACATATGTATAATTCATATATATTATATATACTTAAATATATATTAAAGTAAATATAAATATATACATATAAAGATAGTATATATATATATACATAGTATAAATATATATAGAAATATATTATATAATACATAATAATAAATATATATATAATACATAAATATATTTATATATATTTAAATATATATTAGGTATATATATATATATATTATATATATATATATATATATATATATATATATATATATATATATATATATATATATACATAATATAAGTATATACATATAAATATATTATATATATATAGTATAAATATATATGTACATAAATATATATATAATGGTATACATATCATATAATACATAAATATATATATAATATACATATATATATATATATATATATATATATATATATATATATATATATATATACTTAAATATATATAAGGTAGATATATATAATATAAATATATACATATAAATATATAGAATAGTATATATATATATACATAATATATATATAATACACAAAAATGAAATACATATATATTATTATATATACATAGTATATATATATATTTATATACTTAATATATATGAATAATACATATACATATATATATATATATATATAATATATACATATACATATATATATATATAATAATAATAATATAATACATATACATACATATATATATACATATATATATATATATATATATATATATATATATATATATATATATATAATAGTATATCTATTCATAATAATATAAATAATATATATATTATATATTACATATTATATATATATATATATATATATATATAAATACATATATTATAAATATACTATACATATATATATATATATAAAATATTAAAATATTTATATATATACATATAATAGTATATACATAATATAATATAATATCATATATATATACTTTATATATACATATTTATATAAATACTTAATATATACATATATATATATATAATATAACATATATATATATATATATATATATATATATATATATATATATATATATATATATATATATATATATATATATACGTATAGGGGGGTATACCTGATGTGTCAGGGGGGGCCCGTGGTCGTCGGCGGCGGCGGGGGGGGGGGGGGGGGGGCGGGGGCGGAGGTCAGCCGCAGCAGTAGCAGTAGTAGTAGCAATAGCAGTAGCAGCTGTGGCGGCTGCAGCGGCGGCTGCGGTGGCGGAGGCGGCGGCTCAGGGTGGTGGTTCGGTGGCGGAGATGATGGCGAAGGTGGTAGTGGTGATGGTGGTGGTCAGTGGTGGTGGTGGTGAGGGTTAGGGGGGAGTCGGGGGGGTGGCGCTGTCGTTGGTGAGGGTGGTATGGGTGTTGCGGAGGGTGGTGGCGGTGGTTGCGACGGCCGAGGGGGGGCGACGGTGGTGGTTTTGGTGGCAGGGAGGGTGGCAAAGGTGGTAGTGGCGGTGGTGGTGGCCTGTGATGGTGGTGGTGGTGGTGGTTTAGGGGAAGTCGGGTGGTGGGGGAGGTGATGTTGATGTTGTTGGTGATGGTGGTGTGGTTGATGCTGGCGGTGGGTGGCGGTGGCTAGGGCGGTGGTGCGTTGGCCAGGGGGGAGGCAGGGCAGGGTCGAGTAGGGGGGAAGTGGTCGGAGGTAGGGGGTGGCCGAGGGAAGAGTTGTGAGGAGTCGGGTGAGAGGGGGGTATTTAAATAGAGTTTTGAAAGGGGTTAGGGTTTAGGGTATTTTGGTAATTACTTGTGTGAACACCTTTTAGGATTGGTAGGCCACATAAATGCATGAAAATGCATTGAACTTAGACCTAATTTGGAATGGAGGGTGGAGAATAACCCATGTGTCCCCTTCAATAGGAGGTGGATACCTCACCCAACCCATTTTGCATATAAAACCCTGCAATTTCACAATTTGCGCAAGAGCCCTAATAAATTGGGAAATTGCGTAATTGTAAATTTGTTTGAGAAAAATATCTCATTTCTGGGGGCGATGTAATGAACAGAAATTAGGGGTGGTGTTTAGTGAGGGTGTTGAGGGTGTGAGGGTGAGTCTGGGTAGGAGCTATGTCTAGTTTTGGGTGATGCTGGTCACCGTATTAATTTATTTAGAAATTAATGTGCATGGTGTTTTCTAATTATTTAAAATAATCCAGGTTCAGATTTTAGCGAAGTGCAAGTGTCCTAGACATAATATACCTAAAATAGAATAGTAACGTAATTTAGTTTGGACAAAACAGGTTCATGTTGGGTTTCTAATTTCGATTGGAACGGACAAGGGTACAAGTTTGAAAATTAATTAAAAATTAATACGGACGTTTGTAACGATATTTGTGCGACTAAAACGAGACTCATGCCAGAGTATTTGTGAGTTACACAAAGTTTAGAATAGTAGACTGGCATGTCTAGGAGAGGTATGTGAACTTTGTTTGGGGGTAACAGTCAGTGTAATGCTCTAAATATTGATGTGATGGTCAGGTGCACTAAGCAGTATAAGATATTACTTAATAATTTAATATGCTGTAATTAATTCCTAATTTGTTAAAAATAATCCTAATTTCACTATCTAAACTGAAATCTGGTCAAGGGAGTTTACAGAAACCAAGGCAGAATTCAAGTCAAGAATTATTTTGAAGTCGATATAGAGGTCAAGAACGAATAATTCAAGTGGATGAGATCCTATAATTTATCATATCATAATTTATAAATTGCTTGGGTTCCTTAGTTGAAATCGAAGCAATATAGTCGAACACCTGCATGGGCCACCACAAAAACCATATCACGTCCCAGTCCCAAAATACTGAGGGACTAGCCACATGATAATGGCCAGCAACATACTCCAATGGACAAATCCTATTTAATGGACCCATTAGAGTGTACTTAAGTTGTAAAATAAATATAATGGTCTACGATACATGTCATATTCTAATTCTAATCTCATCCACAGAAGGTAAATATAATTCAAAATGTCAGACTAATCAAAAGAGAAATATAATTCAACAAGTCTCAATAAAAAGTATTTCGGGTAACAACCCGAAAATAAGTTTAATACAGTAATCCATGAGATAGAAAATAGAGTATCAAGAAACAAAAATAACTGAGTATATAATAAAAATACTCAGGAAAAATCCTTTGGAACCACCTCGTCCTCTGGTACTGGTACGGCTCTAGTGTCTGCTCCTGTCTGTATACCTCGGGGTAGATCTCCTCTGCTATACTTGGGGACATAATCCGGATCCAAGTCCTCAGGGGACATAACAAGGTATAAGAATAACTCAAGCCAAATAAAATGCAGTATATAAAAATATATCAACAGGGCAAACTATGTAACCAGCTATGTGATATGCAAATGAGATCATCACTAGTACTCAGGCTGAGACCACTACAAGCTCTGTGTCGGGGAGCCTATAGCAATAATATCACATAGTGGGCCAAGCTCTGATATAGAGACTAAGCACCACAATAATAAATAAATATATATCTAATCAGCCGGTAGCCAGTGTGTCTCTCCTTACCCAATATAATCATACATCTCATGTCCATGATGTCTCATGTCCATAACACGCAAGATCTGACCTCTAACTATTACAGCGAGATATAATGATACCAATTGTAAATACCCTAATTTTCAGAATATTTTAATATAATATTTCCCCTAAATTTTGGTATTTTTCTGGAATTAAAACTAGGAATTTGTGATTAAAAGATTTTTATATGCTGTTAATTAATGATAAAATATTATGGAAATAATATTTTATGGTGTAAAATGGAGAACCGGACATAGGGGTAATTTTTGCGAATTTATGGACTCCGGAATCATTTTTAAAGCCCTAAAAACTATTGTAGAATTAAACCAATATAAACCAGACTGAACCCGGTTCAATTAAACCAAAATAAATTGAACCAAACCGTTGACTGAACCGAACCAAGCCAACCCAGCGTAGCGTGTCGGGGCGGATCCCATGAACACCCGACCCAAACCCGAAACCCGGATTCCGAACCCTAATCCCAATTCGGGTCGAGAAGTACTTGTTCCGACCCGGCGGCGCGCGTATAAACCCCCCCTCGACGTCGTGCCCAGCCCCAGCCGCCTTCTCCAGATCCTTCTCCCGCTCTGCCGCTCCCCGCTCGAATCCCTCGTCGACGACCACCCCCGACTGCGCCGCCTGTCTTCCCCGCTCAACCAACAACCCGTCGCCCCGACTGCTCCGCCTGTCTCCGCCCGAGACATTCTCCCAATCACCCCGAGCCCCTCACCGGCTACCTCCTCCTCCTTCTTCCCCGCGCCGCTGCCCCGCCACTCTTCGACAACCCCCCTCACAAGCCTTCACCCCCGAGCTCCACCGTCCCACAACTCCTCGAGCCGCCGACCAACGCCCTAGCCGCCCGGCCTCTCCGCCGTGCAGCCCCGCTCCACCGACGAGCCGACGACCCCAGCCCTAGGCTGGCCGCCCGCTGTCCTAGCTCTGACTCAGCGGACACGACAGCTCTCTGCACCAAGACACAGCCGACTCGGGCAGGACACGAAACAGTCACCCGGATACAGGAAATCTTCGGTTCACGGAGCCCTGTTTAGGTAACCCGTTCTCTCTACTAGTAATTCTGTTTTTAATTCCGTCAATTGCAACGCGTAGACTGTATAACCCTCTCGATGCTCGTACAACTCGCTCGGTGCATCGCGTCTTGTAGTGATCGTACACCGCGATTCAAAAATAGGAAAACCAATGCCCTATTTTACCCCGGAACTGAGTGCGCCCCGCCAAACGGGACGACTTGGTCGCATGCGATCTTTATCGAAACGAGCGCGTCATTGATACGGCGTGTAGGATTTCGCAGAAGCTGATTTGGATGTGCGTCACATCCAAATCAACGCTTCTGCCGAATCTAACGTCCCGTATCTGCCTATTCTGGAACACATTGTAACTTTGTGTACACACGTCGGATCGAGACGAAACTTGTGCCATCGGATTCGTAGCAATACGCTGGTCCTGTGACCCAAGTTTGGTTCAATTCTGAGAACGTCGACAAAATCGTGTATCGTGGGCCCTATAGGCTCCACTTGACGGGCAATTTTGTGATCGGCTCATCGGAATCCAATTCTGGAAGTTTCGTTGGGTTCGTATCATCATTCCTGACTTGTTGACACTAAGTTGGACGAATTTGGAGACCTTTGACCCTGACACATTTTTCGGTGCAAAATGGCCCATATGTGGACACCGCTTCAGCCCGGAAATGTCATTTTTGCCCTTGTATCCAAATTGGACCTAAGGACAGGCGTTTCTAGCTATTTAATATCTTCTGAGAGTGTTGGTGATGTTTATTACAGCTTTTGGAGGAGTACCAACAGGATCCACTGATATAGGAACAGCTTTTGGTATTCAAACCCCAGGCAAGTGTACCTTGCCAAACCCTGCAGCTTTGCTACTTATTTCCTTGACTTGTTTATATATCAGTGGGCAAGTATACCTTGCCACCTTTACGGTTCTTGTTGCATATTTCCTTACTTTATTTATATTACTGTGCATGCTTAACCTAGGACCGCGTGACTTACTTAGCGTCCGATTATTAGTCGGGTGCCAACACCATACGCGATGTTGTGTATATCATCTAGAGATGGACATTTGTGACCCCTTTACATGCTCGTACTTGTCTTATCAAGTACAGTATACCCAGGACACTTGACATTATACATGAGACAAGATCTTTCTGAGATATTCATGTGATTCTGTATAGGATACAGACTTCTGACAGAGACATTATATTCATAGATACTCTATGACTTACTGCATTAGCTATGATCTTGTGTGCCATGTACATGAGACGTTATGGACATGAGATGTGTGATTACATTGGATGGGGAGAGACACACAGGTTACAGGATGATTACATATATATCCCCTACTACTGTGAGGCACAAGACTCTGAAACCCGAGCTTGGCCCATTACTCATTATTACTGCTACCGGCTCCCCGACACAGAGCTTGTAGTGGCTCAGCCTGGGTACTCGTGATGCTCTCATCTTGCATTTTACATAGATGGTTATATAGCTTACCCTATTTATTTTATTATTTGCTGCACTGCATTTATTTTGGCTTGTATTATCTGTACCTTGCTATGTCCCTTGAGGACCTGGATCCGGATTATGTCCCCAGGATTAGCTGACGAGATCTATCCCGAGGTATACGGGACCGGAGCATTAGCATTAGCAGAAGCAGGTGCCTACATTGGAGCAGAACCAGGATTTGAGGACGAGATCGTACCAGAGGACTTCTCCTGAGTATTGGCTTGAGATACTCATTTATTTCTGTTTCTAGTTACTTTATTTTCAGTCTATTGCATTGATGTATCAGACTTGTTCTCGGATTGTTCTCCGAGACACTTTTATTGAGATATATTAGTTTATTCTTATTTGTATTTATTCTGGCATTTGATCTGTGATTATCTGTTATGGATGAGATTAGTATAGACTGTGACTTGTATCATTGGACCTATTTATTGTTGTACTACAGCTTAAGTATGCCCCGATGGATCCATTAAATTGGGTTTGTCCATCGGTGCGTGCTGCTAACCATTGCCACGTGTTTGGTCCCTCGGTATTTTGGGACTGGGGCGTGACACCAATGAATATGAAAGACTATGTCACGAATCTTGTAAGCCTATACAGAATCACCATGAATAACTCAAAAAAAATTCTGTCTCATGAATAGTGTCAAGTGTCCTATGGTATGACGTACTTGATAAAGCAAGTACGAAAATATAGGATCGAGATATCAACTCTCTATGTGACGTTACACGACTCCACGTACGACATCGACACCCGAATATTATTCAGACGCTAAGCAACATCTCACGGTCCTAGGTTGAGCAGATACATCACAGAATAAATCAAGCAAATAATATTAAGGCAATTACTATAATTTTGGCAAGGTACACTTGCCTGGGATTTGAACTCCTTTAATTGCTACGGTAATAGCTAAATCTCCAGGTACGCCTCCGGATGCTGAAACAAATATTACCATCACTCTTAAAAGACATGAAATAGCTAGATTGACTACCCATAAGTCCAATTTGGACACAAGGGCAGAATTGATAGTTTCTGGTCAAAGCGAGGTCCACATGTGGCCCACTTCGCACTGAAAAATGTGTCAGAGGCAAAGTTCTCCAAATTTGTCAAACTTAGTGTCTATAAGTCCAGAACGATAATACGAACCCAATGGAATGTCTAAAATTGGATTCCGATGAGCCGGTCACAAAATTGCCTGTTAAGTGGAGTCGTGGGGCCCACGAAATGGGGTTTCGTCAACGTTCTCATAATCGAACCAAACTTGGGTCACATGGCCAGTGTAATGCTACGAATCCGATAGTGTAAGTTTCGTTACGAAATGATAAGCACACACAAAATTATGATGAGTGTCAGAACTGGCCCGATACGGGACTTTTCGACGGATACGCGTTGATTTCGGTGTGCACGCACCTCCAAACCAACTTTCGCAAAATCTCACACGTTCGTATTGACGATATGCGACTTTGGATATAATTTGCACACGATAAAATTATCTCGTTAGCGAGACGTACCCAGTTTCGAGAAAATTTTAGGTTTTAAAAAATAAGTTTTTGGTCAACTTTACCTACGAATAAAACACAAATTACAGCAAATTAAAATAAACTAATTAAAGGGTTTAAAACTAGGTTATATTATTTAATTTACTGTTTAAATGGAATTTAGAATTATTTACTAGGTTGGGAGTAAAATGGCCATGAACATAGGGGTTTAGGACAGTTTCTAAAACCATAATTTGGGTTATTTTTATTGTTTTTGCGTCGCGGGTTGCGACCGACACAGGACATGATACCCCAATCTAATTGTACAGGGTTCGAGAGGGTCATATTACAATCATAATGCAACAGGCCGATCGAAAATCAACACAACGAGGAGGAAGAAAAGCTCACTGGAACAGGGGTTGGCCGTGGTGTGCTGCGCTTGGACGGTGGGGGGGGCAGTGGCTGTGCGGCTACTCTGTCGTTGGTGGGTCGTCGGCGGGTCATCGTCACCGTCGTCGTCTTCGTTGTCGTCGAGCTCGAGTGGTTGGAGTCATTGAGGTGGCCGAATTCGAGTGGGGTGATGGTAGTTGTGATAGTGATGGGGGCTGCAGGGATTTATATAGGGGAGTGCGACGGCGGTTACTGGGAGGCAGATGGAGGAGTCGCCGACGTTGGAGGAGTGGAACCGAGGGGTCGCGGCGACAGGGAGGTGAACGGCCGACGGTCGGAGTCACGGCGGCGGGGAGTCGACGAGTCGGGGGTTTTCAAATTTTTTCAGTTACTGTAATCAATGGGTTAACGAGTCTGGTCAGGTCGGGTTGGCGGGTTGGTTTAATTTGGTTTGGTTTGGTTCGGTTCAAGCTAGTTCAGTTTGGATTAGTCTGGTTTAATTAAAAATAATTCTTTTAGCTATTAAAAAATAGTTTTTTAGCCCAATAAATTCTAGAAAAATTACACAACATCCTATTATTAATTATACACTCAAAAATATAATTTTTACAATATTTTAATATTATTTAATTTACAAAAATATTAATCTCTGAAGAACCTTTATTTTAATTAATAAATAAATACATAAAATCTTGAAAAATCATAATTAAATTTCTAAAAAATCTGGGTATTTACATTAGGATCATTTGTACTTTTCTTTCTTTTCAATAGTTTATAATACAAAAGTTTCTTACAAACTTTTTTTCGCAAACATTTGTCACTCCCCACTTTTTACTACTGTATGAATATATGTATATCTAAGACATACATGCTGACATTATACAACACCTAGAGTCACCCATTGGTATGCTACTCTCCCTCATAAATCTCTTGTTCTTTAATATTTTGGTACCAATTACTAACTTTACCCTGACACCTACCATAGAAATATTGTTATAAGGATATTACACTATGGTTGATACCTATTGTTCACATACCCTACAAGGGACTACTCATAGACCCACAACTACACTCCCAAAAATCAACAGTGATACTCAAGCTAGATACCAACCTATCTATAAGTTACCAAACTACTACACTATCCAAGGAAACCTCAGGAACTAATAAAGATAAAGCTCTATAAGAAACTAAACAAGAGGAACTAGAGGTATCTTTATCATGAGCTAATAAGGTGATAGAACAAAACTTAATGATAACAAGGTCGAATGATATAGACGATATGTTAATAACTAAGTTAAGATACAATCTGATAATCATACACGTCTATCCGAAATTACGTTATCCATAATCCTAGCCACGCTAGGAAGTATAGCTGCAATAGGCTATAGAGTCCGTAACTAAGGTACATACCTCTAGAATTATTGTATCTAAAAAATTTGCCTTGTCGCTAGCTTGGCTGCAAAAATTCAAAATTCTATAACCAAGAGAAATATATCCAAAATCAGGCTCTATATCTTCGCCACGTCAACTAATATGGTTGCGATAAACTCTAGAATCCATAACTAAGGCAGACGATTACCTTTTTCACTGTTCTTATCCATTTACTTTAGAAGAATATACCTCAACTTAGTCAATAAGATTCATCATAATACAAGAATCAAATTCGCAACGGACAAGTACAAAGACGAAGGTGAAATGAAGCAAGTTGAAATATATTCAAAATGAGATTCTCAATGGTCATCCCAAGAATCTCTCAAGAAATTCTTAATTTATGATTTGAGTATTCTATCATCCTAGTATTATATACCCTATATCCTATCGCAGGCTCGCAGTAGTCCAACTAAGCCGTTACACTACCACGATATCGTACTAGTTGCAAAGACGGACCTGCATGGGCTACCACAAAATTGCGTAGCACCCCGCATCCGGTGTGAGGGTACGAGTACGTGGGTACGTCCAATCAATGCTGCAGCATCGACTGTAGAATACTGTCTTGGTCAATAATAATATCTAATCATCTCATAAAATAATATATATAATTTGTTAATGATATCCCAACTCCAAAATGGAGGACAATATGATAAAAATGATAAACAATACTCAATCACAATAATCTATAAGGAGAAAATTGTACAATAACTTATAAAAAGGAATAGAAGTCTCAAAGTAATAACTAGAATAGTAACAACAAAATATACAAGTCTATGAATCTAGCAATGATTATAGTAAGTCTAAATAATAATAACATCTCAAATATCGAAAGATGGAGATAGATCCAATATAATATAAATATATTTGCTAAGCCTCGGTAATAACTAATTGAATCCCATCACAGCTAGTATTGGCCCTCATGTACTACAGGTGCATCCTCAGCTAACTCTCCATCATGTAGGTCGTAATACGTGGGATACAAATCCTCTAAGAAGTCATCTGAAAAATATATCCAGTCAGGATGGAGCAAGTACAACCCAATAGCAGTTCCAATTAATTGACAAAGACTATAAAATTGTAATAGTAAAGTAATACAAGATGAACAGATAAAGAAAATAATACACTATGGTATAAGAAATAGAGTGCAGTAGATAATATGGAAGCACGATAATGTAAAGATAGATAAATAATTAAAAACTAGCAAGCACGACAGATAAGAATATAACCAGTAAATATAGAGTGAAAACAGAAAGACTGTATCTAAACTAGTATTTTAAAATACTACTTTCGACATGTAAACGACAAGGGGTTAATATGAGGTGTGCGACTTCTATCTTTCCTGATTAGACCAAAGGGGTTGGTTCCATATTTTGAGAATATTTACATGTCTACTAAAGTATTTCTCCGCTCGACTAGTACAATGAATCCAAGTTCTGATCCGTAGATTAATATGATGCCAGCCAATGCAAGTGATGCCAGAAGAGTCCTAATAATGGTGATACCAGTAAAAGAGTCCTTAAGGGCCAGTAAGGATAATCGTGTATCTCAAAAATGATCCATAAGTCAAGAAATTATGTAAAATAATACTATAAACAAGAATCATAGTAATTATCAAATAATAAAAACTATCAGAGAATGTACTCGCATGTGGTCCAAAGTAAGGAATATCAAACTGTGTCTGTCTCGATGTCTCAAAGAACTAAATATTAATTACAAGTCAAACATTGTTTTATAATTACAAACATGCTATACTAGCTTGATACTATGTCTCCAAGTCATATCTAGGTCCAACTAGGTATAGGTCAACACCTTGATTCTAGATTCATGCTAGTCTTACCTTGTTATTATCTTAAGGTATATTAGTTAAAACTTGGTGTATTCTAGAAATTTATAGGTCATACTAGGCATTAGGCACTATGTATTATATATATATATATTCCTATACTATAGTATCTAGGATACCTTACCTTATTCATTACCGTAGCATATAGGCTAATACCTTGACTCTAGCTACACTCAACATTACTCTCAATACTTAGTATCATAATCTAGTACTTAGTATCCTATGATACCTTAATCATATCTCTTGCTACCTTAGCCTATAATATTACCCATTCATTTATCCCCTCACCTTAGTATCAATATCTTGATACTACACTCAAGTGTTTTGGTGCCCCAAACCCACACATGACACCAACTCTCTGGAGCACTTGACACTTAGCTTAATACCTTATACTTTCATTTTCTCACTAACTCTACCCTAATACTCATGCACCTTAGCATTGTTACCTAATTTCCTCTACTTACTGCACTGAACACACACACAGCTAATACCCATCCAATATCCTAACTAGCATGGTTTCCCCCACTTAGTATCAGACCTTTAAAACTAGCCTACACACCCCCTAACTGTCTTTGCACAGACACCACACTTGCTCACATTGTGTCACAACCACTGATATTCCCAAGGATACTCTCAAATCCTTTACTGAACCATGCTCTAAATAGGTGAATTCAATACACAAGTTGTTATGCATTATCCATCATGGTGGAGTACATAGGTGGGGGACAACCTTGCAACAACAAGTTGCTGTTGTTGCATACTACTGCGATATCCAGGAATGAAGTCTCTTCCAGGCATGTTGTCTCCAACACAGAAACTGCTGCTAATCTTCCATTTCTCTCCTTATTGGTACAAGACCTCATTGCAAGCAAATCCCTCTACTCACAGCTGTTGTCATTGCTGAACTCCCATTTCCCTTCTCTACAATGTCCACTGTAGAAATTGCCTACTCGAGCACTTCCCCAACACCCTAAATCTCAATTTCAAAAAGGAAAAATACCCAAACATCACTCCATCTATTAATAATTCAACTCTAATATACACAACTAACCATATTATGCTTATTGTAAACTTTCTTCAATCGTACAAGGGTATCAATGTTTATTTCTCCTTCTACTCATCTAGTACCCAAGCATGATATGTCTCACTGATCTTCCCTTACTTTAAGTTTCTAAACTCTACAACTTCCCTCTTGATTACACCACTTTTAGTACATAGGCACACACTCTCAAATTCTTAAATTTATGATATACCTCACTAACACAGAACTCCACATACACAACACTCACTGATACTCCCTCTCCCTAATTTCTCAACTCCAACACTATCCCATTCCAATACACACCAACAAACAGGTTAACACTGAACTCACACTCTTTACACCCATCAATCTGATATCCCATGTCTCTTATAATACTTAGTTCACCTAATATTGAACATCAATCCCTTGTCAACAAATACTATAGCTATATTTAAAACTAATACGCACACTTTTATTCAAATTGGTACATTATAATTGTGATACTCCACTCCATCACACAACAAGTTCCTACTGCAGACCTGCAATATCTCCTCCAACTATAGTAACATGCAGTTCAGGTTTTCCACCATTTGCTGTCACCTCAGTTTCTGCCATGCAAGTTCTATACTTCTATATGTAGTTGCTACTGCTTCAATCCAGCTCCAACACACCACAGCCACCACCTAGAACTCCTTTCAAAACTGACCTGTCTACCCGAGCTCGCTTAACCACGCAACATGCATTCAACTTTGCTGCCCATGCCAAGTCTGATACCCAGAACTCCTTTTTCCCCTCCTCTGGACACTCAAACACACTTCTAGTACAACCCACAAATGTGCAAACTCATCCCCCAAAACTCTCCATACCGGCACACATGATACATCACAACCTGAGCACCCTCTATGTATACAGACCAGTTCCCTCCCCCAACTGATACACTTACACTCTCACAAACATGTAATCCCCCTCACATACACCTAACACAACACTAAACACTCACTCTTTATCACCATATTAACACAATACACCAACAACAAAAGAACACACTCTAATATTTTCCACACACATAATAATTTATACACTAACACACACACAACAGTAATGTGGCAATAATTCAAACACCTAGTGTTCACACATCAAGATACCTATGATATACCCATAATCATGATACCAAAACCCCAATATCCATCAAACAACATATATACATATCAAATACATCATTATATCACTAAAGTAATTAGTTAAAAATACAAATTAATGAGACTTACACTAATAGATCTAAAAACCCAAATTTGAGGCATAAAATAATATTTTATAAGAAGAAAATTATAAATTCAGATAAATGAGGGCTTCTAGCACCAAGATCTAGTCATAGAAAGCAAATTACGCCTATGAAGGGTTTCTAAAGGTCCAATGGATGTTCTTAACAATAAATAGAGTAGAAAATGGAGAATTATCTAGGTTTAAATGACCTCCTTGAAGAACTCCGAATTTGGATAGGAAAAAGACAAAGCAGACACGATCCTCAACACTTGGACTCCTCTTTAAGCTTTCTCTAACAATGACAAGCTTATTAGCATCCTTAGAAAATAAAATTGAGAGAAATAAGATTTGGAATGGATTAATTAGGTTTTTCTTCTCAATTTGGGGATGAACTAATTTGTAAAGTAAATGGGGCTATAATGAATAATGAAAGCTTATATAGGCTTCCACTTAGAGTTAGGGTTAGGTTTAGGAAGAGTTTGATATGACTCAAAAGCCACTCTCCATTCTATCATGAATTGGATCCAACAAAACCATTGGATGGAATATTCTATTCTTAAATCAATTGGGTTTAATGGACCTAATCTAGTCATGAACAACTAGTGACTCAAATAGACTCAACCCAATTAGTTTTAAACTCATTAGCTAACCCGATAGTCACATAATTAATATATATGATAATCTAATATTCAAATAATGGTCAAATAAAAAAATTCCAAAGGATTAATTTAAAATCTTTAACTTTTTTTTCCGGATAATTTTGATATCATAAATCCAACACACTGACTTGCATCTATTATATGTAGCTACAAAATTTTATTCCAGCCTATTCATCAAAATAATATTCTCAATCTAACAATTTTAAATCTGAGGGTCACTCCATAATCGATCACTCTTGCCAAGAGAACAAATTTCCCATAATACTCTACCTTTATCATAATAAATTCATATGTCAAATTTTAGTTTGATTATCAATCATCTAAACAATTCAAACATTCATTCAACTAACAAATCTAAATCCAAAATTCAATCTCCTAGACTTATCTTGTAATATATCCAACTTATTTTGCTATCTTCAAAACAATTCCTGAAGCAACATCATTATGGTCATTCTATAGGTCTCCAAAAAAATTCCTGAAGCAACATTCATTCAACAAAAATTTCTCAAAATAATTCGTCCAAGCTCTCTAAGGCTAGCTATTCCAAAAGCTATACTCAATCATTACAATAACTCATTTAAGATGGACGACTACTAATTAAGAACTATGCTAAACTTTAGAGTCAAATCATAACTCGACAAATTTAAGGGACTCTAACCCAACCCAAGAAATACTTCCAATCCGAATAACTCATGTACTACCGCCAACCAACCTGCTAACCAAAAAAAATTCCAAATGTCTAGGGTCAAGTCTATGTGCTATAATTTATTGCCCAAAGCCACTATACTCCCTAAAAATATTCACAAATGAATCATAACTATGAAGCTCCTGATTTATTGCCTAAAGCCATTATACTCGTTAAAAATATTCACAAATGAATCATAACCTATTCACAAATGAATCATAATTTATTGCCCAAAGCCACTATACTCGTTAATTTATTGCCCAAAGCTACTATACTCCTCCAAATAACTTTTATAGTCCCATCAAAAATCTATTATACAAGTTTTATAACGCTTATCTCAAAATTCATAGTTTGTGACTTAAAATCCTAAAATCATAAACTTACTCTAAATTTTTATCCTTATATTATCCAATTTGTTCAGGCAATACAATCATTTATTCTAACATCACCAATCTATTTTAGTTATACCTTCAATAGTCCACCATCTCTCGATCTTTGCTCTCACTTCTTTTCTGAACTTTATAATCAATTTTTATTTCACTACTAGAAAAAGCGGGATTATCGACGTATTTTACCGACGTTAGAGGAAACGTCGCTAATAATATATAAATTAGCGACTCCATATAAAAATGTCGCTCGACGTCGCTAAATGGTGACATTTAGCGATGTTTAGCGACTTTTATTAAGATTTTAAAAGATTAGTCGCTATAAGTTCAATTAAGGTCGCTAAACGTCGCTAAAATATCTAATTTAGCGACGTTTAGTGACGTATATAGCGCGTTTAAATTAAAAATATTTAGCAACGTATTTAGCGATGTCTATGACGTCGTTAAAATTTAATTAAGCAACTTTTTTATTTCACGTCGCTAAAATTTGGTTAATTAGGGCTCGGTTTCATTTTTCCCCGACTGTCGAAAATCTTTCGATTTCAAAAACCCAAAAATTTCCCCCGCCCCCCCCCCCCCCCCCCCGCTCCGGCGACTCTCCTCAACGGCTACTCCGGCTTCCCCCTCCTTCTCCTCGAGCTCTAGGTAAACCCTAACTCTCTCTCTCTCTCTCTCTCTTTCTCTCTCTCTCTCTCTCTCACAGGACACACATATGACACTAACACAGATACGACACACACACACAGATACTGACACTGACACGACACACACACACACACACACACACACACACTGATCAGGACCTAGGGTTAGGGTTAGGGTTAGGTTTTTTGACCTGGGATTAGGGTTAGGGTTAGGGTTTTTTATCTTGATTAATTTATAACACCTATCTATCCCCCACGATCGTACCCTGACACTACACTCGACACATACATGCACCCTAAAATGTATGTGTACTAAACATCGAAAAAGCAACATGAGCAGTGACTATTGGCACCAAATGCCAGTGCGTATAGTGTCTGTATTGTTAGTATTATTTGTGTGGTTGGTATTGATACTTTTATATTAGTTAGAGTGTGTGTGAGAGTGTTATTGAAGTATGCAGGGAGGGTATATCAAAGTTGAGGGTATCATAGTGGTGTCCTATGTTAGCAACAAATGAGTGAGGAGATGGTGTATACTGATACAAGTATATTAGTGAGTGTGACTCAAGTTGGGTTTTAGATGTGCAAGTAGAGGTTTGAGTGCCCACAAGTACATAGATTGAGGTACACATGTAAGCATGGCAAGTAAAGGTAACAGCAGGAGTGAGCACTGCTTACTAGCAGTGAGCAGGGGGAGACTTGAGGTACATCAGTCTAATGTGCATGGGATCATGCTGAGGTAAGTCAGATAGTCCACCGTAGGAAGAACTACAGTAAGCATAAATGTAGGGGAATTAGGTTGCTGTTTAGGTGTAGTTCAGTGGGTGTTGTGTTCAGATTTGAATACAGTTAAGTCCAGGGAAGGAAGTTGATTGTGGAACTTGAAGTTGATGACTGTTAGTTCAGTGTCACACTGTCTGTAGTTAGATGATTGTTGATGGTTAGTATATGGTGAAGGTTAGTGTCAGGTAGTTGTACGAGTATGATAATTAGATATGACTTTTAGTTTGGTATTCGAATTAGAGGCCATGATGTAGTGTCAATTGTTAGTAAATGTTAAGTTATATGTTAAAGGGTGGTTAGTGTTACATGTTAGTTGGGTATTGTTCTCAGTTTGTAGGTAAGTTAATACTTGATGACTGTTAGTTGATAGGTGTATGTGTTTGTTTAAATGGTTAGTTGTTGTAAATATTGCTTATTTTAGACTTTGATAAATGAAAGTATGTATAATATCAGTTATGATTTTTATAGTACGATTAAGTTATGAAGTTAGGTGATAAACCACTGTATGTAATGATTTATATGATACATACTATCATTTTTGCAGAAGTATCTAGAAATGGATATGAATTACTATCTACATCATCGTTCGTGGATGTACAACCGTCATTCTGATAATATATGCGGTGTGCGGGATGAATTCATTGAGGGTGTACAGCAGTTCCTGCAGTTCGCCAAGGCGTTCCCTTAGTACATGGATGGTACCAAAATTAAGTGTCCGTGTGTGAGATGTCGCAACAGAAAATATCATCCAGAAGTGGAAGTCACATATTATTTGTACTCGAAGGGCTTCACGCTGATTACTATCAGTAGACCGCGCACGGAGAACTTGTGTCTCTAGTATCGAAATCGGAGCATTATGTGGAGCCGTATATGGATGTCCACGACTACGATGCTTACGACGACGGGTGGGTGAACATGGTTTATGATGTGGCGGGACCTAGTTTCAATCCGGACAATTATGATGCGCAGGACCTAGTTATAATTTGGACAATTATAATGCAGCTGAGAAGGCACCGAATACCGATGCTGCAAAGTTTATGGAGTTGCTGGAGAATGCAAGGACTCCACTATATCCTGGTTGTAAGGATCATTCACTGTTGGAGGTAGTTACAAGATTATTGAGCATCAAGTCCGATTTTAACATGTCGCAAGAATGCTATAATCGACTGATCGGTTTGATTATAGAGATCTTTCTCGAGGGTGCAAAGTTGCCTAAAGACTTCTATCGATCTAAGAGGATGGTGAGATCGCTCTGGATAGGATACAAGAAAATTGATGCATGTCGCAACAGGTACATATTATACTACAAAGACGACAAGGATGAAGATGCGTACAGATTCTGTGGTGATGATCGCTACAAGACCACTGTTAGAGGAAAGCCTATTGGTGCAAGGAAGCCTACTGATTTGATGCACTACTTGCCTTTGACGCCGCGGTTGCAGCGGTTATTTATGGTTAAGGAGACTGCAGAAAACATGAGTTGGCACAGGCAAAAATAGATCGAAGGAGTATTGGATCATCCATTCGATGGAGAAGCATGGAAGCACTTTGATCGAGAGTATCCATATTTTGCTTCGGATACGCGTAATGTCAGATTGGGGCTCTCCTCTGACGGTTTTACCCCATTCGGACTTTCGGGCTTCCCGTATTCGTGTTGGCCTGTGATCGTCACTCCGTACAATCTACCGCCTTGGATGTGCATGAAGACTCCATATATGTTCCTAACCGTTATTATCCCAGGTCCGAACAATCCGAAGAGGAACATCGATGTGTATTTATAGCCTTTGATAGATGAGTTAAATCAGCTGTGGAAAGTAGGTGCCAACACGTACGATATTTCTAGAAAGCAGAATTTTCAGATGAGGGCAGCACTTATGTGGACCATCAACGACTTTTTGGCCTATAGAATGTTTTCGGGTTGGAGTATCCATTGTCGTCTCTCATGTCCGTATTGCATGGACCGTACTAAGGCTTTTCATTTGAAATACGGAGGCAAACCGTGCTTCTTCGATTGTCATCGATAATTTCTGCCGAAGGATTATCCATACCGGAGGAACCGAAATACTTTTCATGCAGGAGTTATGGAGAAGGCCAATCCACAGCCAAGGTGGCCCGGATACACGATATGAAAAGAAGTAAAAGATTTACCAAGTGTTATCGAAGAGCCTGCTAAGGGATATAAGTGTGACAGATTTGGTCGCACCCATAACTGGACGAAAAGGAGTATATTTTAGGATCTGCCATATTGGAGCACCAATCTAATCAGACATAATCTTGATGTCATACATATCGAGAAGAATGTGTTTGATAACATAATTAATACTGTAATAGAGGTAAAGGGGAAGACGAAAGATAATCCGAAGGCCAGGTTGGACTTAGAAGAAATATGTAGACGTCCTGCATTGCATTTGATAGAGGAGGGGAATAAAAAGTTAAAGCAACCTAAGTCAGTTTTCTCACTGGAGAAGAGGATAAAGGGAGACTTTGTAGGTAGATTCAGGGTCTAAAGTTTTTAGACGGGTACGTGTCAAACTTGAGAAGATGCGTTGACCTCAAGGAGAATAAACTGGCGGGTATGAAGAGCCACGATTGTCACGTATTCATGGAGAGGTTAATTTCGATTGCATTTCAGAATTCTTACCGTAAGTCGTTTGGGATCCATTGACAGAGCTCAGCATATTCTTCAGAGATCTTTGTTGTACTAAGTTGCTCGTCGATTGTCTAGAAAAGCAGGAGAAGGACATTGCGGTAATACTATGTAAGCTCGAGAAGGTATTTTCTCCTGGATTCTTCGACTCTATGGAGCATTTGCCAATTCATCTTTCTTATGAGGCACGTGTTGGTGGTCCTGTCGGTTATCGATGGATGTACCCCTTCAAGCGGCATCTGAATCAACTAAAGAGAAAGGTGAAAAATAAGGCACAGGTTAAGGCTCTATTTGTGAAGCTTATGTTCTCGAGAAGATTATAAACTTTTGCTCGACGTATTTCAAATCGTATGTTGCTACTAATAGAACGGAAGATCCGAGAAAAGACGATGCATATCAGGAATCTAATGATGCAATACTTAAAGTATTCAATGCGTCCGAAAAGCCTTCGAAAAAAATAAAGAAGTGATATTTGAATGACAACGAGCTAAGGGCTGCTCAGTTGTATATATTACTCAATTGCGACGAGGATGAAGTGGAGAAGCTAGAGGGGTAAGTAATTAATACATCCACGTTTATATCATCTCAATGTAATAGTATAAGATACTATTATGCTACTAATCAGCAGTTGCTTCATTATTTTTTAGCACATATAATGACGAGTTGAGGCCGGTTAGACCCTACATAACAGACGAAGAAGTAGAACAAGAAATGAGATACCATTTTCCTTCTTAGTTAAGCGTATATGTAAGATGCTTGGTAATTACTTTTTAATTCTACACTTGCAAAACAAATAACTTACTATCGCTACTTTGGTATTTAGGTCGATCGTCTAATAACACCCGAGACTGAATCTATTAGAACTCTAGCCAAGGGACCAATTACTGCCGTTAAAATATGGCCAAGTTTCTGTGAGAATGGGTTCAGGTTCAAGTCAACAAATGCTCCTATCAGAGACAGCTTTCTGGATCTTGATTCCACGAAAAATAGTTGTTTGTGTAACAAATCTACGAACTACAAAGACGTCGATCCAGGTAATAATTTCTTTAGCATCTTACGAGAGATTATGGAGTTGACATATAATTATGGAACAAAACCTGCTAATATCGTGCTATTCAAGTGTGAATGGTTCGATCCGATTCAAGATCAAGGTTAGAAAATTAACAAGCATGGCCTTGTGGATATAAACTACAAGCGTCGATATCCAGGCTACGAACCATTTGTCCTATCAAGTCAGGCTCAGCTCGTGTACTTCACACCTTATCCTAGACGGAAGACAGCGAGGTCAGATTGGTGGACAGTATGCAAGACTAAAGCTAAAAATACCTTTGACATTGACGAAATAGCTTATCAGGAGGACGATCTACCTCTTATAACAAATATTGTAGATATGGACTTAACGAAAGTTACTCATTACATGAGTAATAATGTAGAAGATGTAGAATTATCCGAAGAGAAAGACAAAGATGAAGACGAAGTAGATAAAAGTGAAGACGAGGAGGAGAAAGAGGGAGAGGAGGACGAGGAAGGCGAACAAGATGAATTTTCTGAAGATGATTAAAAATAAAATATTTTGCTTGTAGATTGTAACTATATTTTGACTGTAGAATATACTATTTTAACGAATATATGTATTATATTTTGACTGTAGAATGCTTTGAGATATGTATCATATTTTGACTATAATGTAACTATATTTTGACTGTAGAATATACTATTTTAACGAATATATGTATTATACTTTGACTGTAGAATGCTTTGAGGTATGCATCACATTTTGACTATAAATATACTATATATTTGTGTTTTTCTATATTCATCATATGTTGTTATCAGGTATGACAGGACAACGCGTAGGATTCGGCAGGTTCTGAGGTAGAAAGAGTGCTCCTCCGGTACTGCCTACTGTTGGTTCCGAATCATCGTCGCCCAGTACTCCAGTATATCGATCACTCATATCTTCGACTGTTGGGACGAGTAGTTCTAGGCGTGATTGTACTCCCTCGTCCAGCGTTTCTCCTGCTGACGGAACCATGGGGACAGATAAGCATGTCGATGAGGTCGTGCCCACATTGTCCCAACATCAGCAAGATCCTCCATGCGCACCTCCGAAGGAGACGAGGACAGAGATTTGGACCGACGGTACAAAGTAAGTCAATTAGATGGTTTAGCATAATATATATCGTATATTTTTTTATTCATCGTATATTGACTTTTTCGATCAAAATAATTATCTTTGTATAGATATCGTCCATCGTCGGTTCAAAGATGCCTGGGCCAATTTCTGTGGAACAACTACGGTGGCCCTTGGATCAACTACTCTGGGGCTCCGGAGAAGAGGAAGGCTTTCTGGTTTGCGAACTTCCTGGTAAAAGTATATTAAATAAATCTTCTAATTTATGCATATTATATAACTTATCTGTGATGCTCACTTACTAAATTATTTATTATAGCAAACGTATTTCTATCCTCCGTACCGGGCCGAGTTAATCGAGCGGCTCTTTCCTACCGTTGCCGCCAAGCTTATCTGAGATGCTCTGGATGATCAGAAGGCTCATGATCGTACTGGAAAACCGATCCAAGGTTGGATCATGCCTGAACAGTGGACTGCGATGAGGGCTAGATTCGATAATCCGAGCTACAAGGAAAGGTCAGAGAAGGCCAAGGCGGCTAGGCGGAATGCTGCCAAGTGGTATGGTGGCTCGATTCCGATGACGAAATATTTCCGTCGTTTGGTATATTTTTTTTTAAAATATATTATTTTAATATAACTACCATAAAATGGTAGTAGAAAAAAATGTTTAAGTTTAGTACTAAATAATATATTTTTAATAGGTACAGAGGGGTGAGGATGCAAACATGGTGACCGTCTTCTTGGCCACCCATCGCAAGGACAGAAATCTCATTGACCAGAGGGCCTCGCAGACCTATATAAGTATTACTTTACTTTGTATTAATTTTAATATAACTTAGGCAATTATCGAGTTTCCAAACCTTTCTAGGCCGAGTATCTTAGGCTGCGTGAGCGGGTGACTGCTAGTGCACCTACACCTAGAGAGGCTGGTACTTCCTTGCAACCCGCTCCAGCTCCGTCGACGGACGACCTATAGGTGACCGCAGCTGGTGGTCTCTAGAGGGGTACGTACTACGGTACGGGATCCTATGGCGCCCTGGTTGCGACGTAGTCATCTAGGACCTCCCCGACAGCTACGCATTCCATACAGCCCTCGCAGTCGTCGGCCAGAGTCCAAGTGGCCGTTGATCGTTAGATTGCGTCTTTCCGTGACGAGTTGCTGCAAAGGATGGAGAAGCAGCCCCAGTCCCAGCCGCAGGCGGATGATCCGACGCTTATCGTACGATTCGATATGCTCAACCGTAGCATCACGGAGCTCAGGGATTTGACAAATGATATTAGAGCCTCGACAGACCGCAATATCACGGAGCTGCAGGCATCACAACTATCGATGGGCGACAGGATGACGATGATACAGGATTCAATGGTTCATAGCAGTACGAGGCTATTATCTACCATGAATTCTTACAACCAGCGACTCGCAGACTTAGAGCGGGTACGGCCTCCTGGTGCGCCTACATCGACATAGACTCCACCGATGTCACTGCCTTCTCCATCGACATCGGTGTCGATTCCACGAGAGCAGTATGAACTGTTCTTATCCTTGATGCGCGCCGGTGGTCAGCCTCCTGCAGATCCGCAGTAGTATAGCTAGTTGCTGGATATTTATATTTTTTGAATTATTTAGGATGAGATTGTATGGATATATATGTCGTATTCTTTACGATAAGATTTGCTGGATGCTTTCTTTTCTTTAAATTTTATTATATTATTCATATTAAATATATTATTTTATCGGTGTTGAGTGTTCAACCCAAGGGGGTTGGCAAATCCAGAAATTCAACGGAGGGTTGCTCCGAGTCTATTTGTACAGATTGTGATTTAATAAACTGCAGGAATAATAGTTTGGAAATAATTCAGTATTCAATTTTTTTATTTTTTCTGTAAAATTAGCGACGTTTAGCGACATTTAAGCACGTCGCTAAATACGTCGCCATGCCACATCGCTAATTATGTCGCTAAAATATCGCTAAAAATATCGTTGTACATCGCAAATTGCTGACATAGCAGTATTGCCAGGTCATTAAAGACATCGCTGTAACGTCGCTATATAAGTCGCTAATTAGCGACGTTAATCAACGTCGCTAATTAGTGACGCTGCGTCGCTAAACATCGCTATTTAGCGACACATTTAAGTTGCTAGAAAATGTCGGCATAGCGACGTTTAGTGATATTTTTTCTTTCAGCGACGTGCTTTGTTCTGACTTCTTTAAAACGTCGCTAAAAGTGATTAGCGACGTTTTTTGGTCATTTAGCGACTTTTTTTAACGTCGCTAATTTGACTTTTTCTGGTAGTGTTTGTTCCAATATTCGTATAGTTAAGCCAACTCACTCACCAATCCATAAGATAAGATATTCCCACAATGCATTCCATCAAGTCATACTTTCGCAACATTTATTCCTACGCAGTGAGGGTCAACTTAGATATTTACATAATCCATCAACTTCATTCGCATCACATCCATTAGAATTTTATAAAAAATGTCCACATTTGTTACACAAGGTTAGACAAAATATCTACACCTAATATCTCAAGCACATAACTAAGTTACAGCACATCACTAAGTTACAGATCCTCCAATATCAACAATCATCCAGCATCAATAATTATATTATCTTAGTTTATATGACAAGGATCACATAACTATCATACTCCAAAAAGCCTATATATTAGACCAATTATTATCCTCGTAGCTACAACATCCACGGTATATGTTCGTGAGTATTGATGCACCTCTATTCTTCAAGCATACATGTACACATCAAAAATTATCCAATTTACAATAGGTTCAATTTTTTATATCAACAAACATTCCAGGAACTCTCAAATGCTCAACAAAATCACGATATCCAATATACAATTTTTAACCCACCGATTCAAGCATTATTTTAAAATTGACCTACATCATTACTTCATAATAAGTCTCCAACCAAAATATCGATCCATTTATTCTGAGTTTGCACATTCATTCAACTGATTCAGCACTACCTTAATGCATAACCCATTTCGTCCTTTTCAGCCAAATCTTCTATTTGTACTTTCTTAACTCTTATCCAACATAACATCAGATCGACACGAGCCTACCCCTGACTATATGAACTCAATATACCAAGGAAACTCAAAATCAAAATACCATAATTTTATAACTTTTAACTGAGTCTTAGTATTATCTCATCCTTCATGGGTAGACCTATTGCTAGCAATATGTCACGACCAACACCCGGAATAAGGATACGATTAGTGATCAATGTCCAGCCTACGCAGCAGCATCGATGGTAGAACGGTGTCTGGGTCAACTACACTATCCAAATATCTCATATAATATATATGAGATACCTGCCAATGTCATCTCAACTCCCGACGGAGGAACAATATGGTATATAATAATGGTAAATAATACTCAATCACAAAAATAAACTAAAGGAGGATGAAAGCACGATTTGTAATAAAAGAGGAAAAATAGTCACAATATATCCACAAGTCCGAAATAATATATATACATGCTAAAAGCCTCAATAAAAGTCTAATACAAGTCTAAACAATAAGTCTAAGCCTCCTCAACATCTGGTACAAGGTCCTCCTCCTCTAAAGGAGTATCCTCTAATGGTATGTTGTCCTACGGCCCGTAGTAGGTGGAATACTGGTCCACGAGCCAATCATCTAAAAAATATATCCAGTCAAGATTGGAGCAAAGTACATACCTCTGAAAGCAGTTCCAAATACATAATCGAGCATATATAACATATAATAGAAAAGAATACAAGATAACTAGCAATAGAAAATGGATTGAACTAGAGTGAACATGTAATATACTGGAATAAAGAACATGCAATATGAATAACTATAATTTAAATAAAAATAGATAAAACTAACTAATGTGCCATAGAGTACAAGTTTATTATGTGATCGGTTTGGGTTGAACACGAATTCAATATGCTAACTCGATTACACGTGTGATATGTAATCGACATGTACACGAATACACTTGGGCTTGATTACATAACCAACTCCTACTCCCCCATCCCCAACCAATAATTATGGATCCAATCACGATATGTTACAAACACGAATATGGGCATAATGAACACGAGCAGTATGTGGACACAAAGTATACGATAGTCAATACCCAATACACACAATAAAATATATATGAAGGAGTACCCGCTGAACATGGTAAGGGATAATATCTTCTGACATGATCCATATAGTTACAGTCCGTGTAACCACTATGTCAGAAATAAGTATACAATTCTAGAACATGTAATATATACACTATCATAAAATAAAAACTATCTGAGAGATCTACTCGCCTTTAGTCCTGAGCAAAGGGTGTATCTCGATGCCCAAGCTGGTGTGACACAATCATATTTTAAAAATATTTTGTTAATTAGTGTAATGAGTGATAAAATGCTAAAATAAGCTAAAAACATGCTTTTCTAGGTCAATACTGGGTTACTCTAGATAAACTTGGTTTACACTAAGGTTTTAGCCTCTAACTAGCTATAACTAGCTAAAACTAGCTAATAACACTAACATCTATATATGAAGATACTATATGCTTATATTCATGCTTAAGTCACATATATACACTAATATATATATATATATATATATATATATATATATATATATATATATATATATATATATATATATATATGTATGTATATATATATATATAAACTAACTAATATCAATATCTACTATTGATAACTGATACTAACTATAATACTAACCACTAAATCTAGTATTCTAATTAACTAACTTA
Organism: Iris macrosiphon; assembly: GCA_036927795.1. NCBI lineage: Eukaryota > Viridiplantae > Streptophyta > Magnoliopsida > Asparagales > Iridaceae > Iris > Iris macrosiphon. The sequence continues at coordinate 182,081,753 of JAYESA010000009.1, forward strand.
TATATATATATATATATATATATATATATAACTCTAACTGATACTGGTAGCACTAACTGATATCTAACAATTGACACTTACCTATCTTAGCTGAACACAAACTTATGAGACACTAACTGTCACTAATATGTTATCTGTTGCTGCTACAGATGTCTCAGTTTCTACTTAACACCCCCAATTATCATCTGTCTGATACACAATAATTTGATACTAAGTAGATTACTAACTGCTACCTGTATAAAACTAACTAAACTTAATTCCAACGGATACTACTCTAACTCGTCTGCACCGATACCAAAAAGCTTCCTTGTAATTCACACTTACACTAGTGCACTTCACTATCTCCAATAGTTATTTCTTGCTTCACCTTGCACCCAACTGTGTGTATACTCTAATACACACATTTGTGTATATCACCTAATAAATATATCAGGATACAACCTAACACACACTTCATTGAGCAAGCCTCCCCAACTTGATACCTGAACCCTTAACTTAATAGTTGTACCTGGTCTCACCTTTATGTTGACTGCATAACATCTCGAGTACAACCCAGGCCCAAAATCACTACTGCTTTAGTATGCAGTAGCCTGCATGTCTAAACAATTCTCGAGCTACTACAGTTGTTCATTCCAGATCCCCCTTCCTCTCTTTCCTACTCATAAACATCAAAACACAAATCATTCCTATGATATACCATAGAATTATACAACAAGGTTCATACTAGAAATTGAGATAGGTAGATAGTTTGATAGATGTTAGGCACACACACACACTCATGTTAATGATCATAGTCATTCTATCAAGCCCCAACACCAGAACTATCCTTACTAAGTACTACCACTGTTGTACGCCTGAGATCATATTTGATATCAGACACCCAACCTAAGCAATAATATCTGAAACTAATTCCCTCCTCGCTGCTCGAGCTTGCTCACTGTTATACAACTAAACCAGCTCATTACACACAAACACATGGGTGTGTTACAGTTACACACACAAATCTGCTGCTCAACTCATCCTAGTTGCCAACTGCTACTCCTTTTATTGTGTTAGTTGATCACTGAACACAATGCCTCAAGTCTATACTATCAGTCACAACTTATGGCCCATTGGTCCCCTTCACTCATCTGCAAGCCAACTTGCCCGACCCTCCAACTGCCTTAGCACTCCCAAAGCAACTTGCTCACAGTCTGCAACTAATGTTGGCATACTGGTATCCTTTCTGCTGTTCACAATATCTCAAGTGTTGGACCACACACTGACACATTCTCACTTCTACAACAAAACAACAGTCAATATTGCACTACTTGGAGATAAATCAGCCTTCATAATTGATGTTTCAACTGTAGCTCCTGATACAAGAACCCAAATTCTGATACCTTTGTATCAGTTCTCCACTGATACCAAACCTGAGCTCTTCCTCTCAGCATCCACACACCTTATTAACAAATAAACTTATATATATTTCCAATGGGATCATTCCTAATGGTCAAATGCATTATTTGAGAGTTAGAATGAAAAAAAATTCAGAATTTACCAATTGGGAGATGGATTTCCAATAAAAACACAATTGGACACGATTTAGACACGATCTCTCCACCAATGCTCCTCCTTCTTGTGCTCCTTGCTTCTCTAAGCTCCAAAGCTCTTCTAATGGTGAAAGTGAGAGGGAATAAAAGTGAATGGGGAGGGAAATTGATGGAGAAAATATAAAAAATTGAAAATCTAATTTCTAGATCTAAAATGAATGCAAATGAGAGAAGAAAGAGGAGAGCCCCCTTTAGTAGTGGCCAGCCCCCTTCCCCTTTCCCAAGTCACATGTAATGTCCCATGTACCCCTCCATGATGTATTATGGATAAATAATTAGGGAAGGCTATTTGGGTATTTTTTGACTAATTATAATTAACTAATTCTCCCTACTTAATTAGTGAGAATAGTCTAATGGGCTTGGGTCCAAGTTTGGCTCACTAGTTGTCATGACAAGTCTAATTGGTTTACAAGTGACAAGTCTAACTATTGGACTAACATCCTAACAAAAATAATTACTACAAGTCATAATTAATCTTAACTAATTAATACAATCATCAATTAATTACTATAATACACTAATATTAATAAATTTATTCCTAAAATTATTTATCCATGCCTAATTACCAAACTATCCCTAGTTGAAAAAGTGAGGGTGACACAATACAAAAAAGGTATGAAGCACACATCATCACTACGAGGGTCAAAGTATATACCACTTAGAACTCAAGCCATTTTGGACACATACCTCCCTCTATATTGATCCAATGTCCATTCCAGACTATCTATTACGTGGTGGTCCTGTCGACCACAAACCTAACATTCACTTAATCAAAATATAAAAATATAACCAATCCAACATATACGAATCAACTTACAATATCTATTGATCCTATTTTTTGAAATTCATAAAATATTTCTTTAGCGACGTACCATGCCACACTCACAATCGATTATAATGCATATGTTATCCTTCTACATTAGCATGTATAAGATATACTCCGCAGATATCTTGTTACCCCATTACAATAAATTATCTCTTGGTGTTACTCAGCATTATTATAAATCATAAAAACTACATGCAACAAAAACACATATAACATCACAATATATATAAATTTATTGTATGAAACATCCAATGGAGCATCAAGGAGAGCCAATAGTCTTTTGATCGCAGAAGCAACTTAGAATTAAAATAAAAAAAAATAAGGTTCAAAGGAAGTAAATTCGTGTTATAATACCATTATGTTACGTTTCGATTCCATATATCCAAAAAGTAACCACTAGACATGATGTCGTACAAGTCTAGATTATACTTATACAAGATAAGAAGATAAACAGTAAATGGTGTATCTTGACACAAAAATATTGTAGTAGAATAAATATAGTCATAAAGAAGTGACAACAGAATATACGAAAATGATCTCTCTTTATTTATAATCACGTCAGAATATAAGTCTTCTAGAAAAAATATAAGGCTCTCAATAGCCAACTGATTATGCCAAATTGGCTTACCACATTCATGTTAAATCTTGTCCTCAAAGAATTATATCGTATATATTATGTCTTATTTGCACAAGAATTCATCCTCATATGAACATCTTTAATTTTGGCAATCCGAGCTCGAATGCCTCAGTACGTCCAAGAAAATCTTCGTACCTGGGGAGTTGGATATCGGTACATTGCAATATACTGGTGAGTGGGATGACCCACTTGTCTAAACCAGCACTGCTAGTCATATGAAGCATGCATATTTATAAAGTGATATTAATATTAGTTTAGACTATAATTTATCGACAGTTCATATCATGCATTTACTAAAACATGGAGTATATAGACTTGTCATAGAGATAGGATAAGCGAAATATGAAATATATAAACTCATGTCACTTCTCAATATCTTCTTACCACATCATATGTTCCCGTCCCTGCATAAGACAAAACTGAACACTTATCATCCCTGCATGAGACATATATTAGTATGTCGTCTATCTATATGAATGTCACTGGGATCACGAGATATCTTGGACTATATCTATGGTAAGAAAACAATCACTTTACAAGAAGGTAGCAAGCCTTACCGAAGGTCCTAAAATACCATATTACGATGTGTCCTCCCAGTCCGAGTAGCAAGCCCTACTAAAGGTCCCGTAATACCCTATGCTAAAATATGTTTCACATAATTTTCTTCTATGCCGAATCATTTTGGGAGCCCCAACGACCATTTCGAGGAAAGCCAAACTTATGAACAAGTTGTCTATGACTATGTGAATGCGTGAACAATGTAACTATAAACACATGCAAGGTACTGAGAACATAGATACAACAACATACACTCTACTTGTTGTATCTTTCATTCTCGCACTATGAATTACTTTCATTATTCCGATTGGCGGCCCGCAAGTCCTAAACATACAGGTCATCCCGTGCTCTAGTGGTACCAAACCACAATCTAACAGTTCCATGGGTCAACAACTATCCACTTTTCACACGAAGCCTACCATTTATATCCCGATAGTTCTGTGGTACCGCACCACAACTATCCGCTTCTCATACGAAGCCCTTACTACATAAATTGTGTGCACTGATGCGCAAAATAATCAAAGTCATTCAATATTCTATACTTAGTATTCAACATGCATGGTGATTTCTATTTATCAGTTAAAATCTACAAGGCATCATTGATCTACTTAGTCTACAAGGTAACAAGAGAATACATTTTATTAAGGATGTGAAGGAGTAGAAAAGAAGATTCAGAGCCCTTCCACCTATATTGATTTGCCTATCGCTCCGAACGAATCTATAACCACACGAATCCTCAAAGGCATGATTTAAAGTGATGCACGATCTTCTTAACTGGTATAACCATTTGCGCAATCCATGCTCCACAAAATTTAATCCGACCAGATTTAGCAAGTCTACATCACCGTCCAAATTTTGCAATCTCTCAGACAGATCAAAACCATCAGTTGACCTAATCCACGAGGCCAGCACAATGCCTCCATTTGTAGTGAGGTAATACACCGACCATAAGAAATCTTCATATATCCTGCACATGAAACCAAGTCCAATAATCCTCTTTGAATCAACAAATCATCTTAATGCACAATGCAGAACGGGACATTATAGAACAAAGCATTACAAGGTGCGCATGCAAGTCACATGCATTGGATGACGGTTCGAGGCGTATTTGCGAGGGTATTATGGATCGTCAAGGGCTTGTCGAAAAGGTTCTTCAAGAATATTTGAGAAATTCGAAGGATTTGATTCGTTAGAGGAAAGCGATGAATAGGAGGGTATCAAAGCTTAAGGGTGAGTCGTTGGTCCAATAGTAGTCGATTTTTATGTGCGGGTAGTCGTTCTACGGATCTTATTTTTTTGTTAGTAGAGGTGCCAAAATTCAACATACCAACATCAGTTTTAGCAGTTCAAAATTGGGAAGGAGATTTAAGGGTGCAACAAATTCAAGATTCGACATGTACACTTCTATTTGTACAGTTCAAGGGGAGATATAAGACTTCGACGACGTGTGCTTTGCATGATATTTATTTGCTTAAGGATACGAGTGTTCGGGGAAGCTTTAGTGCCGGACATAAAGGTGGACAGGTGAGCTGGAATCTCGAGGGAATCGCACCGTCCATTTGGTAGTTGCAATCAAGGGTGAGATAGATCGACAAAACGAGAGCATGTTCCGGTGGAAGACAGTAGTCGGAGACATGCAGTCGAGACATACGGTGAGACTATTAGTCAGAGCCATGCAGTCGAGACTCATGGTGAGGCTGGTAGTCAGGAACTTTGGTCTTGGCAGAGTTATTGATATCGGGAGCATTCAACAATTATTTGAACGGTGCTACGCATGGCAGCTAGCATAACCATAGTAGTCTAGCTAGGATTTTGAGATGGAAGGAGGTGCAGAGAAGCCTGAGGGATACGATATCGGTGACGATGGAGAGAAGGGACTCTATCGTGGGGTATCACGCCCTACTCGTTGATCTCGATTCGACAGTTGTATACAAATTTCAATCTACTATTCAGATTGATCAACGACAGTTTTAGTAAATCCTGCATTGTTCATATCGTACAATAAAACTTCTTGTTCGCATCGTTCGTGCAGGATGGGACTTCTAGTCCTCGAACAATCAGTCTTTTAATAGATACGAGTATAAACCATAAATCATGAGATTCTCCGGACTTTATATGTTTAAAAGCTGTTTCTTGAAACATTTCCGTAACTTTTTTTAATCCTAATGGTCATATGCACTTTGACTTCATTGAAGCATTTTTCTATGTTGATTGCGGTTAGCTTTCCCAAGTTATCAGTAACTTAAATATCTTCATGCTTGCAGTAGCTGTCATAGAACTTCACTAGAACTAGAGAGTTGGCCATTTTGTGGGAAATGGAGGAAGATTGTCAACAAAGTGTATATGCAAATGATATCTTAACTCGCAACAGGAGAGTTGAAACAATACATGAAATCACTGGGAAGAACTGGACATCGACATGTCAAGATGCATTTCACATTATTTGTTTGCTTGTGCAGATCCACTGCTTCAATCCCTCGACAGCAATTTCAACTCTGACCATGTCAAGATGCCTTGAGTTGTTTCTTAACAATTTCTTTGACTCTTAATTTCGATTCCTTGAGGAAATTGCTTAGCAAGAACTAGTGGTCGGCAAGCTATATCATTCTCATGACTTGAAAGTCCGCAATTAACAGAAGCAAAGACATAATATGGAAATATGCATTTCTTTATGATAATAAACATTAAAGTTAGTAGTTATATATATTAGTAAATTGATATGCTTTGCATGTAAAATAAATATTTTTAGAAAATAATTCAAATATTAAAACATAATGAATTAAGATTCGTCAAACAATTTGAATATTTCTAATATTTTTTCCTTTAAATTTAGTTTTTAATTAAATTTTTAAACAGTTTTAAATTTAGTTTATATATATATATATATATATATATATATATATATATATGTGGAACAAAAGAGAGTTACTTTTTTCTGTAATTCTTTTATTTAATAAACAGTGGAGGATTTACAAACGGTATAAACGGTTCAATTTTAAGCCATTTTTAAGCATCAGTACAAGAGTGTGGGTATGTGTTTGTGGGTAAATGAGATATGAGCCATATATTAAAATTTCTACATGGGCCATAGATATGTGGACCAATAGGAATAGACTCAAACATCCCATGTTGTCCAAGGCTCATATATCGTTTACCATATATATATATATATATATATATATATATATATATATATATATTCTGATCCGAAGGCCCACAAACTCTGTCCGAAGGTCCTCCCATCCCGGCCCGAAGGTCCCACACATCTCGGCTCGTAGGCCAACATATGCATCTGCACCGCACCCGCAACCTCCTGGATAATATGCATCGGTCTAGGGAGGCTCGAACTCGGCTGGCCTCTCCAGGTGTTGGCGGTGCTCCCACGGGAGCTACCCTCCCAACACACACACACACTATATATATATATATATATATATATATATATATATATATATATATATATAATGAGGCTTCAAAACGGCTCGAAAGTGAGCCGTCTAAGTCGTATGTATATAATTAATTATTTTTTAGAAATTATTAAAAAATAATTAAATATGTTATAAGTCATACTACAAGAATTCAAACTCAGCCAACCAAGGAGAATACTTCACACATTAACCACATGAGTTACAAATTTTTTTTTATTCATAATTAGATAATATTACATAGCTAAAGTCTTTGTGAAAAGTAAAAATATATCCATAACTAATTATAATTAAAATATAATCAAATATATAACAAATTCTAATTAAAATATAAATATATATATATAATAATTTTAAATTAAATATGTTTAAATAATTTTATATTAATATTAGAAGAAAAAAATTATTTTACGTAATAACCGAAAACCCTCTTTTATTCACATATATCCACAACAAATCTTAATTAATATATAAACATATATATAAAAAAAAATCTTAATTCAAATATATTTAAACAATTTTTCAACAATATCAAAAATAAAACAAAAAATTATTTTATGTGCGTGTGTGTGTGTATATATATATATATATATATATATATATATATATATATATATATATATATATATATATATATATATATATATATAATGAGGCTTCAAAACGGCTCGAAAGTGAGCCGTCTAAGTCGTATGTATATAATTAATTATTTTTTAAAAATTATTAAAAAATAATTAAATATGTTATAAGTCATACTACAAGAATTCAAACTCAGCCAACCAAGGAGAATACTTCACACATTAACCACATGAGTTACAATTTTTTTTTTTTCATAATTAGATAATATTACATAGCTAAACTCTTTGTGAAAAGTAAAAATATATCTATAACTAATTATAATTAAAATATAATCAAATATATAACAAATTCTAATTAAAATATAAATATATATATAATAATTTTAAATTAAATATGTTTAAATAATTTTAGATTAATATTAGAAGAAAAAAATTATTTTACGTAATAACCAAAAACCCTCTTTTATTCACATATATTCACAACAAATCTTAATTAATATATAAACATATATATATAAAAAAATCTTAATTCAAATATATTTAAACAATTTTTCAACAATATCAAAAATAAAACAAAAAATTATTTTATGTGCGTGTACATATATATATATATATATATATATATATGAGGACACTCCCAACTATAGTGACACAGTCAGAACCAATGGGCTGTGACAAAACAACTATTTCCCGGTCGATACTCCCAACTATCATAAGAACGGTCGACACTCCCAACTATCATAAGAAGTCTGTGGCTGTCCTTGATATACTTAGTGACACAGTCAGAACCAATGGGCTGCCCTTGATATACTTAGTGACAGTCAGAACCAATGGGCTGTGACAAAACAACTATTTCCCGGTCGACGCTCCCAACTATCATAAGAACGGTCGACACTCCCTCTGTGGCTGCCCTTGATATACTTAGTGACACAGTCAGAACCAATGGACACATATATTTCTACAAAACAAGCTTAAATGAACATGCTTTGTGCTATTACCAATTGACTATTAGAATTGCTTATATATATATATATATATATATATAATTTTTTGAAAAATGAATAATTGTATTAATTTTCTACATCTCTGAGACAACTCCTCTCTACTCTCTAGTACATTATTCAGACAATACCAAACATTTACCTTTATTAATACGAGTAGTTACCTACTCTTTTTTTTCTAATTTGCGTCGTGAACGCACCCTCGATGAACTCTCCTCGGTCTGTTGCAGGAATGCAAACAAACCACTTATCATTCACTTTGGTGAACTGTGACGCTGCTTCTCCCATTGTGCCCTCGATCTCTCTCACAACCTGATTCCAGTAATTGGGATCGGATTGACTCTCGATCCATGAAGGGTGCTCCTTATCCTCCATTTCTATCTCTAACTTTTTTCGTGGCTAGAGAAAATCTCCAAATGAGACCCGAGCAGTGGCATGTCCATCTCACTTCCCCTAGCAAGCTGTGCAACTTTGGGAGACTCCAAAATCGGGTCGTCAGCCATCAGCCCACTTCCTGATTTAGCAGATGGTCCGACTAGATGACGGAGCTCTGAGGCACAACCCTGGAAGGGTCTCGGTCCGAACTATCAATTCCACCGGGACGTGACTCAACAGGTCTGGGAATTGAGACATTTGAAAAATGGATCGATTGAATATTCCCTCCCCAAGCCACACGTAACTAACTCTGCGGCCTCTCTCAATACCTCCACATCCAATCCTCACTACAAGAAAAATGATCATTTACGGTACGCAAAACACGCCGTAAAAGATCTTTTACGGCGTACATTTTTGTGCCTTTACGACGCGCATACGGACGCTGTAAATGACCATCTTCCTATTATTTTGTAAATGACGCTCTTCCTATTATTTACGACACACATTTGAACACTATAAATAACCATTTACAACGCGCACTAGAACGCTGTAAATGATCCTCTTTTTACAACATGCATTTGAAAGCTGTAAATGTCCCTCTTTTTATAACGCATATTCGAATGCTGTAAATGATCATCTTTTTACAACGCGCATTTGAACGAGATTCCACGTGTTATCGAGAAGATGAGAGCGGAAATCCACAGGTCCATTGTTAAGCATAACTCCACCCTCAAGAATATTCAAAAGATCTAAAAAAAAAATACAAGAATAGTAAGATACATAATCTAAGAGATGACATTTAAATAAAATCAAGGATTGAATTATTATGAAAAAATAGTATGCTGGCTACTTTTACTAGATATCAGTGGGAGCATTGTTCTTGTACATTACAATCCTCAATATTCTAATTACCATCACTTTAACTTTCAGAAAACGTAAGAAATCTCAGTCCAATGAATTATTATGAAAAAATATTATCCCATGGATATCAGATACATGCTAATAACTAGTATGAGCATGATCTCAAAATACACAAAAAGTTAGAATAAAGAAAGCAACATTCTATACTAACAGTTTAATCAAGTAGACAAGTAATGCAAAGATTATCTTTCATAAGATCTAAGTGAGGTATATTCATTTAGAGGGAAAAAAATGACTTCCATGCTTTTCGTATCCTCGTACTAAAATTCTTGCATGTTGAATGACTCCATATAGCAACACCCCTAGCACAATCAATTGAGAATATAGGATATGCATACAATGTAAAATGTACTAAAAAAAAGATAATTTGGGTAGTTCAATTTTCTATATAAAATGTGGTAATATCCATCTAATTTTCAACTTAACAGTGAACGTGCAGGTATCTCCATCATAATACCAAATAGTTAAGTATCAAGAGAAGGTTCAAGTCCATACCAGTACCAAGCCACCGAAAGACACCCAATAAGCTGGCCTATACACATGCATAAAAAGAAACACACTTTACTAAATTGTGTTAGAATATATTTACCTCTAATAAATTGAAAGTAAATTGGTTAGAATATTTATCTCAAATAAACAAGACTAATCCAATTTGATGTACTTGATGGGCCATGCAATGGTACTTTGTTCAGCGCTAACTAGTTTACCAAACTCGATTGTTGGTCGATATAAAGCAATGTTATCTATTACATCGCGCACCCTAACTTCCCAACAATCATGGCCTAAAGGAACATGATGGACCAATGCACTTGGATCTGTTGTTGAGATTTTAGCGGTAGCAACAACAACTTCAACTTTCGCAAACCAACTTAGTAATTTGCACATCTTATTCTCAAGATTAGTACTTTTAGCAAAACTTGTTATTTCTTTTTGTTTTCTTTATGCTCCTTCACTACCAAAATCTTGTATACATGTTGCACTTGTTTTTTTTTTTTTTGCTCTCTCACTAGCAGAATTTTAAATGCTCTTATTGCCTTTTTGTTTTCTCTGATCATTTTGTGTTCTCTCATCATTACAAGAATTTTGATCATTGAGATTTTCTTTGCATTTTCTTCTTGCTATCTCATTAGCCAAATGTTGAGCACTTGTATTTTTTTGTTGTCATTATATAAGGAGCTCAAATATCAAATTTTCTGATCAAGTGCAAAAAGAAGAAGTAGAAAAGTCAATATAGAAATTTTATAAACTTACAAAGTTATTTTCTCTTTTGTCTAACCGAACAAAAAGGTCTTTCACCAAGTCCTTCAAGCTTTCCAATTTATTATCCAATCTTGTGACTTTATTGCCCATAGAAATTTGACCATCCACTTTTGAAGGGTTTGCTCAAAATCCAAACCCTCTTATTCATCCTCATTGATCCGGACCAAGTACTTTTACAACATCATCATTTTTTATATAATTCTTTTGTGAATGATCTTCTATAGCTTTGTATTATTTTACTTGTTGTTAGAAAAATACAAATTGAAAATATATAAATACTAAAATATAAATACAAACAAAATTAAGCTTAAATATACAACAAGATATTGTTACCACTATTTTCGAGTCTTGAACATCCCCTTCTGAATTTTTCTTTCTTGCGTCATATGCATGAATCCAAACATCAGCCCTTAAAACTGCATCAGGTGTCATACTTTTTTGCCTCTGCAAAATAACAAGTATAGATAATCTACACTTATCTAAAATTTTAAACTAGATATGAAACTAACATATTATTCTTACCGACTCGTCTTAACAACGGCAAAACTTTTTCTACTTGTACGATGCACTATATCAACTTGTTTTGCTCGCATCTCTTTGAATTTTTTAGTTTTTTCCTACGAAAAATAATAGGGAGAAAAATATTGGTGATATAACAAAATAAAAAAGTATTAAAAAATGTATGTACTACGAAATCTCAAAACTAGAATTACCAAAAAAAATAGGACTTGTTCTTACTTTAATAAATGACATCCACTTATCCATAGATTCAATGTTTCCTGGTTTGAGAAGAGCAACAACACGTGGTAGGCCTACCACTTCTCTTGCATCATCATTTATTTCACCAAATTGGATCTCCATTCTTGTCAAATCTTAAGTAGCTTTCTAAAAGTATAATCCCTGTGGCACTCATCAACGACAAAATTTTGCTTCAAAAATATGATCCCAAATTTGATGGTTAAATATCATATAAAATATAAGAAATAAATCAATAACAATACTAACAACTTTACTGTTACATGTTCCCAAATCTGATCTTTGAAGTCTATTGAGACATCCTTCCATTTTATCATATTAATTGGTAGTAGCTCTCTTTCAATCATCCCAAGCAAAGAACTTTAATGCGTTGGCCTCTATGGTTGAAATCAAGGAGGAGAGGAGCATGTTTTGCTTGTTTGCTAACTGCCAAACATTTTGCCTTATCCCTAGGTGTTTTTTTTTTTGTTTTTTGATGTAACTCACCAAATTGGATGATGTCTTAGATGGAGAGTTAGAATCTTTATTAGAATCGCCATCCAATAAGGACCAGCTCTTTTCTTGTCTACATGCAATAATAGCAGCAATACGTGAAGCTTTCTTGTGCTTTTTTGTTCTCTTTGCAGCACTGTTTGAGCACTTCATCAAACACAAAAGTTAAAATATTGACAATATCAAAATATGAGTGTCAGTTGACTAGTACATGGTAATAAAGATACCAACAAAATATTTTTGATTCAAATGAGTTATCCTATTATATTTAATAATTATTTAAAAAAAATAAACCTTCATCTTAACGATTATTAGCAGGTTTACAGAACTTGGTGTCAGTCATGCTACTCTTGCATTATCTGCCAAAAAGTAGACACTCAACAAATATTAACCTAGAAAAAAAAAACCTTTGATTCTCCAGGAGAACAATAATGAACAAAGCCAGTGAAACCAAAAGACATATATAGGTGTGACAATGTTAAAAAAATAATGAAGAGAAAGAGTCTAATAAACTATAAACTCTTGTTATAGCAAGTCAATGCAGTACAAGAAGTTCTGGACTGTCCTCACTTGAAATGGTTATTGTATCTCATAATTATCTAAACTGCTTTATGTATACTTATCGAAGATTAATCCTCAGTCCAACCCAAATGTATACTTATCTAAACTGCTTTATGTATGACACTCGATCTTATAAAGAAGCAGTTGTAAATACTGATCGAAAGCTCATTATATTCACTGGAGATCTAGATACTACTAGGTAGGAGGGTTCCCTGCAAATTCAGTTGAATGAGGGAAAAGTGTATGTGGGTAGCAAGTGAAGGGGGAAACTTTTGAGCAATAACAGTTAGAGTAAAAGGTTGAGGTTGTGACTGTGTAGACCTGGAAGGAGCGAGATGGAGGAAAGAGTGAGGCCTTAAGAGTATGTGAAGAACTTGGTTTTAATTGGATACGGAAGGCACTGTCCAGTGTGACAATAGGGAGTTGCAGCAACAACATGATGAAGTTTGGATGCAGTAACTGCAGGTCGAGTAAGGGTTTAGCAGTGTGCACCACACAGGCTTGGATGGATCAATGTGCAATCGAGTTTTCCAGATTGGGGAGACTGCAAGTTGGTGCTCGAGCAGTGAGGTTTCAGTAAGAGTTTATCCGGTGCACACTGGTATCTTGTATCTGTGATAGGGTGTGTCAGTGCAGCAGTGAGGAATCAGTGTGCAGCAATACTGTACAGTGCACAGCAGAAAGGATGCACAACAACAAGTAAACTCAGCAAGTAGCAGCAGAGCCAGTGCACTGCAGAGCCTTCAACAGCATGTTTAGCAGTCTGCAGTAGCCAATGCAACAGCTCGTGCAGCAAGAAGCATCAGCCCAAGTTGGATACGAGTTCTAGAAGAAGCCAATACCGTATCGTGTCTTGGCTTTAAAGAGTCATTCCCGTGTCCGTGTATACGACTCTTCTTGAGTCTAGATCTGATCGTATTATATACGATGCAGATATGCAAGGTTGTGTCTAAACTCAGACACCTAACTAGAAGAGAGATAGGGTTAGGGTCTGTGTCATATTTCGTGTCATGTCAGTGTATGTGTCTATGTCGTATTCCATGTCATGTCTATGTCATATCTTGTCTATGTTTGTATGTGTCCGTGTCAGTATTAGGATTAGTGTTCGCATGTGTTAGTGTGTTCGCGTGCGTGTGTGTGTGTGTGTGTGTGTGTGTGTGTGTGTTTGAGTTAGGGTTAGGGTTAGTGTGTGTCATGTCGTGTCGTGTTGTGTCGTATTAAAGAGAGAAAGAGAGACAGAGAAAGGAGACAGAGAGAGGAGCTCACCGAGTGAGGAGGAGGGAAGTTGGAGAGAGGAGAACGCCGGAGGGAGGAGGAGCCGCCAGAGGGAGGAGGACGCCGGAAGGAGGAGGGGAGCCGGAGGAAGGAGGAGCTGACGAAGGGAGGAGCACCCCGAAGGGAAGAGGACGCGGCCGGAGGAGGTTCGCCGAGGTGGGGCGCCAGGAGGGGGAAGGGGAGCCGGAGGAAAGAGGAGCTGACGGAGGGGTTTTTTAAAAAAAATTGGGAGATATTGAAGGAAATAGGGGGGAAGAAAAATTTGTCAACCCTAAATGAAATAAATTAGCGACGTTTAGCGACTCTAACTTATGACGTCGCTAATAGAAATATTTAGCGACGTTATAGACGTCGCTTAATACGTCGCTAAATATCTAAAAGAATAACGTCGCTAAACGTCGCTAAATCATATAACGCAGTGACGTTTAGCGATCTTAAATAAACTTATAGCGACTATTCTTTTAAAAAATCGAATTACAGTCGCTAAATGTCGCTATATATCGCCAAACAGCGACTTATAGCGACGTTATTCTTTGGAGTCGCTGATATCTTTAATATTAGCGACGTTTTACTTTGACGTCGCAAAAAATGTCACTAATCCAGCAATCTTTAGTAGTGACGTGCAACCTTCACTTTTTTATTTCTTTTTTTCCTTTTCTGACCGTAAGTTTTTTTTATTATATATTTTTTATCTTTATACTCTTCTCTCTACTTCTTTAATATTCTTCAATAGAAATTTTTTGAATATTATTTTCTAATACAAAATCTATTCCAATAATATACTCACTTATCTTTCTCTTATATTTTGTGTTTTACAGCAGATTTTAAAGAAAATAAACAGAAAGAAAGAAAGGAGAGGAAACAAAGTTCTTTCTTCAGGTTGGATCATCTCTTACTTTTACATTTTTTACATAGGTCAATTATGCAAAATTAATCCGAATATGAATAGATTAAATCACATCAAAGCATTATCTTGACCATAAATTTTGCAAAAAAAAAAAAAACAATATATGAAATTAAAACATAGGTAAATTAAAAAAACAATTAATTAATTAATTGGGAAGAAGTGGAAATAATTTATAATCATTTAAACATATAGCTTTATTTTGACCATAAATTTTGCAAAAAAAATAATAATATATGGAATTAAAACATAGGTAAATTCAGTAAACAATTCATTAATTATTTGGGAAGAAGTGAAAATAATTTATAATCATTTAAACGTATTAAATGTACATATAAAAAATATTTTACTTTATAATAAAGTAAATTTGTTACTATATTAAATTCAGTCTTATCTATAATTTAAGTTAAAACAAAGTTCTTTCTTCAGGTTGGATCATCTCTTACTTTTAAATTTTTTACATAGGTCAATTATGCAAAATTAATCCCAATATGAATAGATTAAATCACATCAAAGCATTATCTTGACCATAAATTTTGCAAAAAATAAATAGATAATATATAAAATTAAAACATAGGTAAATTAAACAAACAATTAATTAATTAATTAGGAAGAAGTGGAAATAATTTATAATCATTTAAACATATAGCTTTATTTTGACCATAAATTTTGCAAAAAAAAAATTAATATATGGAATTAAAACACAGGTAAATTCAGCAAACAATTCATTAATTATTTGAGAAGAAGTGAAAATAATTTATAATCATTTAAACGTATTAAATGTACATATAAAAAATATTTTACTTTATAATAAAGTAAATTTGTTGCTATATTAAATTCAGTCTTATCTATAATTTAAGTTAACTTAGTTTTAATTTAATTTAATTTAATTTAATATATTATTATCTTTAAATTAAGAATATAATAGAACTGTTAGGTACAGGATAATAAGTAAAAAAGAGAATATTGTTTTCTACAAATATGTTAGTTTGTTGGTGAACGCAAGTTTTTCTTCCATTACCAAAAAAAGAAAAAAAAAATAGTTTTGTTTTTCCAAAAGGAACCAAATCGAATTCCAAACTATGTTAGTTTAACATAGTTTGTTACTAAAAGAAGGTGTCTATACCATTTCCAAAAGAAATAATAAATAGTTTGGGTTTGCCAAAACCAAACTAAATTAAATCCCATACAATGTTCCGACAAAACAAAACCAAGTTTGGCATAAAATTCGACTTGGGACTTCTAAACTGAGTCTCAAACATGTTTATGTTTGAAATCTTAATTATTTAACAGTTTAGTTAAAAATAAAATAAAAATTTAGATCAGATTACAAGTATATTTTGAGACCAGATTATAAGAATCTATCTGGTTTATGAATTGGATTTTAAAAGATTATATTTGAAATATGCAAAAATTTAAAAAAATAAAAATCTATTAATGATAAGAGTGTTTTTTGAACTCATACATCTTCTAAGATTTGACACATATCGAAATATCAGAGTTATTCGGATTATATAGTTTACATATATTATTACATATGAAATTACATTTATATTAGTATAAAATTATCTTTTAAAAGTATTAATTTTAATTTTCAACCTACTCTCGGCAACCATCTTCTCCAACCCGCTATCCTTTTCCGAACAGAAAATATTAAATATTTTGTGTTATATTATCTAATCAGATAATACCATATTATCAAATCTTATGTTAAATCTAATGAAATAAGTTCCAAATAGATAGGATTTTCTCTTTTATGTAACATATCATATCCTTCCTATTTATTCTTCTCTCTACTATGTACTCATCTTGATGAGTTTGTTGACTTTGTTTTTGAGTTTGTTCAGTTGTTTTTTAATTCTGAACTTTGGTGATGGATTGAACAATAGTTCATCTTCTCCAAAAAGAGAGATTTTATATTCTAATTATTTACATAAAAAACAAAATAAGATCACAAAAAATATTAGAGGATGTTTAATACTTATTTGGACTGTAGTTTTAGGATTCTCAATATTTAAATCTTACTTTTTTTTTTGTCTTGAAATTACTAATGTGTAATTTTGTAAACGCTACTATTTGGCAACATGAAGATTGTAATAACACTAACCACGGGTCAAAATAGTTACTAAAAAATATTGTAATAATACGTCCCACAGTTTAATACAAAAAAATATATATATATAATTTTTATTCTCTTTTAATTGTGAATAAGATTGAATTCAAATTATAGATTTAATTACTTTACAATATTAATTTTGAATATAATAAAATTTTATATTATAGATTTGACTAGAATAAATTTTTTTTTCTTAATTTGATTATAGATTTTGAAGATTGTCTCATGTTGAACCAAACAAAATATAAAACCAATAAAATTGAAAAATATTGTATATACGTTTTTTTTTTTTTTTTGTTCCTTTCATCCATTCGTATCTACTTTCAACGATAAATTATATAACGATAATTTTATATTACCTCAATTTAAATGAGAATAGATTATAAATTTTATTCTCTTTTAAAATATAGATAAAATTGAATTCAAATTATAGATTTGATTATTTTACCGTACTAATTTTGAATATTGAATATGATAAGATTTTAATTTATATATTAAACTGGAATCAAAAACTTAATTCTTAATTCGATTACATAATACGACAAAGTAAAAATTCCCAAACAATAAGAAGATTGTTTCATGTTCGAAATATAAGAAAACGCAACATTCAACCAAACAAAAATATAAAAGTAAAATAATTGAAAGATATTATAAATAAGTTTGTTTTTCTGTCATCCATTCGTACCTAATATTTCTTTTTCTATTTTTGATTCTAACATGAAGATATAACGATAATTTTAGATTACATCAATTTAAATTAGAATAGATTATAAATTTGTTCTCTTTATAGTTGTAGATAAAATTGAATTCAAATTATAGATTTAATTACTTTACGGTACTAATTTTGAATATGCTAAGATTTAAAATCATAGATTCGACTGGAACCAAAACTTTTAACTCTTAATTTGATAAAATAATACAACAAAATAAAAAAATTCAAACGATATAAAGATTTGTCTTCTATTGGAAATCGAATAAAATGCAACGCCCAAACAAAAATAAATATAAAATTAGTAAAATTGCAAAATATTATAATTATTTCTTATAAGACTGAATTCAAATTATAGATTTACATTTAATTATTTTACCCTACTAACTTTTTAAAATAAGTTTAATTTTATGTTATGTTTGCTACATAAAATTGTATGAACAATTGTAAAACGTGCTGCACACGCATTACATATGACATAACACTAGTATATATATATATGTATATATATATATATATATATATATATATATATGGTCCGGATCGGAAGTCTATTTTTCGGAGCTTCGCAAACCTTACCCGTTGGATCGGTACTGACCCGACGCGGATCCCGCACGGACGCTCCCATCTAATGGTGCAGAAGAACGAAACTTTAACGGAATTCCACCAGATCCGAATCCATATATATATATATATATATATATATATATATATATAAAGTGAGGGAATAGCATACATGTGGACCTATTTGTGGTGTAGAGACTCTTCCTTAGAAGTTAGATATTTTACCTCTAAATGACAAGCAAAACTAATGTCACAATTCACTGTGGTGTCCTACTGAGACTACAAAGTATGATTGCTTATTGTCCGGAACTAGTTTGTCTGAATCGTTTGGAATCCATAGAGACAGGCAGACGGCTACACTAAAGAAAGGACAGAGAGGAAACGGTTGCGTCTTCTTGTTCATTTAGAAAGGGAAACTTTCTGCACCAAGAAGCTGGACGTGGTCACATCGATATATTTTAGTACTAATTAGTGTTTAGATCCTGAATTTTATACCAGCTTAGAGTTTATGTCCAAATATGTCTCATTAAAAAGTTTGGACCCTTGAAGTTATTTTTTGATTTTTTTTATATTATATCCTCGTTTTAAGTTTGTGTTCATTTTTGTCTTTTTATTCATGTTAAGAATAAAAATGAAAAAAATAAACAAAAAGTTAAAAAAAAATATGACTTACCCTTGATCTACTTTTTTTTATCCATATTCAAGATGCAGTCCACTGTTTTACATTAATGTACAAGATCTTCAAATTTTGACAAAAATCGTCTCTTTCTGACGGTCAACTGCTTTGATCAAATTTTTTTTTGACTAAAATGCTCCTTTCCACTCATCTCTCTCCCTCTCCGGCCGACAAGCTGCCGCCGCAGCCGCGCCGCTCTCCGCCACCCCCATTCCTCCCTCCCCTCCACTACCCCCTTCCCTCCCCCCTCCCTGCCACCTCGACAGCAATGGCGAGCAGCGCGGCGACGCGGGCGAGCAGCAATGAGCTGCCGCCCGAGCAGCGGTGAGAGGGCAGGGAAGGAGGCGGTGGCGGCGAGGGGAGGGAGGGGGGCGGTGGCAGGGAAGGGGGGAGAGGGAGGGCGGGGGAGGGGAGGTGGGGAGGTGGCTGAGTGGGAGGGTCATTTTGGTAAAAAAAAAAATTTGTCAAAGTAGTTGACCGTCAGAAAGAGACGATTTCCGTCAAAAGTGGAAAGTCTTGTACATTAATATAAAACAGTAGGGTGCATCCTGAATATGGATAAAAAAAGTGGGGGGTAAGTCAAAAATTTTCAAATTTAAAATATAAGATCCAAACTTTTCAATTGGACATGTTAAGGCGAGAGGGCAGAGAAGGAGGCGTTGGCGGGGAGGGGGGGCGGTGGCGGGGAAGCGGTGGAGGAGGGTGGTGAGGGGAGTGAGTTGGAGGGACGTTTTGGTCAAAAAAAAAATTGGTCAAAATAGTTGACCTTCAGGATGAGGCTGTTTCCGTCAAAAGTGGAGGGTCTTGTACATTAATGTAAAACAGTGGAGTATATCCTAAATATGGATAAAAAAAAAAGTGGAAGATAAAGTAAAAAAATTAAAATTTAAAATTCATGATTCAAACTTTTCAATTGGACATGTTAAGAATTAAACTCTAAGCTGATATAAAACCTAGGGTATAAACGCTAATTAGTCCTACATTTTATGACCTGAAATCATTGGGAAGAAACTTGACATGCTCCAATCCATACATTCCACATCTATCATTTTGCTTGTGCTGATGCATTGCTTCAATTCCTTTGACAGCAATTTCAACTCGGTCCATGTCAAGAGTTTGCTTTGTTATTTCCTGGAGAGTTAGTTCTTAAACACTTTCTTAAACTCTTTCTTTATATTTTCTGCAATTTGACTTCAGTTTCCACATAACACAATTTCCGATCTTTTCCTTCAGGAAATTGCTTCACAAGAATTACTTAGTCTTAGGAAAGGGACTCGACGTTGGAGTTCAGCGGGCTTTCCATTCTCTGTGGAGAAGTTCGGGAAATCAAAAGCAAGAGAAGGCTCGATTCGAGTCAGTATCAAACAAAGGCTGGACTGAGCAATTTCAATACTAACAGTATATTATACTAGTATATACTGAAATTCACTTCAAACTTTCTGCAAGTTTTTTGGACAAATTTTTTTTTTCCACCATGTAATGCTGTTATACAGACAGTATACTGTCGGTATCGAGCTGAACGAAATTCATTGCATTATCTGGACCGTTTGTTTATATTGGATGGTCAAGATTTCCACGGGATTATAGTGACTTGAATAGGGATTTCCTAACCTAATACTAAGCAACAATTACAAAAGAGAAAGGGTTCTCAGGAGATTGCAACTTACAAAGGGAGAAGGAGAAGGATTTGGGAGAATTCAGTTTGATACGGAAGGCGTTCATACGAAGGAATTCATATCGGCTTGCCTTCGTGTTTTTTGTTTCGGTAAACCTATTTCTCAACTTATAATCATTCCAATTCCTAGAGTATTTGGTGATCCTATTGGACCGGTGAGAGACATCTGAAGAGGAATTGGTTTACTTTTCTAAATAAGTAGTGAAGGCTTATTCTGTGTTAAACTTTGATTGTCCCGTAATTTTTTGTCATAAATTTTCACATAAAAGTGGTTATGTTTGGGTTGTTGCCTTTGTGTGTTAATATTGTGCTCGTATGCAGGTTGTGTATTTTATTTTAGCCAAAGAAAGTTTTTTTTCGATTTGGAAACAATTTTTCTATTGTGGTTCTATGTCCGTTTCCAACAAAGTGGTATTAGAGCGAAATTGCAGCATTAGAAGTTTTGACAGCCAGACCGGGTACAAAGAGATGGACATTAAATATGTACACATGGTTAACCTAAACGGTGCCAATTATCATTTCTGACGAAGAAAGATGAAAGATATCTTGTTCGTTAAAAAATTTCATCAACCAGTAATTGTGTCAGAGAAGGCCAGTGACAAATCCAATGAGGACGAGGTGATCGAGCACATACAAATCTTTTCATATATTAGACAATTTGTATAAGAGAATATGTAACTACATGACAAATATTGAGCACGCCAAGACATTGTGGAAAAAATTTTAGTCTTTGTATGCCAAAAACACTAAAATTAATAGGTCTGAGGTATAAATACGTTACATTAATTATGGATCACTTGAATGATTTTCAGGATGTGGTTAATTAGTTGTCGACTATGGGAGTCAAAATTCACGATGAAGTGTAAGGGATTTGGATGTTATGTACATTGACAAACTTGTTAAAAAGCGTATGAGTGTTTATGATCACTTATGCTTCGAAGTGGTTGTGAGCCTGGAGTTTGCCAAGAGTGGGATACAGAGAAAATCATCGGTCACATCATATTTATCACAATTTGAAGCGTTGGTCTCAAAGAGTCGAGGAGGAGCAAAATTAGGAATCCAGGCGACATGGACAAGAGTCGGGGGTATCCAAGGGTCTGTATGAGGACCCTAAGTATTACTATTGTGGAAAAAGGCGACATTCAAAGAAATCGTTTTGCATGGAAAGGGTGAAGAATGGCGACAAAGGAAAGCAGAGCAATAATACTACATCAGAAACTTAAGTACTTTGAGGAGATATTATAATTGTAGGTTATGATATTACCATGAACCTCGCTTGCAATGGTATTAGTTGGCTGGTGAACTCAGGGAATTCAGCACATGTCTCTCACAACATGACAATATTTGTTACTTACAAAACATGCGACTATGGAGTTTTGACGAAGGACAACATGAACGTGTCAAAAGCTATTGTCATTGGAGAGGTATATTTCAAGACAAATACAAAAGATATTCTAGTGCTCAAGGATGTTTTTCATGTCCTAAATATCCATTTTAACCTGGCGTCAATTAGAAAGTTGGATGATGAGGGATTTTTCAATCATTTTAGGAACGACCAATGGAAGATTTCTCAGGGTTTAATGGTTGTTGCCAGAGAAAGGAAGAGGTCTAGGTTTTATTATATGATAGGGAGGGCACAAGGGGAACAAGAGGCAAATTAAATCAGCGACGCATCTACCAACTTATGGCTGTATAGACGGCTCATCCATATCAGCGAGAAGTGAATAGGCTACTTAAAAATCTGTAAAGTGAATATCATGGAGTGTATAGGGCCGGGCCGGGCCGGGCCTGCGGCCCGAATCAACCGAGATTGACCGGGTCTGGTCCGGGCCGGGCTCAACCCTAGAGGAGAGACGAGACCCGGCCCGGTCAGGAAAAATCTCGACCAAGCCCGGGCCCATGACCTGGTCCGGGAGGACTGGGCCGAACCGGTCTGGGTCCGAGCCAGTTCACGGTCGGGCCGGTCCGACTTGGTTTAAATTGTTATTTTTATTTTTACATTTTTATATATTTTTTATATTAATCAACATAATATAACTTATATGTTGCTAAGTTATTTTTGTATAATTTAAAATTTATAAGTTATTTGTTAGAAAGTTTTTTATATAACTTTAAGTATAAATTTATTTAAAATTTAAAAGTTATATGTTTAGTATAATTTGAAATTTATAAATTTATTTGTTAGAAAATTTATTTAATTTTTTTATATCAATATTTATATAATTTTAAGTATAAATAGAAATCTAAATATTTATAAGTTGAATTTTGTTTAAAAAAATTTGGAATAACGTATAAAAAAAGTATAAAACTTTTTTTTTGAATTTAAATATAAATTTATAACTTGAAATTTAAAGAAATTATTTATATAGACATAAAGAATTAAATGTAAACAATAACAACAATAAGTAAGAAAAAGTTGAATTTTTTTTATTAATGGAAATAAAATTATAAATGTATTATAACATTAAGTAACAAAAAAATAGAAACTTGTGAATGATATTTTATTTGCTTAAAGCTTGTAAAAAATGTACAAGTCTTTTAAAAAAAAAATTGTCGTCCGTCGTCCATCTTTTGTTGAAGTTTATTGCTCAGCTCCTCCTTCAGTAGCGTCATCCATAGTAAGAGATTCAAAGTCCATCTCTGAGATATCGGTACTTTCATCTCTTGAGTCTTGAGATTTTTGTTCAGCACGGGTCGAATCTTGAACGCAAACACAAGCTTCCAAAATATTTGGCAGCAACCGACTCATCTTCTTGTTTAGCATACTTGAACCTGCACTAAAATAAGATTCTGATGCTATCGTGGACATCGGAACAATTAGAATATCGTGTGCTATAGAAGAAAGTACATGATATAATTTTCGTGTCTCTTCTATCATTCTAAAATTGAATAATACGATGAAGAGTCATCTTCTTCGTAAGAATTTAGATATAAGGGCAATTATTGTGTAGGTTGGAAAGATTATTTTTGTTTCTTCCTTTGCAGTACACTTTTAGCATATGATAATTTAGACAAAAAATCAAAGCTACTACCTTGAACGGTTATACCGGATCGGATGGATACAACTCTTTCTACATATAAAGCAATTAAACTATCTAAAACATCTATAATTTCTACTTTCAAACTACCTACGTCAGCTCCCATATTATCTTAAAAATTGTCTAATAAAATATATATACCATCTAAATTAATCTTAGGATCAAAAATCGAAGCAAAACAATATAGAAGAGGTATATTATTCCAATATTTTTTTAAATTTGGCTTCCATTTTGGCAATAATATAATCGAAACCAGGGATATTTCTGTCATGCCCTAATCCTGAAAGGGTCTATCGTCCTCGCTGCATCATTTACGGAACCGATCATCCTCGTTGGGGCATGATGTTATTGGTATCAGAGCACGGCTTTACTTCCTTGGGATTTCAAAAGATAATAAAGGAGTTTGATGCGTCTCTCAATTGAGTTGCATTCGGCGTCCGCTGCATGAGATAAATTGCCTATACAATGAGCCCATAAATAAAAAATTATCATTTTTGGGGGTATTGACAAGCTACTCTCTTTTGTAGCATTGACTAAGAAAAATACTGCCGCTGCAAGCAGTGCTCAACCCATTCAGAGCGATCTAGCGAGGACGATAGACCCTTTCGGGATCGGAACGTGACAATTTCTATATCTATAAAATAAATGAGACATGTTAATAATTTTTGTTAAAGCTAAAGGAGAAGTTGGATAATAAACTCCAGATAAAATACCTTCAATCATTAGCTATCGGACCAAGCAAGAGGACAAAGTGTTGGGAAGGATACACCACAATGGCTTCAAATTTAGAACCACTGATAAGTCTATTAATCAATCATTTGCCGATAAGGAGGCTAATTATACAAAAAATTCTGGAATATGTGTGAGGGGTTCAGTCTACGATGTCGATCCAGAATTTGAATATTACTGTGTACTAAGAGATGTCGTGGAGCTGGATTACTCTTTTGAGACAAAAATTGTGTTGTTTAAATATGATTGTTTCGACAAAACACTCAAGCAAGGATGAAAAATTGATAAACAGTTTGGGTTTGTTGATATAAAATATGAAAAAAGATATATAGGTTTTGAACCATTTGTCTTGGCTAGTCAAATGGTTGAGGTGTATAATTATACGAGCTATCCTAGTCGACGACGCAATAATAAATATTGTTGAGATGTATGCAAAACTAAAGCTCGAAAAATATATAATGTTGGGGATCTAGCATACCAAGAGGTTGAGGTGGTTATGCCTCAACTTATATATATGAGTTTGGCCGGTGTTGATGGTATGGGATTGACGTTACCGTAGAGGATGATAGAGTTGATGAAGAGATTGAGATAGAAGATTTACCTCATATAGAGGAGAACTCTGATATGGAGGTATCGAGCGAAAAACAAGAATTGGAAGATGAAGGTGATAGTGATAGTGGAAGTAAAAGTAAAAATGAAGAAGTACAAGATGAAGATGATTCGAAAAATGATTCGAAAGACGATGACGATTTGGAAGATGAAGAAGATTAGTACGTATATACATATGCATTATCTTAGATATTTATTTAATTATTTCATGACACGATTATTATTTATTTTATCATCATACTAGTATTTACTTATTTTTCACACCATTACTTTATGATTATCTGTTTGATGACACCATTTTTTATTCAGATTTACTTATAGTATGGCGGGACAAGGATGAGGATGATGACAAGTTCAGAGAGGATCATCTTCTCAATATCCTCCGTCCACTACGCCTGCTACCCCAGATTCTCGTACACGACCTGAGGACGAGTTCGTAGATGTGGCATATGGTTTATCCCCGTTATATACTCGTTCTTCAGTAGGAGGAGCTACTGCATCACCCAGATTGCCATCAGCTGCTACCCCTTCTTCTACTCCAGCCACTACCGACACTACTACACCGGCTACTCCACCAGTTGCTCCTATAGGAGCAAATCCATTTTCAGGCCTTCTTGTGGACAACGGAGTACATGTTCGTCATCCAGTATTTGCAGACCCTTCTACTCTACCAGAGTGGCCAGCCAATATCTGTCGTCCTGAGCTATGGGCTGATGGAGTAACGTAAGCATTTATTTATCAATTTACACATTTATTTTATATTTTTTATTCTAATTGTATATTGTCTACTTATTTTAGATTCTTCTCGATCAAGGCTGAAAATAATCTGGGGTAGATCATGTGGGGCTAATTTGATGGCTCTTATATCAACTTCAATGACATCCCGCTCGATCGACGATTCGTTTGGCTAGAGAAGCTCGGGGTATATATGTGAATTTTATTTATAATAATATTTTTTTATTACAATGATAAAAAATATCTTTCTAGTTTGTAGAGGTTATACTGGTGGCCGGACCATAGAGATAATGATATCTGGAAGTGCTATAAGACCGTCACCAGCAAGTGGTTGAGATATATGATCAATGACCATAAGGCGCTTGCGTTACTTGGACCGGATCACCGCAAGGAGTGGCTGAAGGCGGAGTACTGGGAGGATATGAAGAAGAAGATGTATATCCCAGCCTACAAGACCAAGTGCGAGAAGACGAAGGCTGCCCGTGCTAAGGGTGGTCTCCATATTGGGGGATCCATTCCGACCGTCGAGCATTTTCGACGGATGGTTAGTATTAAAAACTTTTGCTAGATTTTTTTGTAGTTCTTATTTTTTTTATTAATTACTTAATTTTAACAGTGCGACGAGGCCGCCAGAGCCGGGGAAGACTCCCATACCGTCGACTTACCAGCAATCTTCCAGTGGACCCACAAAAGAAAAAAGGATG
Organism: Iris macrosiphon; assembly: GCA_036927795.1. NCBI lineage: Eukaryota > Viridiplantae > Streptophyta > Magnoliopsida > Asparagales > Iridaceae > Iris > Iris macrosiphon. Next base: position 182,108,469 of record JAYESA010000009.1, read on the forward strand.
AGAAGCTCGTAGATGAGCGGGCCGCCAAAGCATATGTAAGTTATCTTTATAAAATTTTGTCAATTTAATTAGATTATTTTTATAATTTAATTAGATTCTAGATTTTTAGGTCAAAACAGTCAAACAAGGCCAACTCTAGTTTAAATAGTCAAACTATGAAATATGAATGGTCTGATACCGTTTTCAATACCGATTCTGATTCCGATACCGATTCAATTTACTTTAAACCTCATAGGAATGGTCCGATACCAATTCTAATTTCGATACTTTGAACCTTGGTTAATATCATATTTTAAGATATCATAAAAATCAAATATAGCAAATATAACTCAAATTATATACATACACTATGATATCTAGTATCTAAAATGATACTCTAACCAAAATCAAATATAGCACATATAACTCTAAAATTCTTAACTCTAAATCTATTTATATAAATAAATATAGGAGACATATGAGACGTTAGAGGGAGGCCGCTGAGAGCAGTACGCCGACTGAGAGAAACGATCGGTGGGTACAAGCTGTCGGGAGAGGGAAATTCGGCAGCGTGTACGGTGCCAGATCGTTGGCATCCCAGCCGTCGGTTCTTTCCAGAGCTCCTCCAATGGCTACTCCAGCTCCATTAGTGCCCGGCTCCGGCGTTCCTTCTGGTGCGATATTTCTAAAGCAGCTCATGACGACTGTGCATGAGCTACATGGGCTGGTTAGACAGTTGATAGACACTCGTGATGCTGCAGCACCTGCTCCTTCGACGGGTACTACGATGGCTCCTCCGACGGCTACTACGTTGGGTCCTCCAGCTACCCCAACGGCTCCATATCCTCCGACGGCATTGATGGGTCATCCAGCTCCTTCGACGGCTCCTGCCACTACGTCGTCTATCGTTGATCCTGATGATCTATATGATATCATTGCTATGGTTGTGGCGCAGTACATGGCTAGCCGATAGCCGCTGCAACCTCTGCCTCCACCGTCGACTTGATGAATTTTTTGAGTGTGGAATTTTTTTTACTTGGTTATATTTTTTTGACTTGATTATAATTATTTGACTTTATGGGATTGTATAACAGTTATTTGTGCATATTTGGATTACTCTACTTTATTATTTTATTGTATAGTAATATTTGTATATGTTTGTGTGGGTTTTATTAGTTTGTGTGGAATTTACTTGTGTAAAATTTATTTGTGTGGAAATTGGTGAGCAAGAGGAGGCAACAGTATTTGTGAGTGTCAACCATTACAGTGTGAATTGTCTATAAATACCTTGATTATTGTGCAACTAAAGGGTAGGAACAATGTTTGTGATTATTTGTGAGCACCGAGAACAATATAATTTTACTATTTTCTCAAAACTTAGTCTTTTCATGAGAATTCTAAGTCGTTCTTCTTGGGTCTCCTACGTTCATATTACCTCTAGTAGATGCTCCATTGAAGAACACTGAATTAAGCAGTTCATACGTAAACTTTCTGAAATTCATATCTACGAAAGAGAAAGCTTTGATGTCCTTACACCCAAAGTTAGATCAATGGAGTAAAGAAATTACATGTCGATTCGATCTCCGCCACTATACTCTCCAGATCTTTTTGTTTTTGTTTTTGTACTTAAACAATCTTAATATAAGCTTCATATGAAAGTATTCTTTGTACTTAGAAAGCAATAAGAAGTTTTTGTCAAATGAAAATTATTTTTTCTTTTCTTGTGAAAATAAAATAGCCACTACAAAATAATGTTAGATAGCGACGGATCTAAGCGACAAAAAATAATCTGTCGCTGAGTCAGCGACGAACTTTCGACAAAATTATGACTAATTTATTTATGTAACCAAATTATATTATTTTTCGTCAACAAGTCGTCGTTAATCCGTCGTTGTTACGTTAGGGACGAAATATCGACAAAAATATCCGTCGCTACGAAAACTTAAAATTTTATAGCGCATTTTATTTTCTCCATTCTCAATCTCTCACTCTATCTCTCTCGATCTCAATACTCTCTCCCCCTCTCTACTCGATACCCCCTCCCCCCGGCTCCGACGACCCCTCCCCCCCACACCCGGCTCCTCGAACCCCTCCTCTCCGGCTACCCCCCCTCCGGCTCCTCGACCCCCTCCCCAAACCCCCCTCTCCTCGATCCCCTCCGACTTCCCTCTCCTCGAACCCCCGCTCTCTGCCCCCTCCGTCCGCCTCTGCCCCCTCCTCGAACTACCCCTCTCCCCGCCCCCTCCTCGAATCCCCCTCCGTCCGTCTCCACCCCCTCCTCGAACACCCCCCCCCCTCCGGCCCCCCTCTCCTCGACGCCCCCTCTTTGCCCCCTCCTCGACCCCCCTCTTCGGCCCACACTCCGTTAGATCCCCTCCTCGTCCGTCGAAGGTAAGCTCTAACCTAACCCTCATTCGTATTTTGGTTAATTATTAAGCATACAAGATCTAAGATGTCGGACAAGTAGATACGATACATTGAACACAGACACGAGAACATAGACATGGACACAGATATACTGGAAATACTCTATTACATGCTTTTATAACCTTATTGTTACACCCTTGCTAATTGGCATTTATTTCATCAATTTTATTTTTTGAATTGATCGAAAAAGAAACTTTGAATGTTGGAATCGTCGATATCGGGTTTTGGTCTATATCGGATCAGTATCGCCGATAATAAAAACTATGTTATGTTCATAAAAGTTTAACTCAATGTATCAATTTTTTTGGTAATGGAAACAAATAACTATTAGTAAGTTTAACTCAATAGTACGTAGTAACCCTTGTCGATTGACTTATATATCGATAGATAAGTTTTCCTCTTTTATATGTTTTACAACTTTACTATATGCTTTTAGACCCTTGCCACTACAAGCTAATTTGGGGCAGAAAATATGTCAGTAAGATTTGATAAATATAATTTTTTACCATTTAGTTATATAGAATTTAAGTATGTAGTATGTATCTGAATAGAAAATGTATTTAGATTATTTACGATTTTCTTGTTTATTTAAAGAATCTAATAGCTCCTTTATATTATTTTATTTTCTTTTTTTTCTTTTAACACTTGTATATAATCCAATTGTTTAAATATATAGGTGTTTGATAATAAACAAAAAAACTAAAAATAGGCTTATACGAAATCCTTTCTTTGGTTTACAAACAAGAAAAAGAAGTACAATTAATTCTATACGAGGATGTTAAGTACAAAAGTTTGATTCTGGAAAAATATTGCTATAGGAGTCTGATCTGCGGCCGATCACTTTGTCCTTTGGACTACACGATGACGAAGAAGTGCTGTAGAAGACGAAAAAGAAGCTTCAAAGATTGCAGGGAAGGTTGAACTCTCGTTGCCAAAGTAGTCAACACTCTCTGGATATGCTCTATTTTCTTAAAAAATATCCTTGACTTTGGATTCTGACCTTGGATTATTTTTTCAACCTTGGACCTCCGTGGCCGGAGGTCTCTATTTATAGGGTTTGGTCATAGTCGGCATAGAAGCCGAACATCAGAGAGAGCTGCACCTGCGGTTATAATAACTGCCACCCACATATTAATGATCCCCTGTGTTGGCGTGTGACGCGTGTCCCATTATGAGGGAATGTGTATAATTGATTATCGAGGATCACGACATGCAAGCTACGTAGGTAACCGCCCCTCGCGTAGAGAAGGTTAGCATAAAAGCCAAATAACTGTCACCTTGGCATAAAAGCCAAATAGTTATCTTGTTGGCGTAGAAGCCAAATAGCTGTCTGGTTGGCATAGAATCCAAATAGCTATCATGTTGGCATAGAAGCCAAGTAGGCGTAGAAGCCGAATAGTTGTCAAGTTGGCGTAGAAGCCAAGTAGCTGTCATATTGGCGTAGAAGCCAAAATAGCGTCTTGTTGGCGTAGAAGCCAAGTTTTGCGTAAAGCTTGATGCTACACGGATAGGTAGCCAGCGTAAAGATAGCCAATTATCCTTCCTTAACTGAGATCTTGATCATATTCTGGACCAAATAGCCTTGTCACTCACCTTTTCAAATATAGCCTGAGTTGGCGTATTTCGAGGAGATAGCATACAGCATACTCTTATAATTTAAAATACCCAGGTCGGCGTATTTCGAGGAGATAGCATACGACGTACTCCTATAGCTGAAAATAGCCTGATGACGTAATGTGCAAGGATGGTGATGTGGACGTATTAGCCCTAATTATGGCCCTTTCAGTCATTAAAAGTAGAACCAAATCTCGTGCATTAAATACAGAGATTTGTTCCCATCTCGCGTATTAATTGCAGAGACGTGCCTCAAGTTCTGTACGAAGAGCAGCTTTTGATGTGGTGGTCAGCTTTATCTCATCCTGAGCGTAAAAGCTCATCTCTGCCTGCGTAAAATAGGCAGCTTATTCCTTGAATGCGTAAACAATGTCTTATTTCAAGGCTTTGTCACTAGACGACAGTTTGTAGCTCTGTGCCGAATCATCATTACAGCCGTCCTCTTGATAGTCGTACAGTACTCTTTGTCAGGAGTCAGGTTTACTGTATCATTTGACAGGTTCATTCGAGGAATACGAAGAGTTCCTCGTATAACTTTCTGCTGCATTAAAAGCAGATAGGTTTTACGCCGAAGTGGCGATGTAGCAACCTTTTTATGCCGAAGCAGTCTGGAAATACTGTATTACACAGGTTGTTCTAGAGCTATGTTTTATGCTGAATAGCGTTGAAGCTCTGCTGTACGCCAATGGCTCTGAAGTCATGTCTTATGCCACCCAGTGGTGGAGCTCTGTTTTATGCGGCTTCCTGCATATTTGAGGGTTTTACGCGCAGAATTCCTCAGTGTATTTTTATGCTTGTACAATAGCCCCTTCAAAGTTTTCAAATTCCTCGTAATTTGAAATACTTTGAATGAAGCATGAAACGGTCAAGTTTGACTCGTTCCACGAGGCTGATTTCTCGGCAAATATTTAAGAATTTATTGGGATTTGGTGTGATCTCCTCTGCCTATATAAAGGCGACTGAGTTAACTTATTTTTTCCCACACTTCCTTCACCACAAAGAGATGGTTGCCGAAATTCGTCTGGTCGACTTGAGAAAGAAGAAGATCATGTTCTTTCAGTATGTAAGGAGCCGTAAAAAGAGGCATCTTCGAGCAAATGTCCTCTGCAACGATGGATCATGGAAGGATATTATAGCTTTCTTTGCTCGGGATGATCAGCAATTTTATATGGCAATTCGTCTAGGGGAGAGGAAGGGTCGCATTAGACCACACAGCTTGCAAGCTGTATTTTCTTTCATCATGGTGCTGGACGAGGGTAGGCAGTTTGGCCCTATTTTCCAGTATTGAGTTGGGTCTGAATCTCCAACACAATTTCTAGGACATGCCTGCCATGGCGTATAGAGGATGGGCTTACAAAATTGATACATGCCCAGTTCTGTATCCTCCCGCCATTAATCATTTTTTTGTTAATCGGCTGCGGAAACCGATTAACTGCTGTAGAGGACAAAAAAGATCTCCACCAATATGATGACCTGGCTCAGCAGATTCTTGGTGTGATCTTTGATAAAAATGAGAAACCCTTTGTAGAAAAAGGATTTCCATCATATGTAATCATGAAGATAAAAAACCCTTTGTAAACTGGATTTCCATCATATGTAATCATGATTAATAAGATTATCTTCTTTTACGCATCTGATGATTTACCATATTTGCTGTGAGGAAGTCTGAATATGTGCACCTTCAGCATGTCTGAGTGATTTTACGTCTACTCTGATAAAAGAGTATCTAAACTCGTCCCATCTTTTATGCGTAACAGAAGATGCTTAGACAGTTTCGTTAGCATTAAGTGGAAGATCCAAACTGTCATGCTATTTTGAACGAGGAATTGCGTATGATTATGAACTGTCACTTCTCTGATGCGAAGAATTCTTGTTCAGACTGTCATCTTCAAGAATGTTTTCCCGAAAATCCCTTGAAGAAGGGAGAGAAATGACCGTCGAATAAGCCATACTTAAACTTGTGTAAAAGACTGGACTTCGGATGAACTTTCAATAGACCCAAGAAGAAGAGTCATCTTCAATGCTGAACTCTGTGTGTTTTGGGCACTTAGAATATTTTATAGCCAAGAAGGAGCATTTTCTGCGTAAATCCTGGTAACTGGCCATCTGTAGCTTTTGAGCGTAGAATCGTAGATTTGTAGCCTCATGAGCGTAAAAAGCTTCCAAGCGTGAAATCATAGATTTGTAGCCTCTTAGCGTAAAACCGTAGGTTTGTAGCCTCTCGAGCGTAAAAGCTCCTGAGCATAAAATAATCTGAGCGTAAAACTATAGATTTATAGCCTCTGTGCGTAAAATCGTAGGTTTGTATCCTCTCGAGCGTAAAAGCTCCTGAGCATAAAAGCATATGAGCGTAAAACCATAGATTTATAGCCTCTGTATGTAAAACCGTAGATTTATGACCTCTCGAGCGTAAAAGCTCCCGAGCGTAAAATCATAGATCTGCTCTGTGCGTAAATTCTGGATCCACTGAATGTCCGTCTTCTCTTTTCAAATGATAGGCTGACGTGGTCCCAAATCATAACCGAAATATTAAATATCGGATTTGGTTAGAAATTCGAAGAGTTATCCGAAATCTATAAATAGCCGAGGGTCTTGAAAGAGAAAACATTTTATCTGTCTTCGTAAAACCCTAGCTTTTCAAGAACCTTTCTTCTTTGTTTCTTCTTTGAGAACTCAAAATCGCCATGGACCCTAAACCAGTTTCCACTGCTAAGGGAAAGAAGGTTTTTTTCTCTTCTCGATCCTCTGCTCAAGTGCGAGCAACTTCTATTAGGCTGAATGAGCCTCGATCGGAACGCGGGGCCCCGTCGTCGAGCTGTGCTCCGGACGTCATAGGTAAAAGGACTCCGAGGGAAAATAGAGGACTTTTTGCACACGTTGTACGTGTATGTGAACCAATATGCCCATATTTCTAATGTGTTAGCGTAAAACCATCTTTTCGCAGTCTGGCGTAAAAACTCAGACTGTCAAAATTTGGCGTATACTACAAACTTTGAGTTTTTAAGCGCTGGATAAAAATTCCGGCGTGAAAACTCAAATTTTGGCAGTCTGGCATAAAAGCTCAGGATGTTAAGTTTTGGCGTATACTGCCCACCATGAATTTTATGCCTCAGAAATAGATTCCGGCGTAAAAGCTCAAGTTTTTTGCATTCTTGACGTAAAAAGCACAGACTGATAATCTTTGGCATAAACTGCAAGAATATAACGTCTAGTGTAGAAAATGACTTGTTTTCTTGCATTATGTAGTGGGCTTGCAGATCTCTCTTTTGGCTAAGGTGATGGGCTCTGCTGCCGAGATGCTGAACTCGAATTATCTGGAGGATTTGTCGCATGTGACATTCCGTATTTCTGGAGCCAACTACCCTGAAGAGAGGGGAACCCTGATATTGTCCCAAGGAGAGCGCATGCTGCTGAGTATGATCAGTGGGGAGACACTGACATACATAGACGGGATGGAGTATAAGAAACCGGGTTTCTTATTTGGGGATGTTATTGACAAGCAATCCCAGACCAAGCCCAAGAGGGAATATTGGGTGTTCACTGCTGAGGGCACGGTCATGTATCTGCCGAAGATGCCCAGGGATTACCCTATCTCGGCCTTCTTTTATGCCACACATCCTAGGAAGATGATGTGGGTGCTGACTCCCGATCTTCACGGCCGATCGGGGAAGATTTTATACAACAAGGGAGGTGACCGGGGGTCCTATATGAGTTGTCCCTCAGGCCCTGTTATGCAATTTAGGGCTTTGCTACCGGGTAGTGTCCCGAGTGAGGACTCTTCGCTGATCCAACCAGTTCAGATATCGACCTTCTGTAATGACTTCATGGGGCAGGGAGGAATGTACCCCAGAGTCAACCCTCGGACCAGTGGATGGCTTAGCCCAGAGAATCTTCGATGGGCCAGTTTTACTGCTTGGGCCCTGAAGCACTTCCAGGTAGAGCTGGAAAGAATTGGCTTGTTCGCGGCCGTGAGTGTCACAAGTGTTGGGTTGCCTGTCTACCCTAACTTGTTCTTAGCCTTGATGGAGCGATACAATTCGCTCACTGGGACTTTTGCCACTCCGCTGGGGGAGTTGGGCTTAGCCCTTCACGAGATGGCAGAGATTTTAAAGCTGTCAATGGGAGATGCTCCTTATGAAGAGTATGTCCCTACAAACAGGGAGTTGAGGGATACAAACCCTCGGGCAGTGGCAGTATATCAGGAGCTCATGAGCCACTACCTTGCTTGCACCACTTTCTACAAGTACCCGTCTGATTTGGCTCACGTCAACAAGTGGGCAACTTACCTCTTCTTCCACCAGGCCAAAAATGTTAAGCCGGATAAGGTGATAGATAGCCGAGATAGGCCCTTGAACCTCTTGAGCATGCTTAATGCTGGCATGGTCGATGATCTCATCGAAGATGCATGGGCTCCGGATTATGTTCTTGACGAGGAAATAGGGGGTTACCCTGTAGGTACGAAAGCCTTCAGCTATATGACGCATTGTCGGAAGCCTCTGTCAAGGAAAGCTCAATTGGATGGCTTTTTTCCGTTTGGCTATGCCGATGGGTAGTGTCGGACATCGCGTCTGCGGATCGCATCCATCGTAACACTTTATGGTCCGATGTGTGTTTGGTGTTCGGGGCAAGACTGGGCCTGCTACCTGCTATGGTATATAGAATACAAATAGGTCTGAGGGCGCTTACTGATGGGCTGCTCGCTGATGAGACAAGCGTGAAAGCTTTCCCAGGGTGGAATTACCATTCCTATATCTGATGGGATGGTTAATTCTTCACAACGCCCGGGTGATATCTCCCGGTTCCACCAACAATTCAGGAAATAATTCTTGCTGAATTACAAGAATTCCTCTTTGAACGTGGCGACCGTCACAGATTGCCGGCGGGCGTTAAACGTTGTCCACAACTGGAAGATCTTCTGTATCGTCCCCCATGTATATCTCAATTAACAGGGGATGAAACTCAAGGATGAAGGTCATAGGAGAACCATTCTTTCTCCTGAAGTCTTCTATTGGTTGGTCTGCATTAGACCTTCCCACTTGCTGTATAGGAGTGATGATCATTGCTTCTTGGAGCCCTATTTGCCCAGTCAGTTCGCCAGACAGTTTGGGTATGACCAATTGCATATGGGAAATGCCAGTACCAGCTTCAAGTCCAGAGGTGGACTTATTGATGGAGCCAGAGGGTGGCGGTACTTCATCATGGGCTGTACTGGTGCAATTTTTGCTGTGCCCGCGACTTCTCTCTCCATATCGCGATTTTGATATGCGTGGAAGTTTTAAGATGCCCTCCCATAGGTCCACTGGAAGGGAAGATATTTCGTCTGTTTTCTCGAATGAGAATGAAGACACCACCGGGGCAGACAAAATTTTGTTGACAATACCGAGAGGCATAATAGCTCCGCCTGCAGAGCCTCTCGTTATCCCCCATAAAAGGAAGGCTTCTACTCCGAAAGAGCCTTCTTCCCACAAGAAGAAGATTGCCAGAGGTCCGAAAAGGGCTTCCACCAGGGAGGCTTCTAGGAGCGAGCATGTTGTTTCCCTGGTTGGGGATAATTTGTTGATCAGAGGTCCTTCGCCTTTTAGAGAGGGAACCTCCATAGTTCCGGCTGGCAGTGCCGGAGATTCTTTGCTCGAGATCGCTGCTGCTACTACTGCTTCTGGTAGTGCTACGAGATCGCCTACAAGGCCGAGCATTTTAAGAATACTTTATCCAAACAAATAATGGGAGTAACCCCTACGTCATTTGTAAGTATTTCCAGTGAGATTCCACCCGATGAGCCTCGAGTGGATCTTGGTGACGACTGGGAAGACTATCCTCCAACGTTAGTTGGTACACCCTCTTCCCCAGGTATAATAGCTCGCTTAGCATCATTAAAAATTGATTTAGCTATACTGGCTGCGGACGCGACATATATACCATCGGCCATGGGTAAATATCGTCTTTTATGCCTCTTTTAGGAAAATTAACATCAAGTTGATATTAACTTTCTCTTATCTTCTTTTCAGGGGAAGACATCTCAGGGGAGGGCGGAGTCGACACAACCTTTGATATTGTTGCAGATCCTGCCAATGAAACGTCAGTATTTGACCTTAAAGAGGCCACATTTTTGGGTGCTGTCTCGTCAACACCAGTCCAGATATCATCAGAGGAGGATGAGCCCATCATCATGACTATGCCTCCGTCATTGAGTACGCCAGCAACTTCAATTATTGCTGGTGTTATTTCTTTTATCGCGCCATCTATTGAGGCGACGGCCGTAGCAACATCCTCCGTGCTCATTCCTGGAAGGCGATTTCCTGATATCGCAGCCACTCCTAGCGTGCATCCGGTCTTTGATATGCTGATTGAAAATTATACCAACCTATTCTACCATAGTTTGAAGAATTTAATTTCCATGGTGCTGGAGAAGAACGTGAGCTTTAATAATCTACTGGCGTCTTCCCAGCTTGCGATAGCGCCGCTCAAAAATTTCAACGACGCTGGACGAGCTGATGCTTTGGAGCAAATAGTTAATGGTTTAGAATAACCCATTAATGAATATTTGTAACTATCTTGAGTCAACGTCGATGATATGATTCAGGCTGAGTACGACTCCTTAACTGTGAGGCTTGCTGAACAGATGGAGTGTTTAGACAACTCCATCCAAACACAGCAGCGAGAGATAGGTGCAGAGCAGACCGTCTTGGGGGAGGTTATCTCTCAGCTAACCCAGTACAAGACCGAACATGACAAAAATAAAGCAAGGGTCCACAAACTGGAAGCTAAACTCGCTAAGGCGAAGAAGTGGGCTCGCGCTTCATTAGCAGCTCAAGATGTGTTGAAGGGTCGGATGAATACAGCTCACCAGAACTTGGTACATATGGGTGCCATCCGTGCCAGTTTTGTTCATGCTCGGTCTGAACTATCCCTGCTGAGTGATGACGAGGTACGACTAGAGCCGGCTCGCGCTAACATCTTGGACTCCAGAAATAAGAGGATGACCGCTCTGGCACAACAGATTCGTGATTTGACTGCTCCTCCCCAATGATGTACTTTTGCTTATTTTTTATAACTTGCTCTTTTTGGAGATAATAAAGAGACTTTATCTGACTTTGGTGGACCCATCATTTTTGAATATAAATGACAGGCTAGGGTGAAAGTGATATCAGAGGTAATATGGACGTAATATACTTTCAGTAAGCTTCAGCTGGACATATCTATTCAGAGGTTATATGGACATGATAGAATATGATACAACTAAATTTGTATACAAAATACTATCAGAGGTAATATGGACGTGATAGGTTTTGAAGTTCCAAATTAGTTAAACATATCTATTCAGAGGTCATAATAACATGATATAATGTGGTCCAACTAGTCTTTGTACGTAGTATCGTCAGAATGAGATCTTCACCATACTCCGCTTAAACAAGGAAGATTAAGCATAGTACTTCTTCAGGAATTTGCCGTTGATAGGAGCCATTAGTAGATCTCCGTTAGGCTTGGTTAATCTGTAAGCGTCGTTTGAGAACGTCGTCTCAATCACATAAGGGCCCTCCTATTTGGGCTAGAATTTACCCTTACTCTTATGAGTAATGATCATTGGCATCTTCATAGCTAGAACTAGCTCACCAATTATGAACACCCTTTCTTTCACTTTTTGATTAAAAGCTCTGGAAATGCGTGCTTGGTAGAATGCAATGCGCTGTTGAGCTTGAAGGCATTTCTTGTCTAATCCTTCTAGCTCTTGAAGCCGAAGTCGATCATTATTTTCCCGAGTCAACTCATTCACCATTGCTATTCTGAGTGATGGGATTTGGATTTCAATGGAGAAAACTGCTTCACACCCGTAGACTAATGAGAATGGGGTAGAACCCGTCGGTGCTCGTACCGTTGTACGGTATGCCCAGAGGCATTCTCCGAGCTTCTCGTTCCAATCTCTTTTGTTCGAAGAGACGAACTTCTTTAGGAGTTTGATAATGGTTTTGTTGAAGGCTTCCGCCAAACCATTAGCAGCCGGATTATATGTCATAGAGGCCATATTTTGTATCCGATTTTTATCACAAAATTGGTAAAACGCTTGGCTGATAAATTGAGGCCCATTATCATGAATTATCCTTCGGGGTATCCCAAAACGATAAATGACATAATGTTTGATAAAGTTGATCTCGTTGGATGTCTTTACCTCAGCAAGGGGGATTGCCTCTGCCCATTTAGAGAAATAATCGGTAATAGCCAATATGAACCGATGTCCTCTAGAAGATGACGGGTGAATCGAACCAATAATGTCCATACCCAATGCTTCGAAGGGCCATGATGCAATGGTAGGATGTAGATACTCAGAAGGCTGATGTATAAAATCCGTATAAACTTGACAAGCTTTGCACTGTCTTGCATACTTCACTGCATCTGCAATCATAGTAGGCCAGTAATAGCCCATCCTCCTGATACGATCCTGTAGCTTAGGACCGGGTTGATGTGCGCCACATACACCGTCGTAAGCTTCACGGATAACCCGCTTTGCATCATCATCGGAGAGACAGCATAGTAGTAGTCCATCGTATGTTCGACGATATAGACTTTGTGAAGAAGAGTCAAAATATAAGCGTAATGATCGTCTTTTGATAGATACTGCTTCTTTAGGATCCTCTGGTAAGATTCCGTATGCCACAAAATCTATAAAGGGACTTCTCCAGTCTCTCTCAGGAGTAACCATGTTTACGGCGTAGCTGCATTCCAGGTAAAAGTTATTTTTCAGACAGAATAGATCTCTGTTGAAAAGGATCACCAAATTTTGCATCCTTATAGGAATGGCTAGATCTACAGCTAAACTGGCCAGAGCATCAGCTTCCAGATTTTGAGATCGAGGCACATGTTCTAGGAAGAATCCTTTAAAAGACATGGCTATCTCGATCATTGCTTGGTGATAAGGAATGAGGTCTGGTTTGCGGACTTCATATACTCCTCTGACCTGATTGACGATAAGCTGGGAATCACCAAAAGCTTCCCGGTATTCGACCTCCAATTCTTTAGCGACTTGAAGCCCGATTAGTAGAGCATTATACTCTGCCACATTATTAGAGCAGGGCTCGCTAAGAGAATAAGCTCGATAGATGATGAGTTTATCAGGAGTTACCAGGATAATTCCCACTCCTGAAACCATATTTCCCTTGGGACCGGTCCTGGAGGCCCCATCGAAGAATAGCTGCCATGTATCACCTTCCATTGCAGAGTTATATTCTGCAACTTCGTCGGGAATGTCCTCGTATAGCTTGGAGGTTTTCGAAATTGGATGAGCAGCTAAGAAATCAGCCAAGGCCTGACCCTTTATGGACTTCTGAGGGACATACACCATATCATACGGTGTTAATAACATCGCCCAAGTCGCGAGTCAAGAATTAAGGACGCTCGGCTTGTTCATCAGTACCGAAAGGGGATTAATTCTGGAGATGATGTGAATAGTTTGGCCTGTGACGTAATATCGCATCTTCTGAATGGCGAACATTAGGGCCAAGCATTCTTTTTCTACTGGATTATACCGGTGTTCAGCTTCGACCATCATCCTGCTTAAGTAGTAAATAGCCTGTTCATGACCCTTATCGTTCTTCTGTGCGAGGAGAGCTCCCAAAGAATGATCTATTGCTCGAACATACAGCAAAAATGGTCTTCCTATGACGGGAGGCACCAAAACTGGAGGATTAGTGAGATAGCATTTGATATCATTAAACGCTTGCTGACAAGCTTCGTCCCATGCAAAGGACACACCTTTCTTTATCAGGCAAAAAAAAAGGTTGACATCTCCCGGAAAGGTTGGATATGAATCTCCTGATATAGGCTAGACGACCTTGAAATCCCCTGAGTTCCCTCAGATTACGGGGCGGTCGTATTTCTAGGATAGCCTTTACTTTATCAAGGTCGACTTGAATACCTTTGGCAGTAATGAAAAATCCCAGGAATTTGCCATTGGATACACCGAGGAAGGACTTCGTAGGGTTCATTTTGAGTTGATGTTGGCGCATCAACTTGAACACTGTCTTCATGTCTTGGATGTGAGTACCCTTGAGGCGGCTTTTGACAGCGATGTCATATACGTAACACTCCACTGTTTTGCGTAGATGCTCATGGAATATGTTACTCATAGCTCGCTGATATGTAGCCTCAGCATTTTTTAATCCAAAGGGCATGACTGTGTAGCAATATACCCCCAGTGGTGTGCGAAAGGCAGTATGCTTCTCGTCTACAGGATGCATCTTGATCTGATTATATTATAAGAATCCGTCCATGAAAGACATGCGCTCAAAGCCGCATGTATTATCGATCATGACATCTGTGATGTGAAGAGGGAACTAATCCTTGGGGCAGGCCGCATTGAGATCTCAGAAGTCAATATAAATGCAAACTTTCCCACTTTTCTTTATGATTGGGACAATATTAGCGACCCAATCAGGATGTTGTTCTTCCCGGATGAACCCACAGGCTATCAACTTCTTGATTTCAGCTTCAATGGCATCCATCATATCCGGGCGGAACCGACATTGGTGCTGCTTTACAGGTTTTGAATTGGTCAGTATGTTGAGCCTATGAGTAGCCACTTTTGGATCAAGACCTGGCATATCCTCATAATTCCACGTAAAGACATCGATATATTCTTTTATCAGCTGGATTATCTCTTCCCTTTCTTCTTCGGAAAGATCGTTACTGATAAATATTGGCTTTGGTGAAAGTTCATCCCCAACATCGATTTGGATAATTTTATCTTCAGTGGGCGGTTCTCTCTGCTCGAACCGGATTTCCCATTGCGTATCCATTTGCTGTGCCCAGGAGTCATTTACAAACGCTTCAGATTCCTGTTCGTCTGCTTCAAAAGAATCTGTCAATACCGTATTTGCTGACAATACTCGTTCGAGATCAGCATATGAGTCGGAGGACGACGAACCATCCTGAGAAGAGGAAAAGGCATCCTCACTTGACTCAGAAGTTGCAAGAGACATGGTATACCCTAACCCAAAGTGCGTTCGTTGATGGTAGGGATCACCATACAGTGGCATTCGCCTGCCTTTCCCATAGTTAAGGCATGTCTCTGACTTCAGGTCATAACCCATGCTTTGCATAATCTTCAAAGCTTGTGGGCTATATCTGTGGACCTGTATTTTACCAGCATCGGCATCGTGAGATTCTTCTTATACAATTGGTCTGCTCCGCATGCGACCGAAGACTATTGGATGCTAATTGCTGCGAGTAGGCAGGATAATAAAGATAGAATCTTCATGTGGCCCATATGTCGTGATGACATTAGATGTTGATGCTACCTCCCATATATACGGATGATAGGAGTCTATAGCTTCCAGGAATTTTTGTATTATAGGCTCTATATCGTTGTGAAGGGAGGATTCCTGATTTGGAAATTGAGCGTCAGTATACTGGAAAAGGAAATCTTTATTATCGTCAGAAACCACGTTCCTGGTTGTATTTATATCAGTCGGTTGCGTGCTGCGCCAAAGGTTGATGACCAACGGTGGAGGCTTTTAGTTCAGAGTGATTACTAGAGGATCACTTCCTTCTCCTGATTTAGTTTTGTTCAAGAGGATAGTCATGGGTTCCATGACTTTCGGACGGGTAATACGCCCTTTCACCGGAATTGACAGAGGTTGCTCAGCAGATGGCTTTCCTGGCTCCCGATGGGATTCCTCCTCTGTCTTGCCTGACACCTCCTTCACATAGTCTTGGGTGTACAAAATGGCATCAGAATAGTAGTACTCAACTCCTTTGAATGGGTTGAGGTCAACAAACTCCATTTTTACTGTCCCTTGGGCATCTATATATTTGAAGCATTGATGTAGAGTCGAAGGAACAATGTTGTGATCGTGGATCCATGGTCTAACCAGCAGAATATTGTAGGACATCTCTAAATCAATAATATAGCAGGTATCCACTGATCTAAGGTCACCAATCTGGATCCTCAGATGAATCTTCCCCAGCGACTTACTTTTCCTGGCGTTGAAGCCCATGATTGTAGTGGTGGTATAAGCCAGTTCGCTTGTAGGAATCCTCAATGGCCTAAGCAGACTATGAGGGATGATGCTGATCAACGATCTCGAATCTATGTGAATCCGGTCTACCTCCATGGAACCGACGTATCCGGTGTAATAGAGGGGCCTGTCATGCTTGTTATGTTTTAACAGCATGTCTTCTTGAGTGAAAGTGATGTTAGGAACCACTTCCATTACGCTATGGCACTGAGGACATGCCACATACTCTCTGTTGGGGGACTTGAGCTGAGTCAAGCATACGTCCGCCTGCATTAAAGCTTCGCTCATGGCTTGACGAGTGTCTTTAGAAAGCCTGAGTAGCTCAAAAATGGACAGTCTGGCTGGAGTATTAGCCAATTGGGTCAGGATGTCGAAGTTATATGGTTTCTCCAAACCTTTGTTTTAAATGTTCTTCAAAGGTTTGTCAAAATGAACTTCTTTCTGCTTGCCCTTGTCCGCCAAAGTTGGTCTGGAAGGACCTGCCTCTGGTATGATAGGTTGAATCTCTAGAAGTTTGGCAGCTGAAGCGTCTGTCGTTGCATCTTTCTGATTTCCTCCATAGTCTTTGAGGTTGGCCTTCCCTGAACGGGTTCCAGTAGCCAAAGCCTCTTCATCTGATGTCGAGGATATTGCAACCATATGGCATGGTTTGCCCCTTGAGTTCTTTCTGGACTTAGCCTTAGCAGCTTGAGTCTCTTCCTCAATCTCAGACACCAGATTAGGATGAACCCACATAATCTCACCATGCTGGGTAGTTAGAGGTACCAAGTCATAGTTTTGACCCCTGGCCGGAGGGAGATTAACAATGTTCATCATCGTCCGGGAAATAGGTACTATACCATCCAGGACTTCTTGAGGGGGCAGATCGCCAAATTAGAGAGAGATCATGTTGGCGGTGACCGTCTTCTCACTGTTGCGCAGAGTGATGGCCTTGGCGTCGATCAGCTCCTGGATCTTCCTTTTTAGTATATAATACGCCTTGGTAGGGTGATGTATATACCTATGGAAAATATAGTACTTAGGGTTATTGGTACTGCCGACTTTATTGGGCCGCTTCACCTCGGGGAGAGTGAGTTTGCCACTTTTGACTAAACAGTCAAAGATGCTCGGAATATCGTTATCGTCAAAAGAGTATTCTTCCTTAGGCCTAGAAGTCCCAGGATTCGTCTGCGTAGTCCCTAGAGTATGCTGCCTGGACGTGTTGATCGCCAGAGCTTCATTTTCTTTGGAACCACGAGGATGGTCGCTATTGGAGGATGACCTTTTCCCTCTTTCAGAGGTAGAGATCATGATTCCATTGTCACATGCCTTCCGACTATTGTCTTCAGCGGCAACCGTTGAGATGATAAATGAGGGCCAATCATGGAACTGATATGGTCCTGTGAACATCGAGATCAGTGGAAGCAGGTTTTTCCTGCAAATGTCCACCAAGGCTGAATCCGGAACTCAGGGAGGCATCTGCAAAATGGCTTGACAAAAACGTTCAATGAAAGTACGAACGTTCTCTTTCTCCTTCTGCTTTACTTCGATGAGTGAGAACATAGACATATCCATCCCTCCTTCATAGAATTGAGCGAAGAACAGAGTCTTGAAATCTTCAAAGGAAGTAATGCAATTGTCTGCAAGACTACGGTACCATTGATAGGCCACTCCAGACAGACAGCCCTTAAATACTCGAGTGAGAAGGGCGTCATTCCCTTGTAGCACACCGTCATCATACTAAAATAGTTCATGTATTGACTTGGTGACGTCTTTCCCTCAAACAAAACCATAGCCTGTGGTTTGTATTTTGGTGGGAAAGGGATCTCATCCCAGATGGTCGGGTAAGGCTGGTTGATGCCCAACTTCTTGAGTTGATCTTTGTGCTTCAAGGTATCAAATTGGGCTTTCAATTCCTGAACTGCCTGCATAGGATCTTCAGCTGGGAAAGGGACCGCCGAGAGGTGAGAGATCGGTTGTATTGTAACACCAATAGGAGGTAATACATTCTCAAGGTTCAGAGGTGGAGGAGCCGTTGACTCTTGATTTGGAGCCGGCTCCTGGCTTGTATTGGATGGTGGTATATCCACCCCCACACGCAGTTGAGTTAGAGGAACTGATGCTTGAGCTATGGTAGCTGCATATTGAGTTAGCATCATCTGGTGCATGCTCTCCATCATAGAGTGCATCTCTTTCAGCGATGTCTCCAATACAGCTATGTGCTGCTCAGTAATCCCTGACGGGGAAGATTCTTCATGTTCGTCTCCGATGGCATAGACCCCTATTTCTCTGGGTGCTACTGAGGGATCAGTATAGACCTCTGTGGAGATTGAGTCTATGCTGTCAGTATCACCTTCAGGAAACTGGCGACCCCCAGTATCGGAATCGGAAGAATATAAAGCCGATTGTTGCGACCTCGAGCGAGTATTCCAAAAGACACATGCTTCAATATTTTCAAGGAGCCAATCAAATCTCCTTTAGCTTGGAGTTCTAGAGGGATGACGTCTTAAACTGGACCTTCCTCTATGAATGTGTGAAGCCATGTTCACTGATGCGAATGTAGGCTCTTCTTCCTGTAAGGGCACGGAGTAGTTCAACCGGTCAAAAATTGACCATTTTGCCTTAGAGCAGAAGTAGTTAACTACAACTTTATGACTATTACAACAGTGCTCCCTAGGAGACGTAATAGACATATTAGAAGATCTCCCGTCTTTGTGCTTCTGGGTCAGAAAATCACGCAAGTCAGGAGGATTAACAGGAGAAGAAGGCTTATTTTGCCTTTTTACATCAGTTGGGGTACGAAGATTGGGAATCATAACTCTCTCCCTGCCATAAGTATACAGCAGTTCAGCCATGTGAGTAGCATACGCTCCGTCATCCATCTGAGGAGTATAAGTTCCCTTGAACCGGGTCTTCTTTACGCTGAGAGGCTTGTCCTGGCGTAATCTGAAACTTTGCACAGGTTGGTGTAAAGCTGAGGAAGTTCTCAACTGGCCGTCAGCATTCCACGTAATCTGAAGAGCGGACAAATTCTTCTCTTGATGGCGTAAAAGCCGAGAGGTCGGGAAATCCACCACTTGTTTTCCCTAGCGGTGGTTGTAGGGACCATCTGCCTCCTTATAGGCGGGAGATGTGTTTTTACGTGCGCGGCGCGCTGTAGACTTCTGAATCGGCGCTAAGGCATTTTCAGAAGCTTTGTCTGCCATGTCACAGACGGCAGACAGAGTTTTACACACGAGACATAGAGTAGACTTTTGGATTGGCTCTAAGGCATTGCCAGAAGCTTTGTCTACCACGTCACAGACGGGAGACAGAGTTTTATGCGTGGGGCACGATTTGGACTTCTGGGTTAGCACTGAGGCATTGCCAGAAGCTCGGTCTGCCACATCACAAATGGGAGACAGAGTTTTACGTGCGGGGCGCGGTTTAGACTTCTGGGTTAGCACTGAGACATTGTCCGAAGCTTTGTCTTCCATGTCACAAACGGGAGACTGAGTTTTACGCGGAAGGCACGGAGGTTGCGGTATTACAACCTCGTTGGTCGGAGAGAGAGAGAGAGAGAGACTACAGGAAGGGTAGAGGATGTCCGGGGCATCCATACTTTACGCAGCTTCCTGTTTTCTTGGACAAAGAGGGAATGAGAGCCACCCCATGCGCGAAGCATGTCTTCATAAGCAGATTGGTCGAATTGGACGACCAGAGTCTTCTTCGTTGATCCGACGGATACAGTACCGTATTGAGCAATGGCTTTTTTATCAGATGAGAAAGTGATCCCCAGCAGAGTCACCATCTTATGTTTGATAATAAATGAAAGAACTGAAAATAGGCTTATACGAAACCCTTTCTTTGGTTTACAAACAAGAAAAAAAAGTACAATTAATCCTATACGACGATGTTAAGTACAAAAGTTTAATTCTGGAGAAATATTGCTATAGGAGTCTGATCTGCGGTCGATCACTTTGTCCCTTGGACTACACGATGACGAAGAAGTATTGTAGAAGACGAAAAAGAAGCTTCAAAGATTGCAGGGAAGGTTGAACTCTCGTTGCCAAAGTAGTCAACACTCTCTAGATATGCTCTTTTTTCTTAAAAAAAGATCCTTGACTCCAGATTCTGACCTTGGATTATTTTTTCGACCTTGGACCTCCGTGGCCGGAGGTCTCTATTTATAGGGTTTGGTCATAGTCGGCGTAGAAGCCTAACAGCGGAGAGAGCTGCAACTTTTACGCGGCGGTTATAATAACTGCCACCCACGTATGAATGATCCCATGTGTTGGCGTGTGACGTGTGTCCCATTATGAGGGAATGCGTATAACTGCTCATCGAGGATTACGGCATGCAAGCCACGTAGGTAACTGCCGCTCGCGTAGAGAAGGTTGGCATAAAAGCCAAATAACTGTCACCTTGGCATAAAAGACAAATAGTTATCTTGTTGGCGTAGAAGCTAAATAGCTGTCTGGTTGGCATAGAAGCCAAATAGCTGTCATGTTGGCATAGAAGCCAAGTAGGCGTAGAAGCTGAATAGTTGTCAAGTTGGCATAGAAGCCAAGTAGCTGTCATATTGGCGTAGAAGCCAAAATAGCGTCTTGTTGGCATAGAAGCCAAGTTCTGCATAAAGCTTGATGTTGCACGGATAGGTAGCCAGCGTAAAGATAGACGATTATCCTTCCTTAACTGAGGTCTTGAGCGTATTCTGGACCAAATAGCCTTGTCACTCACCTTTGCAAATATAGCCTGAGTTGGCATATTTCGAGGAGATAGCATACGGCGTACTCCTATAATTGAAAATACCCAGGCCGGTATATTTCGAGGAGATAGCATACGACGTACTCCTATAGCTAAAAATAGCCTGATGGCATAATGTGCAGGGATGGTGATGTGGATGTTTTAGCCCTAATTATGGCTCTCCCAGTCATTAAAAGTAGAACCAAATCTCGTGCATTAAATGTAGAGATCTGCCCCTATCTCGCGCATTAATTGCAGAGACGTGCCTCGAGTTTTGTACGAATAACAGCTTTTGATGTGGCGGTCAGCTTTGTCTCATCCTGAGTGTAAAAGCTCATCTCTGCCTGTGTAAAATAGGCAGCGTATTCCTTGAATGCGTAAACGATATCTTATTTCAAGGCTTTGTCACTAGACGACAGTCTGGGGCTCTGTGCCAAATTATTATTACAGCCGTCCTCTTGATAGTCATGCAGTACTCTTTGTCAGGAGTCAGGTTCACTGCGTCATCTGACAGGTTCATTCGAGGAATACGAAGAGTTCCTCATATAACTTCCCGCTGCATTAAAAACAGATAGGTTTTACGTCGAAGTGGCGATGTAGCAACCTTTTTACGCCAAAGCAGTCTGGAAATACTGCATTACGCTGGTTGTTCTGGAGCTATGTTTTACACTGAATAGCGTTGAAGCTCTGTTGTACGCCAATGGCTCTGAAGTCATGTCTTACGCCACCCAGTGCTAAAGCTCTGTTTTACGCGACTTCCTGCATGTTTGAGGGTTTTACGGATAGAATTCCTCAGCATATTTTTTATGCTTCTATAATAGGATATGTGCATAAGCATGCATGTGAAAGATAGAAATGAGTCGATACTTAGTTGACCGATCGCGGATATACAATCGGCGATATGAGAGTAGGATTGATTTAAAAATAATTTTAGGGTAGGCGTTGAGGAACTTCTCCAATATGCCAGTGGTCAACGTTATTTCATGGATGGGAGGCCTATCAAGTGCCCTTGTGTCAAATGTCATAATATACCATTCAAAGAGGTCGATCTCGTGAGGGAGCATCTCTACAAGAAGGGTTTCTACCAATTTATAGCTCGAACACACGTATCAAAAAAAATGCAGACAAATTGACATGAGTATTAGGATAAGAAAATGGTAATATGTATTGTATGTGTATATAATTAACTTAGAAGAAGATTGACAAATTGAATATTATATATATAATTATTTTGATTTATATGTGTATCCTTAGACGTAAGCAATTCTTAACACATAGGCTTGAGCGTATACTAGAATATCAAAAATAGAATATGTGATGTTCAAAAATTTGTATCGGTATCGATTTATTCATCAGCCCTAAAATTGATACGGTTATCATTAATTAAACCTATAATGAATTGTTAACATTTTAGAGTATTGGTCTTTGTATCGGAATCGGTATTGGACCATTACTATGAGTATCGATTATCACTTCAGGATACAAATATGAATAGTAATTAGTAGTTCCAACCTTATTATGCTATGCCATGTATCGGCCATATTCGGATGAGTGTCGAGGAATTATGGTTTTGGATACTTGTAAAATACGAAGAAATGCTTAAATATGGTCTTTCCAATAGCTCATTTATTTCTTTATGAGACTTCTTCATCAAGTATCATAACTAACTAATCATTTAGCAAATATCCTAACTCATCTTGTATCTAATCCATATTGTTTGAATATATGGTACATGCAAAATCAATGAGTCGATACTTAGTTAACCGATCGTGGATGTACAATCGGCCACATGAGAGTAGGATTGGTTTGACAAATAATTTTATGGCGGGCGTTGAGAAATTTCTCAAATACGCCAATAGTCAACCTTATTTCATGGATGGGTGGCTCATCAAGTGTTCTTGTGTCAAATATCATAATATATCATTCAAAGAGGTGGATCTCGTGAGGGAGCATCTCTACAAGAAGGATTTTGTACCGAACTACAAGGAGTGGATGGCTCAAGGCGAACCTTTGTTTTTGCAATATCATCATTCCTCCTTTAATACAGAGGTAGAAGAGTCCTCTCTCGGAGATAACTTTGAATATCAACCGTGAAACCTGGCACGTGAGTTGGTATTTAATGCAACCGGTCCAAGTTTTGATCCGGAGGAACCTAATCCTGATGTGAAAGAATTATATGATATGTTCAAGAATGTCGATACTCTGTTATACTCGAGTTATGATTCTCATTCTGTTCTGTCGGTGGTGATGCAGTTGTTGAATCTAAAGTCTGATTTTAACTTGCCGCAGGAATGCTACGACCGGATAATTCTATTTGTTAGAGAGTCGTTGCCAAAAGAATCGAATGAGTTGCCTGATAACTTCTACTAGTCTATTATGCTATACTAACAAGCAATAGGTAAATAACTAATCTTATCTACGAAAATAAATATAATAAAAACTAAAGTAAGTGCTGGTAAATGAAATACAAAGATTCAGAATACCCATAATACAACTAAAATAGTCTAATGGGGAAAAATCCACTGAAATACAGTGATAGAATAAAAGTACATAAAGCAATAAGATAATAGACTAGAGCATCAACTAGCTAGAAAAAGATACTCAAGTCCAAAGCAGTAGTGTACTCCCAAATCACGGAAACTCCTTCGAAAATGCCTCAAAGTCCTTAGCCACGAATCTAGTCTCTTCTCCTACTTCGGATATGGTCGGGTACAAGTGCTCATCCAGATTAGAAAAGAAACCAGGTCCTCAGAGGGACATAACAAGATAAAAAAGTACATGCCATAATGTAAATATTGTAAAACATAAGGGTGAAGTATCCAGCTAAGTGAAATACACTTAAAGATAACCTTGGTACGTATGGGTAGTTAAAAAGGGATAAAACATAGCATCGAGCCAGAGTCCAAGTATCTGACATTAGCTGTAAACTAAATGTGAGAAGTATATGCTGACTACAACACCGATTATGATAGCGCACAGCTACTACCCTCTGCCGGATGTATCAAAAATTATATACGCTCATAGTCTGGTAGCACATAGCCCATAACCGAATAACACAACCCATAATCGGGTAACACATAGCCCATAACCTGGTAACACTAAGTCTCACGATCCCGTAGTTTACTTTGAAACTATAGTAGCCAAATATCTATCCCATACGCCTACTAATTGTCTTTCCCACCCAATGCCAATGTACAAGTCATGAATATGACGTGAAAATCTTGTACTATAATACAAGTCACTAAAGAACTATACAACTATGCTAAATACCATCACACGTACTACTCGTAACGATGGCCAGTCAAGTGCGTAATCTCGCATCCCTACATGAACTCACTCTGTGACGTGCAATGATACGTGATAAGGCCTAGGGAGTCATAATAATAATTCAATAAATTTAGGTGCATCCACTAGATACTAGGTCAAATACAGGTCCTAACGTCAACCCCTTCGTCGACTGCACCAGAGTCATTCTCAGACGTGCATAGTTATATAATATTTAAAGCAATACATATGTGAACTATTATAACTAAATTTAAATAGTACAACAAGGCAATGTATACTTGCATAGAACTCTGATATTAGCAAGTAAAGATCCAGACCCCGCAACCAAGGTAGAACTGTCCTGGGTGACTATGAATATATCATAATAATTATCAATTACTATATTACACTATACTAATCGTGTGCAAGAGTAAAACACACACAACGTCATGAGTCACGTAGAGTCTAAACCAAGTAAGGGTTCTAATTACGTAGCTTCACTAAGGTTGACTATTTAAGGACCAAGAAGGTGTGCAAACACTAAGTCTATTAGTCACATAATATCTATAAGTCTTCTAAATCTATAATTTCTCATATAACATAACCATGGTCATAACTAGGATTTGTGTAAGTGCTAATTTGCACCCTGAATACAAAGGTTACTAGGGTTATCTCTCTAGGCCTCCATGCACAAATATATAAAATGTCCTCTAATATTTGTACACAATAAGTCAAAGCTGTCAACTACACCATGAACCATTGTCTACAATATCAAGATGTCAAGTAACCCAATTTTGTGCACTAATTAATAGGTTATGGTCTCTTATTTATATATAAAAATATCATGACATTCTCTAATATATAAATCTTTTAACAACCTTAATTTCTCTATACTTGCACACACAACAACAAGCGCACACAACCATAACAATTTTAGGGTTATTCTAACATGGCATACTAATTTGTTAAACTTGAAATTGCTCACTTACCCACAAGTGCACATAAATAAATGAAGCGAGAATTAAACTTAATTATGGTGATAACACTCTCAATATTGCACTTCAAATTAGCAACTAGTCTAAAACCTAGCAAACATCCCCAACTACAAGTCTATTATTAACAAACTAACTCATGCCATAATATTCAGCACTTAAACTAATCATTTTAATCAAATAATATAATAAAATTAATAGCTAAATGGAGTTATTAGGGGTTTAACAAGAGTTAAGTAGGTTATAATAAGTGTTAGGTTGAGGGTGGAGATATGGGAAGGTGCAATTTATATCTTGATGCAATGTATACTCTCATATCACTTGCATTCGTATATAAAAAGAGCAACAATTTCATATATATATATATATATATATATATATATATATATATATATATATATATATATATATATATATATATATCAAGAAAAGGAGAATAAGAAGAAGAAGAAGAAGAAGAAGAAGAAGAAGAGAAACTTACCTAGTTCAAGTCAATGAAAGAAAGGAGCTTAGAGAGGGGGTGCTCGGCTACTGGGGCCTATGGTCGGGTCTGTGGGTGGTGGTCTTCGGCCTGCAGGGGAGGAAGGAGATAGACAATAGCTGCAACATCAAGGGGAGCAGCAGCAGCAAATAAAGAAGGGGAGGAGGAAGTGAAGGGAAGGAAGAAGAAGGAGAGGAGATAGAGATGGTAGTGGTGGTCCCACGGAAATGGAGTGAGGTGGTGGTGGTGTTGGAGTGAGGGGGGGTCGGGTATATATCTATATATATATATATATATATATATATATATATATATATATATATATATATATATATATATATATATCAAGAAAAAGGAGAAGAAGAAGAAGAAGAAGAAGAAGAAGAGAAGCTTACCTAGTTCAAGTCAATGAATGAAAAGAGCTTAGAGAGGAGGTGCTCGGCTACTGGGGCCTATGGTCGAGTCTGTGGGTGGTGGTCTTCGGCCTGCAGGGGAGAAAGGAGATGGACAACAGCTGCAACAGCAAGGGGAGCAGCAGCAGCAGATAAAGAAGGGGAGGAGGAAGTGAAGGGAAGGAAGAAAAAGGAGAGGAGATAGAGGTGGTAGTGGTGGTCCCGTGGAAATGGAGGGAGGTGGTGGTGTTGGAGTGAGGGGGGTCGGGTTTTGTGCAGAAGAAGGGAAGAGGAGGTAGTGGTGTTCGGTTTTGAGAGGGAGAGGGTTGTTGGCCGAATGGCTTGAGGGGGGAGGAGAGAGAGAGAGAGATGAGTAATAATAGAGGAGAAAGCGAGGAGGGTTGCTTAGGGATTAGGGCCATCTTCGTTGTATTTCTAGGAGAGTATGTAGTTTGTCATAAAGAAAATAGGTAGTGGTGATGGATTGAAGTTTGAATGAAAAGCTAGGATGGAAAGTAGGCATAGTACAAGACAAAGAGAGAGAGAGAGAGAGAGAGAGAGAGAGAGAGAGAAGCATGTGACCGGTCTTGTCTCCCAAGAATAGGATTTTCTCAATTTTTTCATCCAATAGGGGGTGGACACCTTGCATATATTTCACATTTAGGTCTATAGTAGTTGAGAATTTTGTACAAATAGACAATTGGATTGGATGAGGATAGAATCCATGCTTGGTGTGTTATAGTAGGGGAATTTTGTGTGTGTGGTGTTTTGTATGAGATATGAGGGTGTGAGTGTGGGTTTGGGTCGGTGTTTGGTTTAATTTTAGGCTAGGTTGACTCGGTTGCTCCAAATTAAATAAAAATTATGTCCTACGTGTTCTTTAATAAATTGGAAGTACATATAATCTCAATCGGGGGTGAAACAAGTATCATGGACGTAGTAGACTCAGAATATATTATCGCCATATATTAGGTTGCAAGAAACGGGTCAAAATTGTATCTCCAATTTCGATTAGAACGGACATAGGAATAAAGTTTAGGTTTAAAATTAGATATTATTTGACGAATGTTGTGCGATTAAAATAAAGTATAATAGAGCGTATTTATGAGTGACACGTAGGTCAAAATGGAAGACTGGCACGTCTAGGTCAAGGATTTAAAATTTATTTGAAGGCAAAAGCTAGAGTAGCTGTCCAAATATCGAAGCACCAAGTGA
This sequence comes from Iris macrosiphon, assembly GCA_036927795.1. NCBI lineage: Eukaryota > Viridiplantae > Streptophyta > Magnoliopsida > Asparagales > Iridaceae > Iris > Iris macrosiphon. The sequence goes on from JAYESA010000009.1 coordinate 182,135,545, forward strand.
ATTAAATTAAATGAGATAAATTTTAACTCCATTGACTAATTCAAAATAACCCTAAATAAATTTTAATCCTAGATTTGGGTCAGAAGATTTACAACCTACCCAACTTATAATAATTTTGTCCTCGAAATTAAAACAAACATATAATAAGCTTCAAACAATCAAGCAATGCTACGGACATACCTAGGACTGGTGGAACTAGCCTTTGGACTATCTGTTGGGATCTATTCACATATTGTGAACACTCATGAGCCTGATGTTGGCTCGATCCATACCTCAAACACTTTCCTAACTTTCTTCTGCAATCTTTCTGAACATGTCCCTTCTTTCTGTAAAAGTGACATATCGAAAGTTCTCTCTGCTGATACGGAGTAACCCTCTACTACGTCTGCACTCCTGGATGATGGATCTTTTTTCATGCTCCTGTTTGTGCCTTAGCTGGTGTGGCTACACTGGGACTTCTCTGAATCATCGATCCCTTGCCAATAGCCTCCTGGATCCTGGCCTCTGTCAAAACCTCCTCGTTAGAGATCGTCGCCTGCGAGCTAGTAAATCTTTAGAGCTTGCAAGTTAGTCTATTATGGAACCTCTTGGCCTTTTTTAAATCAGTTGGTATCAGGGCGGTACCAAATAGGTTAAGATGACTGAACTCAGCGTCATACGCGTCCACAGTCATGTTTCCTTGCTCAAGATGCGGGAACTGAGAGTAGAGCGTATTCCTGGCCGTAGTCGGGAAGTACTTCGCATTGAAGTATTCCAAAAAATGCTCCCATGTCTGCTTTTTGTTGATGCTGTACTTTATAAAGTCCGACCAAGTGATGGGAATTTTCTTTCAACTGGGCCATCACCGCGGTCATCCATAGATCTGGAGGTAGATGAGAAGCCTCCAGTAATATCTCCGTATTGGAGACACAATCTGAGATCTCCTCTGCAATCTCGCTACCCATAAAGGTACCCGATTTCATCTGACGAAACTTCTGAACCATGCCTGCTGGCTGAGCAGGTACAGGTGTTGGTGGAGGTGCAGGTGGCCTCTCCAGAACTGCCATCAAGCTATGTCTTATAGTCTCGACCTGATGCCATTGTGACTATATTATAGCCTGAAGGAACTGGAATATCTACGACTGTCCCTCTTATGGTGGCATCTGAGGCAGAAATGGCACGTACGGCATGTGCTGAGGGTATGACCCTGTGGCATATAAGTTGGGAAGGGTGGAGGTGGTGTCAATGAAAACTCTGACTGTAATATAGGTGCCTGCTAAGACGTCGGTCCCTCGGGCTGTAGCATCGGTGTAGCCCTCGAAGTCTGGCTGTCACTCCCCATTCCTAATATACATAGTTGGAACGTATTCCTGCTTGTTGGCATTTTTGTTTGTTTGGTTGTAGACCAGTCCAATTTTTAAGAAGTTGGGGTCATGGGTTTAATATGAGGATAGGACTTGGTCATGGTTTGAACTATGGTTCAACCCAACCCTATCCATATATATACCAAAATCTTTCTCTCTCTTCATTCTTCCATTTTTCTCTCTCTCTTAGGCTTCTCTCCCTCTCCTTAGGCAAGTACACCTTGCATGAGAAATGGAGAAACCCTCCATTTTATTGGTCTATTTTATTTGTTTTGTGATTCTCATTATGTTTAGTACTTGGAATTTTTTGTTTTGATGCATGGATTAGCCTATATCTATATTTTTTATTAGAGCTTTTATGGGTTTTATGAGTTTTCCTGGATTCGATCTCCAAAAAACTTATTTTTTTTTGAAAACTATTTATTCTATCTTGAGGATCATTTGATTTTAAATGATTTAGAACTTTAGTTTGTTAGATTTGGGGTTCATATGAGGTTTCTATGGAAGAAACAGATTTCGGTTTCATAATTTCTGCCATGGCCAAAACCAGTTGTGGAGAAGACGAAGTCTCATGCGGCTAGCGAACTATGCGACCGGGAGTGCATACACCCTGGAGTAACATGCGGCCAAGACTATATGCGGCCTAGAGTAGCATGCGACCGACAGTCTATGCGGCGTCTTTCTCACTCGCCAAGTTGGTGCATGCAGCTTAGCTATTTTATTTGGATATTTTCTTGTTCTATGTGGTTGACCTTGATAATTGTTAGTGATTGATCCTAAGGAAGAATAGATTTAGTGACCCGACCTTGTGCTAAGACATGACCATATGCTAGGAATTGACTTTGTCATAAATGACTAACCAGCTATGTGTTCTAATACAATCATGATTTATGTGACCCATTAATTAGTTTGTAATTTGACTCGAATACTTTTATCCGTGTTGATACAATTTTTTACGTGTTATGTGTTATATGATCAATGTACACTGAGGTACGACATAACTTACTACGTACTATGTGATTACATATTTTGGGTTGTGCATCGAGAATATCCCTATACTACCCGACATGTTATATTATTATATTATTTTACCAGCATGGGCATGGTATGTGGGTCAACTTCCAAAGCGTGGCTAAGAATTGTTGTTTATTGCATTACGCTCGAGTAAATCCAGTTTGAGCTATTAATTGAAAAAGTAGATTCGTATCTTGCATGGACCATACTACGATATAACATATAGGAGGATTGATTATGTGACCACGCCATGTGATTCCCAATATAACCATAGGGTTAATATAGGCAACTAAAATTGGTAGAACATTGGTAGGGATAAAATCCCGAGATCGTGCATATTAGCCACCTCAGACTATCGTCATGACGTGCAAAGATGACCCCATCGACATTTGTCACGTCCACACTAGTGGACGACAATATCCAAATACTTATATTGTATAATGCGTTCTATGTGATCTAAGCACGGTAGCCTTACGAGGGACCGGTGCATAATATATAATATGCTATTTGTATACTACGGCTTGGTTAGCCCCACTAAACAGCTCACTATCTGAGAATTTTTTTTATGCATATGTTCTGAGATAACCCAGTCTCCACAATAGTAAACTGTACAAGTGATTGGTCATTCTAACTGGATTTGATTATGATTGTATTATTTTGTTAGTAGTCTAGGGACATGGACTATCATAGTGCGATGTTTCAACCCTTATCCTTGTTTGGTTGTAGGGTTGGGTTGTTATGCTAGGATAGACATGGATCGTAGCCACGACGCAAAACTATATTATACATATCTATTGCTTGGGTTTTGTTTTTCTATTTTGTGCTTTCTTTGTGGTACTTGCTATTTGGGGTCTAACCCCACTGGTTTTGTATGGACAGGTTTCGAGCCAATTCCAGAAGATCCAGCTTATTTTTTCTTTCCTGATGGCACACACCAGACGTATGGCTACTGAAGGGTACGAGTGGTTTTCTTCTTCTCTGCTCGTTATTGCATATTTTACTTTTTTGGGCGTTTAGCCACCGGTATCTATTAGCCGGCAAGTCTGGACATTTAGTTCTTGTTAAATGATTGTAATTAATCAGACTACAGCTGATCATGATCGTGTACTTTTGCTACTCTACCAACTTTTTCCTACTTTGCATAGCTTATTTCTAGAATATTTCGGCAGGGCTTTGGGACGCCTTACTTCCTTGTCATATATATATATATATATATATATATATATATATATATATATATTCTATGTTTACTACTTTTTACTTGACTGGTTGAGACAATAGATGTTCTTTGCCCTAGGTGACTTGATTGTAGTATGCACCCCCTTATCTAGTTATAGCCTTGATCATCGTATGACATATAGTACCTTGTACGACGTAGCTGGCCATGTCCGTTTCGTATTCCGATACTGAGGCATGACAAGATTTTAGTGGTGGACCATGCAGGTGGGTGTTTTCAAACTTGTGGGGTTTTATGGTCATTGGAGTCTCAATCAAACATGTGTCTTTGAAATCATGAATTCGTTCTTCTTGAATCCATGCTTGACTATTAAATCGATTATTTTCTTGATCATTTCTGTCATGTTCTTGATGTTTCTTGTCCTTTTTTTTGGGCTTCTTTCGTTGCTGGTGCAGCAGGCATGGTCGGACAGGGTTCCTCTGGACAAAAATAGAAGGTAGTACCTGCACAGAGTCAGATTCAAATAGAGCCAGTAGTTGAGCAAGCTGGCACAATGGAACCAGAAGTTGGACATATTGAGCAACCAACCCCTGAGATCCCCATATCCCAAGTAGTAATAGCAGTACTTGACACTCCAGTATTATTAGAGATCCTTCGGGAATGATGGCTACCCAGCAGCATTAGATGGCAGCACAAAAATATCAACATTTTCAACAATAAGAGCAGAATGTCTTATTGAATCAGGGCTTACAGACGGCCCTGGAGAGAGGTAGAAGGACTGATTCGGGGGCGTCGGTCAAATTTTGTTGACTTAACCTAAGATACTTTGATGGTATGGAGGATGCCATCACCGCAGATGTATGGCTCCAAGCTATTGAAGTTATTCTAGCAGCGATAAAGGTTCCGGATGATGAGCAAGTTGACCAGGTCTGACTACAACTTTAGGACCTTGCTTGTGATTGGTGGGCGTCTGTAGAGGTTGGCTTGAGGTATCATATCTCTTGGAACAGTTTCAAGACTCAATTTTGGGCTAAGTATTTTGGAGTCATAGCGCAGTATGAGCTCCAGCAATGGTTTATCAGTCTCAAGCAGGCCGTTCGGACTGTAGATGGATAAATAGCCGAGTTCTGCAGGCTGATTTGATTTGCTCCGACTATGGTGGCTATGGAATCGGATAGAGCAATGATCTTCCAACACAGGATTCACCGGAAGATTTTATAGCTGGTAGAGGGGCACGACTACAAGACTTATGAGAAAGTATTGATAGCAGCTAGGAGGCACGAGTTGACCATGCAGAGATTGTCAGCTAGGATGGGAGGCGAGAAGATGTCTCATGCTCAGATTGGAGGAGGGATAGCACCCCAAACGTCAGCACCATCTCTTGACGTTCGTATCTATGACTCAGCACCGCAAAGGACGACGAATTCAACAATAATAGTTCTAGCTCAACAGCAGCCGAGGCAACAACAACAACATCAACAACATCAGGAAATGCAGGTGGATTATACCTACTGTGGCAAGGGAGGCTATACTAGAGATGTGTGTAGAGCAAAAAATAAGCTTTGCTTAATGTGTGGTAATCTGGGCCACAAGATTGTTAATTGCCCGATGATGCAGAGGAAATGAGGGCCAGCTTAGCAGTTTCTGGCACTACCAGCACCAAGGGCAGTGCAGTACAGAGGGCCAGCAGTAGCAGCACGACTAGTAGCTCAGCGTCCATTATTGACGTTGGCATAGATCTTCCGGCCGAGGGACCAGCAACAGGACCAGCAGAGGCCACATCAACGTTACAGGAAGGCCACAACAAGGAGCACAACAAGGCCAAGGGCAGGCATTTACTTTATCACTGGAGAAGGCTTTGGCATCAGGTGATGAAGTGGCAGATAATATTTCTGTCGCATCTTTTCCTGCAATAGCATTATTTAATTTAGGAGCTTTACATTCATTTGTATGTGCACAATTTATGACACGTATTGGATTAGAGTTCGAGACATTACCAGAGAGGTTGAATATACTCATTGATAATGGGATCATAAAAGTTAGTAGAGTGTGTAGCATGTCCAATCATAGTTTTTAGGCATTTATTACCCACTAAGTTGATCGAGTTTCCTATGGGAGACTTTGATATTATTCTAGACATGGACTGGCTGAGAGATAGTCATGCTAATATAGATTGCCAAAGACATTGAGTATTATTTAGTATCCCAGGCACAGAAGAATTTGTCCTTGAAAGAGTTACGAGAAACCAGTATGAAGACAGAGTTGTAGCAGTAGCAGTAGTAGTAGAAGAAGAGTAGATTCCCGAGGTAGTCCAAAAATTTCTAGATATCTTTCTCGATGAACTTCTAGGTTTACCCCCAGTAAGAGATGTGGAGTTTTGTATAGAGTTGATTCTTGGAGTAGGACCAATATCTTGTAATGTCCACCAGATGACACCATCAGAATTAGACATGCTTTACCAACACGTAGAAGAGCTGAAGACAAAGAAGTTCATTCGAGCCAGTGGATCACCTTGGGGAGCGCTAGTGGTTCTAGTGAAGAAGAATGATGGGTCATCACATTTATGTATTGACTATAGGTAGTTAAACGTAGTAACAATGAAGAACATGTACCTATTACCAAGAATTGATGATTTATTTGATCAGTTGAGCAAGGCTAATATTTTCTCCAAGATCGACATCCGATCAGGGTATTATCAAGTAAGAGTTCGAGAGCAAGACATACCCAAGACAGCATTTAGGTCTCGATATGGGCATTACAAATTCTTAGTTATGCCATTCTGACTGACTAATGCTCCAGCAATATTTATGGATCTGAGAATCAGATTTTTATGCCATACTTGGATCAATTTGTGGTGTTGTTTATATATGACATTCTCGTATATTCTAGTAGCAAAGAGGAGCATGAAGAGCATCTTCGGAAGGTCTTGCAGATTCTGAGGGAACACCAGTTATACATCAAGTTTAGCAAGTGTGAGTTTTTGTTAGATCACGTATCATTCTTGGGTCACATCATCTCGGGAGAAGGAGTAAAAGTAGATCCAAGGAAGTTTGAAGCCATAGAAAGTTTGCCAGTTCTAAAGACATAAGTAGAAGTGCATAGTTTTCTCGGCTTGGTAGGATACTACAAAAGATTTGTCATATTTTAAAAGGATCTAAACACTATTAACTAGGTTCACACGCAAGGAGGTTAAGTTTGATTGGTCAATGTAATACCAGGTAGCATTCGAGGAGTTGAAGAAGAGATTAATTTCGGTACCAATTCTCATACTTCCATTAGGTTTTGAAGGGTTTATGGTGTATTGCGATGCATATGGAAAGGGACTTGGGTATGTATTTATGCAACACGGAATGGTGATAGATTACGCATCTCGACAGCTTCGATATCGTGAGAAGAACTATCCAACACACGACTTGGAGTTGACGACAATGGTGTTTGCACTTATGCTGTGGAGACACTACTTATATGGCGATCGGGTATAAATATTTACGGACCACAAAAGTCTGAAGTATGTGTTCACTCAGAAGTACTTGATTATGAGGCAAAGGAGGTAGCTAAAATTATTAAAGGACTATGATGTGGAACTCCAGTACCATCTGGACAAGGCTAATGTAGTAGCAGACGCACTTGGTACGAGAGGTAGTGCAATCATGTCGACATCATAGCGACATATCCTAGAAGATCTTCAAAAAATGGATATAGAGATAGTACTGCCACGGGACATAAGAGTGTTGACCATTTTACATATTCAATCTACTTTGGTTGAGAGGTTTAAGACAGCTCACGCAGAGGATCAGAAGGTCCAAAAGCTTCGGATAGTGTGTGAGTTCGATCTACGAAAGGAGTTGATGATTCATACGGATGGAACGCTAAGATTTGGAAATAGTCTTTGTATACCAACTAGAGATATCTGACAGAAAGTTATGACCGAAGCGCATAGCTCCCAATATTTAATTCACCCAGGAGGCACCAAGATGTATTAAGACATCAAGCAACACTTTGGTAGAATGGAATAAATCAGGAGATATGATGGTTTGTCTTTCGATGTCTAATATGTCAACAAGTGAAAGACGAGCAGCAGAGACTGGCAGGATTATTACAACCACTTCCTATTTCGGAGTAAAAGTAGAGCATATCACAATGGACTTTGTAACTGGTTTATCTAGAGCACGGACTGGTCGAGATGCAGTTTGGGTGATAGTGGACCATCTCACGAAAGTGGCTCACTTTATTCCTTTTCGGGTAGGACAGTCTACAGAATAGTTTGCAGAGATGTACATGCGACAAATAATGAAGCAGCATGGGTCCCAGTAAGCATAGTTTTAGATCGAGACACCCGATTCACTTCTCAATTTTGGAAGAGCCTGCATTAGAGTTTGGGCACCAAGTTGAGATTCAGTATCGCTTACCATCCTCAAACAGACAGGCAATCAAAAAAAACCATCCAGACTTTGGAAGGTATGCTAAGAGCTTGTACCTTGGACGTTGTCGGATCTTGGGAAGATCATCTTTATTTAGTCGAATTCTCATACAATAACAATATCAAGCAATCATTTAGATGACTCCCTTTGAGATATTATACGGAAGAAAGTGCAGGCTACCGTTGGCATGGGATGACATCAGTGAAATAAAACTATTAGGCCAAAAAATGATAACACAAACAGTAGAAGTTGTCAAAAAAATTAGAGAGAGCAATCGGGTTGCGCAAGATCGGCATCGGCATTAGGCAAATCAGCATCATAGGCCTTTAGAGTTCTCTATCAGTGACCACGTGTTCTTGCAGATTTCTTTAACCCATGGGGTCATTAGATTTAGGGTTCACAGGAAACTTAGTCCTCGATACGTTGATCCGTTCGATATTCTCAAGCAGGTAGGCGATGTTGCTTATCGTCTTGCCCATTTGCCTTCGCTATGTGAGGTACACGATGTATTTTATGTGTCTCAGTTGTGTAGGTATTTTTCGAATCTAAGTCATATCCTCGATCACACTAATTTAGTCGTTGGTACTGACTTATCTTATGAGTAGCAACCCGCATCCATATTTGACCAAAGGAAGAAGGTGCTCAAGAACCGGACTATTTCTCTTATTCGGGTTGCCTGGGGCCATCACTCTCTAGGAAAATCAACATGGGAGCATGAGGATAATATTTAATCCCGGTACCCATACCTATTCGATTCGGAAGGTATATTCTTTCTTACGCCTTCGTATTTTGGATTTTGTAATCATTGATCACCTATATGTTATGTTATTGCTTTGCTTCATTATCTGTGGTTGCTTGCATGTGTAGATTAGCTTGTAGATTAGTATCGTGCTTGTCCTGGATTCTCTAGCTATACTTGGATCAGAATTTCGAGGACATAACTTTTCCTAAGGTAAGTAGAGATGTTATTCCCCATTCCCAATATACGTATTTGGAACGTATTCCTGCTTGTTGGCATTTTTTGTTAGTTTGGTTGTAGGCCAGACCAAGTTTTAAGAAGTTGGGTTCATGGGTTTTTATATTTATATTTATATTTATATTTATATTTATATTTATATTTATATTTATATTTATATTTATATTTATCAAAACCTTTATATCTTTATTCTTCTATTTTTTCCCTCTTAGGTTTTCTCTTCCTCTCCTTAGACAAGTACACTTTTTGATGAGAAATTGAGAAACCCTCCATATTATTGGTCCATTTTGTTTGTTGTGTGATTCTCATTATTTTGGTTTCTTGGAATTTTTATTTTGATGGATGGATTAGCCTAGATCTATATTTTTAGTTAGAGCTTTTATGGGTTTTGTGAGTTTTTTCTGGATTTGATCTCTAAAACCTTGTTATTTTTGAAAACTATTTATTCTATCTTGAGGAGCATTTGATTCTAAGTTATTTAGAACTTTACTTTAAGGTTCGTATGAGGTTTTTATAAAAAATAGATTTTGGGTTTCAGAGTTTTCGCCATGGCCAAAACCTGCTGTTGGAGAAGACTTAGTCTCATGCGGCCAGCGAACTATGCGCCAGCGAACTATGCGACCGAGAATGCATATTTTTTGTAGTAACATGCGGCCGAGAGTGCATGCGGCCTAGAGTAACATACGACCGAGATTGCATGTGGCCTGGAGTAGCATGCGGCTAACAGTTCATGCGGCGTCTGTCTCATGCGCCAAGTTGGTGCATGTTGCATAGCTATTTTATTTGGATATTTCCTTGTTCTATGTTGTTGACCTTGATAATTGTTAGTGATTGATCCTAAGAAAGAATGGATTTAGTGATCCAACCTTGTGCTAAGACATGACCATATGCTAGGAATTGACTATGTCATAAAAGACTAACCAGCTATGTGCATTACATGAGCTATGTGTTCCAATACGATCAAGATTTATGTGACCCATTGATTAGTTGATAATTTGACTTTAATACTTGTATCTGTCCTGATACAATTTTCTACGTGATATGTGTTACCTGATCAAAGTTCACTGAGGTACGACATAACTTGTTACGTGCTATGTGATTACATGTTTCGGGTTGTGCATCGAGAATGCCCCATATACTACCCGACATGTGATATGATTGTGTTATTTCCCCACCACGGACATGGTATATGGGTCAACTCCTAAAGCGTGACTACGACTTGTTGTTTGTTGTATCACACTCGGGTGAATCCAGTTTGAGCTATTAATAGACTAACTAGCTATATCCGCACTAGTGGACGACAATATCCAAATACCTATATTATATAATATGTTCCATGTAAACTAAGCACGGTGGCCTTATAAGGGACTGGTTCATAATAACAATGTGCTATGTGTATACTATAGGTCGGTTTGCCCCGCTAAACCACTCACGATATAAGAAATTCCTTATGCATCTGTTCTGAGATAACCCAGACTCCACAATAGTAAGTCGTACAAGTGATTGGCCGTTATAACTGGATTTGATTGTGATTGTATTATTCTATTAGTAGTCTAGGGACTTGGACTATCATAGTTCGATGGTTCAACCATTGTCCTTGTTTGGTTGTAGGGTTGTCCTGTTATGCTAGGATAGACGTGGACTGAAGCCACGATGCAAAACCTATATTATTTCTATCTATTGTTTGGGTTTTGTTTCTCTATTTCGTGCTTCCTTTGTGGTACTTTCTTTTTGGGGTCCAACCCCACTGGTTTTGTATGGCCAGATTTCGAGCCAGTTCCAGAAGATCCAGCTTATTTTTTTCTTCCTGATGGCGCGCACCAGACAGATGGCCACTGATGGGCACGAGTGAGTTTCTTCTTCCCTACTTGTTATTGCATATTTTAATCTTTTGGGCATTTAGCCACTGGGACCTGTTAACCGGCAAGTCTGGATATTTAGTTCCCGTTATATAATTGTAATTAATCAGACTGCATCTGATAATGATCGTATACTTTTGCTACTCTGCCATCTTTTTCCTATTTTGCATAGCTGGTTTTTAGAATATTTTGAAAGGATATTTGGGATGCTTTTCTTCCTTGTCATATATATATATATATATATATATATATATATATATATATATATATATATATATATATATATATATATATATATATATATATATATATTCTATGTTTACTATTTTTTACTTGACTGGTTGAGACAATAGATGTTCTTTGTAATCCTAGGTGACTTGATTGTAGTATGCACCCCCTTGTCTAGTTACAGCCATGATCGTCGTATGACGTATAGTACCTTATACGGGATAGCTGACCATGTTCGTCTCCGTATTTCGGTACTGGGGTGTGACACTGGCCCTTATGCTGATGTGTCGGAATAGCCTGCGAATTCGGGTGCCAGTGTATTAATGGGGTCTGAGGCATTATTGAAACCTGTAGTGGTGGCTGCTCTCTAGATGGTCTCGAGGATCTATCCTCCATGTGCGCAGTATCAGATGGCATAATGGCACTGTGCTGCATGTCCACTACACTAGTTCATCTTTCTATAGGAGATATAAATAAATTAAAAGTGTACGAAAACAAACAAACAAACAGGATGCAGATATTCAAATAATAAATACGAAAGAGGTTCAAAGAAGGTAGTCAAGGTGAATGAGATCTATTAATTTCTATCCTATTGTACGCTCGCTAGGCATGATAACATACCACAAGAGATAAGCAGAGACTTGCATAGGCCATCACTAAAACTATGTCACATCCCAGTCCCAAAATATATGAGACCAGGCCATGTGGCAATAGATAGCTAATACGACTCCGAAGGATTTTCTAATTTGATGGACCTGTCGAAGCGTACTACGCTGTCCTAAATTACTATCAAGTCTATTATGCTACGCTAACAAGAAACAAGTAAACAACTAATCTCATCCACGAAAACAAATATAATAAAGATTGAAGTAAGAGTTGATAAATGAAATACAAAGAGTCTGAATATCCATAATACAACTAAAATAATCTGATGGAGACAAATCCACTGAAATACAATGATGGAATAAAAGTACAGAAATCAATAAGATAACTAGAATAAAGCATCAACTATCTAGATAAAGATACTCAAGTCCAAAGCAGCAATGTACCCCCAAATTAAGGGAACTCCTCCTGAAATGCCTCAAAGTCCTCAGCCACAAATCTGGTCTCCACCCTTGCTCAGTATATGGTCGGGTATAAGTGCTCGTTCGGATCTGGAAAGGAACTAGGTTCTCAGAGGAACGTAACAAGATACAAAAAGTATATGCCATAATATAAATATTATGAAAAATAAGGGTGAACTAGCCAGCTAAGTGAAATACACTTGAAGACAACCTTGGTACGTATGGGTAGGTAAAAAGGGATAAAGCGTAGCATCGAGCCAGCAGCTAAGTATTTGGCATTAGATGTAAAGTAGATGCCAGAAGTTTATGCTGACTACATCATCGATCATGATAGCGCACAACTAGTAACCTCTGTCGAATATATTGACAAGCATATACGCTAATAACCGGGTAGCACATAGCCCATAATCGGGTAACACATAGCCTATAACCTGGTAACACATAGCCCATAATCGGATAACATTGAGGCACAATACCCCATAGTTTACTCTGAAACTATGGTAGCCAAATGTCTGTCCCAAACGCCTATTAATTGTCTTCCCCACCCAATGCCAATATATAATTCGCGAATACGACGTGGACATCTCGTACTATAATGCAAGTTAGTAAAGAACTATATAACCATGTTAAATACTGTCACACGTGCTACTCGTACCGATGGCCAGTCAAGTGTGTAAGCTCGCGTCCCTACAAAAACTCACGCTATAACGTACAATGATACGCGACAAGGCCTAGGGAGTCATAATGATAACTCCATAACTTTAGGTGCGTCCACTAGACACTAGGTCAAAAACAAGTCCTAACGTCAACGTCATAGTCGACTACAACCGAGTCATTCTCAGACGCGCACAATTATATAATATTTAAAGTAATAAATATGTGAACCATAATAACTAAATTTAAACAGTACAACAATATAAGGTATACTTGCCTGAAACTCCGATGTGAACAAGTAAAGATCCGGAACCTGCAACCAAGGTAGAACCATCCTGGGTGCCTATGAATATATAACAAAAATTATCAATCACTACATTGCACTACAATAAGCATGCGCAAGAGTACAACACATATAACGTCATGAGTCACTTAGAGTCTAAACCAAGCAAGGATTCTAATTACTTAGGTTGACTAAGGTTGACTAATCAAGGACCAAGAAAGTGTGCAAACCCTAAGTTTACTAGTCACATAACATCTACAAGTCTTCTAAATGTATAATTTCTCATATAACATAACCATGGTCATAACTAGAATTTGTGTAAGTGCTAAGTTGCACCCCAAATACAAAGGTTACTAGGGTTATCCCTCTAGGCCTCCATGCATAAATATTTAAAACGTCCTCTAATATTTGTACACAATAAGTCAAAGTTGTCAACTACAACATGAACCATTGTCTACAATCTCAAGATGTCAAGTAACCCAATTTTGTGCACTGATTAATAGGTTATGGTCTGTCATTTATATATAAAAAAAATATCATGACATTCTCTAATATATAAATCTTCAACAACCCTAATTTCTCTATACTTGCTCACACAACAAGTGCACACAACCATAACAATTTTTGGGTTATTCTATCATGGTATACTAATTTGTTAAACTTCAAAATTCTCGCTTTCCCACAAGTGCACATAAATAAATAAAGCGAGAATTAAACCTAATTATGGTGATAACACTCTCAATATTGCACTTCAAATTATCAACTAGTCGAAAACCTAACAAACATCCCCAACTACAAGTCTATCATTAACAAACTAAATCATGCCATAATATTCAGCACTTAAACTAATCATTTTAATCAAATAATATTCTGAAATTAATAGCTAAATGGAGTTATTAGGGGTTTAACAAGAGTTAAGTATGTTATAACAAGTAATAGGTTGAGGGTGGAGATATGGCAAGGTGCAAGTTATATCTTGATGCAATGTATACTCTCATAAAACTTGCATTCTTATATAAGGAGAGCAAAAATTTCACACACACACACACACACACACACACACACACACACACACACATATATATATATATATATATATATATATATATATATATATATATATATATATATATATATATATATATATATATATATATAAAGAAGAGGAGAACAAGATGAATAAGAAGAAGAAGAAGAAGAGCTTACCTAGTTTAAGTCAATGAAAGAGAGGACCTTGGAGAGGGGGTGCTCGGCTAGGGGGGCATGTGGTCAGGTCTGTGGGTGGTAGTCTTCAGCCTGCAGGGGAGGAAGGAGATGGACAACAGTTGCCACAGCAAGGGGAGTAGCAGCAGCAAATAAAGAAGGGGAAGAGAAAGTAAAGGGAAGAAAGAAGGAGAGAAGAAGGAGGTGGTGGTGTGGTACGACAGATACTGAGGAAGGTGGTGGTGTTGGAGTGAGGGGGGTCAGGTTTTATGGAGAAGAAGGGAAGATGAGATGGTGGTATTCGATTTTGAGTGGGAGAAGATTGTTTGCCGAATGGTTTGTGGGTGGAGGAGAGAGAGTAATAAGTAATAATAGAGGAAAGGGAGAGAGAAGGGTTGCCTAGGGATTAGGGTCTGCTATGTTGTATTTTTAGGAGAGTATGTAGTCTGTCATAAAGAAAATGGGGGTGGTGGTGATGGATTAAAGTTTGAATGAAAGGCTATAATAGAAAGTAGGCATAGTACCATACAAAGAGAGAGAGAGAGAGAGAGAGAGAGAGAAAGAGAGAGAGAGAAGCATGTGACCGATCATGTCTCCCAAGAATTGGATGTTCCCAATTGTTTTATCCAATAGGGGGTGGACACCTAGCAACTGTTTCACATTTTGGTCCCTAATAGTTTGGAATTTTGCACAAATAGAAAATTAGATTGGATGAGGGTAGAATCCATGTTTGGTGTGTTATAGTAGAGAAATTTTTGGTGTATGGTATTTTGTATGAGCCATGAGGATGTGAGTGTGGGTTTCGATTGGTGTTTGGTATAGTTTTAGGCTATGTTGAGTCGGTTGCTCCAAATTAAATAGAAATTGTGTCCTTCGTGTTCTTTAATATATTGGAAGTGCATAGGATCTCAATCGGGGATGACACAAGTGTCATGGACATAGTAGACTCAGAATAGATTATCGTCATATATTAGGTTACAAGAAACGGATCGAAATTGTGTCTCCAATTTTGATTAAAACGGACATAGGTACAAAATTTAGGTTTAAAATTGGATATTGTTTGATAAATATTGTCCGATTAAAACTAAGTACAAGAGAGGATATTTATGAGTGACACAATGGTTGAAATAGAAGACTGGCACGTCTAGGTCAAGGGTGTAAAATTTGTTTGAAGGGAATAGCTAAAGTAGCGCTCCAAATATCGAAGCAACGGTAAGGTGCATCAAGTGAATTAAATTAAATGAGGTGAATTTTAACTCCATTGACTAATTCAAAATAACCTTAAATAAATCATAATCCTATATTTGGGTCAGGGGATTTTAGTGAATGTACAAGAATGTGCAAAAAATATGGGGGAGATAGTCTTCATTCATGGATGGATTAGAAAAGTGATTACTACTTTTTACTTTTTACTTAAGATTTATCATTAATCATGATAGTGAAACTGATGATGTGTATAAAATTAAGCATAATTGTCAAAGGGAGCATTGACAAGAATATGTCTGAAAGTAATAGTTCATATTACTTTTGTAATGCACAAGATTTCTTTTTTTGGAATAAGATCTAGTTACTTTACTATCCTCCTGGATTCAAAGAACAGAGGTCTCAACTATTGAGTTTTCCCAATTTAAAAAATATATAATTTTGATAACTTTTAGAACTTTGATCAAGGTTTAACATTATTGAAATGTATTTTGTATCACATGGTTCTCCAATGCTACTAAAATTTGACAAGTGTGTGACTTATGTGGTTGTTGTTCTAAACAAAAAGAGAACTGAGAAGTGTTAGATTTTTGTTGTCTTTTATTATTGAACAATTTAAAAATACAAAATAAAATTTAAACAGATGTTACCGGCCTCTGGGGAAGTCGTGCACGAAGCACTGCCCTAAGAGTTTATTCGGGATCTGTGTGCAGACGTACCCGAAGCTCCTAGTGGTAAAACCCCCGCACTACCGGAATCTCGTTGCCGCACACGACTTGGAGAGAATGACTAGAACTTAGCTCTGCCCAGAGCTCGGAGACAACGGAAATTGAATAGAATACTGACAGAGGTTTGGAGTACGATTTTTTTCTGATGGATTTACAAAGAAATCAGATGTGAATATATAAAACATTTGTGTAACGGTCTGAATTAATGTACGATTAATTCAGCCGTTACGAATGAACCTGGACATGAGAAATTGCAACGTTCAAACAATTTTAACGTTTCAGAACTTAATGCCAACGTTTAAGAAAAATAAATGAAAGAAAGAAGAAGGAGCAAAAAGTATTTTAGGGTCCCAGCCCGAACCCGAAGAGGAAATCGGATCGGCATTCGGCGCCCGCAGATGTGGGCGCGTACCCGCACCCGTTACGCGCGCCGAACCGAACCGAGCCGAGCCGGGCCGGGCGGCGGCGGCGGCGCGCGCGTGTGGCCCAAGGGGTTCCCCACACAACAATTTAATAGAGCAAAGAGTAGAAAGTAATATATGTACATAGGAAGGCTTTGGTGCATCCGATGTGGGACTAAAGAAAGGGAGAGGAATTGAGCTTTTGCTAGAAAACAAAACCAAGGCAAAATCAAAACCAACAATCCCCCCCCAAAAGGTCAAGTTCCGAAACAGAGATAAGAGTGAAGTAAAGTAGAGAGAGAGAGAGAGAGAGAGAGAGAGAGAGCATCTGGGCAGTAAAATACTATGCATAGATGAGATGGACTACAGCCTTGAATCTCACGTAGTGACTATTGCCTTAATCTGAAGAAGTGCTTGATGGACTATGCCTTGAATCAGACTTCTTTGAACCAGATTTAGAAAATAGCACACATAGTACGCTAGAGGTCCTTGGTCTATCGGGTGGCGCTTTTAAATGGCCATGCGCACTTTCTACATTCATGAGAGTTGTCTGGGATCGCCCTGTCCCATAGTCGCGGCCTTCACGACCTCTCATATAGGTAAGTCCTTAATGGTTGGTGATATGAATCAACCCAGCATTACAGCTTGGACCTATTAAGAGTTTAAACTCATCCTAACCATATCACACAAGAACACTGTCACCATAGGGATGGGGAGTCATTGTACACATGTACAGCCGCTTGGGCTTTATTTTAATGAGACTTTTAATCTCGAGTCAGTGTTCCATAAAGTCACCTAAGTTCAGCTTGTTTCTACCCATTGAACCGGCTTCTTGGGATCTCCAGTCAGACTCGGTTGGGTTGCCACTGCTGGTGACTAATTTATGGGCTTAACCCCATCCCCCTCGATGATTCTAGGATCAAAGTCCTAGACAGACCCTTCGTCAAGTGATCTGCAAGGTTCTTTTCTGACTTTATATAGTCAAGAACCACATATTTGCCTAGTAGGCTTTTGATTGACTTGAAGCGCAGCTGCAGGTGCCTGTTCATCTTAGCATTCACAGAATCATGCTTTAGTAGTTCAATAACAGATTTATTATCACAATTTATAGAAATTGCAGGAACAGGACTAAGAGAAACAAGTATATGCATAATAAGATTTTTAAGCCATTCAGCTTCTGTACAAGTTGTATATAAAGCTATCATTTCAGAGTCCAGTGTACTCTTAGCTATGATAGTTTGCTTACAAGAGCTCCAGGAGATCGCAGATCCTCCTAGAGTAAATATATATCCAGTAGTGGAATTTATATCATGTGAGTCAGTTACCCAGTTTGCATCTGAATAACCTTCTATGATATCAGGGTGCCTAGTAAAATGAAGTTTGTAATCTATGGTGCCCTTGAGATATCTAAATACCCTATCCAAGGCAGTCCAATGTGACTGATTTGGGTTACTGATATATCTACTTAGTCTCCCAATAGCAAATGCAATATCAGGTCTTGTCCTGTTTGTTATATACATAAGGGAGCCTATCATCTGTGAATATTTATGTTATTTCAAATGTGATCCTTCATTCTTTTTCAGTCTTGGAAATAAGATCTAAGGTCATCATTCTTTTAATAGAACCTAGTCTGACATGCCAAACATTTGAAGATTCTATATTAGAAACAATGAGAGAACAATCAGAAATTTTATTTATTGTACTTAAAATGAAAAAGACCGTCTTTTACAAAGCCTTTCCCTATAAAGGAGTCATGTTTAGAAAAAACTACTTTATTAGCCTCCATTACAATTTTGTATCCTGAGGCTACAAGAAGGGATCCACTAACTAGGTTTCTCCTGACAGACGGCACATGAAGAACATCATGAAGAGTTAAGATTTTTCCTGATGTCATCTTCAGGTTAACTTTTCCTCTTCCAATAATTTGTGCCGTTGAGCCATCTCCTAGGGTCACACCTCCTCCACTTGATTCCTGATAGTTTGAAAAACAGGAGCGATCAAATGAAACATGAACATTAGCTCCAGAATCCAACCACCAATCATCAGAATGGTAAGAGAGGTTAATTAGGGGTTGAAAGCTTACAGACCTGAAGGAACTCGAAGAACCTTTGTGAAGCATGTTCGCTTCTGGTCTAACTGAGTCCTTTCCTTTGTAGGAGGTCTGGACAGCTTCCTTCTTCCTATGGTAGCAGTTGGTGGCCATATGGTTTGTTTTACCACACACAAAACAAAACCTCTTCTGATCCTGAGTCTGACTGAAGTTCCTAGGTATTTGGTTTTGTTGATGATGGTTGTGGTGGTTAGGCTGAAAGTTTTTCTTCTTCTTGAAGAAATTCTTTTTGGGTTTATAAGAAAAATTAGACTTGGGTTTTCCTTGGCCTTCTACAAGGTTTACCTTAGCTTTAGATTCAGTCTTAGGCTTAGACCTCAATCTAATTTGTTCTTCGGTTCTAATTTTCTTTAGGACTTGATTGTAGGTAAGTTCTCCTTGTGTATGGATAAGATCCTTAGCCATATCAGACCAAGAGGGAGGTAGCTTGTCTATTAGGCATGCTATTTTATGTTCATTGGAGAAAGATGTCCCTTTGGCTTGAATATGTCTAAGGTATTCTTGGAATTCATGGAGCTGGTCATTCATTGGTTTGTCATCTACCATGAAATACCTATTAAAGGTTGAAGAATTAAACCTTTCTATTCCGGCATCATCACAGCCGTATTCATCTTCCAAGGCTTTCCAGAGTTCTTTAGCGCTCTTGTATTCAAAAAATATATCATACAAGGATTCAGATAATGCGCTTAGAATTCTATGAAAACAATGAAAGTCTATCTCTTTAGGGGTTTTAGGTTTCGATGAGGTGGACACTGCTACGTCAGACTCAGTATCATCAGAATCGTTTGTGATAGGTGTGGACCCATCAATGGCAGAAATAAGACCTAAGGTCGTGAGCCAAAATTTCATTTGGCTCTGCCATCTCTTGAAATATGAACCATCAAACTTAGCAGGTTTTGCAGTAGAGGATTCCTCCTTACCAGTCATGATTGCAGTCTGAAAAATATAAATTTATTTAATAACAATGTCCAAGATAATAGTTTAGGTGGTCTTTGCTAATCAATCTTAAAATCTTTAGTTTTTCAAGTATTGATCAACTCAGGTTAGCTGTAGGGGCCGGTTCCCAGCTAGCGGTGGTCCGAAGACTCTTAAATACCGTGTCGCTTAGGGTTATTTACACCCGGTTGACAGAAGGACCCTTTCGGCTTGTGCCCGAGTTTGTCTCTACTTTGAAACTTTAGATTCAAGATTTTATTTGCAATTTCCTTTTACTAAACTATTTTCTTTTGGTCCTAGATTGCTTTCAGAAATACTAATTTATTAATCAGAAGCTTTCGAAATATTTTAATCAGAAGTTTTCTAATGAGAAGCTTTCACAGTATAGAAGTTCTCTAATGACAATATACTAAGCAATTTGACAAGTAAACGAATAAATTAATTGAGGAATTGAAACAAATTGCTACAGTGACTGAAGATTGTTAGAAGTCAACTTGTATTTGCTACGAGATCAACTTGTTGAATTTGTAGAAAATTAATAAGCTACAGTAATTATCAATTATTTAGAATAAATCAATTATAACAAATGGTGAGAAGCAAATTTTATTAGCTATCAAATCTATCAAATTTTAACTGTCAAATTTTATCCGCTATCAATTAGAACAATTATAACTGTTAATAGCTTTCGACAGTTACAATTTTCTACTGTTAATAGCTATTCGACAGTTATCAAATTGTTACAATTGTATTTTAGACAGTTTTCAAAGTGAATTAATAACTATTGAAGCAGTAGAAAATTGTAACAGTAACAATTTTCTATTGTCAAATATTGTAACAATAGTGAATTTAAAGTAACAGTAAAGAAAATTCTTTAAAATTATAACAAGTCTAACTTACAACTTCTAGTTAGAAATTTTAACAACTCTTATCTTACAGTAGTTACTTAGAACTAAGTCACAGTAGCTACTTAGAACTATGTTTCTAGAAATCAAATTTAATATACAGCAGGTACATTCTTTTGCTACTGTGAAGTATGTAATGTTATAAAATTGATTCCTTTCTAATTGATTTTGTTTTCCAAACCACTTCTATTCACTAGTTAGTACTCTAACAAATATTAATATCAAACAGTGAGCAAATCAACTATTTGAATGTTACAGTAAGTTGTGAGTACAAGTCTTACTCACAGTAAGTTGTGAATTCAAGTCTTACTCACAGTAGTGAATATATACTATTTTCTAACAAAACAGTGAGTATTAAAGCACACTATTTCTTACACAGTATTAAAGCACAGTATAGTGAGTATTTAACAATACTAAGTTATTATTTATTTATTTTCCTAACAGTAGCAAATCAACTAAGTTGTGACAGTAGCAAATTTGCTATTATCTTATAGTAGCCGAAGAGTAAATATTAGTTATTCAAATATGTATATATTTTAATTTCTTCTCTATTAAATAAACAGTAAGAATTTATCAATAAATATTTAAATTCTAACAAAGATTAAACTCTTAGATTGTTAGATTTTTGTTGTCTTTTATTATTGAACAATTTAAAAATACAAAATAAAATTTAAACAGATGTTACCGGCCTCTGGGGAAGTCGTGCACGAAGCACTGCCCTAAGAGTTTATTCGGGATCTGTGTGCAGACGTACCCGAAGCTCCTAGTGGTAAAACCCCCGCACTACCGGAATCTCGTTGCCGCACACGACTTGGAGAGAATGACTAGAACTTAGCTCTGCCCAGAGCTCGGAGACAACGGAAATTGAATAGAATACTGACAGAGGTTTGGAGTACGATTTTTTTCTGATGGATTTACAAAGAAATCAGATGTGAATATATAAAACATTTGTGTAACGGTCTGAATTAATGTACGATTAATTCAGCCGTTACGAATGAACCTGGACATGAGAAATTGCAACGTTCAAACAATTTTAACGTTTCAGAACTTAATGCCAACGTTTAAGAAAAATAAATGAAAGAAAGAAGAAGGAGCAAAAAGTATTTTAGGGTCCCAGCCCGAAGAGGAAATCGGATCGGCATTCGGCGCCCGCAGATGTGGGCGCGTACCCGCACCCGTTACGCGAACCGAACCGGGCGGCGGCGGCGGCGCGCGCGTGTGGCCCAAGGGGTTCCCCACACAACAATTTAATAGAGCAAAGAGTAGAAAGTAATATATGTACATAGGAAGGCTTTGGTGCATCCGATGTGGGACTAAAGAAAGGGAGAGGAATTGAGCTTTTGCTAGAAAACAAAACCAAGGCAAAATCAAAACCAACAAGAAGTTCATCTCTTGATTTTGTTTAACGTTTGTTAGAATTTTATAGAGTTGGAGTACTGTCAATTTCTAATTGACAAATGCAGAAGAGTATAAATTTGACAAAAGGATCTATATGGCCTATTGGTTTAAACTGTTGTAATTTACAGCAGAGATCCTCTGTTTGAGCCCTCTTGGACACTTAATTTTTTTATTTTAGAAATTATTTTATTTTTCTTTTGGTGCACCGTGTCCGGGTCACTCTGTTTGAGCAGTTCACGCAGTTGAATCTAGCTCAACCGTTCAAACGGTTCAATCATACCAACCGATCCGATAAACTCGTCGGTTCAGGGTTCAACCGGCATGTTTGAACTGGTTTTTAAACACTTCTTGGAAATTGGAAAGCAATGGGATCCGAAGAGTTGTGCCACGAAGCAAAATACAAAACTACACGGTTAGGAACCCGTATTCCGCTATCATAGATTGTAATCCTTAGTTTTACTAGCTTGAACATTGGCTATAATTCCTTGAGAAGAAAATACACAATTATACTATTAGGAACCACTTCTAATCTATATTTCAAATCAAATTATAATATTTCCTTTTGTTTTTTTTTCTATCCTTTATGTTTGTGTGCACTTCTATGCATGCTTGTGGATGTATAGTCGCTTTTTCAGTATTTACTTGAAGTAGTTGACTAAGGTTTCACCAATGGCAATTTGGCAATCATGGTTCAAATCTAACACAGGAAGAGCATGAGACACATATGGCCTCTGGTTCATGTGAGTGCTATTTCTTATGTCTGATCCCTTTCTCTTGAGATGAGCACATTTTTCCAGTTATTTGCATTAAATTTTAAATTGAACGTATGGTTTGACTTTTCAATAACACAGCTTATATAATGTTTAGTTTTACTCACCAAAAGGTTATATCTTATTGAAATAAAACTTGGTAAGGTTTATATACTATGATTTGCAATTGATCTTATTATTGATATTTCTTTATTCATTACCATATTTGCATGAATAATTGTCTGGTAGAGAATTCTTTGGTCATTAACACCTATACTTATTTTCAATACTAGCTTCCTATAATTTTCAAATTTTACTGCATGAAAAATTATCATGTCTTAAATATGACACTATCTGCAATTTCCATTCGTGTTTTGTGTTCTTCTATATATTTTAAAGACCATAACTTTTAAAATTAATCATCAGCATCTTTATGTGCATATTCAGTTTTGATATTTGCTAACATTTTCAAACATCTATGTTATTTTCGTTTGGTCCTTTTTCTTTCAGTTCTTATGGGTTTTAGCCTTTATTTATTTCTTTTGATCCCTATTATTTTTTTTCTTTTACATGTCATTTAAAATACTTCATGATAGTGAGCAAGCTAAAATGCAAATAATATTACCCCATCTTCATTCTATGTTGATCAGGTAGGCTATGGTGGAAGTCTTCCAAGTCCTTTAGGATGTAGGTATATTTAACATAGACTGTCTTTGGCCCTGCGATATGTCTAAACTTGGAAGTGCTAATGATATTTCTGTTGTTTTTGGGCATTACCTGATCTTTTTCTTATTTATCTGCAAATGGATTTTATTGAATAATCAATTCATTTGACAGTCTATAGGCTTCTTAAAAAAGGTTTTTCTTGTTCATAAAAGATCTACAAAATCTTTGTGGAGTATCCTGTATAAATTGGAGACTATTGAAGAACTTACGATTGTTTACAACACATGGCAGATTTCTGATTCCATTTTGAATCCTTAATTTATTTGCATAAAATCTTGTAGAAATGACTAATCTCAAGAAGAAAGATGGTTGGTTTTGCATTTATGAATTTAATTATTTATTTTGTTAGAAAGCTACATGTACTTGATAATCCAAGAAGAAATTGTTAATTTAGTGCACCTTTGTAGTTAATTATATCGAACTTGTAAGAACTATATTGCAATTTGCTAGTTGAGTTGTAACTGGTGGATTTGCATAATACATACATTAGTAGAACAGACAAATATAAAACAACTTGAGGATAACCTAGTCTGATATCATGTAAAAAAGAATGATAAGATATTAAGCTTTGCACTAACCATATATATAGAACTAGAATCCAATAATGATCATGTCAGTTCGAAATCGTCTAAATAAATTATGAAATATTGTAAATTTAAATGTCAACAATCTGCTCTTACCAATTTGATGTGTATTCTCTTCTATCTTTACAGAATTATTTACATTTATAATATTGTTGGTTTTAAATATGAAAGGTTTTGAAAAGCCAAGAAATTTTTTGAACAAGACCAGATTAACAAATCCAATGTGATTATTGGATTGTATTAGATTTAGTATTAGTTACCACTTATCTTTCCTGATAAATGTTGTCATATTTTAACAGATATCCTTGAATTTCCATATATTTGTTTTATTTATTCAATTTGTGTATGAAAAATTACCATTTACATGATATCATGTACCAAGCTGATCCTTTAATGGCTGGTTTAATCTAAAGCCTTAAATGTTGTCTTTGCAAGTAGATATTTTCTTAGCTCCCCAGATCTGTGCTGCAATCCAAATTGACATGATAATGACACAAAAAAATTGAACTAATTTATTTTTTTCTCTTTAGATGATTTGACTGTTTATTGTGGTTTGTGAACTTTTAGTGAACAAAATAAACTGATCAAACCACTGCCATATGGGCATCCTCTAGAAAGCTTAATGTTGTAATGGTAGATTGAATAATGATAAGGGCAAAGAGATGAAAATTGACTTTGATATTCTTATATTGTTGGTCCAACGTTAAATTTTAAGTATTAAAATTGAACAATTAAGAACTCATGACCATTCTTAAGTGTATCCAACTTGGATATGAGATGGTTGAGCCATGCTCTATTTAACTATCTGATCAAATATTGATATAATTTCTTCTTCAAATTGTGTTCATTTACTATTAGTTCTTATATGTGTCATTTTTGTGTATACCTTAAGTGGAACTAGACTATTTCACATTAGAGATGATATCTATATCATGACATCTAGCTTCCTTCTTTTGAATTTATCTTCATTATCTGTTTACATAAAATAATTTAAGCTTTTTGGGTGAATACTTACATTTGAAATGAAAAACATATAGAAATTTTGAACTGATAAAAGAATATTCATGCTCTACTATGTTATCAAAACTTTCTAGATTTATTCCCTAGTATCTGATTTTTCATTATCCAACTTGATTTATTTTTGCATAAATTGAAGACTAGAGTAATAAAAAAGAGTGTCACTCTAGAGAGGAATGAAGAACCAACAATGTTTGTGAAGGATCCTCCTCTTATAGTTAGAATTGTATTTATTTTCTATCTATAACATCTAGTTGAGCTTTAAGTGATAATGTGGTTGTTTTATATGGCCTCTCTGACTCAATATGTTTTGATTTGATATATTTAAGAACTAGAACACTCATTATCCTCAAACTGTAGTTTTGAATCGATAGGTTTTTTAATTACATAGTTTGGGAAAGCTGTTGGAGAGAAGTGGAAGTCTCTTTCCAAATATGTAATTAGAATTCTATAAGATCGAGACAATGAGCTTAACTGGTTATGCATATGCAGGGATCTGTCAAGTGTAGGGTATTGGGAGAGGCCACCATCAACTTAGCATACTATTTTGACGTACTCAAACCCTCATTTTTTTTTCTCTATCACTACAGGGATCTATTTCTAGAGCCATCCTTTATTTGAGTTTAAGGTATTATATTAGGTCTGCTGATGCTTTTTTTTTCCTTCTTTTTTTTTTCCCTTTTCATATGCAATGTCTTGAACTACTCATGTACACTAGGATATTATGAAATAGCAATTCACATATTCATGTCCAATAAGTAGATTACTTCTTCTAGTGCCAAAACTTGCTTGGTTACTACAGATTATTAGTTGTTCAAACCATACAACCTATTTTAGATGTAAATATTTATTTGGTTCTTTTGAGATAAATGAAAAGCATATAGAGAAGACTTGATCATAGCCTTAATAATTTGTTGATTCTTTTTAATCTTGAAATCTTTTCATGCATGGAAGCTATAAAACTTTGGCAATATAATCACATAACCTTTCCTATGTTTTTTGTTCTCTCAGGAACTACATGAAAAATAAAGATTGTACTATGATGGGATGTACTTTGGGTTCAGCTATTTTGTTATATAATTTGTCAAGGTGCCATGTATTTTGTATATATAGGTTTTGGATGTTTAAGATATCGTACAAGACCACATATTCTTGTTATTTGGATATGCAGTTGGATGTTTGTAGTGTACAAAAGCGTATTTGTTAATACAAAAATTGTGTCTATTATATTTCTTTGATGTTTGCATGTTCTGGATTATATTGATATAGTATGTGTTTGGTAACTAGCAAAGGGCAGCAAATAATATATAATTATAAATAAATTTTGATTAAACAAAAATCAGCTTCTCTTGACATTTATAAAATATCAAGAAATATCTAAATTTTGCTACAAAATATTATTTCTTAACGATTTTTAAACATCAAGAAATGTTTTCCTTAATGGTTGTTTTAGTCAAGAAAGAACTTTCATGACGGTCATTACCCATTATCTAGGCCCAGTCAAGAAAAGTTTACATTTACCTTGACAGTTTTTGGTTAAGTATTATTGATGGGTTAAAACCGTCCAGAAAGGCTTGTTACTTGACGGTTTAAAATCGTCAAGTAAACAAAACCAGAAACCGTCAAGAAAAATAGGGTCATTTCTTGACTGTGGCATAGATGATGGATTCAAAACCGTCAAGAAAACTCTTTCTTGACAGTTAAAAACCGTTAAAAAAAGTCATTTTTCTTGTAGTGGTTATAAGCGATTCTTTCTCTCCCCTGATTTAAGATGTGCTAAAGTTTTAGAAAGTTTTGAGTACCAAAGGATGAACACAACAATTAATGCTTGCGTTTCAAATTTTAAAATGACAGTCATGATGACATCCATCATAATTGTGATAATTTATATATTCATCATAACTGATGACACGAGACACTTAAACAGTAATTTATGTGTACATTATGAGTCAGTTAAGTTCTAAAATTTATGCTTAGTGACAACATTATAATTTTTGCACGAAGAATTTAGGCTTAGTGACATTATTATATTTTTGTGTGGTATACTTCTGCATAAAAATAAGCAAACATTGCACTTTGCTTGTTTTTACGTGCAGAAATCAACAACCAGTCATTACAGTGAAAATTAGCTATAAATACCTAATTTTTTGTGCAACATGGGTCATTAATAATATTTTTTTAGTATCCTTTTTTATAGCACTTTGCCCAACAATATTTGAGAGAATCGATAGCACTCTAATTCTACTATTTCCTCAAAACTTAGGGTTTGTTTGGTTGTCTTTTTTTGACAAAGTTTTGAGTTTAAACTCAAAAATGCTTGGAAACAGTATTTGGCTTCCATCCACTCAGAAACAAGTTTCCAATTTTTTTAAAACTAACGTTATAAAATTGTTTTGGAAGAGTATATGAAAGTTGTTTTGGGATACCCTTTTTTTCCCAAAGAGAGCTCTCTTGGGACCCGAGCCCCTCTCTCTCCCCTGATCTCATACTTTCTTCTCCCTCCTTCTCCTTTCCAAAATTTCTTCAAAGAACTGAGAAAACCCTCTACTCCTCCGTGTAATGTCCCACTCTATACGGTGCATTATGATGACTCGGACTTGGGAAGAGGCAATGGTTTGGGTGCATTACTCATAATTGGGAACAAATATTGATTCAAGTTTAATTTCAGGTACAGGCTTTATGAAAAACTTTCTTAGGTTAATTTATCGTCTTGATGCGGGCAGAAGCACGGAGTCTTCATTATACAACGGAATCAAGGACTAGTTCAGAGAGGTGAAGAGATAGCAAGATTGAGCAATGATGTAGTCTTTCTTAATCTGCTCGGGATGGATGATTAAGAAGCACGATCTACTCGCATGGTTATACAGTTAAGTAAATCATGCTTTGCATCGGACCAAAGAATTTGGGGATAGGCTGTATCGACTTAGGCAAAGCGATAGGCTGTGTCATCTCGGTAGACAATAGACAGATGAGTATAAGGTGGGCAGGCTCTAACCCTTCTCCTTTGCTCCTTTTTGCCTTAACAAAATACATCAGTTGCATGCTAGCGATATCATAGATTCAAAATACGTGGCTCGGATAACATAAGTCGTAACTTAATTTGAACACTAAGATAGAACATTAAAATAAAGAATATTGAGGCATACATCAAGAGCACGCGTATCGAACGAAAATACTTTGTCAAGAGAGCAAGCAGTTATGGCATAAAGTCATGGAACTGTCAATAGGCGATGTAGCGCCCCGTTCTCCCGGTGCGGGGATTGCGGCTAAGAAACACAAGACAGTATCGTTCGATCGGGATAGATTGAAACAAAAACTCATCCTCGTTATGGATTTATTTCTTCGGAATCGATTCCCATATTCAGTGGACCGTGCCCCTGGGATCGACTTAGCGGCAGAGTCAGGAGGGACCTCTCCGCTGCTATCTTTTATTGCCTCGATTTTTGATGTCGCTTGTTGCTTTCGTGCTTTGAGTTGGTTTTGGGATTTGCTTGTTTTCCTTGAACGGTTTTGGTGGTTTTCATTGTTTTCGTTCATTGAACTGCACTTCAATTCCGAGATTGGAAAAGTAGAAGAGGTATTGATCGAGCTGTTCATAATGCAGGTGAACGGCAGTAGGTGGCTTGCGTGCGGAGTCATGAAGCGCCTCTTTCCTTCTCCCTTCCAACAATCTAAGTGAGTGGCTACCATCCCGATTAGTTAGCCCTGCTTCCAAGTCTCCACACCAAAACTCTTGTATTCTTGTTGCCCCGATCAGACGATACCAAGTAATAATAAAAGATACTAAGATAAAAGAGAATAGACTTGGATAATGCTGCTTGTCAATCAAACTTGTGAACGGTTACTTACTTGCATACTTGTTCAATGGAACGTTTATCATATGCATAAATACAAGCTAGAATGTATGCTCTTCTTTAAAGTATGCTATGAACAGAACTCATCATGAATGCAATAATCTGAATAGGGAGACTATGCAAAAGTATATCTTCCCCTGTTACTGTCTTGTGCCTGATATTGCTCTGAATTTGCCTCGACTGATAACTTAGTGTATTATGTTGATCACGGACAACTTGTGCACAAGGCCCTTAGTTCCTGCGGATGGTCGTTGGGGCACTGGCACCGATCCGATCCGGGCGGGAACTCTCATGTTTAGTCACCCTGTGCAAGGACGGAATAGCGTGCAGCACACCCGTGCTCTCGCTGCATACCATCCTCGTCAGTGACTAAAATTGGTCCAATATGGCATCCAGCCAGTGATCTCCTGTATATTTAAACCTGTTGTAACTAACTTGTGTCTTCGTGGCAGGGAAGGCATGGTAAGTATTGTGCAGGTAATTCAGACGGTCAGGTAAAATCCACCGAACGGTGGCAAGTTTATTTCAGTAAATTCTATATGCTGCTTACTTGTAAATGAACTAAGGCAAGATAGAAACCCAGAAAACATGCATGCTTCATTAAAACAACGTGTTGATTGGTATAGTTGGGTTTAGCTCGCCTTCACCAGTATGTTTCGACATACTGACCCTCGTTGAAACAGGTTCTCCGTACTAAGGCGAACCGAGCGAGGAGCCGAAGTCGTCTTTTCCGATCCAGTCCAGCTGTAGGCGCATCCTGATCGTGCCGCTTTTGAAGTACTAGAAGAAGAAGAAGAAGCTTGCAACTTTCCATACATAATGCAGCTTCGTGGCAAAGTCGTCCTCCAGCCCGGAGGTCTTTATCCTTTGAAGTTTAGTAAAGGGATGTAATGTACAGGACTGCTATCTCATTTTGTGCCAACACTTTTGTAAGCCCATAGAAGCAAATTAGCTGACTCGTTCAGGAGTTTGTAATAGATGTTCATTATCAATAAAGAGAACTTTCCCATGCTTCAAATCTGTGTTTCAATTTATCTGCGTACTCTGAATATGTGCTTGTTATGCAAATCATTAAAGCCTTGTGCGGATGCAACCCCAGGCCCGCACGGCGGTCACGATTCGGGGGACGCCTCAACGATTCTAAGGAATTGGGTCATGACAGGCGAGATGGAAACTTGCATCCGTGCATTAATATCATAAGAATACTACGTCAAGCGAAGCGTACATCGGTTTAAAATCGTACAACTGTGTCGGATGGGGCATGATGCCACAAAACTATCATTCAGGGAAAGGGCATATGCAATATTATATCGGAAGGAGAATAGTGCCACGGAACTATCGATCAGGGATAGGACACCATGGAACAATGTGTCGAGAAGCGGCATGGTGACTTGGTTGTTGGGGCCTTCGAGTTGTCCAACCGGAACATCGATCGGTTGATGCCACGATTATGGTATAGTGGGGCGAGTAGACATATACCTCGCTTTACTTATATTTTGATAGTAGGGTGAGTCAAAAACATACCTCACATTACTTACAAAGTGAAGCGATGCTGGTGTTGAGTGAGGCGAGAAAACTCGTACCTCGTCGTACTTACATTTCAAAAAGATGCTAGAATTTAGTGGGGCGAGTAGACTTGTTCCTCGTCATACTTACAATTGGAAATGTTGCATGAGTACATACATAATACTGCTTAATTCTGCTCTGTGATCATTGCATTGTGTCATAGATAAATAATTCACACATTTGTATGGTCATGGACAACTTATGCACAAAGTTTGGCTTTTCGTAGAAGGGTATATGGGGCACCGTAACCAAATCCATCTCCAACTCACCCATTGAAACTCCCTCCGAGGGCTACCCTCTCTTGCAACCGTCAGAGTTTACCGTCGAACCCAGCGGTGGAGTACGTTCTTGTCGTCGAGCCGGGAGTATCTGGATCATGCGTGAGCCATCCCTGCACGATTCTGCCATGGAACAACTGGAGGAGTGCCAGAGCGATTAGGCATACTTTAGGTGAAATATGCTGCCCGTGGTAGCATGGTTGATTTTCCTAAGCATGGAGGAGAACCCTAGTCCTCGAGGGTCTATGACTGCTCAAATCTGATGCTCGATCTACTCGATTTGGGGTCGGTGAGAGTGTGGATGGTAGCTCGGGCAAGGAGGTTTCGGTGCCCAATTTGCTGCTTCTCCCGGTCCCTCTCTCTAGTAGTGTATCGAATACGATTTTGGGAGTTTGGTAGTGTGAACACGGGAAGAATTATTTTAACATTGTGTCGAATACGAAATTTTTGGTGTGGATACCCTGGGGTCGGACCCAGAGTCTGGACAAAAAAATTATAGACACATGATATTCAAAATTATTTTATAAAAATTTATTAAAAAATTATTTTCTGAATTTTTGTTTACCAAACTGATTTTTTTTTTTTCTTAAAACCATTTTCAAGCTGAAAGTAACCAAACACAAAGTTAAAATTTGTATACCATTTTTAGAAATTTAGAACTTCTTATTTGAAAATTATTTTTAGAACAAAATTTCAGAAAACATATCCAAACAAACCCTTAGTCTTTCTCCACAAGAATTATAAGTCATTCTTCTTGGGTATACTATGTTTATATTACCTCGACTAGATGCTCTATTGAAGAACACCGAAGTTTTAACGTAGATTTCCTAAAGTTCATATCTAGAATGGAAAATAGCTTTATCGTCCATACACTCGAAGTCAAATCGTCAATAGAGAAAAGAAATCACGTGTCGATTCGATCTCCACCGCTACACTCTCTAGATCTCTTTCTTGCTTTTGTATTAGAAATTCTTATTGTAAGTTTCATAAGAAAGCATTCTTTATAGTTAAAAAGAAATAACATTTTTTTGTTAAAAGAAAATTATACTTTTTTTCTTACGAAAACACTTATCTTGTGTATCTCGGATTCTTTGTATATTACTTGTAATAATTTATTTAATGAGATCACAAATATTGACATTCATTTGCGCACTTCAAAGGAGAGTGACGACTTTGTCTTATCTATTATGGCCGATAAAATGAGAGACAAGTATGAGAAGTATTGGGTAGGCGAACATCAAGAAAATAAATATGATTATATTTATTGCAACGATTCTTGATCCCGATATAAGTTGGAGTATGTTGAATATGCGCTTGATCATCTCTATGGTACGGAGAAGAGTGATTCCATGAAGAATAAAGTAAAAAATGTTACGTACTCTATGTTCAATGAGTACAAAAATATGAACACTTCTTAAAATTGTTCCACTACTACTAGTCAAAGGCTATATTCTTCTAGTAAAAATCAACCGGTGCAAAACTTGTAATTAAAAAAATTTATGAAAGCATAATTCAAGAAACATAAGATGGAATTGGGTAGTAGTAAATAGGAGTTTGATTTTTATCTAGATAAAAGTACCGTAGATGATGATGAAGATGATGATGAGAGTAATAATTTTGATCTTTTGGGATGGTGGAAGCGTAATTCTCTTCGATTTTTGATCCTTTCGAAGATGGCACGTTATGTGTTGGTCATTCTCATATCTACCGTGGCTTTCAAGTCCGCTTTTAGTATGGGTGGCCATGTGCTTGATGCATATATGAGCTCTTTGACTTCAAAGATTATTCAAGCTCTCATTTATTGTCAAGATTTGTTTTGAGGACATTCTGGTCGACCTATTGTATCAGTTTTTGAAGATGTTTATAAAGTTGAAATAGATAATTTGTAATTGTATTATATTATTTTATTTTATTGAGATTTAGGTTTATTTTTTATTATGTCTTAACTTGTTCATTCTCTCATTTAGATTTGGATATGTTTGCTTGTAATATTTTGGGAGAGGCGGATTTGTGTGCCTTTATATGGCCTTTATTATGTTTGTTTGTAATATTTTATTATGTTAGTAATGGTTTTTGTTGTAACTTATTATGTTGTAAAAAAAAATTATGTTGTAATATGTTGGGAGACTTGGACTTTTGGGAGAGTTGGACTTTATGTGTTTTTTTGTTGTAACTTATTATGTTGCTACTGGTTTTGTGGTAACAAACTTCTTTGAAAAACTGCAGTCATTTTGTTTCCACTATTGGCTTCTTTGAAAAACTTCTTTACGTGCTTATTTTGTTAGCACAGTTGGCTATTATTTTACTGCTGGAACTATGATTTTGCTGGCAATAACTTACTGTAGCCTTTTATTGCTTATTTTGTTACCATTGTAACTTAATATTGCAACTTATTATGTTATTGCTTGAACTATGTCTTTACTCGCAGTAAATTACTAATGTCTTTTACTTACTCTCTGTTATTTTTGTTACATAGGTATAAACTACATCCATAATTGCAAGGCATAAACTGTAGCTAGTGACGAGGCATAAACTGCAGCCATAGTGGCGAGGCAACTATGTTGGAGTACAGTCTGGATTTGATAAATTTTGAAGCTCAAATATGATCAAAGATTTGATTTAATATAATTTGATATAATTTGAAAATCTATATTAAATGTAAGATTTGATTAGATTTCAAATTTGTATCAAATATTTAATCTGACCATATTTGGACGTTCATAATTGGTGTTTTCAATTTTAGATAATGTGTTTCCTACTTAGGAATTTCTATGACCTAAACAAGGATTTCTCATCCTATTTATATGGGTGAGGGTGGAGGCATAAAAAATAGCATAAAGTTGAGATTTGAGGGGCTCGTCCACAGAAAATCTAAGAGAAAGTCTGTGTTTTGCTCTTAGAATTCTTCGTCATTCAAGATAGAAGGAAGAAGAGATCTAATCAAGGAGTCTTCAACTTCGGTTAGAAAAATTGCTATGGGTTAGTGAATAGTTTTATTGTAATCTCTGTCATTTCTTTTTTAATGTGGTGAGGGGATTGAACCTATTAGGGCAAATGTTCAACATTGGTTTTGTCAATCATGTAATTTTACCTGAGTTATAAAGGTTAAAATTTGTTCATGTAACATAGTCACTACCATATACTTGTCTTTATCTGTGCTTGGTGTTCGTAAGACGGGGTTGGTTATCTCAGGTGGGTTAGCAAACGCTTTCGCGCACCCAACAAGTGGTATCAGAGCATGGTATTGGCTCTTCTTATTTTCAACAAGTGGTATCAGAGCTACACATTTGGTTTTGGCAACTATATCTACGGAGCAGATGAACACTTGTATGATCACCCTCAAATAGAAAAACTGAGAAATTTGGAAGCCAATGATGGCGGATCTACTATTATGCAAGGACTTGCATGGTCCGTTGGAGGGTGACAACGCTAAGCCGACGGACAAAGGTGCTGATGAATGAAAATGACTAGATCGAAAGGCTGTTGGATTCATCCGTCAATGGCTGGACGACTCGGTGTTTCACCACGTGTCCATAGAGTATTATGCAAAAGCATTATGGAAGAAGCTGCATTCGTTGTATGAAAGAAAGACGGATGGCAATAAGGCATTTCTTATTCACCAACTCGTTAACTCAAATCATACGGAGGGTGCACCGGTGGCACAACATATGAACAAGGTTTAGGGAATCATCAATCAGCTGTCTGCGATAAAGATAGTGATTGAGGATGAGATTTAGGCCCTGTTGCTTTTGAGTTCTCTACTGGAAAGCTGAAAGACGTTGGTAGTGTCGGTGAGCAACTTTGCTACGGATGGAGGCAGCCAAAAGTACCTTATTAAATGAGGGGTCCCAGCATAAGAAAGTGGAATCGTCGCAGGTTTTGCTATGGTGTAGTCCTACGGGAAGGAAAGACTCAAGTCAAAGGCGAGGACATGAGAGAGTTCTCAGGATCTTACGACTATGGACCACAATGAGGGTTGCTATCACTGTGGCAAAAGGGGTTATATCAAGAGGAACTACATGAAGCTCAAATCCGAGAAGGCCAAAATCAAGGACGATCAGGAGGATCTCATAGTTATGGGAGATATCATCATCACAGCAACTAATACAGAGGAACCTTGTGGAATGTGTCATAATGGCGATTGGGTTATAGATACGGGGGCGTCGTATCATGCCACTCCACAAAGGAGGATCTTTATGTCATACTGCGACGATTGTCACGTCTCGGTCCCATAAGGGCCGATCGTCCTCACTTGGTCCCTACGGAACCGATCGTCCTCGCTTGGGCGCGATGCCGTGCAAACGTAAGTTGCGCTTGCACCAGGCATAGTATCTACACAAGACACAAGTTAGACAAAAATATACATAAATATAGGCACCGAATTCAAAATACAGAGAAACAAAGTTAAACACATTTGATAGAAACATAAAATACTTTCTTTATTGAATGCTTGAAGATTGGAATACAAAGTACTTGCTTGGCTGAGTTAAAAAAATATGCCATAGATGGCTACATCCTTTTTTACAAACCCAAAACTAGCCACAACATCCATACATCATGTCCTTGTAGTAGGACCAAAAATTAAAATAACTAGCAAAAGAAGAGCTTGCACACATTAGAGGAAATCTAAGGAAGCAGCACGAGCACGATTTCGCTGGATGGATGTGCTAGTACTGGTTTA
This sequence comes from Iris macrosiphon, assembly GCA_036927795.1. Classification (NCBI taxonomy): domain Eukaryota; kingdom Viridiplantae; phylum Streptophyta; class Magnoliopsida; order Asparagales; family Iridaceae; genus Iris; species Iris macrosiphon. The sequence continues at coordinate 182,170,900 of JAYESA010000009.1, forward strand.
AAATTTTGCCAAGATCTCGCTACCAGAACCTGGAGATTTACCCATAAACATGGGTCAGTACTACAACATATACCGGTGAGAGACCGTGACCAAACTCTCCTAGAAATTAACACTAAGTAAACATGTGAAGCTAACATTATTAGGTGATCTTTCTGGTTGTCTAGTTTCTTTTTAACAATTTATGCAAAAAATATAAACGATAAATTGAACCATGCATATGATAATTCTTACCCACGGCCGAACGGTTATCCCTGCAGCAGACACACAAGTTAGCCATAATTTGTATATATGAATAAACTTATGAATCAATCTTGGCATCAAGTATTAGGTATACAAGAAGGTAAACCTAGCATGTGCCCTAACTACACGATGGTCCACGAGAAAACCCATGAATAGCAGTTGAGACTACAAACCTAGATCAACTATTAGACAAGATGCCCCACTAATCGCAAGGACTACAAGCCTCAGGGTATTTCGATTATATCTACCAGACCGAACGATCCCCAGTGCCCCAAGAACTGCTTGAAAGACTAACCTTGTGCACAAGTTATCCAAAGACCAATGCAATGAATGTGTTCTATCAATTAATCAATTCTATTGCAACAGTTGAACAAAAAGCTTCTATGTGGACTATCTTCTTTTCAATAGAGTCGTGGCTCTTCAATAAGTTCAATATCGATCAATTCAAACCATAAAAGATTTTTAATAGGTTCAATGCGCAGCATAAGATAAGTAACGTGCGTCAATATCTCGAACGGTTTGCAGTAATTATTCTATGATTCAAATATCATAATTATATATCATATAATAAGTAGTAGCAAATTTTAAGTTAACAAGTGAATCATGTACATTAACATATCTTGTTACTGGGATGTCAAATTGAGCATAGAGACAGACATTTTGAGTGGACTAGAGATTCTTTTATTTGTTGTGCAGACTAAAAGATTCATCGAAGGGCCAAAGTCACTCACCGATTGAATCGAATGAGAGGATGGGGAAGTCTTATGCACGGATCATTCCTTGGTTATGCGTCCCAAAATTATAATAATACTTGGTTAGCATCCTTCGATCTCTTTCTCTTACGATTCAAAATGAATGCATAAGCAATAAAAGAGAATCTTGAAAACCAAGTCATCGAAAGCAAGATAAAACACAAAGCAACACAAAATCAAGCAACAAAACAACCAACAAAAACTCTTGGACTTATTTCAATAGAAGCCGTTCCATCATTTTGAATGATTCATTATATTTTGTCCGTGTTGATTTGGCGGTAAGGTTTCCTCGAAACTCGATTCTCAACCGAGTCAAAGTAACAAGTATTCCATAAATAACCCGTTAGGAGCGGGGCATTACAATGGTAGGTTTAGATGTGTAAATATGGGCAACAAGGGGATGACTGCAGTTATAGGCAACGATGATATGCACTTGATATCGGAGCTTGGTGAGAAGATCATTCTCAAGGGTGTGAGACATGTACCGAGTTTACACTATAACTTGGTTTCGGTAGGGAGGCTTGTCATGCCCTGATATCCTGCAGGAATCGGCCGTCCCCGCTAGGCGCGAATCACCGGGCCATCGCTCCTGCTGGATGATCTTTCCTATCTATACGTGATATCGCACGAGCATCAGCTGCGCCCATGCAAGGCCATAACCCGAACAGATGGTAAGATGTCTAAGCCACAGAGTCACACAGATAGTCTGAATACAGCAGAATAAGAAACGAATAGGCGATTGGTAACAAGTTCACAGAGTCGTCAATAGTGGAAGCATTAAATAACACAAGTATAGAAGTAAAATAATCACTTTATTGATATTGTACAAGTATTACAAGGGGTGTTAGGCCGAGATTACAAGTCACTCAAGTTTCTCTCTCTCAAAATAATAAAAGTGTGCCAAGTGGCTACAGATGTAGAATGATACATAGGTGATGTTCCAATATTATGTCTTCTATATGCGCTTCAGCTCCGGACGAAATATTCCAAGATTCCAGAGCGAACTCCATATCTTAGCACGCACGAAGAGGTTTTCGCACTGAACGAGGTCTTTCGCACCATGCAAGCAATCTGGTGGGGTTATCAGTATATGAATGCACTAGTGGGGAGGCTTCTCGCCAGTTCGATAAATCCAAACATGTTATATAGGTTTCGTGCATCATCTATTAAGTTATCTTTCTAGTCTTTTCTTAGGATCAGTTTTATAGCATAATATAAAGCCTAACTCATGTGGCAGTGTGCCATACGTTATAAGAGTAACACGGCGAGGCTTACCAACTTACCATTTGTATCCTTCCCTGTCCAAGAAAAACTAAGTTAAACCAAGCATGAGTATATATAATAAAATCTAGGGGCAATTGCATAAGCAAACACAAGTATCACGAGCGAGATTATGATTTAGATATACGAGTTACAAGGATTATCCAGAAGTATTGCAGAAGATGTTCAAGTGTTCAAATATATACAAGTGTCTTATACTCATAATCGTTCAGCTGTTTCAGATTACTGGATATAATGCAATGACTCACACGCGAATTGCCGCTAAGCGAGGATGACTTATCTATATGAACAGAAGGTCACTAGCACGACGCCATAGAGGATGGTATAGTCTCAAGGCAAAATGGTGTGCAAGCAGGAACATGAGACATTGTATACATCCCGCCCGATGCAGGTGACTATAGTCAGAAGATTTCGACTGGTCGGATCAGCCCCGGTGCCCCGGAGACCATGCAAGTCTCTAATCTTTTGGGCCTCTGGTCAGGTACAGGTACAGGTACAGGAATAAGTTAGTATATAGCAGGTACAAGTTTGAGTCAAGATTATGTTAGGTATAGGTTCAAGTTCAATGAAGGATTCACAAATATATATATTGACTCCCCGAGCCATTCGATTAAGTACGGGACGAGTATTTCTCCACGAGCTGTGATTCTTGGATTATTGACATGATGCAAATCTCCTGGTTTAGGAACTGCCTTGGCGACCTAATGATCCCGAATACTTTTTGGTTCATACTTGCATGGAACCACTATTCGATAGTCTTTCGGAGAACTTAGATGAATGCAAGACAAGATAGTATTATCGGGGGTCGTGGCATGAATTATGTAACAAGAATTGAAACAAGAAAATGAGTATAAGTTACAATGTAAGCAAGCAAGCATGCATTTATATAAAATATAAGCATTTACGTTAGCACGGATCTAAAGGGTAATGCGAGAAAAAAAATCGTACGGGACATATCGGGTGACATATCCATAAGGCGAGCAGTGTAAACAAGTGAAGCAGTACACTACGAAGAGTATATAATGATCTACTCGAGGCATAGCCGGGTCTACTAGCACCAAGCAAAGGTAGCATACGAGGGTCTATGTTAGAAGTCGAGTTTCATTTCCATGTTCTAACACAAGTAATACAAGGTGGGATTATTCCCTTAGCTAGGTGCGTTGTATTCTTTATTAACATGTAAGGGATGATTCACTTAGCGACTAGCATATATTTTTTATATTTTAAGTGTGGTGGCTAAGCAAAGATAAGTTTATCGAAGCCACCAACCTTAGCGATGATTCGTCTCAGTCGAGCGATACTCCGAGCGAGCCTTTGAAAGTCTTAAGTCTGAACTCCTGAAGGACCAAGTCTGGAATCCTTTTCCACAAACGAGTCTTCTCGCTGAGCAAGACAGATTGGGTCATTGCACTTGCACCATTTTAATTGGTTGTCCGATTGAGCGGAATGGGTCATTACATTATACACCATTCAAAAAAATTCTCGTCCTGAGCGTAAGTCGTTATATTGCAAACTATCGAATCTATCTCTAGCATAATAATCTGTGTCGCATGTATGTTGGGTCTGTCTTATTGAATAACTCTATCATTCGATCCAAGCTCTGACTTGGTCTCTATTGCGCCTTAGCACAAAACATATAGCTTAACGCGGGATACATTATACTCCATCTTGAATGATGATCTAGGGCTGAGGCAAACATATCCAAGTCGATATACTCGTCCAAGCGTATCTAGCACATTAACTTATAACAATATTCGATTTTAGCATATCACTTAGTTTGGATCGTACACATATTCCAAGTGTCCCCAAAATACATGTATTTTAACCAACTTAGCGATAGCAGAGTCAAAAGAGTTACTCGGGAAAGACTTAAGGGTTCTCGTCTTACAAATCATAATAATACCTCCAATAGGGTCAATCAAAATCCAAGTAATTTTTATTTCAACTCAAACCAAGTAGTGCACTGCCGTTAAGAATGATCTATCCGATCTACCAACTAGCGTCCATGTCCATTCATGTCAAATATATCACACACTTACCATTCCCAGTCTAACACTAAGTCTTGTTCAAGCAATATGCTAAAGTCGGTTACACAAGTTCTTTCACTCAGCACAAGATCGTCTGCCTAATTACTAGGTCATCTCACAAGGTCATAGGTACAATTCATGTTCATGAATCATCGTACAAATTCATCTTACATTGCTCGTCCCAATTCCTAAGGTTAAACCATTATTCATTTCGCACGGGGTATTCTACCCAAGCTCATTTTACTCAAATTTTTAAATATCGAGCACGGATCATCCTACTCACATTAACACGTTTGTTTGTATATGGTTTGAGTTGTTCAGTCAAATCCATGATATACCTAAGTCGTATGACAAGCTTAGCAATTTGTATAGTCTATCTCCTTAAACATGTTTGATAGAACCCATATATCCATTCTAAGTCTAGACCACCAAGCCATGACTAAATTCTAAATCTTCGATCATAACTCCAAGTCGTCCAACAAGATTCATGTATCCGTTCATGAAACCATCAAACGTGTCTTACTCCAGGTTCTAGGCTAACTCATCCTTGAAATACTTCTGATTCACTTGTATTCCCAAACTCATCTTATTGTATCGAACCACAAGTAAATATGATCCTTCAATTATCATACACTGGTCTCCCACAAGTTCGATCATCCTCTTTGGACGTGAGATTATCACGTCAACGCTCCCGCTGGATGATCATTCTAATCTGGGCGTGACACATGTACGATCATGGATTTACGCTCGCACAAGACAAGAATGTCGAACATTATGGTTTTATCAAAATGATCGAGACACCTTGTCATTTTACTTTGCTCCATCCAAGATATATATATAATTCTCTAAGTCATATCCGTTCATGCCGTGATCATAATTCATTCAGCCAATCGTCTAACTTCAGTGTTACCGTTTGATAAATTCATAGCCTTACTTCTAGCATTTCTCAAACAACTAAGTTCAAATACTCAAGCCAAAGTCTATCCACTATTGATATATTTCATTCATCGAGTTTGTTTGAATAATCATCAAGCATGTTCCCGTGAGTTCGATCATCCCCGTCGGACATGAAATTACCATGCCGGCGCTCATGCAGGATAATCGTTCTCGGCTAGGACAGATTGTCGAGAGTTATCCTTCCAACTAGATTCAAGATCGTTCTTCCAAACTCTAGATTAAATCTGTTATTGCTTACCTCTTTTATTGAACCACAATATTCCTTTACTTGTATCAATTCATGCTATCTTTTAATTATTGATACCATATCGAGTCTATTAATTTAAAACCATAATATCCATACTCGGGTTAACTTCTATCGAGCGATATCCTACTCAAGTTTTAATCCGTTTGATTCAATTTGAAATCGCTTACACGATCCAACAAATTTTTACCAAGTTTTCTCGACCAAGATATTGATTATATTACCTTTAACCTGCGGGACAATCTTTCCCATCTGGACGTGATATCGCACGAGCACTAGCTGCGCCCATGCAAGGCCATGATCTGAACAGGTGATAAGACGTCTAAGCCATAAAGTCGCACAGATAGTCCGAATGTAGCGGAATAAGAAACAAACAGGTGATGGGTAACAAGTTCACAGAGTTATCAATAGCGAAAGCATTGAATAACACAAGTATATAAGTAAAACAAGCACTTTATTGATATTGCACAAGTATTACAAGCGACGCTAGACCAAGATTATAAGTCGCTCAAGTCCCTCTCTCTCGAAATAATAAAAATATGCCAAGTGGCTACAATTGTGGAATGATACATAGACGATGTTCCAATATTATATCTTGTATATGCGCTTCAGCTCCGACGAACGATCCAAGGCTCCAGAGCAAACTTCACGCCTTAGCACACACGAAGAAGTTTTTGCACCGAACGAGGTTCTTCCGTACCCTGCAAGAAATATGGTTGGTAATCAATAGATGAGTGCACAGGTGGGGAGGCTTCTCGCCCGCACGACAAATCCAAACACATTATATAGGTTTTGTGCACCATCTATTATCTTTCTAATCTTGTCTAAGGATCAGTTTTATGGCATAATGTAAAGCCTAACTCGTGTGGCAGTGCACCGTACGATATAAGAGTAACACGGAGAGATTTACCAACTTACCATTTGTATCCTTCCCTGTCCAAGGAAAATAAAGTTAAACCAAGCACGGGTATATATGATAAAACTCAGGGGCAATTGCATAAGTAAACACAAATATCACGAGCGGAATTCTGATTTAGGGGTACGAGTTACATGAATTATCCAGAAGTATTGCAGAAGATGTTCAAGTGTTCAAATATGTACAAGTGTCTTATACTCATAATCGTTCAAGTATTTCAGATTACTGGATTTGATGCAATAACTCGCACGCGGATTGTTGCTAAGTGAGGATGACTTATAAATATGAACAGGATGTTACTGGCATGATACCATAGAGAACAGTATAGTGTCATGATGAAATGGTGTACAAGCAGGAACAGAGGGCATTGTACACATCCTACCCGACTCAAGCGACTACAATCAGGAGGTTCCGACCGGTCGGATCAGCCCCGGTGCCCTGAAGACCGTCTGCGAAACGAGACTTAATAATCTTCCTTGTGCACCAGGTTGTGACCATGCAAGTCTCTAATCTTCTGGACCTCTTATCAGGTACAGGTTCAGGAACAAGTCAGTATATATCAGGTACAAGTTCGAGTCAGGATTTTGTCAGGTATAGGTTCAAGTTCAAGGCAGGATTGTTCACAAATATATATATTTACTCCCTGAGCCATTCAATTCAGTACGGGACGAGTATTGCTCCACGAGTTATGATTCTTAGATTATTGATATGATACAAACCCCTGGTTCGGGAACTGCCTTGGCGACCTAACGGTCCCGAATACTTTCAGGTTCATACTTGCACGAAATGACTATTCGATAGTCTTTCGAGGAACTTAGATAAATGCAAGACAATATAGTGTTACTTGTCATGCCCCGAGGCGTCCCCCGAGTCGTGACCGCCGTGCGGGCCTGGGGTTGCGCCCGCACAAGGCTTTAATGATTTGCATAGCAAGCACATATTCAGAGTACGCAGCTAAATTGAAACACAGATTTGAAACATGAAAAAGTTCTCTTTATTGATAATGAACATCTATTACAAACTCTTGAACGAGTTAGCTAATATGCCGAACGGCTTACAAAAGAGATGACTCAAAATGAGATAGCAGTCCTGTACATTACATCCCTTTATAACTTTAAAATATATAGACCTCCAGGCTGGAGGACGGCCTTGCCACGGAGCTGCATTTGTGTATGAAGAGTTGCAGGCTCGTGACTTCAAAAGGCTTCAAGGGCGCAGTGAAGATGCGCCAACAGCTGGACTGGATCGGGAAGACGACTTCGACTCCTCGCTCGGTTCGCCTTAGTGCGGAGAACCTGTTTCAACGAGGGTCAGCATATCGAAACATGCTGGTGAAGGCGAGCTAGCCGAACTATACCAATCAACACGTTGTTTTAATGAAGTATGCATATTTGTGGGTTTCTATCTTGTCTTAGTTCATTTACAAGTAAGCAGCATATAGAATTTACTGAAAATGAATATGCCACCGTTCGGTGGATTTTACCTGCCCGCTGAATTACCTGCACAATACTTACCTTGCCTTCCCTGGCCACGAAGACACAAGTTAGTATGCAACAGGTTTAAATATACATAGGATCACTGGCTTGATGCTACGAAGGGACGGATTATAGTCTCAAGGCAAAGTGACGTGCAACGCGGGTGGCGAGCCCCGCTGCATAACACTTGCCGGGTAACATACGACTATACATACGTTCCGTCCAGATCGGATCGGTCCCGGCGCCCCGGTGACCGTCCGCGGAACTCATAACATACCTTGTGCACAAGTCGTCCGTGATCAAGAATACTCATAGAATTGGTTCCATAGCATACAGTTTTGCATAGTCATCCTGACAGTTTATTTCATAACAAGCATATATTTTCATACTTAGCACGATTCATAGAACAGTTATAAACGAACTAGCATACAGGATGATAACCGTTCATAAGTTTGTTTGACAAGCAGTATTAACCAAGTGTATTCTCTTTTATCTTGGTTTCTTTTATTATTACTTGGTATCGTTTGATCGGGGCAAAGGAGAATGCAGATTATTAGCTTTGAAGCTTGGAAGCAGGGCTAGCTAATCGGGTTGGTAGCCACTCACTTGGTTGGAAGGAAAAGAGAAGGAAAGAGGTGCTTCACGACTCCGCTCGTAAGCCGCCTGCTGCTCGTTCACCTGCACACGAACAGCTTGATTAATACTTCTTCCTCTCTTTCCAATCTCGGAATTGAAATGCAGTTCAATGAACGAAAACAATGAAAACCATCAAAACCGTTCAAGGAAAACAAGCAAATCCCAAAACCAACTCAAAGCACGAAAGCAACAAGCGACATCGAAAACCGAGGCAATAAAAGATAGCAGCGGAGAGGTCCCTCCTGACTCTGCCGCTAAGTCGATCCCGGGGGCACGGTCCACTGAATATGGGAATCGATTCCGAAGAAACAAATCCATAACGAGGACGAGTTCTTAATTCAATCTATCCCGATCGAACGATACCGTCTTGTGTTTCTTAGCCGCGCTCTCCGCACCGGGAGAACGGGGCGCTACATCCTACCCAACTAATTGGAAGTTTTGTCCCGAAACTTGGGAATAGAACCAACCGTTAGGGATTATTGGGTTGAGGCAGGAGCTTAGAGGGGAGTGGACAATCCCGAGCTACGTGGCCTGGTCCGCCACAGTTGAAGCATAGACCTTTTCTGCTGTAACATCTATCAGTAGTGTGCCCACGTCTTCTACAAAAGTCACAGTATGGTCTCTGGTTCCCTTTGTGAAGACCACCGTCGTTATGTCGTTTTGCAGCATTGTTTCCTCCATCGTTGCCTTGGCGTTTGTGATTGTAGGTATGCACAGCGCCGGTGGAAACGTGAGGATACTGTGGCTCGAGCGATAGGGCGTGATTCATGACTTCACGCATTGTTCCATACTGATTATTGGCCACGTGCGAATGGATGGCAGGGCGTAGTCCACCTTCAAACCTTCTGGCTCGACTCGCTGCATCAGGTAAATAGGCCCTAGCGAATTTGGAGAGTCGGTTGAACTCGGCGGAGTATTGCTTAACTGTCATACTGCCCTGCCGAAGCTGCACGAAATCGTTTTCCATCTTACGTTGCACTGGAGGGGGTATAAACTCCTCTTCAAACGCGGCACGAAAGTTCGTCCACGAGATCGCCTCCTCTCCGTGATCAAATTGGAGAGATCGTCGATGCACGTCCCACCAATCGTGTGCGTTGAGGCGGAGCTGTAGTTGCGCGCAGGCGACGCGCTTATCTTCGGGGACCTCTAGCAGAGTGAAGTGATCTTCAATCTCGGCTAGCCAATCTAGAGCTACCACTGGGTCCTCAGTCCCGTTGAATGGGGTATTGCAGACTTTCTTGAAATGGCCCAAGTTGAAGGCAGTCACGTCCCTCGGCCTTGGGATTTGAGGCGTCTCCACTTCAAGCATGGGCTGTTCCACCGGAGTCGTTGCTGTTGCGGCGGAATGGTTGGCAGCCAAAGTCTGAACTATCTGTTGCAGGGTATCTACCTGCTTCTGTTGGACTGAGAATCGGTTCTCTAGATTGCTCTCGAATCTGGCTTGGCGAGCATCGTCTCTTTGTCGTTGCGATTCTAACATTTGCATCACCCGCTCTAGTGGATCGACTTGAGACATGTCTCGTTGGCTCCGAGAGATTCCCGAAGTACCCGAACTACTTTCCTGTATTTCGTTCGGTGGTTGCGCTACAGATTGTGCTGGTGCCATTCCTTCAAAAGAAGGTAAATTACATTAGGATCATAATGTATTATGGACTCATTGCATGAACGTATCTCATTTTGGCCTAGCGAGTTCAAGAGTTCGCACAGAAATTTGATCGTTAAAGGAACTTTTCCAGCACGAAGTCTAAGAAACTTGAATCTGTGCTCTGATACCACTATATCACGCCCCGAGGCGTCCCCCGAGTCGTGACCGCCGTGCGGGCCTGGGGTTGCGCCCGCACAAGGCTTTAATAATTTGCATAGCAAGCACATATTCAGAGTACGCAGATAAATTGAAACACAGATTTGAAACATGAAAAAGTTCTCTTTATTGATAATGAACATCTATTACAAACTCTTGAACGAGTTAGCTAATATGCCGAACGGCTTACAAAAGAGATGACTCAAAATGAGATAGCAGTCATGTACATTACATCCCTTTGTAACTTCAAAATGTATAGACCTCCAGGCTGGAGGACGGCCTTGCCACGGAGCTGCATTTGTGTATGAAGAGTTGCAGGCTCGTGACTTCAAAAGGCTTCAAGGGCGCAGTGAAGATGCGCCAACAGCTGGACTGGATCGGGAAGACGACTTCGGCTCCTCGCTCGGTTCGCCTTAGTGCGGAGAACCTGTTTCAACGAGGGTCAGCATATCGAAATATGCTGGTGAAGGCGAGCTAACCGAACTATACCAATCAACACGTTGTTTTAATGAAGCATGCATATTTGTGGGTTTCTATCTTGCCTTAGTTCATTTATAAGTAAGCAGCATATAGAATTTACTGAAAATGAATATGCCACCGTTCGGTGGATTTTACCTGCCCGCTGAATTACCTGCACAATACTTACCTTGCCTTCCCTGGCCATGAAGACACAAGTTAGTATGCAACAGGTTTAAATATACATAGGATCACTGGCTTGATGCCACGAAGGGATGGATTATAGTCTCAAGGCAAAGTGACGTGCAACGCGGGTGGCGAGCCCCGCTGCATAACACTTGCCGGGTAACATACGACTATACATACGTTCCGTCCAGATCGGATCGGTCCCGGCGCCCCGGTGACCGTCCGCGGAACTCATAACATACCTTGTGCACAAGTCGTCCGTGATCAAGAATACTCATAGAATTGGTTCCATAGCATACAGTTTTGCATAGTCATCCTGACAGTTTATTTCATAACAAGCATATATTTTCATACTTAGCACGATTCATAGAACAGTTATAAACGAACTAGCATACAGGATGATAACCGTTCATAAGTTTGTTTGACAAGCAGTATTAACCAAGTGTATTCTCTTTTATCTTGGTTTCTTTTATTATTACTTGGTATCGTTTGATCGGGGCAAAGGAGAATGCAGATTATTAGCTTTGAAGCTTGGAAGCAGGGCTAGCTAATCGAGTTGGTAGCCACTCACTTGGTTGGAAGGAAAAGAGAAGGAAAGAGGCGCTTCACGACTCCGCTCGTAAGCCGCCTACTGCTCGTTCACCTGCACACGAACAGCTTGATTAATACTTCTTCCTCTCTTTCCAATCTCGGAATTGAAATGCAGTTCAATGAACGAAAACAATGAAAACCATCGAAACCGTTCAAGGAAAACAAGCAAATCCCAAAACCAACTCAAAGCACGAAAGCAACAAGCGACATCGAAAACCGAGGCAATAAAAGATAGCAGCGGAGAGGTCCCTCCTGACTCTGCCGCTAAGTCGATCCCGGGGGCACGGTCCACTGAATATGGGAATCGATTCCGAAGAAACAAATCCATAACGAGGACGAGTTCTTAATTCAATCTATCCCGATCGAACGATACCGTCTTGTGTTTCTTAGCCGCGCTCTCCGTACCGGGAGAACGGGGCGCTACATTACTGAGGGTCATGGTGTAAATTATGTGACAAGCATTAAAATGAGACAACGAGTACAAGTTACAATATAAGCAGACAATCATGCATTTATATGAAATATAAGCATTTACATTAGCACGGGTCTAAGGGGTAGTACGAGGAGTGAAATCGTATGGGGCATATCGGGCGATATATCCATAAGGCGAGCAGTGTAAACAAGTGAAGTAGTGCACTATGATGAGTATATAATGATCTACTCGAGGCATAGTGGGTTCTACTTGCACGAAGCAAAGGTAGCATGCAAGGGTCATGTTATAAGCCGAGTTTTATTTCCATATTCTAACACAAGCAATACAAGATGGGATTATTCCCTTAGCTAGGTGCGTTGTATTCTTTATTAGCATTTAAGGGGTGATTCACCTAGTGACTAGTATGTATCGTCTATATTTTTTAAGTGTACTGGCTAAGCAAAGATAAGTTTATCATAGCCACCCACCTTAGTGATAATTTGTCTCGGTCGAGCGATACTCCGAGCGAGCCTTTGAAAGTCTAAGTCTGAACTCCTGAAGGGCCAAGTCTAGAATCCTTTGCCACAAACGAGTCTTCTCACTGAGCAAGGCGGGTCGGGTCGTTGCACTTCACCGTTTAAATCGGTTCTCCGCTTGATCGGAATGGGTCATTACAAGGCTGGAGGATGATAACTGTTGCAGCACATTTGGGGACAAAGATTGGATGCTTACGAAGGATTTCCAACAGCTTGGTTGAGGAGATTTATGTTATGGCATGTACAGACTCAATGTGCTGAGCTGTACAAGCAGGCCACAAACATCGGATGGAGGCTTGAGGGGTGCTCGGCAGGAGTTAGTGGATTGTCAAACACTTGTCTTGGAGGGTCTTCAAGATGATTTGAGGGTTAAAAAGGATTCAGTTCCTCGAGACATGACGAATGGTGATGAGCCAAAGATTGTGGGTCAGTCTGTCGGTCCTATGACAGCTGGTCGGTCTCTAGTTGGGAGTTGTTCCACGGATCTAGTTTTAGCGACGGGTGGTTTGCCAAAATATTACGGAACGACATCGGTTTTTGCAGTTCGAAGCTAGGGAGGAAATCAAGGTTTGCAGCAAACTCAATTTGAGGCCGGTGCATCGCCATTCACATAGTTTTGGAGGAGCTAATGGTCATCGACTGCATGCACAGTGCATAATATTCTGCTCGAGGATGCATGTGTACGGGAGAGCTTCAGAGTTGTACACGAAGGTGGGCAGGTTCAGGAGTTCGAATCTTAGGAGAACCGTACCGTCCACTTGGTTGGACTAGCCAAGGGTGAAGAAGCTAGTAGAAAAGGTAACAAGTTCCGGTAGAAAAGAAAAGTCGGGGACATGCAGCAAAGACTTACGGTGAGGCTGATCGTCAAGGACTTTGGTTTTGGCTGTGTCATTTATGTTGGAAGGATCCCATTGGTGAAGGAGGTATAACACATGGCAGCTAGTATCGACATGACGGTTAAGGAGCTGGAGACGAAGGAAGATGCAAAGCAGCTCGGGGGATCGGAGATCAGTGGCATGGGGGAACATATTTTCTATCGTGGGACAACAGGCATGGAGTCTAGTTGAGGAGTCATGGGGTCAGCATCCTCTCATCAGACTAGAGGGAGAGATTGTTAGAGTCCAGTCTGGATTTGGTAAATTTTGAAACCCAAATATAGTCAAAGATTTGATTTGATATAATTTAAAAATCTAAATTAAATATAAAATTTAATTAGATTTTAAATTAGTATCAAATATTTAATCTGACCAAATTTGGACGTCCATAATTGGTATTTTCAATTTTAGATAATGGGTTTCCTATTTAGAAATTCCTATGACCTGAACTAGGGTTCCTCATCCTATTTATATGGGTGAGGGTGGTGGCATAAAGAAATAGCACAAAGTTGAGATTTGGGGTGCTCGTCCACCTAAAATTTAAGAGAAAGTTCGTACTTTGCTCTTAGGGTTCTTCGCTATCCAAGACAGAAGGAAGAAGGGATCTAATCGAGAAGTAGTCAACTTCGATTAGGAAAATTACTATGGATTGGTGAGTGATTTCCTTATAATATATGTCGTTTCTTTTTAAGTGTGGTGAGGGGGGTAAACCTATCAGGCCAAAGGGTTTAATATTAGTTTTTTCAATCTTATAATTTTACCTGAGTTATAAAGGTTGAGATTTGTTCAGATGACGTAGTCACCGATATATATTTGTCTTTATCTGTGCTTAGTGTTCGTTAGACAGGATTAGTTATCTCAAGTGGGTTGGCAAACGCTTTCGCGCGTCCAACAAGTGGTATCAGAACGTGGTATTGGCGCTTCTGATTCCGAACAAATCCATCACTTACTATTTTTTACTATTTGGAAAACAGTTACTAACATTTATTTTATAAAAAATTGGCAATGATAATAGGCTTGAGAAATGAGAACATATACTACAATGCGTTCTCATTGATGCATAAAGTGTCATATGAGTTTTAGAAAATTAGCAATCCTATTTTACTTTCGTGTGTTGTGCGGAACTGATGGCTTGGGATCAGGTTAGCTGTGGCGAGACTAACAATATTGGTGATGCATGAAAACTGTGTAGCAAATAGCCAACTGGATTTTACACTGGATGTTAATAACTTGTTATGGTCTTATGTATGTTATGGTCTTATGGATATTATGTTTTATTAAGGATTTTACACTGATAACTGTGTTGCAAATAGCAAACTGTGTAGCAAACCACACATCATGTTCTGGTGTTATGGATGTTATGCATGTAATTCTTGTATTAATTTTGCATGTTATGCTTGTATTATTCCATGTAGCAAATAACAAACTGTATATCAAAATTTTGGTTCGGTTTTGACAATTCGAAATGGATTTTACATTAGAATTTTTTTTTTTTTTGCAAATAGGAAACTACTTAGAATATTTTGTAAAAGTTTTGTTATTTGAATATGTCAAACTTGTTAAAATGTGAACCGACCCATTGGTCCAGTTAATCGAACTGTCCGAAAATCGAATCATTTTATTTCGGTTTGATTTTGTTCAATTTTTAAATTTTTGGTTCACTTTGCGGTTTTTAGATTTGCTGTTCTCGATTAATTCGGCTCAAGACATTTCGCTTTCGGTTTACCCAAACCGACAGATTCCCGAATGCTCCCCCTAATGAATCCTATCTGACATATACGCAAAGATGTAAATCGGGATGCATGTATCAAGTTTCCTTGGGAGAAATCATAATCCCTAGTCATTAAAGCCCTCATTTAATTTGTTGGTGAATGTATTCTTAACCCAAATTTCTACTTATGTAGAAAAAACCTCTGAAATATATATATATATATATATATATATATATATATATATATATGAGCCATAGGCTCATATTCCTATATGAGCCATGTACATGTGGACCAATAGGAATTGATTCCTACATCCCATGTGCACCCATGTGCACTAGTACACTCAATTTCTATTGGTCCACATGTGCATTAACTCATGTAGGAATATGAGCCTATGGCTCATATCTCTTTTTTCCATATATATATATATATATATATATATATATATATATATATTTCTTTATAGACATGTTTTTAGAGAAACATACAATGAAACAATCTTCTTCATAAAACAGCCATTTTCCTTCTTTTTCTTCTCTACTCTGTCCTGGACATGTCTTGTACACACATACCTAAATATAAGGACGAAAACCAATTAAAACAACTAAAATTATTCGGATGGTTTCATCCTTTCTTATATAGATTGAATTTGAATTTGGTGGTTAAGATTAAAACGTAGTGGAATCCATGTTTAATCCCACCCACTCAATTACAATTCAAATCATGTAACATAGGATCATTCCATATTGTGAAACCACCTGAATGGTTCTATAGCATTACCTCCCCCCCCCCCCCCCCTTTGGATGATTTTTGAATTATTTTAGTGAATAAAAAAGTTGCTTGCACTCATGCAATAGACTGAAGAGAGTTCGTTAAGGATGTATTCACAATGCAAATTAGAGAAAATTTTCTTAGATATCTCGTTTAGTACTCGGAGTAAAAAGGACAACGTAGCTATATTATCTTCTACTATATAATACAGCTTGAAAACGGTTCAAAAGTGAGCCGTCTAAATATATTTAATATTTAATTTACATTTAAACTAACTAAATAATATTATCTAACTAAACACATATCCAAAATTCTAAAATTATATTTATAATAAATTATAATTAAAATATATTCAAACTATATTTAAAATATTTTAACATAATTTAAATTTTTATTTAATTTTTTAATAATATCATAGATAAAAAGTCTTACCTCCTTGGCCTAAACTGATGTAAATACCATTGTGGGACACACTTTTACTCCATATTCGACTGTCCTGATGAAAAGTTTCAACCTTTAGCCTCTCCATGCTCCCACTGATTATTGGTTGTGGTACACCATTTAGTATCCTCAATAGCTCGAACCTTTGGAAGATGGGTCATGCAGCATTCATAGGTTGTCAAATATTTTGACAGATCTACTAACTAAAAGGACTGTTAAAAAATTTTGATATTAGTAAATAATATGTTGTTCATTGAACAACATATTTTTTTAGGACTGTCAAACATGATTATAGACAAAGCTATCAAAATTCTATCATCATCCGTCGTGACTGTGGACGAATTTTCGAAATTCGAAATCCTAAAATGAATTCGAAATTTCAAAAATTCATCCAAAATCAATTATAACCCAATTTTTAGTAACTTGAAGATGAAATCTAGGCATAAACATGGAACCCTAACAAATTTGAAATTTTGAAGAGAAAAGAAGAAAAAGGAAAATAAAATAAAATAAAAATTGGCTTTATATTATGTAGTGGTCAGTTCCTAACAATTTTTTCTCACTAGTAAACTTGTAAATAAAAAACAAAAAAAAATAAAAAAATTGGCTTTTATATTATGTAATGGGTAGTCCCTAATTTTTTTTCTCAGTGGTAAACTTGTAAGAAACGGCTCAAAGAGTCATATAAGCCGAGAGTATATTATCACTAATTATTTTAAAAAAAAATTAAAAATTAACTACAGTAGATCTCTCTTCACGTTAAAATCCTATAATCCTTCTAACTACCTGAAACATGTATAAAACCTAAACTATATTCAATATTTAAATTATATTTAAACTAATTAAATGATATTATCTAACTAAACACATATCCAAAATTCTAAAAATATATTTATAATAAATCATAATTAAAATATATTCAAACTATATTTCTAATATTATAACATAATTTAATTTTTTATCTAATTTTTTAATAATATTGTAGATCTTTTTGTATACGTACAACACACGTTGAAGTAACTAGTTTAAATAATGTACTAGAGAGTAGAGATGAGTTGTCTCTGAGTTGTAGGATCTTCGACATATAATTTGTTGAAAATCATATATATATATACTCACACACACAGAGACATACACACACATGCTCTAGAACCATTCGGGTGATTTTATATCATGGAACCACCCTATGTTACACGTATTGGATTTGGATTTGGTGGTTGAGATTAAAATATGTAGACTACACTACCTTTTAATCTCAACTACCCAATCCAAATATAATCCATGTAACATATGGTGGTTCCATAATATGAAACCATCCAGGTGGTTTTAGAGCATTGCCATATATATATATATATATATATATATATATATATATATATATATATATATATTGGTGTTTGGTCCTTTGGACTAGTAAAAGATAGTCCCACATTGGCTACACCACCAAGTGGGTACCTCAATATATTACTTTGTTTGTGTTGAGGTGTGCACATAGGGTGTGGTGGGGCACATATGGGTGCCATGTGGGGGTATTTTCTAGAAGAAAAAAATGATTAACTTATCAAAGAAAGCATTTATGTTTTTTATCACACTCTTGAAAAAAATTTCTTAGGAGCTAAGTCCTAAAGGACTTAGCGACTCGGACTCGGACTAAAAGACACAAAGTGGCGCTTTGTTAGAACACTTTGCACTTTACACTTAGCATGTTAGCATTGTCACATTGCACTCATTTTATACGCGGGAGCATAAGTGGGTGCATGCGCGGGGATATGCGCAGGTTATGCACGTATGCGCATACACCTCTAGCCAAACCCTAGCCTTAGGGAGAAATTGCTGTGACTTGGACCGTGAGAGGTAGAGGCTAGGAGCCACCCAAGGCAAGTACATCTTGCTCAATGGTGAAGCCTTAATTTTTGAATTTTTGTATATATGTTATTTTAAAAATATATGTTTGACGAAAAAAATTTTGATGTATTCCTCATCATTTTTAGTTCTTGGAATTTTTTATTTTGATGAGTATATTTGAGTAGATATAAATTTGAAGCTTAGGATTTTATGGGTCCATGTGTCTTTTGTAGTTTTGATCTACTAAAAATTTGGTATCTTAGAAAAGAAATTTTTTTTTTGATGTAGCACTTTATTTCGAGTATTTTGGCTTTTGGTTCACTTGATTCGGAGTTAAAATAAAGTTTTCATGAAAAAAATAATTTTTCGAATTTTTGAAATTGTTTCATGAAGTTTGTGCTATTTTTGGGACGAAGGAGTTTCATGCGCCCATCTTCATGCGCTCCTTTCAACATGAAGCCTATCTTGTTAGGCGCATGACTGTCTCTTCATATGCGCCCCTAAGTTGAAAGCACATGACACCGAACGCATAAATTTCCATAGAGTGAGAGCTCAATGCGGCTAGAAGCTTATGCCGCCAGTTTGTTATTTGACTTAGAAGCGACATATGTCTTTTTCTTTCACGTATTTTCATATATGTACCTTTTTTATGATTTTATCTTTTCGCTGACACACTTTATTGTGCGTCACATCAGCCACATCAATCACTTTATGTCATTTCTCTGACACGCACTGATGACCATCACTTAGCACTTTGTCCCCAAGAGGACTTTATTTTGAGCATGTGCCCAATTTATCCATACGGCCAGTTGGTTCATGCGATAACCTATTGCATGCGGCCAGTTGGTTCATGCAGCAACTCGTCCGTACGTCCAGCTCCATGCGGTCGGTTGGTCCATGCGGCTAGTGAGTCCATGCGGCCAGTTGGCACATGCAGCCAGGAATTCTTGTGTGTATTTTGTGTTCCTTTTAATTATGTCCATTTAATAATCCCTTTTAGTGATTATTGTTGTGTTCTTCCTTATGTTAATATAAGTTTATGTTAAAAGACAAGTTTTGCATATGATTTACGAGACAAGTTTATATACAAGTTCACAATCCTCACAAAACCATGGAAATGTTTATGTATTTAATCCATTGCACTTGGCATTGGACAATCGAGTGTAAGTATTGCCCAATGTATCGCGTGCCAAGAATATGATAACTCGTGAAAAGTCGTACTCGTGACTCGTCATTTTAGAGAGTTCTCAAGTGTCCACGACTCTAGAACTTGAAATAATTTAGTAATGATTAAACAAGATAAGATTTACCTAGATCATTGGGAGGAAAGAATATTGCGCTACCGGCTACCCCAATCTTTGAGGGCCCCAAACAGCATGGACCAACCCTGCTAGGCAAGGGGTCCATGACTGACCAAGTTTACACGTGCTGTGGCACATTATAAGACAAGTTTATGTTTATAAAACAAGTTTATATTCACAATCTTTAGTTTATGCTTCCAAGCTCAAATTTATTTTTATAACAAGTAACTAGTTATGTTGTAGTGTTGCTGAATGTGCATTTAAGTTTACTCGAAAGGCGTACCTTTGGCCATCCGGGTTGACTGCAGTGTCGGTGGTAGCAATATTCCTAAAATATACATTTAGTCATTAAGGCCTGTGACAACCCTAGCTAGTTAATTATAGCAAGTCGTAGAGCTATTTGGTCGTGTGATGAATGATGTTGCTTTCATTTTAGCTCGCTCTTCTAGTTTAATTTCTTCAGGCTTGTGGTTAGGGTGCTAATTTCTTCAGGCTTGTGTTTCAACCTTTAGCCTCTCCATGCTCCCACTGATTATTCGTTGTGGTACACCATTTAGTATCTTGGGCCACTTTGCAAGAGTGCCTTAAGTGGTATCCTCAATAGCTCGAACCTTTGGAAGATGGGTTATGCCGCATTCATAGGTTGTCAAATACTTTGACAGATCTACTAACTGAAAGGACTGTTAAAAATTTTGATATTAGTAAATAATATGTTGTTCATTGAACAACATATTTTTTTAGGACTGTCAAACATGATTATAGACAAGGCTATCAAAATTTTATCATCATCCGATTTGACTGTGGACAAATTTTCAAAATTCGAAATCCTAAAATGAATTCAAAATTTCAAAAATTCATCCAAAATGAATTATAACCCATTTTTTAGTAACTTGAAGATGAAATCTAGGCATAAACATGGAACCCTAACAAATTTAAAATTTTGAAGAGAAAAGAAGAAAAAGGGAAAAAAAATAAAATAAAAATTGGCTTTATATTATGTAGTGGTCAGTTCCTAACAATTTTTTCTCACTGGTAAACTTGTAAATAAAAAACAAAAAAAATAAAAAATTGGCTTTTATATTATGTAATGGGTAGTCCCTAATAGTTTTTTCTCAGTGGTAAACTTGTAAGAAACGGCTCAAAGAGTCATCTAAGCCGAGAGTATATTATCACTAATTATTTTTTAAAAAATTTAAAAATTAACTACAGTAGATCTCTCTTCACGTTAAAATCCTATAATCCTTCTAACTACCTGAAACATGTATAAAATCTAAAATATATTCAATATTTAAATTATATTTAAACTAATTAAATGATATTATCTAACTAAACACATATCCAAAATTCGAAAAATATATTTATAATAAATCATAATTAAAATATATTCAAACTACATTTCTAATATTCTAACATAATTTAAATTTTATCTAATTTTTTAATAATATCGTAGATTTTTTGTATACGTACAACACACGTGGAAGTAACTAGTTTAAATAATGTACTAGAGAGTGGAGATGAGTTGTCTCTGAGTTGTAGGATCTTCGGCATATAATTTGTTGAAAATCATATATATATATATATATATATATATATATATATATATATATATATATATATACTCACACACACGGAGACATACACACACACATGCTCTAGAACCATTCGGGTGATTTTATATCATGGAACCACCCTATGTTACACGTATTGGATTTGGATTTGGTGGTTGAGATTAAAATATGTAGACTGCACTACCTTTTAATCTCAACTACCCAATCCAAATACAATCCATGTAACATATGGTGGTTCCATAATATGAAACCATCCAGGTGGTTCCAGAGCTTTGCCATATATATATATATATATATATATATATATTGGTGTTTGTTCCTTTGGACTAGTAAAAGATAGTCCCACATTGGCTATACCACCAAGTGGGTACCTCAATATATTACTTTGTTTGTGTTGAGGTGTGCACATAGGGTGTGGTGGGGCACATATGGGTGCCATGTGGGGGTATTTTCTAGAAAAAAAATGATTAACTTATCAAATAAAGCATTTATATTTTTTATCATACTCTTGAAAAAAAATTCTTAGGAGCTAAGTCCTAAAGGACTTAGCGACTCGGGCTCGGACTAAAAGACACAAAGTGGCGCTTTGTTGGAACACTTTGCACTTTACACTTAGCATGTTAGCATTGTCACATTGCACTCGTTTTATACGCGGGAGCATAAGTGGGTGCATGCGCGGGCATATGCACAGGTTATGCACGTATGTGCATACACCACTGCACGGCTGCTCGTATGCACGCATGAGCTGCTGCGTTACTGGCTTATGCGCACAGGAGCAGCTGTGGCTGTGCTGCTAGGAGCATATGTGCGGATAGCGTGGTTGGCGCATGATTCTGCTGATTGCAGGATTTGGACGGTTATGGAAAGATAAGATCAATAATTCAAATATATTTTTTATGGGATTTAAATTTAATTGTCCTATCTTTTCACAACTGATTGGCGGCTAGAATAAGATTAGGGTTTCCTTCCTATGCCTATAAATACTCTCTTTGTAGACCATTTGAAAATTATTTTGAAAATTGAGATACAAGGAGAGGTTCTGTTATAGCCGCCATTGGAGTCTATGGAGTTCGTGCGAGTCCTGATAGGTGGAGACAGCGAGCGTTCTAGAAGTTCTTCGTGAATTTGCTGGTTCCTGAAAGAATATCGTGTGGGGGTGAATCTTGCTTTGAGTAACGGTGATCTTTATCATCCCAGCAAGCAGAGATCCATCTTGTCATACCTGATTCCAGATTTGGTATTTCTTGTATTTCTAGAATTTAATTTTTTCTGATAATATATTCTTACTGTATTTCTCAGTGCTGGTTCCTATTATTTTATTTATTGTTATATTTTTTAGAGAGAATATCCGAGACCAGTAGAATATCCATTGGCATTGCCATAGACCCAATTTAGGACATGCATGTAGAATATACACTTTGTTCGGTTCATTTGATTGAAGCATCTTTCTCTCATCTTAGTATATATATGAGTATTTCTCTCTCTTCACTCATTTCACTCTTTTTGCTTTCTTCTTCCTCCTCTTCCTCAAGCTCCCTCTAGCCAAACCCTAGCCTTAGGAAGAAATTGCTGTGACTTGGACCGTGAGAGGTAGAGGCTAGGAGCCACCCAAGGCAAGTACATCTTGCTCAATGGTGAAGCCTTAATTTTTGAATTTTTGTATATATGTTATTTTAAAAATATATGTTTGATGGAAAAAAATTTGATGTATTCCTCATCATTTTTAGTTCTTGGAGTTTTTTACTTTGATGAGTATATTTGAGTAGATATAAATTTGAAGCTTAGGGTTTTATGGGTCCATGTGTCTTTTGTAGTTTTGATCTACTAAAAATTTGGTATCTTAGAAAATAATTTTATTTTTGTTGATGTAGTACTTTATTCGAGTATTTTGACTTTTGGTTCACTTGATTCGGAGTTAAAATAAAGTTTTCATGAAGAAAATAATTTTTCGAATTTTTGAAATTGTTTCATGAAGTTTGTGCTATTTTTGGGACGAAGGAGTTTCATGCGCCCAGCTTCATGCGCTCCTTTCAGCATGAAGCCTATCTTGTTAGGCGCATGACTGTCTCTGCATATGCGCCCCTAATTAGAAAGCACATGACACCGAACGCATAAAGCTTATGCGGCAAGTTTGTCATTTGACTTAGAAGCGACATATGTCTTTTTCTTTCACGTATTTTCATAGATGCACCTTTTTTTATGATTTTATCTTTTCGCTGACACTTTATTGTGCGTCACATCAGCCACATCAATCACTTTATGTTACTTCTCTGACACGCACTGATGACCATCACTTAGCACTTTGTTCCCAAGAGTGGACTTTATTTTGAGCATGTGCCCAATTTATCCATGCGGCCAGTTGGTTCATGCGGCAGCCTATTGCATTTGGCCTGTTGGTTCATGCAGCAATTCGTCCGTGCATCCAGTTGCATGCGGTCGGTTAGTCCATGCGGCTAGTGAGTCCATGCGGCCAGTGGGCAGATGCAGCCAGGAAATCTTGTGTGTATTTTGTGTTCCTTTTAATTATGTCCATTTAATAACCCCTTTTAGTGATTATTGTTGTGTGCTTCCTTATGTTAACATAAGTTTATGTTAAAAGACAAGTTTTGCATATGATTTATGAGACAAGTTTATATACAAGTTCACAATTCTCACAAAACCATGGAAATGTTTATGTATTTGATCCATTATATTTGGCATTGGACAATCGAGTGTAAGTATTGCCCAATGTATCGCGTGCCAAGAATACGATAACTCGTGAAAAGTCGTACTCATGACTCGTCATTTTAGAGAGTTCTCAAGTGTCCACGACTCGAGAACTTGAAATAATTTAGTAATGATTAAAGAAGATAAGATTTACCTAGATCATTGGGAGGAAAGAATATTGCGCTACCGACTACCCCGATCTTTGAGGGCCCCATACAGCATGGACCAACCCTGCTAGGCAGGGGCTCCATGACTGACCAAGTTTACACGTGTTGTGGCACATTACAAGATAAGTTTATATTTATAAAACAAGTTTATGATTCAAAAGTTTAAGTTAATGTTCCCAAGCTTCAGTTTATGCTTCCAAGCTCAAATTTCTTTTTATAACAAGTAACTAGTTATGTTGTAGTGTTGCTGAATGTGCATTTAAGTTTACTCGAAAGGCGTACCCTTGGCCATCCGAGTTGATTGCAGTGTCGGTGGTAGCAATATTCCAAAAATATGTATTTAGTCAATAAGGCTTGTGACGACCCTAGCTAGTTAATTATAGCAAGCCGTAGAGCTGTTTGGTCGTGTGATGAATGATGTTGCTTTCATTTTAGCTCGCTCTTCTAGTTTAATTTTTGCAGGCTTGTGGTTACGGTGCTAAGTTCTGCTCGGGTGAAGGATTACAACCCCGATCCTTGTTTGGTTTAAGGGTTGTGGTCCCGGTCTAGAGTAGTTCTTATGTCCTCTTACCGCTCGTCGCCTTTCTTTCATCTTAGCACTTGTTATCAGTTCTATCATTATATTTTGAGATAAGTACATTGGTACAGTATAAGTCTCGACCTTCATTTATTCTTATTTCTGCTAATATTGTGATATGTTTGGTCTATCACCTTGAGCTCCTTTATGGTACTTGTTGCTTGGGGTTCTGACCCCATTGCTTTTGTATAGCCAGATTATTCCTAGGAGAACCAGGATCCACCGTACTTCTAACAAGATGGCTCACACTCGTAGGACTGCGGCGGAAGCTTGCGAGTGGATTTTCTTCCTCCATCCTTCGTAGTGTTATCTCATTTTATGGTATTTTAGCAAGAGGCAGTATTAGCCCCTTATTTTGAGATCACTTCTCTGACTTTAGTCAACATGATGTATATATTAAACCATGGCTAGTATATTTGATCATGTATAATTATGCTCTGCTAGTGCAGTATTTTGTTTTTATTAGCTTTATGATCATACGTAGTATATAATTTGGGACATTTTTTGTACTTTCATATATGATATACTCTTGTACTTTTGTTGTTGGATTGAGATAGTAGTATTTGTCGGCCATATGACTGACGTTATACCATGCTAGAGTTCACCCATATGTCTTCTAGACAACCTTAACATATTGCATCTTACTTCAGTATTCTGCAAGGTATGGTTGGCTATGTCAGTCCTCGTATTTATCTTGTATTCTGGGAGCAGGACGTGACATATCTTCTCTTTCCTCTTCTCTTCTAAAAAGTTGTAATCTATTCTGTTCATTTTGTAACTACGATTGCAAGAAAGAATGACAGGTTTATTCTTTTTAATTTATGATATTTGTAAGTTGTAATCGAGATATATATTTGATATAGTTCATTATTGGAATCGAGGTATATCAGAGAGAAAACTTTTGTATGAACTCCTGATCTTGACTATAATTTCTAATTCTACCATCCTTGATTAAGCCTCAGGACTAACAATCTCAAAGCAAGATCCGGGTAAGATAGAGAACAACCGCTCAAACCTTCTCGACAGAAGTTTTAACAAACTTGAGAAGTTTGACGGGGAGCATTACAACATCTGGAATAAAAATATCAGCCTTAATCTTTAACTTGTAAACGTGGACTACGTAATGACAGATCTTGAGCCTATTGTTCCCTAGGGTGATGATGTTACTGTTCGAGCGACGACTAATGCAACTGCTAAGTAGAACAAGTGGAGGAGAGACAATAACCTCTGCAAGTTACTGGTTCTGAACTCCATGGAAGATACTATGGTGGAGTCATACAACAAGACGGTCTATGCAAAGGTCGTCTAGGAGTCACTGAAAAGGTATTACAAGGCGGATGAGAACCACAACATGATCCATACGACCAAAAAAGTTTGGAAGATGCTTCAAGCGGGTTAACCGAAGCCCAGATCTTCTGGAGTTGGTACACTCTGATATATGTGACTTCAAACAGTTCTCCACAAAGGCCAAGATGAAGTACTTATTATATTCATCTATGACTACTCAAAGTAGTCTATCTTCTTAAGTTAAAAGACGAAGCATTCGAGAAGTTCAAAGAGTTCAAGGCTGAGGCTTACCTTTAAACAGGACAACAACTCAAGAGACTCAGAAGTGATCGAGGCGGAGAGTATAGGTCCATTAAATTCGTATTGTTCTACAAAGAATATAGAATTATCAATGAGACGACTGGTCCATATTCTCCCCAATCAAATAGAGTAGCTGAAAGGAAGAACATGACATTGAGAGAGATAATGAATTCAATATTGTTGACTGCGGGTGTCATGCCCCAATTTTGTGGAATCGTAGGGGCGTCCCCCAGGCGTGACCGCCGTGCGGGCCTGGAGTTGCGCCCGCACAAGGCTAGAGTATTTTGCATAACGAGCACATATTCAGAGTACGCAGATAAATTGAAACACAGATTTGAAACATGGAAAAGTTCTCTTTATTGATATATGAACATCTATTACAAACTCTTGAACGAGTCAGCTAATTGCCGCACGGGCTTACAAAAATGTTGACTCAAAATGAGATAGCAGTCCTGTACATTACATCCCTTTACTAAACTTCAAAATATAAGACCTCCGGGAGGGTTGACGGCTTTCCCTCTGAGATGCATTATGTTTGGGTTATAAGCTCCTTTCTTCAAGTACTTCAAAATGCGGCACGATCAGGATGCGCCTACAGCTGGACTAGATCGGGAAAACAGCTTCAACTTCTCGCTCGGTTCTCCTTAGTGCGGGAAACCTGTTTCAATGAGGGTCAGTATATCGAAACATACTGGTGAAGGCAAGCTAACCCAACTATACCAATCAACACGTTGTTTTAATGAAGCATGCATATTATTTGTGGTTTTTCTATCTTGCCTTAGTTCATTTACAAGTAAGCAGCATATAGAATTTACTGAATGAATTTGACACCGTTCGATGACTTTTACCTGCCCGTCTGAATCACCTGCACAATACTTACCATGCCTTCTCTGCCACGAAGACACAAGTTAGCTTGCAACAGGTTTAAATATACGATATGGATCACTGGCTAGATGCCACGAAGGACGATTTATAGTCTCAAGACAGAAGGGTGTGCAACACGGGTGGCGAGCCCCCCGCTGCACGCCTCATTCCGACGATACAGACGACTATACAGACGTTCCGTCCGGATCGGATCGGTCCCAGTGCCCCGACGACCGTCCGCAGGAACCAGAAATCTTGTGCACAAGTTGTCCGTGATCTAACAGAGTCTATTTAGTTTTCTATCAATTTATGCAGTTGAGGCAATACGAGTACAGACAAGCAGTATTGCACGATTTATTTTGCATAGCCTCCCTGAACAATTATTCGCATACAAGATATGATCCATACTTAGCACAATTATAGAAGAAGATGCATTCTAACTAAGATTAAAGCATGTATAGAACATTCCAAATGAACAAGCATGCAAATGAGTAACCATTCCCAAGTTGAACGACAAGCATAATAATCCAAGTTTATTTCCATTTTATCTTGGCATCTTTTAGTTATTACTTGGTATCGTCTGATCGGGACAACAGGAATGCAAGATTTTTAGTTGTGACGACTTGGAAGAAGGGCTAGCTAATCGGGATGGTAGCCACTCACTTAGTTGGTTGGAAGAAAGAAAGAAAGAGGCGCTTCAAAACTCCGTTCGTAAGCCGCCTACTGCTTGTTCACCTACATTGCCATGAACAGCTGATTAATACCTCTTCCTCTCTTTCCAAACATCAGAATTGAAATGCAGTTCACGAATGAAAATAATAAAATCCATCAAAACCGTTCAAGAAAATACAAGCAAATCCAAAACCAACTCAAAGCACGAAAGCAACAAGCGACATCAAATCTGAGGCAACAAAAGATGCAGAGGAGAGGTCCCTCCTGACTCTGCTGCTAAGTTGATCCCTGTAATGCCCCGTTCCCCCTATTCGGGGAGCGCGGCCAAGAAATACTCGATACCGTCCGATTGGGATAGATTGAATCAAGATCCTTTCCTCGTTATGGATTGGTTTCTTCGAAATCAGGTCCCATATTCAACGGATCATGCCTCGGGGAATGACTCAGCGGCAGAGTCGAGAGGGGCCTTTCCGTTGCGCTGGTTTTCTTGCCCGTTTTTGATGCCGCTTGGTTGCTTTCTTGTTGGTTTTATGACTTACGTTTTCTTGAACGGGTTCGATGGATTTTATTACTTTTGTTCTTAGAATTTCCTATTTTGTATCGAACCTCGGAGACCGAAGCAGGGGATATTGATCGTCTGTTAGTGCGTGCAGGTGATCGGGTAGACGACGCTCGTGCGGAGTCTTGAAGTTCTCCCTTTTCTCTCCTAGTTCACCAACTTGTGAGTGGCTTTATTTCGATTAGCTCTCTTCTTCCAAGTCTGCATTCTAAATAAATTGACTCATTTGTTTATCCCGATCAAACGATACTAAAATATTAAGATTGAGTCAGAATAAAGAAGAAGTAGACTTGAAACATTAATAATGCTTGTCATACAGAAACACGAACGATCACCGCAAGGCTTGCATGTCTATTATATATATATATATATATATATATATATATAGCCATCTTGTGTCAGATGTAGTTAGAACCCATTTAGCTATAACTGTTCATGCATGGTGCAAACGGGTAAAATGTGATCATTATGCAAGTATCTTAGACTACGGAAAACACATGAAAGTTACTTATATTGCTTGAATATGTGTCTCAATTGGTAACTTAGTTTGTTGTGGAATAATGGTCTTGGACAACTTGTATACAAGGGATATCGTTCTACGAACGGTCACCGGGGCACTGGGACCGCTTCGCCCCGCGTAGAACAATTTGCTAGTGTAGTCCTAGCATTGGATGGGTATGTGCGTCCGCTAAGGGCTAGCTACCCGAGGCGAAATGACAGTCGACTCATCCCAAGTCCAACCAAGTGATTGTTATGTATATTTAAACTGTACAGACTAACTATGTCTTCGTGGCAGGAAAGGTCATGGTAAGTTTTGTATAGGTGGCTCAGACGATACAGGTAAAGTCATCGAGCGGTGGCACATTTGGTTATGTTATTTTACTTTATCTTATGCGAAGAATTGAATTAAGGCAAGATAGATAGATCACACGATAATAAATGTTGCATGCTCATATGAACTCGTTGTAGATTTTGGTTAAGTTGGGTTAGCTCGCCCTTACCGGTACTCTTTGAAGTACTGACCCTCGTTGCAGCAGGTTTCCCGAGCCAAGGCGACGCGGCGAGGAGCTGAAGTTTTCTCCAACCCCTTCCTGAATCAAGAAGCATTCGTGTCGTGACTTTTGGTAGCTCCAGTACATAAGTAGAAAGTAGCTCACTCTCACTTTTGGAAGCCACAGGACGATGGTGCTGACTCGCACCCAAGGTGTTTTATGTTTTGAATTCTAGTAAAGGATGTAATATATGGAACGGCTATCTCATTTTGTATCCAAGTTGTAAGCCCGTGTGGCATCCTTATCGTTTTGGGTCAAGAGTCTGTAATCAGATGTTCATTATCAATAAAAAAAGAAAAGTTTTTTCTGCCTCAATGTGTGTTATCTTAATTGCATACCCTGTTGCATATGTTCTAAAGATTATCATTATGCCTAGGCCTTGTGCACGCACGCCCTACGTGTGCACGACATCACGCCCGGGGGACGATTATCGATTGGGCGAAATCGGGACGTGACAATCCCGGGGGTACGGTCCACTGAATATGGGAATCGATTCCGAAGAAACAAATCCATAACGAGGACGAGTTCTTGTTTTAATCTATCCCGATCGAACGATATCGTCTTGTATTTCTTAGCTGCGCTCCCCGTATAGGGGGAACGGGGCGCCACAGCGGGTCTTACAAACTGCTTCTGGGGAGAAGCTGCTCTTATGGTTACTTTTATTTTGAACAGAGTACCATACGCAACTTCCGATGTCACTCCTCATGAAATTTTGTTCAAAGTCAGATCCAATTTGAATGTCATTCGAGTGTGGGAGTGTCTGGCATATGTGAAGTTTTTAGACTTGAAGATTTAGAAGATGGGTACGAGGACTACAAAGACCATCTTCCTGGGTTATGCTGAGAAGGGTGATGCTCAAAAAATTCTTGATATTGAATAAAATTATATCATTGAATCTTGTGATGCAGAATTCTTTGAAGATAAATTTGCAAGACACAAGAACATTGTTATCGCGGATATCCCGAAAAATAGTGTAGGTGCACATGAGGCTAACGCTTCCAATGAAGATGTAGTCCAATTAAAAGTTGTTATTCCAGAGACAACAATCAAAACAGAACTTGTAGAACCGGTGTCTAAGCGGGTAAGGAGACAGAAGGACTTCGGAGAAGATTTTGTCACATATCATATGAAAGCAGATCCGCTTACCTATATGAGGCGATGAAGACCAGAGACGCTATCTTCTAGAGGGAGGTTGTTAATGATGAGTATGACTGAATAACCTCCAACAACACTTAGGTGTTGGTTGATATGCCTGAATGAGCTAAACCAATTGAATGCAAGTGGATCTTCAAGAAGAAGATGAATGCCGATGGAACTGCTGACAAGTTCAAGTCAAGGCTAGTAGCCAAGGAGTTTTCTCATAAGCAGGGGATCGACTACTCTGACACATATACTTCAGTAGTGCAGATGATAACCATCATGATGTTGATTGCTCTAAGTACAATTTATAAGCTAATTATTCATCAGATGGATGCTAAAATAGCATTCTTGAATAGAGAATTGACTGAAGTGATTTACTTACAACCACCAGAAGGATTTGTCGTCAAAGTGCTTGAAAACAAAGTCTGCAAGTTGGTAAAATTATTATACGGTCTGAAGCAAGCTCCTAAGATGTAGTATGAGAAGTTTGATAAAGTTATAAGATCAAACGACTATATGGTCAGTGAGATGTACAAGTGTCACTACACCAAAATTGCTATTTTGGAACAAATGGATTCCATTCCAAATAATTTCTGGACCTCCTATATTACGTGCATGTTTTTTGGCTGCCAAATTCTTGGAACGAAAATACAGCGTTCCAAACAATGTAAATTGGAACGGTTTAAAGGCATTCCAGATTTGGAACACTAATAAAGTGTGCCTAACACAGCGTTTCAGACTAATTTTTTGTGTCACTTACTAGAACAGTTAAAAAGTGTTCCAGTTTTGGAACACCATAAATGCGTTCCAAAGAAAGAATTTCATATTAGTTTTTGCACCACCTACTGGAAAGGCTAAGAAGTGTTCCAATTTATGGACAAAATTTTGGTTTTTATTTGGTTGTCCAGATCGTTTACTGGTCACCTAAGTCTGGGATTTTCGACAAAGTTTCAATTTCTGAAGATCAGGGTACACTCAATAGCATAGTTCACTTTCACCATGTTTCTGTTTTTGAAGATCAATGCACACTTAATAGCATAGGTTCCCAGAATAACAAAAACACATCATGCACTACAACTCAAATCATGCCAAGATGCCAAAAAATTGCCAATTCATAATTGCATCATCAACAATTAATAGCATAAATGCTAAAAGGGTTCAACATTTGTGCACAGAAAGACATGAACCACTAATCCATAATAAGCATTATCATTATTTTTAAGCAATATTAGATCCAACAACTAACACAACCTTATAACCAAAAGTCTTATGCTCCAAAAGTCTCATGCTCCAACCGAGAAAACAAAACCTGACAGATACCACTGTTGCTCCAAAGTCTCATGCAGACTATCGACGCTCATAGGTTTCCTTGAGGTATAACCATAATTCTTTTCATGAGTTGGTTTATTGTAACTAACCAAGTCTTCATCCTAGAGAATATATAACTATCACGGTTTCCTTGAGGTATAACCATAATTCTTTTCATGGTCTAGAAAAAAAAAAACTTCTAGCACATGTAGTTATAAGATCATGTTAAAGAACAACATACATGTCAAAATAAAAATAAGAGTATAATACTGACCATAATTCTTTTCTTTGAGGTATAACCATAATTCTTTTAATTTTTGTTGAATGTGTCACTGATCATACATGATAATATCAAAATAATAATTTTTTATTCAAGAATTATACATAGAAACCATCTACTCAGCTACCAACTTGAATCTCTCTATAAGTGAAAAAAGAAATAAGAGTATGCTACTTTACAGTTTAATGTAACACAACATATTATATATTTTTGAAAAATATAAGTGAAAGATTAGTTGTGACAAGCACTCACTACAAGAAATACCCAATAAGACAACGATTTTTTCAGCAACGCAACATTTTTTCGTTACTAATAAATCTTTTATACAATGCATATTATGATCGTTGCTAAATAAAAAATTTGGCAACGAAAATTATAGTCATTACCAATGTTCGTTGCCAAAGCCTAGAAAGTAAATAGGCAACGTCGACATCGTTGATAAATTATTTATATTTTCAGTGTGCCAAAATTAGCAATGAACTAAATCATTGTTTATATATTTCTTTCTATAGTAATGAAATATAGTATTGCTAAACATTTCAAAATAAATTTATTTGTAACAATTTTAAGCTTGTTTTGGTTTTGGAGGGAAAAAAAAAATTTCTCACAACGAAAATTTTGGAGTGTGTGTTCATTACAAAGCCCCCATTTCCACTCTTCCGTTTCCAATTTTATGCCCCTTTTTTTTTTTTTTTTTTTTTTTCTTTCGTTTTGGAGGTAAACCAAAAAATTTCCCTCAACTAAAATTTTGGAGAGACTGCTCATTACAAAACCCCTCTCTCTCTCTCTCTCTCTCTCTCTCTCTCTCTCTCTCTATATATATATATATATATATATATATATATATATATATATATATATATTTCTCAATTCTCTATCGACGCCCGGCCTCTACAGAGGGTCTCTGTCGACGGCCTCTCTACGCTCCTCTCTCTCCACTCCTTCACATTTTCTATCTCTGTCGACGCTCTCCACGGCCCCCCTCCAAAGCTGCCGCCCCTCCAGATAGTCGACGTCCTCTTTGGTCGATAGCAGGTTCAAATCATTGACGGCGGCGGAGACGACATACCGCAGCATGCCGTCGTGCTTCGAATGGTAAGTTCTCCCTTTCCAAGGCTTATGTCTTCCTCTCAACTTTGGTTCCATTGATTAAGGAATCAATTCTTTTGAATCCTCTATTCATGATGCATCTCTAAATGTTTCAGTAGCAAGCCTTCAGTAGCAAGCAAGGGTGTTGTCCTTTTATGCCTTCCATTGCTTTTCATTGCAAGTGTCACACTTAGTTTAATAGCAGCCAGTAAAGAAGTGAGGGGAACGAAAGCGCAAAAACTGTTCCCCAAACCAAAGAGTACTTACGAGAGAACCGAACAAAATGTACAAATCAAAAAATGCCAAACACAAATCGCAGACACAGAGATTTTTGACGTGGAAAACCCTTGCGAGAAAAATCACGGGACGATCGGAATCCAATCCTGAAAAACCTCTACTAATGGAATAAGAAATACACCGACTCCTAACAAACTTCTCACCGATCCAAATGGATCACTACAACTCTTTTTGAACAAAAAATAGATTATAACCACGAAGAAGAAAGATAACGAAAAATAGCCGAAACTGATCTCCTTCTTCGAAGCGGCCTCCGATCCTTCTTTCTCTTCTCCAATGTTGCAATGGCATTCTTGCCTCCTTTTCTCTCCTTGTTGCAATATTTTTATTTTTATTTTTAGAGAGAGTAATATATTTTAGGGCCAGAAGACACCTATATATAGTCTCAAACCCACAACTAGCATTCCTATTATAGATAGGAATATCCAATCCAAATCTAAATCCATTGACATATGTCTATTATATGTAGGAATATCTAATACAAATCCATTGAGATATTCCTGTTATATTTAGGAATATCCAATCCAAATAAATTGAGGTATTCCTATTATATGTAGAAATACTCAATCCTACTACGGAGTATTTTTCACATAGGTTGGGAACCCAACCCACTCCAACAAATCCCCCCTTCACAACTATGAGGAGGGGGTCGTCATCCCGACGATACGCCTGCAGTACTCAAATTTTTTCCTTGGTAGAACCTTTGTAAACATATCTGCTCCATTGTCATATGTATGAACCTTCTCAAGCGCCGCTTCCTTCTTGTCAACCACATCCCATATCCAATGATACCGGATATCAATGTGCTTGGACCGGCTATGAAATGTCTGGTTCTTCACAAGGTAAATAGCACTCTGACAATCGCAATCAAAGGATACTGCTCCTACTTTAGCCCAATTTTCTGCAACAGCTTCTTCATCCACAGCAACTCCTTGCAAGCCTCCGTCACCGCAATATATTCTGCCTCTGTCGTCGACAAGGCAACACACTTCTGTAAATGTGACTGTCACGATACTGCTCCACCAGCAAACATCATCACATAGCCCAAAGTCGATCGCCTTATCTCTATATCTCCAGCCATATCAACATAGGTATATCCAACCAGCTTCGGCTCGTCACCACCAAATGAAAGTCTCCAATCGGCAGTACCTTGAAGATATCGTAGAATCCACTTGACCCCATTCTAATGTATCCTTCTAGGATTGGAAGTGTACCTGCTAAGTGTGCCGACTACGTGAGCAATGTCTGACCTCGTACATAACATAGCATATATCCTACGACTGAGGCATATGGAACTCATTCTATATCTTCCTTCTCGTCCTCGGTAGATGGACACTGCTCCTCAGTGAACTTAAAGTGAGCCGCAAGAGGGTTACTCCCTTTCTTCGACCCGTCCATCCCGAAACGCTGAAGTACCCGGTGAATGTACTTCTTTTAGGACAAGTGTAGCAGCTTGGACTCTCTCTCTCTCTCTCGGCTGATCTCCATCATAAGAATAGTCTTCGTTGCGTCCAAATCCTTCATAGAGAAGGCCGCGCCCAGTTGGCGCTTCAACTCTACTATCCTGATGGCATTCCGACCCACCAACAGCATGTCATCAACATAAAGCAGCAAAATGATAAAATCATCCTCGGTGAAGTACCTCACAAAAACACAATGATCTGACGTCGTCCGTGCATAGCTATGCTCCCCCATAAACGACTCAAACTTTCTGTACCACTGCCTCAGAGCCTGTTTTAGACCATACAAGCTCTTCCTCAACCGGCAGACCAAATGTGACTTGCTCTTCTCACAGAATCCCTCTGGCTGCTCCATGTACAACTCTGCCTCAAGATCACCGTGGAGGAATGCCATCTTCACGTACATTTGGTCGACCTCCAAGTCAAAACTGGCTGCCAATACAGCACCACCCGCATAGACGACCGCTTGACGACTGACAAAAATATCTCATCATAATCTGTGCCTTTTCGGTGACCGTAACCTTTAACTACCAGCCTCGCTTTGTATCAAGGACGAGTAGCATCATCTGTCTGCTTCACTCTGAACATCCATCGATTCTTCAAAGCCTTCTTGTCCTTTGGCAACCACACCAGATCATAAGTAGAGTTGGCCTCCAAGGAACTTATCTCCTCCTGCATGGCCTCTATCCACTCTTGCATGTGTCGTCTTCCATAGCCTCTGAAAAACTTTTGGGTTCTCTCCCGTCAGTCAGTAGCACATACTCACCCGATGAGTATCTCGTAGATGGTCGACATTCTCTATCGCTCATTCTCAACGGAACCACTGGTGTTGGCTGTATATCTACAGCCTTCTCTCCTCCAGAAACTGCCTCCTCGGCATGCTCATCCTCCTGAGGGTCACCCTGACCACCATCAGTAGGCTGATGATCAAGGTTGGGAGCAACTCCATGTACTGGCTCTCCCATAATTGGATCCTCTGTGATGTCCTTTGGAAACAGCTCGAAGCGAAATGACTCTAACTCAGGCAATTCCTTAGCCTCAGAAGGCATCTCGGAATCCTGAGTGTTGGTCATGGTCTGATCCTCGACAAATACCACGCCCCTGCTTCTGTAGAGCTTTCTTTCCATTGGATTGTAGAGTCTATAGCCAAACTCATCCCGATCGTAGCCGACAAAGACGCACCGCCTCGTCTTTGGCACAAGTTTGGATCTCTCATCCTTCGGTACATGCACGAAGGCCTTACAACCAAACACTCGCAGATGATTGTACGACGGCTCTTTGTCGTACCATACTTTGTCAGGCACATCACCCTACAAAGGAGCACTAGGAGATAAATTAATAACATAAGCAGCTGTATAAAGTATCTTACCCCAATAGCTGCCTGGCAAGTTTGCTTCTGACAGCAAATACCACACCCTCTCCATTAGTGTTATGTTTATCCGCTCCGCTACACCGTTGAGCTACGGTGTCTTTGGTGGAGTCTTCTTGTGTCGTATCCCTTGCTATTTGCAATAAGCATCAAAGGGACCGATATACTCGTTGCCATTGTTCGACCGAGTATAAAGCAGCTTCTTGTCCGTCTCCCTTTCAACGGAGGCCTGAAACTCCTTGAAAGTGGGCAGCACCTGATCCTTGGTCTTTAAGGCATAGACCAAAACTTTTATGGAACAATCATCAATAAATATTACAAAATAAGAAGCACCACAAATAAATTTTATCTTCATAGGACTGCAGACATCCGAGTGAATCAATTCGAGCAACGCCGTCTTCCTTGAACTTGGGTGACTTTGGAAAGACACCCTATTTTGCTTTTCTGTCAAACAGTGCGTACACTTCTCCAACTTTGTAGACTTTAGTCCTGGAATCACCTTCATGTTCACCAAGTAGCTCATCCCCTTCTCGCTGATATGGCTGAGCCGCTTGTGCCACAACTCAGTAGACGCATTAGTAGCTGCGTTAACCTCCTGTGCCCCCTGTGCGCTCCCTTCCATATAGTAGAGTCCGGACCTGTTGCTTCCTCTGGCAATCACCATCGAACCTCTGGAAAACTTCCACTGATTATTCCCAAAGAGACTGAAGAAACCCTCGTCACCCAACCTTCCAACCGACACCAGACTGAAACAGATATCAGGGACATGACGGACATCTTTGAGAACAAAAACTGCACCTGTCTTTGTCCTAAAATGCACATCTCTAATGGCAACCACCTTCGACACATCTCCATTGCCCATCTTCAACACTCTATAGTCGCCTATTGTGTATGTAGCAATTAGTGTCTTGTTGTGAGATACGTGCGCTGAAGCACCTGAGTCCATCAGCCAAGAGTTGTCATCGTAGGTGAGGTTTATAACTACCTCATCACCTATAATGATCACGTCGCCTCCATGTGTCGAGGTCGTGCTATAGTGTTCTCACTTTGCTTCACCTTGGGCTCTTCTTCTCTCTCTTCCAAGTGAAACAGTTCCACTTAATGTGACCTTTCTTGTCACAATGGTAACACTCTGAGTCCTCGTACCGACCCTTGGACCTTCTCCTGCTTTTGTCTTTGCCACCGCTTGGTGCCCTGCTTTTATCCCTTCCGTGGCTCTCTGAAACAAATGCCTCTGAGTAGGATGTGGATGAAGTTCCCTGAGAACGTCTCTGCATCTCTTCATTCAGTACCCCGCTCTTGGCAAACTCCAGACTGACCACGCCTTCCGGAGCAGAAACGATCATAGACACTCGTACGGTCTTCCACGAGTCTGGCAATGTACACAACAACTATAGTCCCTGAACCTCATCGTCGAACTTGACTCCCATCGAGGATAGCCAGTCAACCACGTCCTGGAACTCACTCAAGTGATCCGTAATAGACGTCCCATCTTTGTACCGCAGACCCATCATAATCCGGATCAGGAACAATTTATTTACTCCGGTCTTATTCGCATACAAAGATTTCAGCTTATCCCACAGTGTCCTCGCGTGCTCAATACTGGCAACGTGGTTGTACACGTTCTCGTCAACGAACTACCTGATGTACCCACATACCTGTATATGCTCGAAATTTTAGTCCTCTTCGGATTTGGCACTGGGCCTCTCGGAAGCAAATACCGGCAGATGCAGCTTCTTGATAAATAGCAGATCCTTCATCTTGCTCCTCCAGTAATGATAGTTGGTACCGTTCAGG
Organism: Iris macrosiphon; assembly: GCA_036927795.1. Classification (NCBI taxonomy): domain Eukaryota; kingdom Viridiplantae; phylum Streptophyta; class Magnoliopsida; order Asparagales; family Iridaceae; genus Iris; species Iris macrosiphon. The sequence continues at coordinate 182,208,847 of JAYESA010000009.1, forward strand.
TTTACCATGGGCACCGGCTTCGCGTCCATCTTTTCTTCCTGGTTTACCTGTCAACTCCTGACACCCTTCTGAAAATTCCAGAACCTTGCTCTGATACCACTTTGATAGGAACGAAAGCGCGAAAACTGTTCCCCAAACCAGAAAGTACCTGCGAGAGAACCAAGCAAAACGCACAAACCAAAAAATGCCAAACATAAATCGCAGACAGAGATTTTTGACGTGAAAAATCCTTGCGGAAAAAACCACGGGACGATCGGAGTCCAACCATGAAGAACCTCCACTAATGGAATAAAGAGAATACACCATCTACAAGCTCCTCCCGATCCAACACGGATCACCATAACACTTAGGAATAGAAAATAGATCACACCACGAAGATAGAAGACAGTGAGAAATTACCCAAAGTTGATATTCTCCTCCGAAATGGCCTCAAATCCTTCTTTCTCCTCTCCAATGTTGCAATGACACTCTTGCCTCATTTTCTCTCCTTATTGCTATATTTTTATTTTTAATTTTAGAGAGAGTAATATATTTTAGGGCCAGAAGACACCTATATATAGCCTCAAACCCACAAGTAACATTCCTATTATAGATAGGAATATCCAATCTAAATCCAAATCTTCCTATTATATGTAGGAATATTCAATTTAAATCCATTGAGATATTCCTATTATATTTAGGAATATCCAATCCAAATAAATTGAGGTATTCCTATTATATGTATAAATACTCAATCCTAATCTAGAGTATTTTCCATATAGATTGGGAACCCCACCCACTCCAACAAGAAGTTGGTGAAGAAGAGTTGCAGAGTAATAGCAGCAGGGAATAAAGGGAGTTGACAGTTAGCCTAGTCACCAGGCTCCATTCAGCTTAGTCAGCAAGCTCCACCAGTAGAGTGGTTCAACCTGGCAATTAGTTAGGACAGGTCAGCAAGTAAGGGGTAGAATGGTAATTAGCTAGAGTGATCCAACCTGGCAATTAGTTAGGACAGGTCAGCAAGTAAGGGCTAGAATGGTAATTAGCTGCTTATGCATTTTCAAGTTGTATAAATACCTGAGAATAGGAGGAAAAATGCATTGTTTTGGAATTCAGTTTCTTTTCTTGATCTGTAATGTAACAGAATTCTCCAGTAATAGAAAGTTCTTCTTCCCCAAATTTGTTCTTCTTTAGGGTTTAGTTCTTCTTGATTTCTTGGTTTCTTCTTCAATCCATGGCGTACATCAAGTAGTTACCCCCATTTTCAGGAGCAGCACGAATGGGAATGTATCAGTTCCAGAGTCAACCACCTGGTGTTCGGGAAAAATCCTTACAGGAGTCGTTGTCCTCGATCGGCAGGATTGTTAGCACTACGAGCACGCACCACGACTCAAATCCTCCCGTCAACCGAGATCGGTAAGTTAATCCTCTAGCTCTTTAATTATTCTTGTTTTTATTTTGGTAAGTTAGGATCAAATCATTCAATCACCTCTTCATGATTCGATCCTGTAGACGATCATTCGATTATTTTTCTACTGTCCCGTTCAATTGCACAGTGTGCCATTCCGGTTGGCGACAACAACTTCTCGTACCTGCATCAGTAGGATACACAGAGGCGATTCTCTCTGCCTTTGTTCCCCTCTGTTACATTTCCTTGATTGGTTTTAATTGGACTCTATGATTCAGATATTGGGCTTAGGACCCGATAGGTAATTAAGGAAGAAAATGATTTTGATTGGCCTCTATTCTTGTGGATTTGGGGGTTGGATAAACTTCTAAAGCATGCAAATTGGAAGATGTAAAATTAAAGACAAGGAATAAGTAGAGGATTCGAGGCACGTCACACGCTGTCCTTAAAATAGAATTTTGCCCCCACGAACAGTGCAGCGGGTTCCTGGCGATCTATCCCCGAGATACAACGAATCACTTCGATCCACTACACCATGCACCCAGTGGTGAATCCCACGAACGATCACAGTCTTGTCCGAAGAAGAGAGATTGGACGAACGAGTTTCTGGAGTAATTTATTTTCTGGTGGTTTTCTTTTCTTTTCCGTCTCTGTACGATTTTTCGTTCCGAACAGAGAGCGAGAGAGAGAAAAAGGTAAAACAGATTACTGTTGTCATATCTCAGAATCGTGTCCTGGATATATCTCTCACGTAACCTTTTTCACTTTTTCCATAATGGGATTACGTGAGAACGGTTCCGTGAAAGACCAGCAACTCACCAGACCAACGGAAATAAAAAATAAAATTAAAATAAGTTGTGAAATTACCTTTGTACCCCTGTCCGTTCCGTGGCGTGCAAGCGTGCTAAGTGCTAAGTACGCGACTAATAAACGCGTCAAAAATGCGCATTAAATCGCGCACCCGCTCGCGGGTTGGATGAGATCTAGCCCATCCCCCACAAAATCTACTTACCCATTAAAAGAGGTAAAGCAATATATAGAAAGGAGAATGACTTCTCCTTTCCCATGTGAGACTAAAAAAAAGAAGATGCCTTTATTGAATCACATGGGTGTTGCTTTACAAGCAACACACCCAAGTAAATCCAACAATCCCCTACATGATTCAATAAGAAAAAAAAAGAGGTATAGCACGATAGGACATATAGAAAGGAAAACAAGATATGGACAATCACACTTTGTATCAGAGGAAGGTATCTTCCGGACTTGAACCTCCCCTTATAGTTATACATCTCATCTCTACAGACCCAAAGTGACATAAGTCTTGAACTTATGATCATACTTGTACAGACTCAACATACACACAAACACATTGTAGGCATTTGATCGTATCAACAGTTGTGCACTTTTCGGTCATGTGCTATCTCGATTTCTTAAGAGCTCTAGAGAACAGCCCGAGTTCCCATAGAAAGTATTCTCACTTTCACTCTTAAATAGGTAAATCTTTCTAGGTATTATACAATTTATATACCCTGCTTTACCAGCCACAGATTCATTAAGATTTTACAATCACCCTTTTATTTATTGCAGATCAAACACTATACCGTAGAGGAATAGTTTTTTACAATTACAATCATATAGTATTTCCAGTCACACATTAATTTTGTTGTTACCCATGGAACCTTTTCTTGGTGCTTCCAATCGAAGGTCGGATTGCCTTTGAGGTGACTCAATCTATGGGATTTAACACCATTCCTCTTGCTGTCTCCAACACTAGTCTCCTTGAGAGCCCTTTAGTTAGAGGATATGCTATATTGTTTTTTGATATGATGAAGTCAATTGCAATTACTCCACTGGATCGCAATTGCTTTACCCGATTGTACCTCAGACGTATATGTTTGAATTTTTCATTATAACTTGTCCTCTGAGCCTTTGCTATTGTAGCTTGGCTGTCATAGTGTACAGGGATAGCAGGAACTGGTTTGCTCCACAGAGGAATATCTGTTACCAGATTCCTAAGCCAGTCTGCTTTCTCACTGGTGAGGTCAAGAGCTATGAATTCTGCCTCCATAGTAGATCAAGAAATACAGGTCTGCCTGGTAGAGTTCCAAGAAACAACAGCTCCACCCAATGTGAATACATATCCACTTGTGGCTTTGGTTTCATCTGTATCGGAGATTCAGTTTGCATCAGTATATCCTTATAATACAGATGGGTATCCTCCATAGAATAATCCATGGGATATCGTGCCCTTTAGGTATCTCATTACCGTTCTAAGGCAGTCTAATGTGAACTATTCGGATTGCTAGTGTACCGACTAAGCTTTCCTACTGCATATGAAATATCAGGTCTGATACGATTAGCAATATAGTTCAGACATCCGATTTGCTGAGAATACTTCAACTGAGCCACACTGTCTCATTTATTCTTCTTTAATCTGATACTTGCATCATATGGAGTGCTTACAGGTTTATAATCAAAATAGTTAAATCTTTTTAGAACCTTTTCTATATAGTGAGATTGGGAGATACCAATTTCCTCCGAACTGCGACTTAATTTAAGTCCTAAAATCACATTAGCAGGTCCTAAATCTTTCATATCAAAATTTTGAGACAGGAATGGTTTGATATCATAAATAATATCCATGTCAGTACCAAAAATAAGAATGTCATCAACATATAGGCATAATATTACACAGGAGCTACTAACAGTTTTGCTACATACACATTTATTAGAATCATTAATAGCAAAATCATATGATAGAATTACCTTACCAAATTTATCATGCCATTTTTGGCGCTTGTTTCAACCCATAAAGAGATTTAATTAATTTGCATACCTTGCGTTCTTGCTCTGGAACAACAAACCCTTTAGGTTGTTCCATATAAATCTCTTCCTGTAAATCTCCATTCAGAAAAGCAGTTTTTACATTCATTTGATGAATAAACAGTTTATGAACAGATGCAATAGCTATTAACATTCTAATTGTAGCAATTCTAGTAACGGGAGAGTAAGTGTCAAAAAAGTCCGCCCCTTCTCTTTGTTTGAACCCTTTAGCCAATAACCTAGCTTTAAATTTCTCAATAGACCCATCAGGTCTTAACTTCTTTCTGAAGATCCATTTGCAACCTACATGAAGGTTAACCAAATTCCAAGTTCTATTTGATATAATAAAATCCATTTAACTATTTATGGCCTCTTTCCAAAATAAGGAATCAATTGAGGACATAGCCCCTTGATAAGATATAGGGTCTCTTCAACAAGGTAGGTGAAAAAACCTTCACCTAGGTATGGTTCTCGTCTTGTTCTTTTACTTCTCCTGGGTTCTACTGGGATAATCTCCTCTGGTTGTGAACTAGAGGTTACAGCAGGGACTTGTGAAGATATAGAAGATCTAGGAATTCTATTTTTCAATGGAAAAATATTTTCAAAAAATGTAGCATCCCTAGATTCCATGACTGTGTTAGCATCAATACCATTTACCTCACTCTTAATTACAAAAAGTCTATAAGCAATACTATTTTGGGCATATCCAAAAAATACACAATCTACGGTCTTGGGTCCCAATTTTCTTTTCTTAGTAGGAGGGACATAAACTTTAGCAAGGCACCTCCACACTTTGAAATATTTCAAAGATGACTTTCTACCTTTCCAAAGTTCATAAGGGGTATTATCAGTCTTTTTGAAAAGAATTTTATTTAAAATATGACATGCATAAAGAAGGGCTTCCCCCTATAAATTATCAGATAAACCAGAGCTACCTAACATAGCATTAATAATATCAAGAAAAGTCATATTTTTCTTTTCTGCTACTCCATTCTGTTGAGGAGCATAAAGAGCCGTTACTTCATGTATAATGCCATGCAATTCACAAAAAGAGTCAAACTCAGCAGAGGTGTATTTACCCCACGATCAGACTTAAGAATTTTAATTTTCTTTTCAAGCTGATTTTCAACTTCAGTTGTAAAAGATACAAACTTGCTAAAATCTTCATCTTTAGTTCTGAGCAAGTAAACATGACAGTATTTTGAATAATCATCTATAAAAGTAATAAAATACCGTTTACCACTCCGAGTAAGCTAAGCAGTCAAAAACGGTTATATATCGGTTATATAACCGATATATAATGGTATCGGTCCTGGACCGATATTTTTTTGCAGAAATATCGGTAAAATATCGGAACCGATATTATCGGCCGATATGGCTGATATTGTTCGAAATATCGGTTTACAAAAAAACCGATTTCTCACGGTTTTAGTTTTGCTACAGAAAAACCAATATTGAATGATATGACATTCACATCAATGGAGAATGGAGATTACATCTTCTGCCATCAAAATCTCCATGCATCAAACTTATTCAGAAATGTAGTTCCTCAAGTAATCTTTATCTTGGATCTCTTGGATTTCTCGACGATATGTATACTTTCTGCATATTTTATAATAGAAAACTATTAAGTGTATTGTTCATATATAAAAATTGTGTTAAAAATACAAACTGGTATTTACCGTTATAAAATCGATATATCGGTGATATATCTATAACTCTACTGGACAGTTATCATGAAAAAACCGTTATTAACTGCATAGCGAGTAAGAATACCGTTCAATTCACAAATATCGCTGTGATTAAGCTCCAATAACTGAGAACTCCTTTCAACAGAATGAAATGATTCTCTGGACTGTTTGTCTTGTGTACATATCTCACATTTTCCATTCCTGCTCATGTCAATCTTAGGAATCAATTGCAAATTAGATATTCTCTTTAATGAGTTAAAATTAAATATCCCAAACGACCATGCCAAATATCACAACTATCAGTATTATAAGAGAGAGCATTCGAATCAGAAGTAGAAGCAGAGGCAATATTATTTAAACAGGAATTAAAGTACTGCAAGGCATGTCCACAAGAAGTTTAAACAGAGCCCCACATACATAGCATTTTCCAATAAAGTTACTGTTTAGGGAGATTACAACTTGATCAGATTCAAATACAAGTTTGTAACCATGTTTATTTAGCAAATAATCAGAAATTAAGTTCTTGTTGATGTCCGGTACGTGCTGCACATTATGCAAAGGGAGAATCTTGCCCGAATACAACTTGAGGTTCACTCTTCCCTTTTCATGCACTCTAGCAGCACTCGAGTTTTCCATAGCTACTGATTCACCTTTCTCAACCTGTCGGTAGGAGGAAAAAGAATCAATATTAGGGCATACATAAATATTTGCTCCTGTATCAACCCACCAGTCAGTAGGCTGATACGAGGACTAAAAAACAAAACATACGGATACAAACCTTTGATCATCGATACCGACAGATTCGGTCCTGGCTATGATAACATGAGCCTGTGGAACAACATGAGCGTCTGCAGGAGTTCGACGATCAGGATTCTGAAATCCTTTACCCTTCTTCCTGTGGCGGCATTGCCTAGCAAAGTGACCAGGCTTACCACAGTTGTAACATTCCCACTTAGGTCTGTTGTCTTTTCCAATCACAGCTTTTGGCTTAAGGAACTGTTTCTTTCCAGGATTCCGGTTCTGCGGGTTGTTCCTCTGTTGATGGGGTTGGACCTTAGGCTTTTCCTTGGTTTCAGCAATGTGTAACTTTGCCTCGAATTCAGTACTCAGAGGTTCCTTATCTCTAATTCTACCTTCTTCCTCAATGCGGAAGGATACGAACAGGTCGTCTAAGGACATGGGTTCCTTATTATGATTTAGTTTTAAACCAAATTCTTTCTAGGATGGGGGGAGTTTATTAATGAAGGCAGCAATTAGAAACTTATCAGCAAATGACATGTCTTTTTGAGACATCTCGTGTATGATAGTCTGAAGGGTATTAGTATGTTCAACAACAGACTTCTCATCTACCATTTTAAACCCTAAAAATCTGTCTACAATGTAAATCTCAGAACCCGTTCCTTCATTGGAGTAATTTTTATCGAGAACTTCCCAAAGCTCTTTGGACGTGCAGGTAGTGCAATATATATCATAGAGCATGTCAGAAAGACAACTGAGAATTTTACCGTGACAAATAAAATCAGTCTCATTGTAGGACTCTAATTCATAGGTTCTGGCAGGTTCGTGTAAGCCATGTAGAGTTTCCGGTTCTTTGAGAACCTTAGACAGTTTCAAGCAAGTCAGCCAGTAGGTCATCCTACGCTGCCATCTCTTAAAGTTTAGGCCATTAAACTTCTCTGATTTGGAGGAGTTATGAATATTGGTGGACAGTTCTTCTACGATGGTGTTCATCATGCAAATATAAATTTTCACAAACAGAAAACAGAAAGTAGACAAAAGCTACGTAATTCTATTATAAGATTGTTGGATAAACTCCTAAAGCATGCAAATTGGATGATGTAAAATTAAAGACAAGAAATAAGTAGAAGATTTGAGGCACGTTACACGCTGTCCTTAGAATAGAATTTTGTCCCCACGAACAGTGCAGCGGATTCCTGGCGATCTATCCCCGAGATACAACGAATCCCTTCGATCCACTACACCATGCACCTGATGGCGAATCCCACGAACGATCACAACCTTGCCCGAAGAAGAGAGATTGGACGGAGGAGTTTCTGGGGTAATTTAGGTTATGGTGGTTTTCTTTTCTTTTCCGTCTCTGTACGATTTTTCGTTCCGAACAGAGAGCGAGAGAGAGAAAAAGGTAAAAAAAGATTATTGTTGTCAGATCTTCAGGATCGTGTCCTGGATATATCTCTCACGTAACCTTTTCCACTCTTTCCGTAATGGGATTACGTGAGAACGGTTCCGCAGAAGACCAACAACTCATCAGACCAAACCAACGGAAATAAAAAATAAAATTAAAATAAGTTGTAAAATTACCTTTGTACCCCTGTCCGTTCCGCGGGACGCAAGCGTGCTAAGTGCGCGATTAATAAACGCGTCTAAAACGCGCATTAAATCGCGCACCCGCTCGCGAGTTGGATGAGATCTAGCCCATCCCCACAAAATTTACTTACCCACTAAGAGGGGTAAAGCAATATATGGAAAGGAAAATGACTTCTCCTTTCCCGTGTGGGACTAAAAAAAAAGGAGATACCTTTATTTAATCACATGGGTGTTGCTTTACAAGCAACACACCCAAGCAAATCCAACATTGGGTTCATCAAGTCAGAATAGAATTTCTGTAGTAAACTGAAGATTATAAGTAGACCGAGTTCATGGCCCTTCACTAGGAATTGAAGAAATAAATGAATTTAGGAGTTAATTTTGTAATATATAATTTGATTCTAGAATTAAGAGATTTTGTTGGGCTCTTAGAAATTACTAATCAAGAAAGAAATTAGTTATTAAATATTCAAGAGAATTAGTTAGATATAAGAGGATTGTTGAACATTTTCAATACAAGAAATCTAACTTGATTTTAGGCTTTAGAAATTAGATTATGAATTTCAAGACAGTGTTGCACTAATTTGAAAATATATCTATATACATGTATCACTGTAGATTGGCAGAACATACCTTTAAATTTGCATATCAAAAGAGTAGGGAGAACTAATTTCAATTCTTGACTGATTGGTCTCTGACCTTGATGATATTCTGCAATTCTGTGGCATTCTGAGGCCTACTCATATGTTGCTCGGCAGTCGGCAGAGCCTGGGTTTTCATTGAAAGTTCACTGATATATGTTTATATACTTCTATCCAGTAATAGAAAGGTTATATTAGCAACAGTGACACCACATTAAGTTATACCATTACTTGGGCGTGTACATTTGTCTTTGGTTAAAATGCAATCATAGCCTTTTTATATGCTATTTTTTGTTTGCTAACACTATGCATTTGTAATGACAAATATCTGAAATGCATCTGTAGTGAAATGGCTTTAATTTAGATGAGTAAAAGTTCTTTTTTTTTTTTTTTTGGTTTCCCTTGCCCGTCCTCGTACCTTTTGTTCATTTACCTGCCAAATGTTCCAATTTTGTATGATCAGCATATTTTTTTGCTAAAATGTATCCGTCTTTGTATCTGGTGGTAAGCCTCTTTTTTTTTTTTAACCTGAGGTTTGTTTTTCTTTTATTTTTCCAGAATATTGGCCTAATAATGATATCTAGTTATTAAATACCAGCATTAGTCATGCTGCCTTGTACAATCAAATATGTTTTGGGTTCTTTTTTACTGAAGATGTACTTGTTGGATTTGGGATCTACTCTCACATGCACTCTTCCCATATTCACATTGATCTCCTTCTCTTTACTTCTCATTTTTCAAGGATATTGGCCTATGATGATACCTGATACTAAACACCATCTTTCGGGACTGATTGGCATTTTAGCCATGCTGTCATTCTGCAATTCTGAGGTTCCGTTGTAGTAACCTGCTTCTTTAATCTGAACCTTTTACCAAATCCTCTTTTAGATTTTCTCTCCCCTCATTTTCTGGCTTTCATTCCTTCTAATCAGGGAAGAAAATACACAGTTGAACGGCTTTCACATGGGCATATGCATGGTGACCATCGTTTCTATGTCAAAGCTGAAGTTGACATGGTAACATTTAAGGACATATTTAACTGCAGACTATGGATGCTGAGCCAAATATATCTATAGGCATGTATCGGCTTTTAAGGCCAACTAAAGAATGTAATGCCTGTCATCTTCTGCAAATATTTCTAGGGACTTTTCCATTAATGTTAGCTTTTGTCCTCCATTACAAAATTAGCTTTTCATCTCCAAATCAAAAGCAAGCTTCTTCCTCTTGGTCCTAGCAATATCATACTTTCAAGGAAGTTTCCCTGAAGATCTGCTGGAATGTGCCTTGCCTTTTTATGAATGCCAACTTGAGGGGTTCAAAAGTATCAAGAACCACACACTTGTTAATATAATGTTGAGAATGGCAACCACTTCAATCCTAAATCTTTAATGGCTTCTCAAGCTATATGAATAATTAAATTATAAGGCTGACATATTGGCTTTAATAGAGGGAAACATTATGACACAATCTTAGTATATGGCTTTAATAGAGAGAACTTGTAACTGCAGACTATGTTCTGATATATCCCATCTCAGTATAAAAAAGTGCCACCTAAGAACTATGGATGCTGAACCAAAAGTGCCACCTGTGATAGTCTTAGGATCCACTAGCGCTCCTAAACGCAAATGTGGCCCCTCGTGTGAGCTTGCTTTAGCGAAGGCGATTGAGATTGGGAAGGGGCCCGTGCCGGTCGTTTGGACAGAAGAGGCAAATACACCTGTGGGCCTGGCTCTAGCTTATGGAGAGAGGGGGGGGGGGGGGGGGGGGGGGGGGGTGAGTAAAATCCAACGTTAGGTCGTGACTAAGACTGCAACAAGTTAGAAAGAACTAAGTGAGGCCAATAAGAGGCACATGCGCTCACTCGTATTGGTAAAATATTTGTTTGATACTATGTTTTTGTCTCATACTATTGATTCTAAGTTGAACACATTTTTAGAATAAACCATGTTCAAGACATGTATCAAAAGGGTATTGTTCACTACTACACCCCTAAAGAAGATTGGGTAATGTAGATCAGAACCAAACACCTGCCATAAGGTAGTGGTATTCCATACTAGCTAGGTATTTTATAAGAGGCTTAGAACATCCACCACATGCATGACCAATACTATTAAGTTTTCAACATATATCTGGATGTGCAACTCTGGTAAAACTTTGTCCTTATTAGTAAAAGCTTCTCGTACCCTTCATTCTGTACTCAACCTCTTGCTATTATGAGCTCCCACAGATTCTTCCAGTAGAACCTGTTGTGAAGAAAGTCCATCAAATATGAATCAAGCTATAGGAACTGATACAAGGAAACATGTCTTTAGATAATTCCAACTATAAAACAGTGGCATCAGCTTTAGATCAGATGACTATAAAGTGGATATGCACTGACTAAACCATTATGTGTAAAAATCCTTTGGTGTTTACATCTTGGATGGCTAGCTAGGTAGCGATATTCCAAACTATCTATTGCATTCGTTAAAATGTTTCTAATAATCATACTATCTAATGCATTATGTGTAAAAATCCTTTGGTGTTTACATCTTGGATGGCTAGCTAGGTAGCGATATTCCAAACTATCTATTGCATTCGTTAAAATGTTTCTAATAATCATACTATCTAATGCATTTCTTATTTGTACTCTTTTGCACGATAAGCTTAAACTACCAGAAGAGGACCCTCGTGTTATTCATGCGATTTATATAGCATCTATGAATTCACACAGGCTTTGGAGGCACAAGTATCACCACCACTACCTTAAGTACAAAAATTGTGACGTGCTTAATCATCCTCATGAGGATGTGAGTTCAGATGACTGAAAAATTCTTTGTTCGAGGTTTAGTGGTCCAAATTGGCAGATGAAGAATATTAATATCCTTGTAAATCATGCATATATAAAATATTTTTTCTTAACAATTTGGTATATTATGAATTGATATTTAAATGCAGAAAATTAGTACCGTTAATACTCAAAACAAGGCTAAATCCGCAACCAATCACGTCTCAGGCCCAAATCATTTGCTCGATGTCGCTATGAGTTGGTATATAGTGTTCGTAACTCTAACCTCTTTAGGTTTATCTTATAAATATAAATATAATATAAATATTGATATTTTTTTAATTTTACTTCTATATTTTTTTAAAATGTAGCGTGACCCTGAGACAGAGGAGCTTCCTGAAGGGTGGACTTTTACAAAGACACTCATTTTCGTGAGAAGACTCAAACACGGGTTACTTCTCAGTCACAAGAAAATCATGTAAGATACTATATTCATATATTATTCATTGACATTGTGCACCAAAATCTTTGTTATGTAGAATATGTTGATTGTATATTACCATATTATGTTTTTTTCATCTTGCTTTAATCGGTTGGAGAAGATTTATTGGCCATTTTTGCTGTCAAAGCTATTCATATATTATCTAGTACTTAACCAGGCATATATGTCTTTATTTATCTTGATTTGTTATAGATGTTTTGTGAGCCTTGTGCATCATTATAATAGAAATGTTTGTAATTTCATGAAAAGATTGTGGCGATTCAAGTGGAGGGAGAAAAACAAAGCTTGACATTGACACAAGATGAAGTTGTTGAAAATGTCTTAAAGCATCGATCGGACTATGTCCAGGGTCTTGGCATATATACTAAGCCAACAACTTCCTCTCGCTCAACTGAAACATCCAGAGCCTCCGAGATAGAGGCTATGCTAAGGGCTGAGATATCAGAGATGAATAAGAAATTTGATGTAGAACGAGCAGAGATGAATAATAAATTAGAGTCCTTAGCCGTTTTGACCCGTCTAAAGAAGATGTTTATGAAGCAAGGTGCTTATAGAGGCAACACCTCATTAGAGTAATCTCTTTTTGGAGGAAGATGCTTATAGAGATGTTTTAGATCTTTATGTATTCTAAGAATCGTTTAGTTATGTTGTAAGTTTTTTTTTTACTTTTGAATCTGATTTGGTGATGAATGCGATTATAAAAAATTAAAGTTTTATTATGGAAAATTTATGTCATTGGTTATTGTTTTAATTTATTCTAAACTATTGTGTGCACAAATGAGAAGGACAATGAATGAATAAATAAATAAATAGTTTAGCAACGGTAACGAGTCGTTACTAAACATTATGGTAAATTTTGGAATTTTTGGTAATACATTAATATCGTTACCAAATATTATCATGAATTCTTAATATTTTGGCAACAGATTAATGTTGTTGCTAATTACGCCATATAGCAACGAGTTATGTGCGTTGCCAATGAATTTTACATTTTGCAATGATATATTGTCATTACTAAATGTAGTATATAACAACGACAAACATGCGTTGCTAAAGACCTCTACTTTTAGCAACGAAAACTTGTTTACGAAACAGCAACGAAAAAGAAATCGTGTTGCTAAAATGTAAAGTTTCAGCAACGATTTCAGAATTGCATTGTCTATACTTTAGGTGACGCACTTTAAACAACGAGTCCAGCAACAAAAAAATTTTGTTGCCTAAAGATTTAACAACTCTGGGGGAAATGAAGATAGCTCCAGCTCCTTTTCAGTTATTGTTTACTGCTTCATCAAAGTACATGTTCCAACGATTGGTATCTTGGTTTGCTGAAATAAAAGGCACATGATGTCCTCGTTTGGGAAACGAAAATTCCCTTCTATTAGACTTTGATAGGGGAAATCAAAATGAAAGATTAACTAAGTAAGGTGAGTCAGGAACATAAATCCATAAAAGAAAGCCCGGCTCTATATCTCATTTTATTAACAAAGTGATGAAATCCTTCACATTTTTATTTCTTATAGTATGGAGCACCAAATTAATTAAGTCAATAGGAGTAGTCGATTGAGAAAGCTACGCTCAGTCAAGGAAGTTAGAGAAGGAGTCTTGCCCATAAGAAAAAGAACGTAGCCGTCCATGGCTATAGGACGAGAGGTTGGAACATTTCAATTTGCACTTTTTGTGATTTTGGTACTTTCAGCAACGAAGATTTTCGCTGCTAAAAACTTATTTTTTGTAGTGACTAGAATATAGAACCAATAAAATCAATATCCGGATTAATGCATAGATCTTGTTATTGAAGACCTAATCTAACCGTTACAAATAGTTCAATCTTACAAATTAATTGTTGAATTGTTGTTCCTTTAATACTTTCCAGAGAAAAAAAATATTGCGCAAATGCACGTTTTCAATATGAGGACATTTGTATGAAAAAAAAAATTCACCTAGAAGGAAATGTTCTTCCACGGTTATATCCAATATAAAGTGCAAAGATGCGAGATTTCAATACATGCATCCATGGCATTTTAAAGCTTCAATTCTTTTTAGGATTTCAAAATAATAAGGGCATACAAAATTACCTACTATACGACTTCGGAGATATTTATATACTTTTTTAAAAATGATTATGTTCCTAATCTAATAACATAATTTAATGAAAAGATCACATAAACGAGAAATTTGAACAGCTTCTCATCACCAAATAACAAGCTCTAAGCCAAAATGGTATTAGCAAAGTCCTAACTTCAAATTAATATATAAGAAAATTTATAGTTTTACTATCTACATACACAGATCTAAAGAAAATGTCTGCTGCAGGTTTCACTTCCACCAAATATAGTATTCTCCTCCGTAACAAACAAATTAGAAGTTAAACCAACTTTCTCCGCTAGACAGCAAAGATATGAACAAATGCTTAGCATATAAAAACTAACTCTTTTTTTAATATAATTTCCACATGAAGTAGTAGGTCTAAATGAATCAAGTAAGATCCCAGAAAGCACCAAACTCCAAAAAAATCAGTGCCGTATCGGACACGACACATGACGCTCCAAGATCAATGCCGTGTCCGCTTTCATGTCGTGTAAAATCAAAATTTATTGTCTAGACGACACACACAGAAGCAAAACTAGGTTATAAGGAAGAATCAACGCTAGAAAGAACATGCTTCCCAAACACCAGTGCTACCATGTCCGTGTCCAACACGACGACGAAACGTGGAAGAGGACGCAAGTGTCTCTCACCTTCAAAAATGGCATTCTGGTTTTTGATGCAGCGTTCGATGATGTTGTGGTCAGAGAGGCCCTCCTCATACTCTATGAGGCATTCCTCGTTCCCAATGTCCTCCCCCGCCACCGCCGACGAGATGAGGACGGAGAGACTCGTGATCCCGCCGATGATTAAGACCAGACGGGACGGCCGAGGATTTAGACCTGACGAGACGACGAGGTTGAGGATGGAGACAGAGAAAGAGGGTTTTCCCGCGTGGTTGTCAATTCCCGCCAGAGAGGTAGGGAGATTGGAGAAAAGGGTTAGGTTATGTGTGCCAGATTGAAGAAAAAGGGACTGTACGCCTCTTTTGGTCACGTGAAACCACGTGAATTAAATTTTTATCATTTATAACGGTTTCTAGAATGGTTTATGTGTGTTCCAGAATAAAGAATTTTAAAAACAAATAAAAACATAATATTTGGAACATTTTTTTTATTTTGCCATAGTTTTTATCCGTTCCAAAACCTAGGCACACTAAATAGGCGTTCCAGATTAAAATACGCCTAGTGTTCCTAATTGGCTATTTTGGTGTAGTATGTGTTTATATAAAGTTCGTTGACGGGGGATGAGACATCATTTGTCTGTACGTGGATGATATGCTGATTCTGGGTACGGATCTAGCACGTATCACTGAGGCAAAGAAATTTCTCTCATCCAAGTTCAATATGAAGGACTTAGGGGAAGGTGATGTTATCCTGGGGATAAAGATCATCCAGGAGGACAATCGAGTAGCGCAGTCACAATATTATTATATTGAGAAGATGCTCACATGCTATGGATTAGGATCTTTCAAGGATCGATACTCCGTACAGGTGTGACAAGAAGTTGAAGCCAAATCCAAAGGAAAGTGTTAGGCAGCTGGAGTACTCAAGTGTCATAGGGAGTTTGATGTATGCAACAACTTCCACAAGGCTTGATATAGTTTTCGCAGTAGGGATGCTAAGTCGGTTCACAAGCAATCCACGTATGGTGTACTAGAAAGCGTTGAAGAGAGTGATGAGATATCTCAAGAGGACTCAGAAGTTTGTACTGCACTACAACGATTATCCTATAGTAGTGGAAAGCTTCAGTGATGCGATCTGGTGTTCAAAAGTAGAGGGCCAAAGATCTATAAGAGGATACGTCTTCTCAATAGGTGGAGTTGCTATATTGTGGAAGTCGAAGAAGAAGACTATGCTCTCTCATTCCTCGATGGAATCTGAGTTTTATGCACTGGCGGCTGCAGCGGATGAAGCAGAGTGGCTTCGGAAGCTCATGTATGATTTTTCAATTGTTGGTGTACAAATTCTGTCGGTACTGATATACTGCGACAACCAGACGACTGCAGTAGTGGCATCAAATGATCTCTTCAATGGTCAGAAGAGGACTATGCGACTTAGGCACATGGCAGTAAATGATCTGATCAAGATTGGAGTTATTGCCCTGATTGATGTTCAGATCTAGGAGAATTTGCAGATCCGTTCACCAAAGGTCTCAAGTGCCAGCTGGTCGAGGACACATCAAACAAAATGGGGTTGAAGATATTCTGATATTGTGTCTTTGTAATTCTACCATAAAGTTTTATGCTATTATTTCAAATAGAAATCAACTAGGCATCAAGTTAGTTCAAAGAAGGATCATTGACTGGGATAATATCAATAATAGTTGGTAGTCCTTTGAGACATTGAGGGGTTACAAACCTAGAACCAATATTGTCTACTATTTGTTCTGTGTAGAACAAGTCCTGTGGGAGGATGTCTTCGATGCCTTAATAAGTTCTTAGGCATTTTGAATGTCTGACATACTTTACAGGAAGCACGGGTAGCATAGCACTGCAAATGAGCGTAATGACTCCATGCTAATATGGGATGACACCACAATGAGGTACCTTGATAGGGTAATGCCTCGGCTTCGCGAGCTATGTCACACCGGCGTAGCATTGCACATAGGTAGGTAGCCTAATGATGTAGAATGATAAGTAGTAGGCTTCACTACAAAGAGGTCAGTGACCTCATGTTATAATGGTGTGACACCACTAAGAGGTAAAAGATGTAAAGTCTCGGCTACGCGAGCCATATCACAATGACGTAACACGCAGATTGTTGGTGTTTGTTCCTTTAGACTAGTAAAAGATAGTCCTACATTGGCTACACTATCAAGTGGGTATCTCAATATATTGCTTTGCTTATGTTGAGGTGTGCACATAGGGTGTGTTGGGGCACATGTGGGTGACATGTGGGGGTATTTTTCTAGGAGAAAAAATGATTAACTCCTCAAAGAAAGTACACTATCAAAATATGATGAAATAGCAACGTTTTTAGCGAAGTCGTAAGTAAACATCACTAATGTTGAAGAATTTAGCAACGTCGTAAGTAAACGTCGATGTACGTCGCTGTTTCCGATGAATAGCGACTAGTAGCGGCGGTACTTTGATTTTTTGAAAGAATAGTCGCTATATGTTTTTTAACGTCACTAAATTTTTTAATTTAGCGACGTTTAGCGATTTTTTACCGACAATTTTAATTTTTGAATTAGCGACATTTATAAATGTAGCAAAACGTTGTTGAATTTATTTATTCACAATATTTAGCGACGTCTAAGTATTCACTAATATTTTCAGAATTAGCGACGTTTATTTTCAGAATTAGCGACGTTTGGCGACGTCTAAGTAGTCGCTAATATTTTTAGAATTAGCGACTATATAAACGTCGTTAATAGCGATGATTAGCTACGTGTTTAAGAGACGTCGCTAATATTTTTTAATATAGCGATCCGGTTTCACTTTTTTCCCATTCTCACTCGAAATTTTCCCAAATTTTCTTTTTTCCCCTATCTCCGTGACCTAACCCCTCGCCGACGACACCCACTGCCGACCCCCGCCACCGACCGTGCTCCCCCTCCAACCCTGGGCACCCTCTCCTCCTCCTCCTCCACTGAGATCCTTCTCATCCTTTCCGGGGTCCTCCTCCTCCTCCTCCTCTACCGAGCTCCTCCTTCTCCTCTCCGAGCTCCTCCTCTCCGATCTCCTCCTCCTCAACGGAGTCCTCCTCCTCTCCGGGCACCCCTCCTCGGTCAACCCCCTCCTCTCCGGCCACTAATTTCTTAGGTAAATCCTAATCCTAACTCGGACACACATACACACGCGGACACTAACACTAACCCAAAGTCGGATATGCAGACACACTAACATACATACACTAACCCTAACACGGACACGAACACGAACACACACATATATTTTTATCATGTCATCTCATGATACATATGGTAAAATTATGGGACACATGGATATGAAAGGTTGGGACACGATATCGAGGATATGGTTGTAAGCATTTTATCGGACACGGACACACGCATACATTGGTTATCAATTATGTATGGTTATAAGCATTATTGTTATTTTAGGCAATTATGTAGAAAAACTGAGTGACTTGATTAGGTGTGGTTAAAGAAATTTTTACAATCATGTATCCTAGTTTAGAGCTATATAAGACGACCCAAAATATAGCATAGTGTGCATGTGTATGATGTGTGTGTGCAAAGGGGGTAGTGTAACTCAGTGCTGTATCAAGGGGTGATAGGTGCATAGAAGTACACTACAATGCACTTGGGGAGGAGGTCGAGTGATATCAAGTAAGGTGTTATGCAGTGCACACTTGTGCACAGTGCAGTGAGGGTGTGTGTGTGTGTGTGTGTATCATTGAGTATGTGTTTTAGTCAAGATATTATGTTTAGTCATGATATAAATAATATCTACCAGACCTCAACTCTCTTTATTTTTTGTTTCATAGTTTATATAGAGTTGACACTATATATCTATCGGTGTAAATATCAAGTATGGATATCCAGGAGTGTATCAGTGAGTGTCAACTCTGTATGCTGGACAAAAAAAAATTAACACTGGATATCCATGACTTAAATTTTCAATTAGAAAGTCATGGCCTAAACAAATGTCAAGTGTGGTTATCCAGGATACAGAGTTGACACTCACTGATACACTGCAATATGAGTATCCAGGATACAGAGTTGACACTGTAATGTTAATATAAATAATATCTACCGATGTAAATGTCGTGGGTAATACCTAGAGTATAATTTATAACTCAACAGACCCTGCAATAGTTTGGGGCATTCTTATGTGTGTGTAGACGAGTAGCTATACAACATATTTGGTATTCTTGAGTATCAATGCTAGGACTAGGAGTATCAATGCATGTACTATATTTAAACGAAGAAGATAATTTTTCAGAAAAGGTTTGAAAATATCAATATGAAATCCATTTAGACTTGTGACATATACTATAATTTAAACTATTTTCTTAAACGCTGTTTATTCATCTTTGCATATCTGGAGTGAGTGTCATTTGGATAATATACACTACCTCACATGAGTATATACTTAAACGATGTCTATTCATCTTTGTAGAAGTATCTAAAAATGGATCTGAATTACTATCTGCGTCAATGTTCGTAGATGTACAACCATCATCCTGATGACATGTGTAGTGTGCGAGATAAATTCATAGAGGGTGTAATACCAGTTCCTGTACTTCACCAAGGCGTTCCCTCAGTACATGGATGATACCAAACTTAAGTGTCTGTGTATGAGATATCGCAACTTAAAATATCATCCAGAAGTGGAAGTCACATATCATTTGTACTCGAAGGATTTTACGCCGAATTACAATAAGTGGACCACGAACGGAGAACTTGTGTCTTTAGCATCGGAGTCGGAGCCTTATGTAGAGCTGTATATAGATGTCCATGACCATACTGCTTACGACGACGGGTGGTTGAACATGGTTTTTGATGTGACGAGGCCTATTTTTGATCCGAACAATCATGATGCAGCTGAGGAGGAACCAAATGTCGATGCTGCAAAGTTTATGGAGTTGTTGGAGAATGCAAGGACTCTATTATATCCTGGTTGTGAGGATCATTCACCGTTGGAGGTGGTTACAAGATTGTTGAGCATCAAGTCTGATTTTAATATATCGCAAGAATGTTACAACCGACTGATGGAGTTAATTATAGAGATATTGCCAGAGGGTGCTAAGTTGCCTAAAGACTTCTAACGATCTAAGAGGATGGTAAGATCGTTCTGGATGGGATACAAAAAAATTGATACATGTCGCAATGGGTGCATGTTGTACTACAAAGACGACAATGATGAAGATGTGTGCAGATTCCGTGGTGTTGATCGCTACAAGGCCACTGGTAGAGAAATGTCTGTCGGTGCAAGAAAGCCTACCGATTTGATGCATTACTTTCCTTTGACGTCGCGGTTGCAGAGGTTGTTTATGGTGAAGAAGACTGCAGAAAACATGAGTTGGCACATGCAGGAACAGATGAAAGGAGTATTGGATCATCCATACGATGGAGAAGCATAGAATCAATTTGATCGAGAGTATCCAGATTTTGCTTCTGATCCACGTAATGTCAGATTGTGCCTCTTCTTTGATGGTTTTACCCCATTCAGACTTTCGGGCTCCCAATATTCGTGTTGGCCGATGATTGTCACTCCGCACAATCTACTGCCTTGGATGTGCATGAAGACTCCGTATATGTTCCTAACCGTTATTATTCGGGTTTGAACAATCCGAAGAAGAACATTGATGTATATTTATAACCGTTGATAAATGAGTTGAATCAGCTGTGGGAAGTAGGTGCCAACACGTACAATATTTCTAGAAAGCAAATTTTTTATATGAGGGCAGCACTTATGTGGACCATCAACGACTTTTTGGCCTATAAAATATTATCGGGATGGATCACTCATGGTCGTCTCTTATGTCCGTATTGCATGGACCATGCTAAGGCTTATGGTTTAAAACACGGAGGTAAATCGTGCTTCTTTGATTGTCATCGATAATTTCTGCCGAAGGATCATCCGTACTGGAGGAACATGAACGCTTTTCGTGTGGGCATTGTGGAGAAGGATAATCCACTGCCAAGGTGGCCTGGATACACAATATGGAAAGAGGTAAAAGATTTACCAAGTGCTATCGAAGAGCCTGCTAAGGGGTACAAGTGTGATGGATTTGGTCGCACCCATAACTGGATAAAGAGGAGTATATTCTGGGATCTGCCATATTGGAGCACTAATTTGATCAGATATAACCTTGATGTCATGCATATCGAGAAGAATGTGTTTGATAACATAATTAATACTGTAATAAAATTAAAGGGGAAGACGAGAGACAATCCGAAGGCCAGGTCGGACTTAGAAGAAATATGTAGACGTCATGTGTTGTATTTGATAGAGTAGAGAAATTGAAAGTTAAAGCATCCTAAGTCAATTTTTTCACTAGAGAAGGAGGATAAAAGGAGACTTTGTTGGTGGATTCAGGGTCTAAAATTTTCAAACGGGTACGTGTCAAACTTGAGAAGATGCGTCAACCTCAAGAAAAACAAACTGGCGGGTATGAAGAGCTACGATTGTCACGTATTCATGGAGAGGTTAATTTTGATTATATTTTAGGAATTCTTACCGTAGGTTATTTGGGATCCATTGACAGAGTTTAGCATATTTTTCAGAGATCTTTGTTCTACTAAGTTGCTCGTCGATCGTCTAGAAAAGCAAAAGAAGGACATTGCGGTAACTCTGTGCAAGCTCAAGAAGGTATTTCCTCCTGGATTCTTTGACTCCATAGAGCATTTGCTAATTCATCTTTTCTATGAGGCACGTGTAGGTGGTCCTGTCGGTTATCGGTGGATGTACCCGTTCGAGCGGCATCTGAAACACCTAAAGAGAAAGGTAAAAAATAAGGTACGAGTTGAGGGCTCTACTTGTGAAGCTTATGTTCTCGAAGAGATTACAAATTTTTACTCGACGTATTTCAAACCTCATGTTGCTACTAATAGAATGAGAGCTCTAAAAAATAACGACGGATATCACGAATTTAATGATGCAATACTGAAAGTATTCAATGCGTCCGAAAAGTCTTCGAAGAAAATGAAGAAAAAGATATTTGAATAACGACGAGCTAAGGGTTGCTCAGCTGTATATATTACTCAATTGCGAGGTCGGATTGGTGGAAAGTACGTAAGACTAAAGCTAGAAATACCTTTGACGTTGACGAAATAGCTTATCAGGAGGACGAGCTACCTCTTGTAACAAATATTGTATATGTGGACTCAACAAAAGTTACTCATTACACGACTAATAATGTAGAAGAGGTAGAATTATCCGAAGAGGAAGACAAAGATGAAGACGAAGAAGAAATAGATGAAAGTGAAGATGAGGAGGAAGACAAAGTGGAGGACGAGGAAGGCGAACAAGATAAATTTTCTGAAGATGATTGAAAATAAAATAAATCCATTTGGACTTGTGATATCTATTATATTTTGACTGTAGATTGTATTATCCATTTAGACTTGTGACACTACTAGTTATTTGCTGTGCAATTTTATTAATACTGTGAGATATGCATAACATTTTAACTGTAGAATGTATTATAAATCTGTTTATTTGTTCTATCATCATATGTTGTTATCAGGTATGACAGGACGATACGGAGCGTTCGGCAGGTCCCGAGGTAGACGGAGTGCTCCTCCGGTACTGCCTACTGTTGGTTTTGGATCCTCGTTGCCAAGTACTCCAGTATATCGACCAATCACATCTTCGACTGCGATGATGTTACATGGCAGCACTCCTGGGATGAGTAGTTCCAGGCCTGAGACTACTCCCTCCTCCAGCGTTCCTCCTGCTGACGGAACCATGGAGACAGATGCATATGGCGGAGGTTGAGCCGACGTCGTCCCAACATCAGCGAGATCCTCTATGCGTACCTCTAAACGAGATGAGGACAGAGTTTTGGGCCGATGGTACAAAGTAAGTCAATTAGTTGGTTTATCATCATATATATCATGTATTTTTTTATTCATCATATATTCACTTTTTCGATG